>JAJQWJ010000003.1:58970745-60170745 GCA_023637945.1 Phaethornis superciliosus
GCTATTATTATTGTGGCTTCCATCCAATCAAACTAAGCAGATCAGCATAGTCATGATGGGCTTCAAGTTTTTCATCAGTGTAGGAGAAATTAGATGTCACTTTCCAGTGGATGAGTCTTCAGGGTCAGAATCCCTCTGCCAACAGAAAAGCAGTGTGAAGAGAAAGGCACATTTAAGATGGAGAAGTGTGGGGAGTTGGGCTTCTTACTGCCCCTGCAGCAATTAGGGGAATTAAGGGGAAGGGGTAGGGCTGTTCCAATGGCAACAGTCCTGTCCTGATGGCTGGTGGCAGCTGCCCCCTCACCCTTGCCCAGTGCCAGCCCTAGACAGGCAGGTTCTGGGGGAGGGATGTGTGAAGCAGGGCAGTCCCTCCAGGGACTCCTGGAGGAGTCTCCAACCTCCCTCCAACCTCCTCTGCCCACAGCCCAGCACCAACCTGAACAGCACCCCAGGAAAACATTGGCATCGTGTCTGTGGGTGCTTTTGTCTTCATATTAGTGTGAAGCTGCCCACTGTTGTGGATCATCAGTATCCTATCAGTATTTCAAAGGAACCCCCACATCTGGCCTGGCAATCTCTGCCTTCCTTGCCCCACTGTCTGTCCAGACACCCTCCAGCAGATCAGCAGTGTGTCTGACAGCACCAGTGTCCTCACCCCAGCCTTTCTGCAGAGGATAATTTCCACCACCATGCCCCAAAAGCCTAGTGGACTGCAGTGAAAACAGAACAGGGTGGAACAGAAATGAGGGATGTTTGGTTGCCAGACAGCATCACCTGACTTGAAAGCACCTCTTCTTTCCTTCAGTAGCAGCCTTGACATTAGGGACAGGCAAAAACCCAGGGTCCATACCTTCTAGAGGAGAGGGAATGTCCTAAGTTTAAGATTTAAAAGTTCAGATTGATACATAATGGTTTTTCAGGGCTTTCTTTAGAACCGAGGCACAACAGTGGAACAGGCTCTAGATATTACATGTGGGGTCTCAATTTCCTGATATTTTCCTAGAAAAATAAATTCTGATAGCTTCTTTATCCCTTTCCTTTCCTTTCCTTTCCATTTTTTTGGGGGGGTTTTTTTGGTTTTTGGTTTTTTTTTACTTCCAAGCTCTTTCAATTCTTTTTAAAAATGCAAACTTCTAATATCTGGATTTTATGGGTGACTTTTCTAGCTGAATGATAAAAAGATAAATAATGTAATTGCTCATTTCTCATAGAATGGTGCTGTATCTGAAGGATAAACAAGAAACATTAAGAAGAACTTGATTGAGTTGATAGAAAAAAATCTGGAAACACCCATAGAGATGTGGAACTGTGGAATCTTGACATCTTATCTGCTACATGGTACAATGGCAAGTTAAATTAGTCTGAAAGGACAGATCAGGATTTGTAGTTTAAACAAACAGAATTAGGAGTGGGTAATCCAAATTTTGCCAGTAACGTTAACAAAAACATCATGTATATTGTTCTTTCTCATGGAAAATAGTGTCAGCCTGTGGGGAAGACATTCTTCTTGACAAATAATGTGAATGTGACAAAGACAAAGTATAGTCATTATTTTGGACACATTAAAATTAATAGCATTTTTTCCATTTTAAGGGTATATTCTCACAACTGAATTAGGATTTGCAGCAAGTTTGACATTATGAAATGGTATATTATATGTATTTTACTTTTTGCTAACCTACTATTTAATGGAGAGATTAGAAAAGGATGTAAAAATCATCAGGAAGAAGGTCTGACAAGCCATTCATCTCAACACACTGTAAAGATAATTTTCAGTCATCTAAGATGGATATTGAAGAGGTTCTGACAGATAAAAAGACTGGCAATAAAAATCCCTTGGGAAATTCTTATTTCCTATCATTTATAAAGAAAGAATGTATTGCAGAAAACAACACACTACACAGGTGTACTGGCTTAGGTATACCATTTCAATCTTGGTCTTGCCACTGGAAAAAAAGGATTCCCTTATTCCACAGTAAGAGAAATCATAAATATATATAGGAAAAGACAGGAAAGAGCTAAATAGAAACAAATTTTTGTATTTTAAAACCAGACACAAGAATCCATTAGCAATTTTCCTGTTTTCTGGAAATGTGCAAAACATGTTTGGAAAAGAAAAGAACTGTTAACAGACAGGCTTACTTTGAGGCCCCATTAATCACTGATATCTTTGTTTAATAGTCATGATGGGCTTCACTGCAGCTGCACCATGTATCTGTGGAGGGGATAAACTGTGCAGTTTAGGAGCTGTATGGATGGGAAATTGTGATCTTGAGGGCTGTGGTTCCTTCTGTGTTTGCTGGAAAAAGAGCCTCACAGTTACTTGTTTATGGTCCATATTTTAAAGACAGGATGAGGAAGGAAGCTCTAACAGCTTCCTCTTTGCTGTGCTGGAAAGCAGCATCTTCCTAGGGCACTATCTACTGCACTCCTCTCTCTGCTCACTGCTCTGGACCCACCTCTCATTTATCATAGAATCATAGAATCATAGAATTGTCTGGGTTGGAAGGGACCTCAGAGATCATCATGTCCAACCCTTGATCCACTGCTGCAGTTGCTAGACTATGGCACTGAGTGCCACATCCAGTCTCTTTTTAAATATCTCCAGGGACGGAGAATCCACCACTTCACTGGAAAGTCCATTCCAATGCCTGACCACCCTCTCCGTGAAGAAATTCTTTCTAATATTCAACCTAAACTTCCCCTGGCACAACTTAAAACCATGTCCTCTTGTCTTGTTGAATTTAGCTCACACACTCTATGAAGGAGCTTCCTTTAAACACCACTTTTATCACAAAATCTACCCATATTTAGAAAATAAAACAGATCACTTTTTCATATGTGTGTATGCAGTAAGGAGTTTTTTGGTCACTTTTCAGTACAGTTGTAAAAATCTTGGAATTAATCAGCAAACCTGTGGAAAAAAAAAAATTAGGATGGCTTTTGGGTTAACTCAGGCATCACTTCAACAATCACGTAGTATCAGCTCTGACAGCTCCTGTTCTGAATGTTTTGTCTACTGCCTTTTTGCTCAAATAAGTAATCCCATTTCATGAGCCCACTATAAACAGAGCTCCTCTCCTCCTGGCTAGGTCAGAGGGAAGTATTTAAAAGGCCGGAACTCACCAGCTTTTGACAGAAGCAAGAAATGGAGGATTCCCATGAATGTTTGGAGCCATTAAATGTACACCCAAGCACCCTCATAGCTACTATTACCAATTAACAAGACCCTGGCAGAGTACTGAGGAAACTTGCAATCTGATTCTGTAAATACTCGCCCACGTGAGAAGGGCTGAGCAGCTGAGGGCTCTCAGTGAGTTTACAACCAAAGCCCATGTGGATAAAAATTTCCCTACTCGCTTAAGCATTTGCAGGAATCCTAATCTTCATCTGTGCTGTTTTTAAGTGTGTGATATGAAGAGCAGTTCTGAGACTTTTCATCACTTGTCATATTTTTGTAAATTAGCCTATGCATTTTAAAGTTTTCATTATTCCAGTAGTAACTGTGTTTACACATAGACACACCAGATAGGTCATGGTATTTGACTCTGGACTTCTTTTTTAATTAGTTTTGCTGACCAGGGTCCCACTGTGGTTGAAACAGATGTTGCAGCCCAATAATAGCTCTCAGCTGCCAACAGCAAACTGTGGAACTCAGCCCTTGCCATGCAGAACAAATGAATGTAATAAGGGGCTGGCGAGCCCCAGACAACTGGGACACTCCACACATGTGTGTTTATCCCCTCTGTCTTAAGGCACATAAAGTGCTAAATTTACATTTCTTTCTCCTCAAAAATATAACAACTGAGCAACTCTTCTCCAAAAATGCATGTAATGCCACAGAATAAACACATTATTTTCATTTCTTTATCCTACATACTTTTTAAACTATCTTATTTTTGCTGTAAGTCACACACAGCAGGGACCAATCAAGCTGTTAAAAACTTCAAAAGAAGACCTAGTGAAGCTCAACTTGAGGACTCAAGTAAAGCTTCTACTTCATGTCTTTTTCAGTCAGGTAAGAGAGGGGAACTACAACACTTTCTAAGGCAAGAATGGACTGACTCCCTTGAGAACATTTGTCTTTCCTTGAGAAAGACTGAGGTTCTGAGACAAGGTGCTGATCATCCTAAATCAATATTCTCTCCTGTATGATAAATCCTTTATTAAAAGAATTGAAAGATATATATCTATTTTATCTGCCTGAATATTACACATTATCACCTTCATCTATGTCATTAAATATCAGAGATGCAGATTCTGTAAAACCAGACTTCTTTTTATCTGTCATAGACATTAAGTTATTACCATCCAGTGTTTCTTTCTATCCTGCCTAAGTTTTTAAGCAATTACTTTCACCTTAGAGAGAGTTACCTAGTACTATTAGCTTGTCTTATATATAACTCATTTTGTAACATTAATAAAAATATTACATTGTTCAGGCACAGTGTCTGGATGTCTTTCTATTAATTTGTCTTTCAACAAGGACATGAATGTCTTTCTTAGGTTGAATGGTATACTAATTTACTAGAAGGCACATTGATATTTTAAAAATAATGTGTTTCTGTAATGATTTCTAATCCATTTACAAGTGCAGAAGTATCAGAGTCATGTCTATTTAACAACGGGAGAAAGCAATCTTGAAAAGCAATGATGCTTATTTTGTGCTGGTAGACAGCAAATTAGATAACAGCTTGTGCTGTAATATAGTGTAAAATTTCAAAAAGGAAGAACCCATAATCCACATGTTTACAAAAACACAGACACAACATCTCAAGTACAGTTACTATAAGGCTCAACTTTGGAAATCCTTCAATTTTTAGTATTTAAATATTACAAAAATGACAACAAGTTACAAAAGACTAAGAAGGACAGCTGAGGAATGGAGGAGTGTTGTGTTGGCCTAGCATCAGTGATGCAGTAGTGGCTACACGATGGAGGGAAACAGAACACTCAACTGATATCCAGGAGATAGGATGCTATTCTACAAATATCTTGATTTAGCTTAACTATATTTTTTTATCCCATCAAAGGCTTTTTCAGCACTGTAAGAGAGATTCAAAATCACTTGTTACTTCAGAGTGCATCACATTTTGAATGTCACTGCAGTTCATCACAAAAAACCCTCCTGGGTTAAGCACTACCAAAAGTGTTTAAAGCAGAAGCAGGTAAATATCTGAACAAAGAAAGGCCATGCAACACAAACCAGGCTGCTGAAAAAAGGGGCAAATCTATCCCCTCATCACCTTTCCCCACCTCATCTCTTGTGCCTGTGCAACTTCACCATGAACAGCTGCTTACAAAGGATTCCAGTGGACCAGCAATATAACCTGGCTCACGCAAAGACCACCCCCTCTGGAAGCAGCACAAGGGAAGGACCAAGCACAGCCAGCTAAAGGAACTGGGCATGGGTACAATTTTCCCTGCCAGAGTCTCCCTAGTGCCGAGCAGTGCCTGAAATGAGCTAATGGGAACTCATCTGGATGAGGAATCTGCTGTTTCTTTATATCTTCTGTAAATGTTGGAAGGTGACAGTAATCTTTGGGTATTCGCTAAATCTATGACGTCCCGATTTTAATTGGCATTAGTGAGAGCTATTAAAATAGGCTTTGGAACAAATGATAGCTCAGGATCCTTTCTCTAACACATACAAAATACATAAATCTGTCTACTAAAGTGAGTACCACATAGATTAAAAGGCTTGTTCAGTCCTGGTCTGGAGAAAGCCCAGTAGACCACAGAAGCCAGAGCCTTTGCTCTGCTCCTCACAAACAGTTTTCCCTGCTCATGATGACTGATAATGCTGCTCCAAAGATCATTTCCCAGCCTCCCTGTTTTGGTCATCTTACAGCTCTCTCTCTTTGCCTCAACAAACATAAGCTAGCAGGCTTCATTTCACAGCCCACTCTTGTCTTGGAGTCAGCGTCAAGAGCTCAATTCCCCCCCCTCCCAATCCATCTGTGTTGCATTTTTACATTTGTAAGCAACCACATCTGTGTGATTCTTGCACTGGGAAGGGTTTGCTGTAAACATTCACAAAGTCAGCTGCTTTTCAGACCTTTTCTTAGAGCTCTTTTGCCCTTATGACCAGGAAAGAAACAATTAAGACTTCTGATAGGCTGAGATCTGTGCTCAACTGGCTGACAGACCCTGCCTCTGCTTGGACTCCCTCTGCAGTGTTCATAGACTTGATGCCAAAGTCTTGCCTTGGGAAAACCCAAACGAGGGTGTTTCTGCTGCTCCCCAGACTTAAGCAGAACCGAGCTCAAGATTAGTCATATTATTTACAGTATCCAACTTGTAGTAACTTCCCAGGTAATAGGTATCTATGACTCCCTACAATCCAGATCTCTTTCAGGTAGCCCTGTTTGTAGTTCCTAAAACGTAAGACATTCCCTTGGGAGTATAATGGCATTTAAAGGACATGCTGAGACACTAACATGGCACCTCTACTCAAAAAGAGAATGAAACCCTTTTCCGCTCATGCAGCAGTTTTCCTCAATCTTCTAGTAAAAAAGCAAACTCCTTTTATTTGGGAAGGGCCACACATACACCCCCTTCAAGAGAAAAAAAAAATAACAAACCAAAACATGAGAGGAGGAAAGAAAAAAAGAAAGAAGGAGGGGGGAGGAAAAGAAAGAGAAATTAGGGTACCCTGCATATATGTGAGCTGAAAGAAAGCATCTGGCTCATGTCTGTAACAGAAAGAATAAGGATCACATTCCCAGAGACACATAAATGTTATTCCTAAGACAGAAAATATGATTCATTTTGCTATCCTGAAAAGAAAGGTATCATCTGGCCTGCCTGCCAGCAAAGTAGACAAAATGTATTGCAGACATGTATAGTAGCCAAAGAGTTTTCTCATGTGCTTTTATTTTGCTGCCCATCACCTCACCACAGTGTGTGGATGCTGGCTCCTTGAGCTGCCCGGCAGGCTGGTTACAGCAGGAGTGGGCAAACCCTGCACCACACACCAAGGGCAAGAGTTGGACTGTCTTGCTGGGGTTGTGAGCACTTTTTATGCTATAATCTTAGTCCTCTGGTAATTGCCCTGCTGCTGGGGAAGACTGACAGAGCCATCCGCTTCTGCAGGAGCACATTTCCAAGTGGTAAAGGGTATCAAATGGGGCATAAGGGAGCAAGATGGGAGCTGGAATCTGTGCAAAATGTGAGGGCAACAATTATTTACTCATTTTAGCTTTTTATATTTCATATATAGAGCTGTAGCAGTTTTTAAAGGTATGCATTTTGTTTCTGCATATGTGTGCTGTTAATGCAACATAAGCTGTTTATATGCATGCATGAGAAGTTAACTTGCTGAATTCATGCATCCCCATGTGTCTTTCCTATTAAAACTGTTTTAAAAATTAACAAGGCTTTCCTGCTTTAAGCGTAAGACAGTAACTAACTGAAGGAAATCATGAACAATTCTCCTTTGGCAAACTATTCCCTTAATGTCTTCCGTGGGGCTTTTGTTCTTCAGAGGTTTTTTTTTTTTGCCTTCTTCTGGAGCATCTGGAGGAGGTCAGCCCTGGAGCCAGATTTCAGCCTGGAGAGCAGTGCAAGCCTGTTCCAGGAAAGCAGTTCCTCTGTTCCTCAGAGAATTGTCCAGACTTTATGGTTTTGTCTACATTCTTCTCTGCTACAGCTAGGTGTGCAGTCAGGCATTTTTATCATGCTTCCCTGGCACAGTGCTACAGCACATTTTCATGTTTATATTTTGAAATTGGTCCTGTTTCCTTGGTGCTGTTCCATTCCCACTTGCTGGCATTCATGAGCACGTGTGATAAAACACGGGAGATATTTTCAAGGACACTTTAGCTTTCTTCCCCAAACTACACTCCCCCATTTGTAAAACCTTCCTTTCCCCTCCTGGCACTGCAGTGCTTTCATAATACAGAAGGAAAACAGTGATACAAAAGCATCTTTTCATTCCAGCATTTTCTCTGCAATACGTGCCAAGGCTGGTCAGCTCAGAACCCCAAGTATTGAGTTTTTCCAGCAGAAACAAGTTCTGAGATGACTCTAAACTGCAATGAGAGGGACTGAGTGGGAGGAAATGCATCATTTCAACTGGAACTGAAATCCCTCAATTAGGTCAGAGGGGCATTTTCTCAAGTAATTTGGGGGAAGTTTACCTTGTATGCACAATAACTAGGAAATTAAATGGATCATCAAGAGAATTCTTTGGGCTTTTTTTTTTTTTCTCCTTTTCCAGTGCCCATCAAAGAAATATTTCCCTTAGAAATCAACTTACTTTTTTTTACTAAAAGTGATTTGGTCATGTAGGCCAGGGGCAAGACTGATATTAGAAAGTATGGGAAAAGAGAATTAAAAGCAAGATGAGGGAAGTAGATGGGATACCAACCATGAGGTGTGCCTGGTAGAAGCCAATGGGTCTTTCAACAAGCATCTTTCAATCTACTTGTAATTGAATTTTAGAAGGAAATTTAAAAAGGCACATTTTGGTTCTGGGGCCACACACTGAACTCATCACTTCCATCTTCCTCTTTTCATAGCAAGCAGAATAACCACGATTAAACAAGGCTAAGGTCTTACATTAATTCTTGAGAAATAATTTGCAGTTTGCCCTTCTGGAAATAAAATGTTGGTGCCCACGTCTACAGCTAGGCCTCTGTTGCACAGAAACACAATGCAGTGAAGGTGCTTTGTTTTATTTCCACAGCAGCCTCCCTAGCATCCCCACAGCCACCACCGTGTCCTCCTGCCCGCTCGGGTACCGCCTGGCCAAGGCACACCATGTGGAGAGTAACGCCATCAGTCAATAATGCCACCCGGCAAAGGGCTTAGAATAAAATACGACAAAAGAGGCCCCAAACCTCAACCAAGAGGAGGTTTCAGTGCTGGCTGCACATGGCTGCTTCGTTTCTCCTCGGGCTGAGTGACAGCGAGGAGCTCTGGCTTTGGACCAGCGTCTGTCAGCTGCCCTGGGCTGCCCTCTGAAGGCTGAAGTTAAACCCACAGCTTTGGGATGGAAAGAGCTCCTCCGGCTACTCTGCGTGAGGCTAAGAATTAGCTGGCACTTTTAAAAGGAAATACGACCTAGAATCAGAGAATCGCTTTTGGTTGGAAAAGACCTCCAAGATCACCAAGTCCAATTGCTAACTTAGCTACCAAGTCCACCAGTAAACTGTGTCCCTAAGCACTGAGGAGGCTCAGGGGAGACCTCATCGCTCTCTACAGCTCCCTGAAAGGAGGCTGGAGCCAGGGGGGTTGGTCTCTTCTCCCAGGCAACTATCAGCAAGACAAGAGGGCATGGACTTAAGTTGTGCCAGGGGAAGTTTAGGTTGGATATTAGAAAGAATTTCTTTACAGAGAGGGTGATCAGACATTGGAATGGGCTGCCCATGGAAGTAGTGGATTCTCCATCCCTGGAGATATTTAAAAAGAGACTGGATGTGACACTCAGTGCCATGGGCTGGTAACCGCAGCGGTAGTGAATCAAGGGTTGGACTTGATGATCTCTGAGGTCCCTTCTAACCCAGCCCATTCTATGATTCTATGATTCTGTGATTCTACATACCTTTTAAATACCTCCAGGAATGGTGACTCATTCTCTTCCCTGGGCAGAGTGTTCCAATGCTTGACAACCCTTTGACTGAAGACCAATCTTTACCTACCCTGGTACAGCCTGAGGCCATTTCTTCTTGTTCCATTGCTTGTCGCTAGGAAGAATGGACCAATTCCCACCTTGCTACACCCTTCTTTCAGATAGTTGTAGAGAGACATGAAGTCTCCAGTCAGAAAGCTCTTCTCCAAACTAAACAACCCCAGTTCCCTCAGCTTCTTCTCACAGGATTTGTTTTATAGACCCTTCACCAGATTGGTTGACCTTAGTTTGGTTGCCCTTCTTTGAACTCCCTCCAGCTTTGATGCCCTTCTTGTAGTGAGGGGCACAGAACTGAACAAAGTATTTGAGATGTGGCCTAACGAGTGCTGAGCACAAGGGGACAATCACTTCCCTAATCCTACTGACCACACCATTTCTGATATGAGTCAGGATGCCTTTGGCCTTCCCGGACACCTGGACACACTGCTAGCTCATGTTCAGCTGGCTATCAACCTGTGGTGACCTAAAACTGTCCTTACCTATGACTGTGTTGCAGAGAGCCATGAACTGTCCACCCTACAGCAAGTACAGGTCTCTTTGTCCCTATCTATCGAAATTCATATATAACAATTTTGTATAATGTAATTGTGTTTATTCATTCTTCTCATTCAGATTTCTCCTTAATCACCTTTGTAAAAATAAAGCATTTCAGGAGCAGACAGTTGGTCCATCATGGCAGGGGAAAACAAAAGCACATATGTTTCAGCAGGTATAACACAGATTTATTCTCAGCCCACATTGCTGGCTAGCTATTCGGCACTATTAGAAATGTGATTGAAACCATTAGCTCAATTTTAACAAACTCCATGTGCCCTTTCACTTTTTTCTCCTGGAAAAAAATTTCTATCGTATAATTCTCCACACACACAAATGAGATAAATCCCAATTTGGGCTATTTCTCAGATGTTTGGAATTCTTTTTAAAAAGACATTTGTGAAAAATAAACACAATTACATATACATGATTGGTTCTGCTTATTGCTTCCTCTAGGCATTAGGAAATGTGTGTTCATTTATACAATGATGCTCACAGCTATAGTGAATTATGGCATGTTATGACCGTGAGAGTATTCTGAACCGAACTGCTTTCTCAGCCTGACTTCCTAAGGAAATGAGTCTTATACCAACATGAAATATCCAGTAACTTCTGGAACCTTTGCCCTGTTTCAGCTAAATTTGACAAAGGTGGTAGAGATCTCAAAAGTAGCAAAGGTCCCACTGGCGTGGGAAAACAGGTGGCAGCCTAAAAGGAAATCCCATTAATGTCCACACCCTGGGTAAGCCACAGAATGACCTTGCTCCTAATGAGACTTTGGAGAATCTAGGAAGAGGACCAAATACTGAGTTTTCTTATAGAAAACCTAAACTTAGTTTTTTGAACTAGCTGCTTTTGTTTTAAAATAAACGATCAAATGCCTTCTTCACTGTTACACTCTATAACAGTCTTTTCTTCTTCAGTTAATCTACCTGCCAAAACAAAATTTCTACAGTTCACTTGTACTTCTTTTGTACAGTATGTAGGATTAAATTAGGGCTTCTGTTTGTGCACTGTGAAGATGAAACAGAGGTTCAGAGAGGTTGAGTGAGTCCCTCTGAAGCTTCTACAGGTTGACACAGAAACTGGATCACAAGACAGTGACGTCTGTTTTCTGTCTAGCAGAAGGATTTAGGGTTAAATATTCTCTGAAACTCATGAGGAAAAAAGCAAAAAAAAAAAAAAAAAAGCTTTAGAAAAGCCTCAGAAGTTTCTGGTTTGCAAATCTCTGATTAGCATTTGCTCTTGTGAATGCTAAATTCTTTCCTCTGCAGCCCCATAAACTCTATTTGCAACCATTCTACACAAAAGAAAACTGATTCAAATTTCTACTTTCAGGTGAAGGGTCTAACTACTCACTAGCCTGTACTACTGGTGAGCTAACCCCATTTGTATTCACCTTCAGAAACACCAGCAGAGGTGGACAAGAGCCTATGACACTGGGACTGATAAGTCCTTCCACATCTTGATCTTAAGGTTGAAGAGACTTGTTCAGAAAAAAGTATTGCAGCTGCAGTGTAAGAAACACAAAACAGAATCATTCATGTCTTGTTCTCATTGTTAGTTTGTGCACCAGTACAGGGTACTAACACTGCTAGCCCCAAAAACTGTGTCATAAACAACAGAGTTCAAGACAATTACAAGGCATGGAGTCTCTATGATGACATGAAGCCTAGTAGAAGTTAAATTCCAGACTCTTTTTCATGGACTATGATTCTTAATCTGAATGCCTAATTGCAACAAGTTTGAATTTGCCTTGGTTTTCATCAGGGTAAAAATTTTTCCCCATCCTCCTTTAGAGGATTAATACCTATTTGCAAAAGCAAAGTTTCTGGAGATAGCAGAGTCTTTACTAACAACAGACGAGGAAGAAATGCTTCTAACTCTCTCAGTAGCCTATAGATACCATCTCTACCATGTGACAGTAAAGATGAGTTCAGTTGTTTATGTAGTTTCTCCCCTAGTGAAGGACCATCGTTGAGAAAGCAACACTCTCTGCCCAAAATTACATACTTGTCATCTGGGTATTGTGATTAAAGGATAAAAAAAAAAAAAAAAAAAAAAAAAAAAAAGCCAGCAGAAGAGAATCTGACAGAAAAAACGTTATATTTCAGTATTTAACCTATTTTTGTAATTATTAGGGCTTGAATTACAGTAATTCCAACTGAGATGAGGCCCAGATGCCAGGCACAATACAAACACCTAATAAGAAACTGTGGCTGTTCTGAGTTACTTACATCCTGATTCTGAAAATATTTAGGAATGTGTTTAACTTTACTACTGTCAGTATTAATGAAGCTGCTCAGAAAACTAAAGGTAAAGAGATGAGACCAACGAAAGCCAGAGCTTTCAAGACTGAAGTGTTTAGGTGTCTAATTCCCACTGGCCTCAAGATGTTAACTCAAATCTGGCCTTATATAACTTACTGACATTTACACAGCAAATCTTAAACAGACTCAAAGCAAGTGCACACATTTGTACCATTTGCCTTCCATACCAGCGCGAGGCTATTTATAAAATAGCCTCCTTGAATGCTTCCTGATTGACATCTATGGGCATTTTTTGACTCAGTGCCCCAAATTATTGTAATATCTGAGTCCTGTGCTTTACAGCTTCTGAGGGCACAGTACAGTAATTTGCTCAGACCCAGCCCTGAGAGCCTTCGGTGCCCTGAGAGCTGCCAGTTTGTTGCCCAGAAGAAAAACCCCGGCTACAGTGAGTGAGGTGGCAGGGGGAGGAGAGGCTCAGCCTTGCTACAGCCACTGCCTATACCCTATAAATACAGTAGTATTTTAGAAATACCTGTGTATTAAACATGATTTTACAGACAGCTCTGTAGAGAGGCTTATTTCTCTTCTTCTCTTCCCAATTCCTCCTCTCCCTTCTGGTGAGATGGCAGGATAAAGTCCCCCTCCCCACCACATTTTCCCCCTGTTTGCTCCCTCCCTTCTCTCACTTTTTTTTTAAAATACAGTTTTCTTTCAAGTCCTCTACAGTTACAGTGTTTCGGCCATCAAAGTCCCCTCCCAGCCATTTTCATTTACCTTGTGAGTCTGACCCTTTGTAAGGCTGAGGATTTTCAGAGTAAACTGATCCCCGAGGTCCCCAAGGATGTTATTCTCATTTATTCACTCAGCCCTTTGAATGGAGCAGCCTGGGGTTGGCAGCGGTTCAGCAACCTCACATTCAGAGAGCACACAATCCTTTTTCTTTCAGGGCTTTTCAAAATAAGGCCCAAGGTTTGCTGAGGAGCTGGAAGAGCTGTCAGTCATGGAGAACGTTAGATTTCAATCCTGGCCGCCACCAAAAGCAATGAGCAGAGGAGTGGCAAGAGCAAGAAGTCAGTAACTGCAGAGGATGATCTCCTTCCTGTGCCTTCTTCACAGCATCCTCTGGGGACATCCATGCCCACTGCCATCAAGCCCCCCGTGACCTGGCAAAAAACACTGAGCCCCAAGACAGGGGAGAGAGCCCCTATGGGAACAGCTGTGCAATGGACACCCCTTTTCTTCAGATGAGGAGTGGGCTGAGGGAGCACCTCTAGTGCCATCTGTGTGTCTGCCAGTACTCATTACCCCCGACAGCTGGACCTCCTTTGAGGGGGGGGAAAAGGCCCCTCCTTCGCATTTTCATTGCAAAATGTTTGGGTATGGTCCCCCGGGACTGATAAGACAGAGACACGTCTGTGAGTGTCCCAGAGGGAGGGAAGGCTGTAGGAAAAGGCTCATGGTTATGTACTGCCGTACCTGCCAACTGGTGTGTCACAAAAGGCTAAAATTACCAGCCAGCCAATTATCTGATTAAAGAGAGCCTTTCATTTGAGATTAAAAAAAAAAAAAAAAAAAAAAAAAAAAGAAGAAAGAAAAGTAAAATCCTGGTTGAAAACAATACCTTTGCTAGGTTACTCAACTTATCAGACTTTGCATTCTTCTCCTTTTACTTTCAGCAGTGATGAACAGCAAAGTTAAAAAGAAAAATCAAGAAATGTGGGGAAAAAACCATTTAACCATTTTCCATTAATCAAACATTTTTCTATATTTCTTCCCTCCAGCACATGATCTCATTTATCTCCCTTTTCACAAAAAAAAGTGCCATATTTTTAAAAAGAAAGAGCAACTGCCCATTTTACATATTTCCATTTTTGTTCAACAGATTAAAGAAGGAACCTTCTTGGGGAAAGCTATTCAGGTTTCATTAATTTACAGTTGCCTTGGAATCCCTTTGAATTACAGGGAGCATAAATTATCATTCTGTCAGCTAACATCAGAAATACCTCTTTAAGGCTGCTGGACTCAACAACGGCTGCTGAGGTTGGGGAATAAATGTACGATGTGCTGGGGCTTCACCAGCTGGTTAATGACCTGCTGCAGTAGTTATAGGGCCCAAGACGAAGCTGAGGAAGATTAACTAATCTGGGCAGTCACTGGTGTGCTGGCTCTGAGCACCGAGCAGCGTGAAGTGTGTGATTGTAAACTTTATTGTCTGACCTCTGCAGAATTGGAAGCTGTTTTTCGGTTGGAGTTTTTTTGTGGTTTTTTTTGGGGGGGGGGTCGATGTTTTATTAACAACGTTTCCAGTGTTTATCCTTTCCTGTTTGAATAATCAAAAAGGTACTTTCCAAACATAGGAATTTGCAAAGCTGTGTTTCTTTCAAAAAAAAAAAAAAAAAAAAAAAAAAGTTGTGTTCTCTACACACAAGTCAAACAAACAAGGTTGAAGATGCAAATTATTCCTGTGTTACAACAGACAAAAATGGGGCCAAATGTAGTTCTTCCTCATTCACATGTGTTCACATGGTCTATACTCCAATTGCTTATCACCAAGCTACAGATGAAATCTTCCACCTCTGCAAGCCACAAACTCCAGAATCACTCAGTTCAAGAAAAATCTGGCATTTTTTTGTCTCACCCATCTCCACTGCATTTGATTTCCTATCCAAGCAATGTGAAAAGGTAGCAGAAATGTAGTAGAAAGGAAAAGTGATCATACAAGACTGGCATGGCCAAGGTTAAAAAGCTGTACATTAATTTAGTTACAGTAAAGCTAAAATGAACTCATCTTTTCACACATCTTAAATTCTTTCACTTTTACACAGCTGTGTACTCTGCTACCCCAACCAAGGACAGAAAAACAGTATCTCTTTAGTATGAAATATTTTTATAATGAAACACTCATTTTCTGGATTTCTTCATGTGCAGAGAAAAAGTACTTCTGATGTTAAACATATTTTCCTAGTTGGTTTATGCTTTGGACAGAGGAAAAGAATTGGCAGAAAATTCATTACCCTTTTGGTGTTTTTCAAATTGCTACAAAGCAATTCATCCAGACTGAGCGAGATGAGGAAGTCCCATCTCCTGTCTCTCTTGTAATACTGACCAGCACAAGCTTGGGTAGGCATCTGTGGAGTTACCAACCTAATGGAGAATTTTTTTCAGTTCCTGGAGTTTGACTGCAGAGCTGAAACTTCAAAGCAAAACTCTTTCACTGAGATTTTAGTTTTACATTGGTTGTTCCCATTAACTCTAGAAAACTTGTGGGTTTTTTTACTCCTTCTAAACTATTTATCTTATGCTAAAGACTTTCACATAAAATATCAAGGTACTCATGGGAATCAAAGTCACATTCAGCTGCCTCCTCATGCTGGAAACATGGCTCGAATTTTAAACTCTTTAGTGCCTGCATGTGCTACTGTCAGACACATGATTTGCCCTTTGTCCCAAGGGCCCAAAGTCATTTTAATGGTCTCTGCAGCCTAATTGGTTTATACAGTGGTTGATACAACTGCAAGGAGACAAACCCACTGGCACATGTGCCATGGCCAATGGTTGGACTGCTGTCCTAGCATATGGAGGACCTCGATTCAAACCCACTTGACAGAAACCAAGATCCTATTTGCCTTCATGATGATGTTGTCTTTTGAAAGGGTTGCTCAACAGGGTTGCTCTATGCCTATGCTTTCTTTGAGAAAGGAGATGTTTTTGTGTTTATTACTTAAGAAGGTTCCTAGCCATGCAAACTGGGTGTATAAACACACTCAGATGTTTCCAGGAGCTTCTGCATGGCATTTCCTGCTTCTTAGTTTAAGTGGCTTTCAGTTCCAAATGCAGATCTTGGTGAGGTTTATTCTTTACTGATTTATTCTACCTCTTTGCTAGTCTCTGGTCTGAGGGTCAGAGCCCCTAAGTGGACTTGCTTAGACTGGCTATTGCCAAAGTGCTTGAATGCTTCTGTGAATGACAACAGGAATTTGCCTGAATACTGTCCTGTAGCTGGGAAAATTACTGTACTGATAGCAGTAATAGAATCACTAGCTAGAGAAATCTTGAGAAATGGCAGTTTTGGGGGTTTTTTCCTTATCTGACCCAGATAAAGACCTAGAATGAGCAATACTTTGGGGGTCAGACATAACTGCAAACACTCAAGATAAGAAGTGCTCATATGGATACAGAGAATGCATCTCTTCTCCTCCAACCTGGAAAAAGTTGCAACACCCATCTCATCCTCACAGCTCACTCTGTGTTAATTACTGTTAGAAAGATGTCATTCCATACTAGTTTGCCTCAAAGTATAGGGCTGTCTTGTTATTGCATAAGTTCAAACAAAGACATGCTTGTTGAGTCCCTAAACCAGAGGGTGGTAAGGATGACCCTGTTGCTCAATAAGAGGGAGGTGCAGGAGTTTAGGAGCTTGGGCATTTGTGGGGAAGGGCAAGAAGTATTTGCATGGTGGAGAAAGAGAACAAAGGAGGGAGATTGTGAGATAATCATAGCCACACTAGGGAGGCATGAAACACATAGTTCTGTGCTGCTGCTGGGAAATTGAAAGAAACTATAGTGGAGGAGAAAAAAAAGCATGTGAGCCCTTGGGAGGGGAGCAGGAGTGAACTTGGAGAACAAAGGGAGCTGCATGCAGAGATGAGCAGTGAGAGCAGAATTACAAAGTTTGACAGTCATCAGAGATGTGCTATGGGCACGTAGTTGCTCTGGGTTAGATAAAAAGAAAGTGGGGGAACATAGCAGGGCAATGGGCGGCACCAGCACATCCTTCCCCTTTCCACCCCTCACACTCATTGCTAGAAAGGGGTAGGATGCTCGGAAAGAGTCACTAGTTTAGCTAACAAGCAGAAAAGGGGGCTGAGACAGCAAAAAGATACTCTTCCCCTGTCAAGCCTACATTAAGTCCTGATCTTCCCTTACCTTACCTTGATTTTTTTCGCAGTCTGCCCCTTTATAAACTACTTTCAAAGCCCTGTCTGAAGCTGAGCTGACCACAGGGAACTGAAACAGACAGCCATAGAGATGTCCTAAAATTCCCTCAGTGCCAATTTATTAATGCTAATGAGACTTGTGTATACTTAGAATAGATATATTGCTACCAGGGAGGCCTTCAAGCAGACAGAATCAGTCCTCATGACTCCACTGAGATATAATCTACCAGTAAAAGCACTGCTTGAACAAACGTTTTTATTGTCGGAAAGTTTTCCACCCTTCCTGTATAGCAGCCCAAAAAGCACCCACTCTCCATCCAGACAACCATGACCAGACCTGAAAAATCAACTATTTGGCACTATTTAGAGCCATTGTTTTTAAAACAAAACCTGATCTCATTTATGATGCTATATGTCCTAACTCTGACATGCACCATCCCTACACTTGTTGCCCTGCCTTGCTGTGCTGTGTGTGCCATTAGTATGCACTGATGGAAGCATGAGGGGTGTCAGGCACTGGAGGGAGGTCTCACAGCAGTGCAGGAATTCAGGGCAGTGATGCTGGTCATTTCATAGACTCATAGAATCAACCATAGAATCATAGAACAATATGGGTTGAAAGGGACTTGTAGAAGTCATCTAGTCCTACCCCCCTCCAGTAAGGAAGATCAGGTTGCTCAGAGCCTCGTCAAGCCCTCACCTTGAATATCTCCAGGGATGAGGGCTCAGCTACCTCCCTGGGCAACCTGTTACATTTTTCCACTACGCTCATGGTAAAGAACTTTTTCCTAACATCCAGTCTAAATCTACCCCTTTCTAATTTAAAATTTCACAGCCCAGCAAGGTCTACTGGCTCTTTCAGCAAAGATAAGACCTTTGAAGCAGTCTGGGATGCAGGGAGAACAGGGCATGGTGAGCTGTGTACAGCCCAGATCCTGTATGGCTGCACAGGTAAACAAAGAGATGGCCTCAGTCCAGAGTGATTTTCCAAGGGATTTGCTTTATAAGATAAAATTGTGTTAAACTCCCCCACTAACAGTCTCTCCCTCCCATTCCCCACCACATTTGAGAACCATGAGCTAGCAGCAAAAGCAAAATTGAGGTGTATTGAGAGAAAAAAATAAAAAGGGCCTGGGAGACACCAGTCACTTTATGCGATTGAAAGAGGCTTATGCATGGGAACATACCATCAATTTTCATGTAGACATGAAAAACAGCAGGGCTAACTAAAAAATTATTCATTACCATAAAACCCAGTTTCCAAAATCCTCTGTCCTCTAGTTATTTCTCTTCTTGTCTCCACGGGGTTCATCCTGCTATAGACTCTCCCCATCAGGATGCTCCAGAGCATCCCAAGGCTCAGCTTCATTCACTTGCAGGTAGCCAGTGCTACCTGAGCGTCTGGAAGGGCCCAAGAAGAGCTGATGCAGCACGCAGGCAACAAGCTGACCCATGCCCCTGCAGACTATGCCCCTATTACCATCACATCGCCTGGAAAGTACGGGCCTCTCAAGGCACATGGCTTGGAAAACAGCTTCTAGGTTCACTTATTATTTCACTTATTTCAGTGAAATGCAGTGAAATGCATTTTGTATAACCTTACAAAATAAGTAGCTCGACAATGTCACTGTTCTCTTGCTCCTAGCCCTGTGTGTGCGTGGATGGGCACAGAGAGACAAGGTGAGGTTTCTAAGCTGAAATATCTGTTTTCTTAGGGAAACTGCTGTAATTGGAAATGGCTGACAAGCCCCTCTTTGGTCCGAGTATAGAACTCTGAAAGTATGGTTTTGGTCTAAAATAGGAGTAGGAAGCTTTAAAATTAAATACAAGTTGACAACAATTATCATAAGCATATCAAGAGTTCAGAAGTTCTTACACATGTGTGAAGGGCATTTATTCATACATTTTAGATTTTTAAATATGGAAAAAATATGAAGCAAAGTGGAATTATGTTACTATAGCCCTCTCCAGTAGCCCTGCAAAGCCAGAAACCAGGAAAGCTTCTACCTTCAGCACAGTCCTCCAGCCAGCTGTGCAGCTGGGATTTGTCATAATGTCAAACAAAACGGAAGGGCATGCCTTTCAAATGCATTCCAGGGGGACCTTCAGCTCCCAGTGACACAGCCACAGCCAAACAGGGTGGTTTGCAGGGGAAATTGCTGGAGGGCTTCGACTAGGACACAACTCTGCAGAGCTGATGAGCCATACTGCTACAGGCATCCATCATGTACCATACAAATTGTCCTGGTGTGGGCCAGGAGAGAATTAATCTTCTGTCTTGTAATTTTGCTTTCAGCTGAGTGTCTTCTAAGTAGCTGTACCTGCTGAAATTAACAGCAAGTTTTTCAGACAGTGTCTGCTTCTAGGACTGATAACACTCAATATTTATAGTTATGGCAAGAGAATGATGTGCAGAACCAAGGCCACTGCTCGATTCTGAGGAGCATCTTGTGCTCCAGAAAGAGAAAGGGAGTAAAGATGTCACACCTGCAACCCTTCCTTTGGAAGGAGTGGACAAGACAGGTGACCAAAATTGACCAAATAGTATTTCATCCCATATGCATCATACTCAGCATAAATTTGAAAGGATGACAGGGGTCAAACCCCTTCCCTTTTGGCCCTTCTTTACCTCTTCTTTGTTCAGCATCCTGGGAGGATTCCATCCGTTCCTCTGCCTGTGGCCCTGATCTGTGTCACCCTGAATCTGTGTGTTCCTGCCTCCAGCTCCCGACTGCTGCTGACTCCAGGAGCCCAGCCCTGCAGCCTCGGTGGTGATGTGAGCATTTCTGAGGGAAAGGGTGGAGGAACACGATATAATTTTTCTGTATATTTGAATTTATTTAATGATTTTTCCTTTTTTAACATTACTGTTTCATTAAAGCTGTGTAGTTTAGTTTCTAACCCGTAAGTCTCTCTCCCTTATTCTCAATCCTTTCTTTATCAGGGAAGGAGGATTAATAAAGAGCATCTGTCATTTGGTTAATTGCCAGCCCAGAGTTAAACTGTGACCCCAGTATAGATCAGAGTTCATGTTTCTTCTCTGTATTTTCTAGAGAAGCCTCAGGATCACAACCAAAGCAGAGGAGGTGACAGGGGAAGGAAGAATTTGGGAGGGCTCAACAGGCAGAAGGATGGGGACTCACGTCAGCACAAGGCAGACTTTCAGCACTGCTTTGCCCACAGGAGCCAATACTGAAAACCACGTGCTCATGAGGAACTTCACATATGCAAATAAGCCCACTGACCTCAGTTATCTTCTGTCATTCATGTGAGCTTGATCATTATGATTTAAGGTATCTTATGTAAAGCAAGGTAATATAAATATCAATAATCAAACATTCAAAACAAGAACATTTAAACAGCACTTTTGTCATCTTTATTCAGTAGAAAAAGTCAAAGGTAACTTAACATACTGCTAAAAAAAGTCACTGTTAGCAGTTCTGCTTTCCTGATGAAATCAGAACTGAGAAGCTTTAATTCTCCAAGGTTTTTATTTGTTTTATTTTTATTTCACTAACCTCCCTCAGCTGCCACAATTAATGACATGCTTAACAGAAATTCAAGTGTAACTGAAGACCTGGCCAAATTTCTGTCTGCTGGTCTCACTGTCAGTATTCATTTTAATTTTTATATGATGCAACCAGCAGAAGAGACAAAGGAAATCTCTAGCACCAAAATTCTCTGCTGGGAAGTACCAAACTGCTTTTTTCTCAGAAGGGACTAACACAAACTGTAGATAAATGAAAGAGAATTTTTTTTTCCATGCAGCAGCCTAAGGGTTTTTCTACAGTAAACCTTCCAATATTATCTAACCTGCTATGACTGAAGCTTTAAAGAGGGCTTAGAATCCAAGGTAGTAGCATAAAACACAGATGAAAGTGTCAGCTGATTACGTGAGCTCTTATCATGCTGCAGAGATAAAGTGATGCTCCCAGCAATGAAAAACTTGGAACAACAGCAATAGTAAGCAACGCCTTTCCCTGTTTTTCTTCATTGTTTTTCACTATTTTAAACCAGCTCATAGAAATAATCCAAACTTCAGGTTCAATAAAAGTTGCATTAGCAGACTGATCTGCTGAGGTCTATCATAATCTCTGATGATAGCCTCCAAGATATAATCTCCCAATTGGCTTCACTGCTAGAGAAGCTACAATTGAACTTCCCACTTAGTTAACACTTGTCTACTGTAAATTATTACTATTTATAAATGGGAATGGACTCAAGAACTGACCAATTTCCCCTTTCTTTCATTATTAGGGAAACTAAGGTTTGAATTTAAAAGCTGTCTTCTTGATTGAATCAAAGTCATTGAGCAACATCCTCTTGGAAAGTTTGGATATGGATCAAAACTTTTTTGGCTCAGGCTCTTCCACCCAAAAATGGAGTACTAAGTAATTTTTCACAAATCTCCTTATTCTTTTATCTCTTACAGTTAAATACAGTTTTACAGTTAAAAAAATAAAATTACATTTCTATTAAAGAGTTATTCCTATAAATCATAGATCAGTGAACACCATCAACACAATTTGCATTACCAGGGATATGTACATTCTCACACTGTTGGATGAATCCATTACTGTCCTGAAAAACAGGAATACAGTTCTTTAATTCTACCTGTACTTCTTATTACAGAGGCTTTTGCTACCTTTGAGAAGGTGAAATCAGTCCAGATGTGGTCTTGTCCTTAAATTTCCCCTATTTTACATTGGAAAGACTTTGTATTACAATGACTCCTGGTTAGGCCATCTCAGTGGAAAGCAGACAATATGCTGTCATAGCAGCCCCTATCACAGCTGTCTAAATGGAGGTTACCTGGAAATTACCAAGGACTGGAAAAATGCCATTCTGCCTGGACTCTATTTCACAGTGTCCTAAACCCTGATCAATGTTCAGCTTCTAAAGATGGTAATTCAATGTCACAATTCCAGCCATGACACTAATCCAGATGTGATTATGACTTGCTAAGATGTATGATGTGCAAGGCTTTAGAACAGTGTTTTAAGAGGCTTTTAACAGAGAAGGAAGGTAGAAGCCAGATACATGCTATAAAAGACACAATAAATAAGTGGATCACTCTCAAGCAGGAGGAGAGAAAGAAATGGCCCAGTCCCCTGCAAATATAATCCTTAGGAAAGAAAGCTGGGTGACTCCATCTTATGTAGAGAGGGAGCATGAAGCCAGATGTTTTAAGTTATTCCCCTGTTAATAACAGTACCAAGAAAGACATGACTAAAATTTTCCCAGTTCTGTAAGATGCTTGAAAAAAAAAAAAAGAGTGACTAAGAGGGATGATCACTGTCT
Organism: Phaethornis superciliosus; assembly: GCA_023637945.1. NCBI lineage: Eukaryota > Metazoa > Chordata > Aves > Apodiformes > Trochilidae > Phaethornis > Phaethornis superciliosus. Next base: position 58,993,422 of record JAJQWJ010000003.1, read on the forward strand.
GATACAATCCAAATCAGGTAGGGATAAAGTTGGCACTAACTCATCAGACACACACACACACCTGCACATGGGCAGGGGCATGCATGCTAAGCCCCCATCTCCCTTGGGAAGGCAGAAGCCAGTCTCCCAGCTGGGGATGCTAAACAAAAATAGGTTCTCAGTGCTTCCAAGAGGTCAGTGGGAATATTTGCCAAGCATAATGCAGAAACTGCCAGGCTGTGGCAAGGTGGGTCTCCTGGCAAGCAGCAGCCAAAGCTCCTCTGACAAATTACACCTAATGCAAAGAGGGCTGGAGATGCAGGGCTTGCCACAAGAACCCATTGTCATACACAGTGGAGGTGATGTACTGATGAAAGTTTCTGACAGAGCAGTACATACAGTCAAATAAAAATCTGAAGTCATCTCTTAAATTCATCATCCCCTATTGCTACAAGGTCAGTACAGGTCAGTACAAGTACACGGTAGGACAATACATGAAACTGAAGGTTTGACCCTCTGAGGTGTTAAATTCTTTAGGGTTCTTTCAGTCCAGTACCCTCTGGGTACAATCTTTGTCTTCCTAAGATGCCATGCTGGTCCTGATCCTTAGGGACCTGCCAGGATCCACCTTAGAGCCAATTTGAGCTCTATGGTCATGCACTGATTTTTTAGTATAACTACAAATTTTCAGTACAACTAAAAATTTGTCATTTATTTTGGAAAGGAGAATCATTTGGAATAAAATGTGTAACACCAGCACTGAAAATGAAATACTGGTAATACAGTGACATTTACCTTAGATAACCAGCCAAAGGTCTAAGAGAATGCTGTACTGCTTGGTGGAGGAGAACTTTTGGTGTCCAACAGAGCTGGGTGACTAAATAAATTTTTGTTTGTCTGGAAACCTAAATAAAGAACTGATGAAAAGGGAATGAGAGTAAAAAAGGGCAATATTTTGCTCTGAATTATATTAAAGTCTTGGAGGTTCTTGCAAGACTGAAAAACACAGTATTTCCATTCCAGTTCAAGCCTTTTTGAACAGAAACAGAGCAATTGAAATAAAGGGCAATATTTTGGCACCATGCATAAGTGTAGTATTTTTTTACTCAATAGGATAGAGATAAAGGCAGCAGCTTTCAAATTAGAGTATATTAGGAAAGTTTATAGGTGATGTTAGAAGCCCTCAGAGATGGGGGCCAAGGGGAAAAGGTGGGAGCTCTTGTCAAGGTCACTCACTGTGGGCTTCTTGGCTCAGTTCCTGCCAGCATGTTAGCACACCAGAGGGTCCAAGGAATTATTTTTGAATACAACTGCTGAGGCATGGGAACTGCAGCTCCCTGCACTGTAGGTCATTTCACCTGAACTCTCTGGCCCACATGGCACCATGCTCTCCAAGTTCCTCCTCATCACGTCCAGGTTCCTCTGTTCCTCACTTAGTCTCAATGCAACATGAGAAATCTGTCTAAAAAGCTTGTGTCCAGGGGAAAATGGTAGTTTGGTGGCTGTTTCCAGGCATAAACTATCATGATTGTGTACATTATAATTGGAAGGTGATAGAGCTGTAAAGAGATGAAAATGTGTCTTTTGATTTGGTCTCACTGGGAGAGTTACTAAGAGCACCAGCCAGTGGGGACTGTTGCTTTTTGCTGTGTAGACATCAGTCAACTAGGTGGTAAAAGTAGGAAAATAGCTCATTTTATATTGGCAGCAAATGAAATAGTGACCCTATTTTGATTATATGGATGTAAAAAATCTTTAGTATGGCACATTTGATTTGTAAATGTAGTGAATGAAAAACAAAATAACCTCACTATTAAAATTAAGCCAGTTATTTTATTTTATTTGGACAGGAGTTAAATTCAGTGTGGAAATGCTTCCCATAAAATAGTAAAATATAAAAGGAGTTTTTTACAGCAACATACTTTTATATATATATCTACACACGTACACATACCCACAAACACATATTAAGATGTATATGTGTATGCATGTATGCGACAGCAGAAATATATCAAAATGGAGCCAACATTCAATTCTTATTGAACCCCAATAACTGCACTTTAGCACAAATACAAATGTATCTACACTGCACAGCTTCAAAAACAAAATCTACTTTCTAACATGAATCCCTCTTCTTGCCAATTAAAATGGGAAATCTTTTGAAGAGTATCCATTTACATTCTGAGTTGCTAAGCTACAGAACAGAAAGGTACTGTTGTGAATATCTTTTTTCAGAGGTCACATCTCTGCATTCAAGTACACCAGAACATATTGGTTTAGTTGTTGCATTTGAAAGAAAGTCTTTTACTGAAGCCCTTGAAATTCTGTCTCAACAGTGGGAAAAAAAGAAAGGCAGGGAAAAAGGCAAGATTTTATTAATAATCTGGAATTAGAAAGCTCATTTTATCTTTGCAGAATGTAAAGGGAGAAAACTGCAAGAAACTTTTTGCCACGTTTTTTTTTTCCCTACACAAGCTGACAAATTGTTCTGCTACACTGGTCATACTCCTTTTGTCTTCTCTGCACTTCTGCAATGTTTCTCTCCTACAGAATGGTTGACCCAGTGGACTGCAACCCTCTCGGTAACTCTTCTGGGGGGACCAGAAAAGCACACCTAACTGCTATGAATCTCTTCTAGCCAGCTCCATGAGTGAAAAAAATTAATTAGTTGTGTAATTCACAGGAAAGTGAAGGCACCCCTCAGCTACAATCCTTACAGAGTGGTTACGTGGCCAGCCCCATAGCTTGAAGCATGCATATTATTCAGTTACAATGATTTATGGGGCTATTCAAGGTTTCACCCATAACCTACTGGAGATATGTCCACATGGATGAGGACTAGCAGATTTCTCTCTAACACAGTAGAACCAACTGAATCAAAAAAGTATAGCACCAGGGTAGTGTGTGATTCCCTTTACCTCTGCTGCTTGCAATAAGGCTGATGCATATTAGGTTGGATATTAGAAAGAATTTCTTTACGGAGAGGGTGATCAGACATGGGAATGGGCTGCCCAGGGAAGTAGTGGATTCTCCATCCCTGGAGATATTTAAAAAGAGACTGGATGTGGCACTCAGTGCCATGGTCTGGTAACCACAGCGGTAGTGGATCAAGGGTTGGACTTGATGATCTCAGAGGTCCCTTCCAACCCAGCAGATTCTATGATTCTATGATAATATCTAAGCTAGAGTTAGCTTATACACCTTGGAGTGAAGCTAAGTCTGTTGGGTCCTCTACAATACATTAATAGATTGCATATACCAGATCCATGGTCCTTGGGTGCCACATAGAAGAGCTGCTTAAATTATTGTCCATGAACTGCTGCAGAATATCAACAAGGTCAACAGTCACAGAACTGTGTCTCAAGTTGCTGCCTTAACCTCTGTGTTTCCAGCTGCTAAACAGCAGGAGAAATCTGCTAAATATGTAAAAGATTTTGTGCTACATTTTCACTTGCTTTGATTGCTATAGAAGCAGTAGGTGATGAAAAGAACAAGATGAAAAGTGATGTGTATGGCTGTGAAAGAGAGAGGAAAATACAGCTGGGCATCTCTAACAAGATGCAGTGCAATTCATGAAAAAAAAAATAAAAAATGGTTGGTCCAAGTACCCCAGTAGAGCACAGGCCCAAATTCTTTGCAAACAGGAACTAATTGCTAAAAGCTCTCCAGAGGATTTTTTTTTCCGTTCCTGTCCGTTAGCATTGGCAAAGAGTTAGAAATTTCATCAAGAGGAATGATCTCTTATAAATCCTTCTTTCTTAAATCTTTTTTTTCCTCTTTACTGATGTGAGGATTGGCACTGATTTAAGCAATTTCTTTCATCTCTGAGCATGGACATTCTTAAATTCGTTTAACAATTTAATCCATTTAGATGAAGTCCAATCCAGTCCAATAGATTCAAGAACTGCATGGAACAAACCCTCAATGTTTTACCCAAACCACTGCTCTTTCAGCAAGAGCAAGAATGGAAATTTCAGTCAAAGGGCCATGTTGTTCTTTCTTTGGTAACCCACCCTGATACCCTGAGCTGCCTCCTGGAAGACTTAGGGGGCCTTGTAAGTGGGCCTCCAGTGAGAGAGAAATCCATGTCTCTGAGGTTGACTGTGGCTCCACAGATATTCTAGCTTCATTTATACCTACATGAAAGCTGTTAAAAAATAAGCAATCATATACAGCCTCTATAAAATATCTGCAGCCTAGGGTCTAAACTAGCACAGCAGTACCCAAAGACCCCAAAAGTAAACCTCCTTCAGAGCTGTCCTTAAATATTATCTGTATTGCAGCAACTGGTGTGCTAGGTGGTTTTTTTCCAAGTGATTTTTCAAGTAGTAGCAAAGATGAGTATCAGCCTAGTATTTTGTCCTAAGCATTTGATTCCAGCTGAAGAAAAGGATAGTAAAGTCATTTGGCCCCTCCTGCCACATCAGACAGTTAAATGCTGGACAGGTTAATGGTTTTTGTATTCTTGTGTTATAAGGAAGACAATGAGCAAGAATTGAATTTGGAGTTGTGCTAACTTTTTGCCTAGCTGGCTGGTGGCACTCCAGGACTTTTGCACTAGGGAATATGGGAAAGCCCATTGTCACCATCATGGTTCAGGTCTGGGCTGACCCATCAGCTCTTCCCGTCTGCCTGTTCCAGTCTGCAGCCTGCAAATTACAGGCTGCACTCCCACTGCAAAACACACACACTCCTGTCCCCCGCATTCCTTATGTTATTTTTATATTCATGAAAACATTAAAGTCAGGGTAAAAGGGACAAATAGTGTAGATTTGAAGATTTTCCAGCTAGACCAAAAAATGCTGCATGGCATGTGTGTTTAGCATTAGGAGGAAAATAAATGTGCTGTTTTCAAATTTTTGCTTCAGGGTCAGCCAACATCAGTCTACCATGTAACAGCTTTGAGGAGGGAAAAAAAGCTTCACTTGAGGGTATATCTGCCAGAGTAAACAGTGTCTCAAACCAGGGAAATCTAAAGCACATGCTGTATTGTCAAGTTTGGTTTAACTTGTTTTACAAATCAAAACAGCAGCTCAGTTTTTAAAATCTATTTTTAAGTCCACTAGGGTTTTATCAAGGAGGTTAAAGACATCCATTACTCTTTCTGTCCCTGCAATCTCTTAAGTGAATTAATATCTTATCCCGTTCTTACATGCAGCTCTTCCTGCCTCTTCACCACGTCTCACAAATCAGAGGGTAGGGCTCCTCATTTTAACTGTCCTGATATACCCAGCTCTCTGTGGGCAGTCTTCCTGGGACCACTGAGGCTCCTGATGAAATCTTTGTGCTCCCTGTAAGGTGAGAGTTCGTGGTCCCCAATACATGTTGGAAGCATGCAAAATTTTGTTCTTCTCTGTGTGAATAGGAGGAAGCTTGTACTCAGAATTTACGTCTCCTTAGGAAGCAAAGTACATATTAAAAAAAAAACCTACTGCACTCAAGATATTCTCCTCGTTAATGTGAGAGTTTTTACATTCATATCTGAGGGAGGAATTTGGCTCTTCACTGTTTAAATAAAACACTGAAGAGTATTTAAGGAGCAAAACCAAGCCTGGAATGTTTTGAAGACATTTCCAAGAAACTCTAAGAAAGGAAAAAGTCTTTGCCAAACATAGACAAACCTCATCAAACCCTATATCTTGCTTTCAACTTTTATTGTTTCTCTTCCCCCACAAACCAAGCCTCAGCAGGTAATTCTACTTGCCTGACTGTGGCTGGAGTTCCACTATTATTTTCTCCTCAAAGCCTGAGCTGTGTTAACAGAGGATGAGGGGGTGGTCCCTTCACCCTTCTTTGTCTGCCTGAAGCCACTTGTGACCTCACGGCTGTGTGTAATTTGCTCAGTTCTGTAGGGAGCCCAGTCAGGGATCAGATACAACTGAAAATCAGCTTTCCCTCACCCAGCCCTTCCTTGCACCTTGGTCCTCCAGCACTGCACATGTGGATAAGCACTAATGTGAGCATCAGGAAAAGATGGGGATATGCAAACAGATGAGCAAAAAGGAGGAGGAACTGGGGGCTTCATCACAGCCCCTGCACAACAGCATCTGAAGCAAACATACAACTTTGGCTGTAATGCAAGGGGTGGTATACTGGTAACAGGTTCACTCAAGAAGATTCCAAGACAAGGGATGACTAAACATTCTGAATGCCTTCATTGGACATAATGAAGATCCTTCTCTTTTATATTAAAAAAAAACAAAAAACCCAAAAAAAACCCAAAAAACCAAAAAAAAAAACAACAAACAAGCAAAAAAACCCACAAAAAAACCCTTAAAATTAATTTTAAGTTTAAACATTCTATTCTTCACATGTCAACAACAAACTTTTCTATCAGAAGGGAAGACCCCTTTCACTGACATGGGGGTCATATATATGTGCAAAACTCTTAATATATGGCATATAGCCATGCACACAATTGCATGATAAAAACCTGAGTGGAAACACATTCTTATTTATTGCTGTCCGTGACGTTGCATCAGCTATGTGCAGGCTTGCTTAGCATATCTATTGTGAAAGACTAATTTGGTGACATCATATAAGATTTTCTCAGCTTTAGTGCCACTTTTTGCATTTGTTGATTTTATATAAGTAAAATAGGCATAGGAACTCTACTTCCCTATCACTCTGGATTTTGGAGTCCTGTTGGAGCACTGGGAAAGCTTTAAGTACCATGTCAGTAAAAACAATTAATTTTTTTAAAATTCTGGATATCAAGTATTTCCTGCAAAATGTGATCTAGAGCAAATATAGGACATATCCCGTTTTATACAGAAATCTATTAAAACCAACGTCATCTCTCTAAAATATCCAAAGCATTACTTAATCGACATATGTTCAAAAGGTAAAGAGGTTAAAGTGATGCTTAATGGCCAAATGTTGAGGTTCATACAAATCTGTGAGCCATTACTTACTCCAGTAGGACTGCTTATGTACATGTAGCTGCTCACCGATATCAATGTGTGTCCAATAGATCCTGTATCTTTCAATAAAGCTGAAGTAGATGCAGTCATTCCGGTGTGAAGCTGGAGTGAGATCATAATTTGGCTTCAGCTGGTACATTAGCAAGAGTTGTAACAGAAGTACTGACTGTAGCATGCAGTTGTATTCAATGAACAGAGAAAATAAAACACATATGATTCCTGCCCGACATTATCCAGATTGCTCTGAGATGGGCTGAAATTTTACTTTTTAGAAAGACTGGTGATTGAAGTGTTTCTTTCCTCTTGGACAGACAGAAGGACTGATTCAGCTTTCAGCTATTGCTGTGGAAACTGATCAAATGGCACTTGCCAAGGTCTCCCATGCAGAAACACAGGAAGATAGATATAACTCTCCAGGAGCACTTGGGAATGAGCAACACTTCCCCAGGCAGGCACAGGAGTTTAAGCAGAGGAATTCACACAGATGTCACTTTACAGTAAGGAGAGAGAAGCTTGGAGATGAGATAAAACAGAAACTTGGAGGGGGTGAATGCTCAGCATTAGGGGAGACCATCACCTCCTGGGCATCTCTTGTCTCAATGCTTTTGTGGCTGGCTGGTACAGTCACTGTCACAGCTCCTCTTGCCCCTGCTGGTGTCCAGGTGATGAGTGGACATGGCTGGGGAGGGCAGCACTGGGCAACCTGCACCAAGGCTGGGGCTGCACCCTGTCCAAGCCCCTCTGAAGCATCCCAGCTATCAGCTCCTGTTACCACTGCTCAGTGTTTGGGTATCTTTAGATGCCCAGCCATGTCAACTGTCTCTGAGAGCTGCCCTGGCAAAGCTTTGGCCCTCAGAAGACCATCACCCCTTTCAGAGGGCCCTTACCCCTAGAAAGAAAGGGCATCTCTCATTGTTTGTTTTTTTTTTTTACCCCTCCTTTCTCCACTTCTTCCATGCATTCAAGGTTGGAACTTATACCTCGGTCTCACAGGCTGCATCTGTCCTAGAATCACCACCAACACCATGCATGGGTGACACAGACAGTAGACACAGATGGTAATTTTTACCCATTATTTAGCAGCTGTAAAAGGAAAAATTACCTCAGATGGTTGCCTGCAAACAAATGACCCTAGTCTACCCAGGCAGTTCCTTTTATTTACTGAAGATATTGGCATAAAGTCACTGCCCCAGCAAATTTCCATCTGTCTGGAGGCTTGGGCTGCCCATACACCTGGTGCTGACATCAAGCACTTCTGTTTTCCAAGGTTTCAGGGCATGATGTCCACAGAGAAGTAGAAAATACTTTCAGGGCAGGTTCAATTGTATCTGTCCAAGAATAACACAAATCATGCATAGATCAGATCAGTCACATACATCCCTGTCCTGATGCTGCCATATATAAACAGCTCATCCAGCTTTACTTGTTGACTCCAGTCCTCTGTCGTGTTTGTGGAGGAAGCCATGGATGACTTGGCCAAATGTCTTGCAGCATTGCCTTTAGGAATAGGGTAGCTGAGAAATCATCCTGCTTGGATCACTGTGCAGAAAGATTTTGTTGCCAAGAGCCAACATCTATAATTTTGCTTAAGGCTCAAATTTAGCATGAAGACATTCAGCTCAGAGGAAACCTTTTTTACAGCAGCTGGACATTTTAATTATAGAAATACTATAAACAGTAAATTTCTAATATTAGGTACATTTCTCACAGTCCTTGTTACTGAAAATAATATCTTAGGGCAATATCCAAGGCCCACTGAATCAGTGGAAAGAGTCCCACTGACCTCATTGTGATTGGATCAGGGCCTTAGTTTCTCAAAATAAAATTTTACAAGGTGCAGGCTAATCCTATTCCACATATTTTTAGTCAAATGGCTTAAAGTGCGTTTTTTTTCCCCATTAAGAGCCATTAGAAACCAAGACATAGCAACAATAACCTCTTGGCAGCGAATACTTCATAAGGAATTTAAATATAAATATGAGGGAGGGTTGAAACTGCTTTATGCCTGATCTTGAAAAATGGCTGGCTGAGAGTACAGACCCTGGGGCAGCCAGGGCCCATCACTCCTGGTACCACTGCCTGCCCTCTGCAGTGCCCCAAGGAGAGCAAGACCCCTGCTTGGCCTTTCCCCAAAAAACAGCATCAAGCCAAGCACGAAGCTACAAGCAGCAACTGTAGCTCCAGAGCAGTTAAGGAATTCCAGTATTTCATTTTATTTAATTTTTCATATGAAGCCAAGCTCTAGGTGGCTGTAAGGAGCTAGAGCTACCAAAACACAGCGTGACAAGCGGTGCCTGTGGTACATCCAGCCACACCAAGAGCAGAAAGCAGTAAAGCGCTCCCAAAAACACCTGATTTTGTGATTTTCCAGACTGTCTTCCAGCCCACAAAGATTCAGATAAGACTTAGATAAGAAAATGGGGGGGTTATCCAAACAAAAATACCAACCTGCTTATTCTACCACCAGGCACTGGTGCAAGCTGAAAAGGAAATGTCTTGAAAGGAACAGGGAGGTTTGGAGCAAGCAAAGTGGTCTGAAAACAGAGGGTACCTCTCCTGCACCCAGGGGAAGTTCTCATCCTCATCACTACAGGAGCAGCCAGGCTGGGAGTCAGAGGCTTTCCCTGTACTAATATCTACAGCATGACAAAAGGTGTCAATTATTGCTGAGTTGTTTCTGGGGTAGCTTTTGTTTTTTTAGTTCTGTGAGTTGCATGTTACCTCTCACGAATGAATTTTAGCGACTCTGTTTTCTAGCAGTGTGAAAAACCTCTAAGAATTTTCTGGCCAGTCTGCTGAGCCCTTTGCATGCCAAAACAATGTAAAGCCAGGGCACTAACAGTACCGTGCCCCCGTACCAGAACTGACTCATATCAGTGCCATCTGACAAGGGGCTGACACAACATCCCCTGAAATTCTTGGTTTTTAATGGGATCTGGATGTGGAGTTCAGCTAAAACACATGTAGCCTAGCTTGAAATTAAGGTGCACTCACAACCTGTCACATTCAAAGCCTGTTTTAACAAGTCAGCATGCAGATATGAATGCTATAGGCCAGACAAAAGAGAAGTGGCTAGAAAAACACAAGCATGAATCCACGCTTGTTGATGAATCCACGACAGCACCATTCAATTTCACCATCAGGAATAATGTATTTATTTTATGCTGAGCCAAAGTTTAAATTGCCAACAGCTCTGTCATCATACCCTTTCACCTCTGGCTCACTTCTGCATACAGTCTATCCCCTGTCTTGCTTCCTCAAACCTTCCTGCATGTTGCATAGGGATTTCTTGCCCCATAACTGGGGATTAAATAGCCAAGTGATCCAACAGTGCAGTCTAATACTGTGTTTGATGTTTCCAGCCTGTGTTAGCCCAGTCTTGCCCCATCTCCTTAAGCTCTCTGAACATGTATATATATTTTGAAATTCATTTTAAGTTAAAAAAATATTTTTTGCTAGGCTAAAGATCTGAATTGTGGGTCCTCAGCTGGGGGATTCTTCAAACAGCAAAGCCTGCCCAGGGAGCTTCCCAAGCATGGAATGTTCATGAGATTTCTCCTCTGAAGTATGTGCAGGAACAGGGATGAGCAGAGGTGGGAAGAGCCCATCTTTGAATCTTGTCCCCTCAGGACCCGCTCAGAAGCACTGAGGCTGCCCCTGGACCTCATCCTAAGGTCTCTATCTTCACAGAAACTTAGGAATGGAACAATAGGAAGAGCACAAGGGCTAGAAAAATATGCTTTAGCATAAAGCACACAAAGAACACATTTTATGTGTTGACCTCATCAAAAAGAAGGTCAAGGGTGACTCTTGTAAACTGATCCACCACTGTACCAGGTTAAGTATCTACATAAGGATTCATAGGGTTGAAGACAGAAGAGATTTTTAGATCATCTTACTTAACCTCCTGAATATACCTATTGCCAGATTCTACACAGTTACCCCTCAAATTAATCCTGACTTTGTGTAGATCCAGTGTTAGTATTTCCAAGCTTGCACAGGTGATCAGATTGTATTGAACCACTTGGCCAACAAAATTAGTCTTATTTATTCTTGGCACTTGTTCAAAGGTTTATTCAGAGGTCATGAATTTGTGGTTTCGGTAAACAACTGGTCACTCAAGTTCCACTGTGTTGCCCCAGTTCTTGGCCTAGATGACTTAACCATTCTTCACTTCTTTTCCCATGTACTTGAAATATTTCCATTTTGTTGACAAATATATGTTGTTATGCAAAAGGAATGTCTGCTACTCTGAGAAAACTGACTGTCCAAAACATTTGTGCAACTAAAACTTTTATTTACAGAAAAGTATACAATAAGAAAATGAAGGTGGTTCAAAACATAGCCCTAGGAAACAGTTTCTGGATGTCACTGAAATATGTATTATTAAGTTTTCTCACTACTTGCCCTGGTAATTTAACAATCCAGGCTGTGGGTAAAATTTTATATTGATGTAAACTACACCATTTCCATTGGCCTCATGGGGGATGTGACACTAAAACCAAAGCTACGTTTTGCATTTTTGTGTTTAGAAACACAAAAATTCTTGTGTTTATACAGGAGAATAGACAGCTATTTGTAGCTGTACTATATTTTTAACAACAATGTGTAGGAAAGTTCAGCCATCCATATTCATCAGCAAGAGGAAAAGCCTCATAAACTCAAAATGCCACACTAAGGACTCTTTCAGTTTTGCTTCTGCATTTATTTCCTTAAAGGGAGCTTTGTTTCCACTGATGTCTTGTTCCCATTCAGCTCTGAGAAATACAACCTGTACACTTTACCAGTTTCCCATCCCCAGATACCCTTAAAGCCAAATATTCCTTCCACTTCACTTTTTAAACCAAGCACCCTCCTGCTGCTCCCCCCCTAGCTGCTCAGAAGACCCTACAGAATCTGGATGGACACTTAGCAGATATTTGATGGCCAGCACAGCATGGGTGTGTTTTCTTCAGAGGGGAAACTACAGCAGGTTGAAGCGTGCTTGACACTGGGGTGTCCAGCGGGATGGGTCCCCCCACCAGTCCTAAGAGTCACCCTAGGAGTGGAATCTCTTGGATCTGAAGACCTCAGGGATCTTCTGAGCCCATTCTTGATGGGCTGAGGGGGGAGCAGTGGCCAGCAGGGACCTTCCCAGAGAATTTTGGTACCTCAGCCAGTAGCAGTTTCTGCCAGAAGCGGTGAGGTAGAAGGGGCTGAGAGCTGCCAGGTTGTGGATATGCAGTCTGGGTCACTAGGATTAGGCTCGGGACAAACTAATGAGCTCCCTCCCCCTTTTAAATATAACTTCTTTTTCTGCTGTTACTTCCCATGACTACACAAGCTTCTAGTTCTGTTAAATAAACCTCTCACCCTTTTGTCCAGCAGAGCAAGTGAAAGCAGCAGCCAGTCCACTAGTCACCCGCTGTTGAAACCTATTACCCTCACCAGCTTGGGTTTTATGCTTCTTGAGCTATTTCAGGTTTGCATACAGCAACTGCCATTCGTACATGTCATACCAAGGTGCTATTTTTCAGCCCAAGAGCTGAGTTGTTTACATGTGCCAATTTATCTATCAGCTTTAGAAATGCTTTAAAACGTAAAGACTAAATACAGAAGCAATAAATATTAAAACTAAATTGTGGCTGACCTGTCCATGAGAGGTGAATAAACCCTGTTTATCTTCCTAGTCACTCCACCTCCTTACCTACCTGTCTGCAGTGTCCAACAAGGGGTGCATTCCTAGAGGCACATTATACCCAAAGGGTACCCAAAAGTCAGTCACCAACATGGCCCCTAGAACTTATAAAGGACAAACCTTTGTTCAAAGGATGAAATTTCTATTTTATCAGGTGTTGCAGCTAAAATTTATATAAAGACATCATTTCTTGATTTGCATCTTCAACAACATCTAAAAATTTACTTGGAAGATAGACAAGTGCCAAAGATACATGAGTACTAGAATTTAAAAAGCAACAGGATTGATCATATGGTGCTCCTGAGAGCCTGTTATTGAGAAGACTATCCAAAAACTTCTTTGTCTTAATGACAAAAATACATTATTCTATCAGTGCTGCAGAGCTAGTTAAATGTGTGGGTCACCTAAATCATTCAGTTTGATTGCATCATTGATATAAGTGTTAAGCTGTTATTTTCTAATTTGCCTCCAGGGTCACCATAACTACCCCTCCAGATGACAGAAGGAACAGGAACAAGAATGATAATCACCTGATACTGTCAGAAAATCCCAGGATCACATAACAGCCATGTTGAGGTACATATCAGATCTCGCAGTGCACATACCACTCACCACTGTAAAATACAACCATTACTCAGGGTCATGCAGCTTGAGAGAAGTAATCAAGAATAGGCAGCAGCTACACATAAGTGCTGCCTTGAAAATGGAGCCTACTATATGTAAAAATGGATGATATATACAACATTTTTTCTTCTTTGCAAACTAAATAGAAAGTTTTTCCTCATTTAAATGGTTATTAAAACACCACTAATAGCTGACACTCTGTGATCTATGTCTAAATAGAACAGTGCAATTGAAAAAGTCCTTAAATATGATATTTGGTTTGAGGAAATACCAGGTAATTCTTTAACAGACAAGCTGGTGCCTACCTTATTGAGATTCAGCAGTACATTTTCAAAAGCATCTGCTGATGTTTATATAATGTATACCCATAAAGCAAATTTAGTCCCAAGTATTCAGAATTTACATCTACAGATCAACTAGATGTTCAAAAGATAAACACATTTGGCAAGTAAATAGTGCTTTGTCAGTAAATTTGAATTTTATTATTGGAGATGATCTCATTAGAGAGTGTATTTTGGATAGTCTTGCAAAACGCAGCAGCAGTTAATGCACTGAAGTTCTGCTTTCATATTCCACTCACTCAGATGCTGAGAGCATCTTAAGCACAGGTATAAAGCTTAGGATAATGAGCATGGGACACACCTATTCTTGATATTTTTCCAGACAAGTTTATCTGTGCATGGACAAGGCAGAGATAGGGGAAGATATTTCCTTTATGTAGCTTACTCTCTCATGGATGATGCTCAAAAAGAAGTGAGATTTATATTTTCTGAAGACTGGCTCAAAGTTAAAAATGTTGCTGGGACATGCTTTGTGGGTTGAGAGGATAAAGTCTGCACACCATTGATTAGTAGAGGTTTTATACACTGACCTCTTTGCTGTCATCTCTGTTAGCAGGAAGCACTGTTTAGATTGGCCAGCATCAGATTATGTACCTGCAGGAATCACCCCCAGTTACATCTGACCAGAAACCTTTGAGCTACTTTCCTGAGGGAGCTGGTGAACAGCCTGATACATGATTTTTCCTGTAGAGATACAACAGGGTGTTCATATACAGTCTCAGAGAAAGGAAGTTTATATTCCAACAAAAGTCCTTCCATGGAAACAGTCACACCAGTATAGTCCACAGTGGAGTCCTGTGTCCAGTCATGGGCTCCACAGTGAAAGAAAGACATTGATGTACTGGAGAAAGGCCAGTAGGAGACACTAGGAAGGTCAAGGTTGGAGAACTTTGAGTGGGAGGAGAGGCAGGTAGATGGACATGTTCAGCCTGGAGATGGCTGTGGAACATTTACTGCTGGCTTCAGCTATCTTATGGGAGGGTGCAGAGGGGACAGAGCAAGGCTGTCCCCAAAGGTGCACAGCAGTAAGGCAGGGGATAAACAGCACTTCTGATACTACAAAAAAAATATCTGGTTAGACAATAGGAAAATATTTTTACCGTGGTGGTCAAATTCTGAAATAGGGCCCCAGAGAAAGTGTGGGATTTGTGTCCCTGGACATATGTAAACTTGACGGGACAGACTCCCAAACAATACACAGTCTATGTTGTCCCCTCTTTGAGCAGGGGGTCTGGACCAGGTGACCTCTGGTGGTGCCTTCCAGCCTAAATTATTCAGTGATACATTGAGAATGGGTCTCAGCTATACCAGCAGAACTGTGCCTCCCCTGTTAATTGTCAGCAATTTTAACTGCTACATAAGATTTTGGAATTAACTGGATATATAATCAGCACAGGAAATTAGATTTCCTCCTTTAAACTTAACTGTCATGGCAAGAAGAAGTATGGGCAGGGATTCATAGTGCTGTACAGTAGGTTGTGTAAAATCAGGAGCTTTTGTAATTTTTTCATACCTGGGTAAGATTTTTTCTTCCAAAGAGAAGAACAAAATAAAATAAAAAATAAATACATAAAGCAAAAATGAAAGAGAGGTAAACACTCCTTTTTTCTTTGCTTTTATATCTCATAGCTCAGCCATCTTCTGTATATCATTTTTGTTTGTGTCACCTGTACTTAAGAACTGTTGTCATTGTTCCATTCCTTCAAGTCTCTTTATATTCTCTTTGTCTCTTCCTACACCGACCTGGCTGCTGGCCCTCTCTTTTCCACTCTTCTGCAAAGGTTAATAGCTGTCTTCAGCTGTACCTGATAAACAGATAAGAGAAGAGCCAGAAGCTGATCTGACTTCCTTCATGTCCAAGGAATTAAACTAATTTTCTATGTGAGTAGCTGGAAATAATGGCAGTCACTGTTTGAAACAAGATCACCAAAGCCTTCTCAAAACCAAAGCCACACTGCAGGAAGAGCCTGGGACCTGGACTCAGACTTGGAATTAAATTGTAGTTTGGGAACCAGGAGACTACTTTTTTGCAAACTGACTGTTTGTGAGAGGCAGAAAAGCATTTGTGCCAATCAAAAGTCTGAGATCCACGAGAACAGCAGTCCTAAAAGCTGCTTTCAAGGAAATTGTTGTCATTTATTTTCCTTATACTCCTCCAGACAGGTTTTTGCAGGAGTGCCGGGTCCTGCACTTTGGGCACAACAGCCCCATGGGGAGCTCCAGGCTGGGCACAGAGTGGCTGAGAGCAGCCAGGCAGAGAGGGACCTGGGAGTCTGGATTGACAGGAAGCTGAACAGGAGCCAGCAGTGTGCCCAGGTGGCCAAGAAGGCCAATGGCATCCTGGCCTGGATCAGGAACAGCGTGGCCAGCAGGTCCAGGGAAGGGATTCTGCCCCTGTACTCAGCCCTGGTGAGGCCACACCTCGACCTAATTGAGTGCCTCTAACATTTATCTTATATTTGGTATTACAATCAGCATTAATCAGCTGGCAGAGGACAGTGTTGATGTTGCTTCTTTGACCTTTAGAGTGTTGTCCAGCCTGCAGGTCAGCTCTTCGTCCTGTATGCATCATATGCCAAAGACAAAAGCATACAAAAATGGTTTGCATTTCTAGGAGAACCCCAGAAGAAACTTCCATTGGCTTGGCAAGTAAGTGTTAGGCCGTTTTGCTACAAATTCTTCACCTTAAGAACTCAGTGACAGACTGTTTCTGGGTTTAAAGTGGTGAGATAGCTTCACTTAAACAGACAACTCTCATTTGGTGGATTGTACAGGAATAAGGAATTTTTTATAGTTAGACTTATATAATTACCTAGAAAACATTGGGTAGACCAGAACTGGGGAAAAAAAAAAAATAGCAATATTTGTCTGTTGCAAAGCAGTGGGGCTGATATTGGTAAAAAGCTATGGCTCCTCACCCTAGATACCACAGTTAGTGAACATTTGCATCCCGTAAGCTATTGCATTGTAGATTAAACAGTTTAGATGGAGCTGCCAGTGCTGGGTAGGCTAATGGGAATTATGTCTTTCCTTGGAATTGCAAGGGAGAAAGAACAAGTGTAAGGAACTGCAAATCTCAGCTGGATGCTGGACCTTCCTAAAATGCACCAGCATATGAAGTTAAATGAGTAGGGATTAGATTTAGAGTTTTCAAAGAAAACTCAGTGACAAGTAAACCTGAAGCAAAATGTAATTTCCAGAACAGAAAATTCATCAGAACAGAAAAACTCAGAAAGCAAAAGATCCCTTCTTTTACAAAGCTCACTCTGTGTGCATGTGTGCACGCATGCATGCACTGTGTGTGTTTCCTCTGGTTACAGTAGAGCAGGACAT
The DNA here is from genome assembly GCA_023637945.1 of Phaethornis superciliosus. Lineage (NCBI taxonomy): Eukaryota > Metazoa > Chordata > Aves > Apodiformes > Trochilidae > Phaethornis > Phaethornis superciliosus. The sequence goes on from JAJQWJ010000003.1 coordinate 59,010,299, forward strand.
TGATTTACCAAACCAGTAATTTTGTCATTAGTTTTTCAGTTTGCTTCTTGCATACATATTCTGTGGTCAAATCCATTAGTAATTTATAGTGATAAACACCTGGAGTCTATCAAAAACAAAGACAGTTTTATTCTGTAGGCACAACCAGACTGGTGAACACACCAAGCAGAAACTAAGTGCATAATATAGAACTCTAACAGGAATATGTTTTTTATGATGTGCCAGCATAAGGGAGATCAAAGACTAAAGCCAAATAAATACCAATTGAGTACCAGCAAAGGAAACATATTTAGACCTTAAAGTAATCAGAAACAAACCCAGTGTATGCCAACACCCTCTGAATTCAAAATTAACGTTTTCCTCCTTTTCATAAAAGGTTCTGGCAGATTTTGTTCTGTTTTTGAATCTACTGTTTTTGCAACAGGGAGGGAATTTTAATTTCTCACAGACAGTGGAATGTGAAGCGCAAGAATCATTCCCTCACCCCATCTTCCACTTCTTTCTGGTGGTTTTAGGGAGCTACATCCCCTGCTGCCCTCTGACTGAATTTTCCTTGGCTGCTTGGCAGGATTTGCCAGCTTACATTAACCATTTCTTGAGCTTGACTCCTTATCTGGATCATCATCTGGCAAGCTGCAACAATCTGTCTGGCACCTTGGGAATGGCAGAGCATCCAGAATTACATGCCAACACTATCTGGTGAGGCAGTCTGATCTAAAGCAAAAAGCCCAAATTACCAATGTTCAGTGCCATGTTTAGTACCTGCAGTGCATCTAACAGTGTATTAAACAGTTTTAAATGACTACTAGTACTTGAAAACACTTGCAGGACAAGGATGGGGTTGGATGGGGGGGTAGGGAGAAGATACACGGGTGGCAGTGAATTGACAAGCTGAGCCTGAGGGCAAACATTTACATCTGTGCCTGATTTGTCAGGGATTTACATTAGCGAAACTTTAACTCTGCAGATGATAAGTAAGATTACACTCACAGAGCAAGTTTATGCAAATAAAGCTTAGTCTACTGAGCATGTGAGCCCAGACACAGTGGATTTGGCAGGTTTCAGTGAGACGGGTAGCTGGGTTTAATAAGTTAATTTACATAAAGGCTTAGAACATCTGGAAAAGTAGCATGGCAGTTTACTGAGATATAAATAATGTTAATTAAGAGGTCACAGGTATGCAAAACACTACCTACATGCAAAAGAAAAATCATGGAACATGAAGGGCAGAGACTTACATCTTAATCTTCATTACACCAAGCTAAAATGCTGGTGCTAGCTACCCCATGCCTTTCAAAACACCACTCCAGATTTTATTTCCTGTTATTAAACCCTCCTTCCCTTTTTCATTAAAAATAAATAAATAAATAATCAGTGGTTCATATCAACTTGCATTAGCGGTAAGACAGAACTCAGAATCTATTGGAAAATACTCAAAAAGTGTGATCTAAATAAGCAGTAAGGAGATAATTCAGTTTTACCCCAAAGCCTGATAACCTTCTCCTGTGGCAACAGTTAGCTCTTTTCAGCAGCAGAAGTAACACTGAAAAGTATGTTTACACATAATTCCAACACGCTTTACAAGTTCCATGATACATTCTAGACTTCATCCTTAATGAACTGGTAACCATGAGATACCAGGCTGCACACGATCAAGGAGTTTGCAATAATTATACTGCACCATGGATCAATTTATATCTTGGTAGCAATTCCAGTTCCTTTTCATTAATATAAGAGTATAAAATGATGGAGTTCCTCAGTATAAACTAAAAGTTTAGCAGAGCACTGGCAAACCTCTTGCATAAGAACTGTAATATTCATATGTTTGTATATCAAGAAGATTCCAACCAAGATTATTTTTAAGCAATTGAAATGTTGCTTGTACAGAGAGGAAAAAAAATCAAAACTTATTTTGACTTCCTTTACTTTTTCCCACATTTTTTGGTAAGCTTTACTTGGTTCTGTCACTTCTCCAAGGTAGTAAGTGCATGCACACAAAAGATCTGTCCTCACATGCTGCACTGGGACTTATAGTGGAACAGCAATGGTAAACTCATCTGAAGCAATATAGTGCTCTCTGACCTGGTTGTGCAAAAGCCCTGTGTGAAGAGAATTATCTTTAACTCTGACCTGAGACAGAGCAATCTGTTAGAACTGCTTCAAAATGCACTGAAGAAATACATATGCACAAAGTAAAATATTTCTAACACCTGGTGTTAAAATGGGCAGTTGTGCTCTTGTGCAGCTCAATTATATCATTGCTATATTCAGATGGAGTGGGAATCTGGTGAAAGTGTGGAGCAGGAGTAGCTGGGCTTATGCAGTCAGTGGAAATGTTGTTGCTGTACATATTGACCTTACTCAAGCAATTCAATATGTAAAACTAAAAGCCAAGACATATAAGCATGAGGTATGAACATATCAGCAATCATGTTCAAAAGGGATAAGCTTTTGGAAGGGCCAGGTCAGCTGTGTGCTGCTGCTGGCATCTGCTAAGAGATGGAGAAAACAGTCTTCGTGTTTTGGTCCAGAAGCCAGATATATCACTTCATTCATCCTTGTGGTGGGATGTTGATAACATCTGAAAGCAAACAAAGGTGATGATTTTGAGGAGCTGCTGGTAGGCACTCACAGTTCTCCTTCCACTTATGCTCTGCTTTGGTTGGATTGTTTCCCCAACAGACAAGATTATAACTTAAAAAGTGGAAGTGTTCACTAACGATTACAAATTAGGATTGCACTCCAAACAGATGAGGCTACAGCACCCCAAGAAATGCAGCCCAGCTAAATTAACAGGGGTTGTACAATCATGATTAACTTCTCACCTATGGAAATACTTGCCTAAGTAATTTCTTTTCCTCCAGTGTTTATGGAAGACAAATACCAGCAACCGTCAGCTATTCGGTTCTCTCTGTAGCTGGACTAGTTATTTCCATCCCATCACTGGCTGGAAGGAAAGATCTTCCAGCCTCTGTTTCTTCTTTTTGGCATTCAAGTCACTGCCCACTCCTGAGTCAGCTAGCTTTGTACAGTCAGAGTTCAATTTCATGCTCCTTGAGAAACATTATAAAAATTATCCTCAATTTACTGTAAAATTCTACATCAATTTCCTGTTATTGTCAGCCTATTAAATCTATTTTTAGCCCAGAATATTAATATCTAAAAGAATTATCTAAATAAACTGCATACTAACTCCCCAGTAGGCTCCAGAAAAAATTGCCCTAGAATAGCCCCAGGTCTGAGCTAGAGAAGTATGGCTGCAGAGGTCAAAGTAACTCACACCAATCCAAGTCATTCAGTTAGAGCTGCCCACTGTACATAGTTTTTCTTTTCAACATCTTATGCAGCTTGATCCTGAGGACACTTGGTAAAAAAAATCCTATTTTCTTTGAAGAGAAGACACAGCGTTTTCCTAACACAGTATAAAATGTAGGGAAAAGCATCTTATTATTCCCTGTCCCTGAGCAAGATAATTGGATATTAGACTTAGAATCATGGTAAGTAACCACTGGCAAATCCTCGTCTGTAACAAACAGCAAACTGGAGATACTAAGCTCTGTTAAAATCATAATTTCCACAGTTGTTCGTGGCCCAGGATGAGAATTTAAATGCAAAAATACACCAAAACCCAAAGCTATAGTATTCATAACAGCTATAACTCAGTCACTGGTATTTGGACATACCTTGTGGAGTATAGACACAGTAATACAAAACACTAAAGCTACCCCTGGTTGTGGTTGGCTGGGGGAACCATAACTCTGAGTTTCCTGACTTTTGTGTTAAGATCTCAACCATAAATATTGCTTTAATGTAGCTTTGTGCAGTGGGTTTACATTGGCAGTGGGAGGTGCTCATACGGAAACAGTAGAGAATTAGCGTGGTATGCTTATTAAATGAGTAATGCTTTTAGAATAATTCCTGGGGTGAAATCATGGCCCCAGTGAAGCCAAGACAGACAGGGTTTCAACTCAGAAACATCATATTTTTTCAGGGGAGAGAGCAGAAATGTCCTAGTGGTTTTCATCTTTATTATAAGGGAAAGTATTTCAGATCAGCTTTCTCCCTCCAAAAAATCTGGACTCTAAAGGAGTAATTATTTCATTCTAAAGGAGTGACCAGCACCCCCAACCAGCAAATGGTGTTTCCTCCACAGAAATGTTTAGAGATTATTGTTTGTTTTGGGTTACTTTTTTATTTTCCACATTGACTATTCCAGAGTGCCTATTTTTTTCACAAAAATTATTTGCCAACTAAAAGGTTTTCTTACTCTAACTTTTCCCATTCTATCAGTAGATGCCAGTGGAGTTAATGATGTCGTAGAGTATCAAGCAACAGGAAAAGAGTCCATTGAAGAACTTTCAGCAGAAAAGTTTCTGTTTCTTCAGTTGTTAATTTCTTCGTACTTATTTTGAAGGACAAATTGACATACCAAGTAGTTTGCCTGATAGGATGCTAGGAAACATTTCTCTTAGCAAGCTGGTTTTTAGCTCACCATGATTTAGCTTGCACAAAACAACCTAATTCATTATGCAAATTAAAAAAAAATAAATCAATAAATGAATCAAAGATGGGATAGTCACAAAAGGGAAAAAAAAAAAAAAAAATAAAAATTCTTCTTGCAGTCAGTGACCAGCCAGAAGAATGCTCTATTTGTGCTAATCTGCCCTGTGTTTTCATCTGAAAAAGACATGGTGCAAACTGATAGCAGATGGCAGAGCCAAAAATAGGTGCTTTACATGTTTGATTGATAGCCAGCATTTTGTCATTTAGTTGTCTCACGTCATTGCACTGCGTTACGTTGTGCAATCACATGTGACATGCTGAAATCAGTCTTACCAGCACAGTATTTTCTGAAAGAGGATTGTTGCCCTGATACAGTGGGCAAGAACTTGGTGTGTTTACTGTTCTTGGAAAGGCTTCCTCCCTTGGAAGCTGCCCCCTGAGGAACATTTCTGCCAGTTTATCCCAATGAGAAAGGCCAGTGGCAGCACTCGGAGAAATCTCTAGGGTAAAAGTCTCAGCCTTGGCAAAGGCTGGTACAGGGAGGGGGCTGGAGAGGGAGAGAGAGAGAGAGGGTGGTCCCCAAAGGGCATTCATGAGCTATGCAGTTCCAGTGCCACAGGCTCCTCTTGCAAAATGAAAAGGTTCCAGCTCCCTGCCAAAAAATGTCATGTGGCAGCACACTGACATCCCCTTATTTTTAGCTCCAAAGGCAGCTATGAGTTCAGTTCTTTCTTTCTTCACTGAAGCAAGGCTCTTAGATTGCTCTGCCTTAAGCGTGAAATGGTGTGTGTGTTGGTGAGGACTCAACTCAGATTATTCAGGGACTAAATCTCTGCCTTGGTGCATGGTTACCCCATTTTAAACTGTTAAGGGTTTTTTTCATTACTCTCAAGTCTATTTAATTCTGTGCTGGCCAGGCAAAAGCTTTTTTCCATTATGTCTATAACAACTTTTTTCCATGAGGTTATTTCTATCATACTGCATTTTTCTCTTTCTAGATTTTTTGAACATTCTTTGTTTAGCACAAAAATCTAATAAATTAATAAGGAAAGAAAAGGAAAAATAAGTGTCCAAATTTTTCAGTTAAAAGCTAATGAATGCAGGTCATTAACTTCACAATTCTTCAGCTGAGTTTTGCTGAGCTTGTCTTGCCTGGGTGTCTCTTCCATCAATGATATTTTACTGAGGTGGGATCTCTCCTGGTTCTGCTTTTTAAACTTCGTATAGTCAGTGGATGCTATTCCTTCAATTTCCACCTTTGCAGGCAGTCCCAAATTACATTAGATGTTTTCTCCCTTTCATTGTTTAAAGCTGTGTTAGAAATTAAGATGTATGAAGCTGAGACTGTCACAAAAGTCAGGATAAACAGCCTGATTACAGTGCTTCAAATATCTCCCCTGAATGTGTCTTGTCCATAGACTTTTCTAAGGTGGAAGCCAGTGGAACAACATCCATCAATTCCAGTAGTATGAAGTGTTGGGAAAACGTAATACAAAAAAAGCAAATCAATTATTTTATTCAGTCCACCAAGCGGGTAATCAGTGTCACTGCCAACTCAGTCCTGCTTCCATTCTCCTTGCTGCTTAATAGACCTAAAATAGAAAAGGAGAAAAAGGGTAAGATGGCTGGTATGTACCCTTTGCTGTCGCTTTTTTATAAATAAATATAAACAATATAAATATAAATATAAATTAATATAAAGCTTTGATTAAGCATTTGCAGTGAAATAATTTAATTTCTTTCGACAAATGTATCTTGGAGGATTATGGCAACTCAAGCAGCTGAGAATGTTCCTCCTGAAAAGGTCAGCAGAAGCCAATATATACGGGCATACATGCTTAAGAGAATAAAGAAAGTACATTTGGTGGGCTTTGCTTTAGAGAACAAATATATTCATGGCCATTTCACTTCCCAAATGGGTGAGACTATGCTTGCTGGATTGCAGCTGGAGTATAATATTCTCTAGAAACAAAGACTTGCTATGTTTTCTTAACTGCACATTAATATAACAGAAACTGTAAACAGCGAGATATGGTGATTTAGATTTCCTGACTGGAAGTTGTTGCACGCATATCTTCAGTAGAAGTTTTTGGCTAATTAAAGAAATAGAATCAAATGAATCTTAACATAAACCCCTAAGAATATTACTGTTGCAAAAACTGTCAGGAAAAGATCCTTGTTTAAAACACTGCAGTCTTCTATGACATAGGTATTTTTAGATATTTTTTTACTTTGCATTTGACACAGCTTTATGTTTACAATTTGTTACATGGTTTTAATTCTGGTTTTGGTAGTACTTAAGGTAAAGGTATGTTTTTTGTTTAACTTTTCATCTACACTGCTTATTTATTGATTTCTGATAGCAACTGGAAACAAAACAAAAAATAGGGAAGTTTTAAAGACTTGTTTAAAATGTGTGTCAGATTTTTAGGTTAGAAAACTAAGAACATATGGCACAAATGGTAAAGATAACACATAAATTACCTATGACATAGAAACATAAATCCTTCTATATAGTTTCAAATAGATTGAATAATTTTTTTCCAAATGGATTTTCCTTGAGATTTGCATCCAAAGACTCCATTAGCTTCAGCAGGAATTTGGAGTGGTACCTTGTGGTACGATCATTCTCCTGATAGCAATTTCTGCAGGACATGCCCTCATCAGGGAAGCTCAGACCCTTGTGCTCTCAGCTTCCAAGCATGGAAGGAAGCTCAGACTCCTTGTAAGGGATGGGGCCCTCCTGGAACGCTTCTAAAAGCTTTTCTGATGTAGTGTGTTGAGGTCCAAAGATCTTAAAAAGCAAGAGATGAGAAACGCAAAATTATTTAATAGGTTAAAAGCGGACACATGCATGAGACCTGCTATGTAAATTTTCTGGCGGGCAGCAGTTCCACTTCAATGGGAGCACATTGAGACGTTTTCTACTTATTCATTTTCTAAACTTTCACATTGAGACATACTGATAACTTGTCCAATACCCATAACTCCCATGGGACAAAGAACCAGTACAGGCCTGTGGAAACTACTGAAATAAACAGATACTTCAGATGTGGACAGGTTTATATGGAAAAGAAATCTTGCTCATACTTAATACAAGGGATCTTTGTTGCTGGAATCTGTGCCATAAATGTGGGTTTGTTTGGGGTTTTTTCAGCTTTCTTACTGGCAAGCGTACCATCCTGACCTCTTTCTTTCTTTTGGAGGCTTTTTGCATAATAGAAAGATATTTGGCAGAAGTCTGCTTTCTCTCTTCTCTTCTCTTCTCTTCTCTTCTCTTCTCTTCTCTTCTCTTCTCTTCTCTTCTCTTCTCTTCTCTTCTCTTCTCTTCTCTTCTCTTCTCTCCTCTCCTCTCCTCTCCTCTCCTCTCCTCTCCTCTCCTCTCCTCTCCTCTCCTCTCCTCTCCTCCCCTCTCCTCCCCTCTCCCCTTCCCTTCCCTTCCCTTCCCTTCCCTTCCCTTCCCTTCCCTTCCCTTCCCTTCCCTTCCCTTCCCTTCCCTTCCCTTCCCTTCCCTTCCCTTCCCTTCCCTTCCCTTCCCTTCCCTTCCCTTCCCTTCCCTTCCCTTCCCTTCCCTTCCCTTCCCTTCCCTTCCCTTCCCTTCCCTTCCCTTCCCTTCCCTTCCCTTCTGCTTTTTCTGGTTAAAATACCAGCAAATATGAAGCTGTGACATACAAATCTATAATGGTTATTTTCTATTTCAAAGGAATTCTTGTATCGTCTGGTGTGAAGTTCAAAAATGAAATTCTAAGTCCAAGAGGAAAGCTTCAGGCAAGAGCTCACCAATTCAGTCCAAAGCAGATAGAAATGATGTTATTTTACAAGTAACCTATACATAAGGAATCTGTTGAATTCTTTAAGGAGACTGCAGGGGGTTTGAGTAAGATGGGCCAAATGAAACTCCCAAACCTGCTGAACTTCACCTATTTTTGTTAATAACATACAGAACAGGAAAAAAGCCTTCTAACCCATTAGATACAGCAGCTTGTTTTCACCATCATCTTCCTTTGCTCTATGCACCTTCCTTACTCACAATATTTACATTTTTATCTCCACTTGCCTATTTCACAGAGTATACCAAACAATGTGTGTATTTCCCTAAAACAAGAAAGCAAAGGCATTGATACAAATTAATATCTATCTTTTTGGTCCATATACAAAGGAAGAAAACTGAATATCAAGTTCTCCAGGTGCTCCATGTCATATCACACCACTGTAACAAAATGACTAAGTCTGGAAATGGCATGCAATCAAACATTCACAGTAAAAACTTGTGAAGTAGTGAAAAACAGCTATGATGAGGTCTGGTTTGCAACTTTCAAACTGATGTTCATGGATCTTGGGAAAAAAAGGAAAACTTTTCTTTCTATGATTTGGAAAAGTGGAATTCTTAAATCAACACTGCTAGGTTTTTTTCAGAGTGTTGGCACGGATTTACTCAGATAACTTCATCCAAGTTCTGTTGGTCAGACAAGGAGATCTTAAAATTAAAAACCAGATAATCTAGTAAAACAAAATAAAAGGCCTAATTAGTGATGGTAACTCTGGTCTCATAAGAAAATGATGTGATGAATCTGGAACACAGATCAGAGCACTAGCTCCTCAGAAGTGTTATTCCAGCCACAGAAGGTCTTAAATACACCTTTTAAAATGTATAATATAATGCCAGATGGTTGAGCCACATCTGAGCTTTTCAGGGCATTCAGTGTGCAATCAAAGTTAGGTAACCACTGAAAGAGAGTAAAGTTGCGAAGGATCTGGTATTATAGTTAATGTGAGCTCTGAAAAACTGATTCTTGGTCTTGTTCAGAAAAACTCTTGGTGTGTGGCATGTCTGTGAAATAGGTGTTAACTGAAATAGCTCAGTTTCAGGTCATGGTTTTCAGCTGAAAATGTAGTTCTTTCTAGTAGTTTAATAAAACAAAATTATTATAGAGAAATAGTTTGTCCAATTAACAGCCAAACTTCTGAATTCTCTCATGACAGCCAAAATGACATCCAACCCTGAGTCAAAATCTGGGCAGCTTCACTCTTGAACACAACCAATCCCTAGCTGGACAGTTTGCCTGCATATACACACACTTTTGGTATCCTTATGTGAGCAGTGGCTAAACTGATCTAGTTCTCTGATCTAGCACCTATCAGTATTGCTGTCTTCAATCAACCTGGCATTTACAGGGTGAGACTCAACTTTACATTAAGACACACAGCTTCAGATACATGCACACAAGTGTTGAAACTAGCATTGTAGCCAATGAAGAGACATTCCATGTCTTCAACAGTGTCCAAATGGCAATTCACCTCTATACAAACTAGACACCTGGGGCATGGTTGGTTGCATTTAGGTGTCTGATGCCATTTGAGATGCTCTATAGTATCAGAAAAACACACAAAAGGTAGGTAAAGGTGACACATACCCTGCAGGAGACTCATTTCCTAGACTGACATCTAAAAGGTCAGGCAGGTCACTCTGGAGCATCTTTAATGGTATGGTTAAATGACACCTGTGCATGGACAGATTAATTCAGTGACTTGCCAACCAAATCTTTCTTTAGATTCCATAGACTGTGCTGGTAAATTCTCCATTGACCAGATTGGGATTCAGACACCTAGGCCACATACAGACTAAATGTAGAATCCTTAATCCTACCCAAGATGTGCGTCTGCAGTCTGTAAAGACACATTCAGCTCTGGCTCCCAAGGAGCTCATGGTCCTATACATGGGCTACATGGGTCCTCTATGGGAAGGATCCTAAATAGTATTATATCATATATTGGTTCCCTAACAAACAAATCCCACAGTCACAATTGAAAAATACAGAGGTGGCATATATGAATATGAAAAATACAGCTGACAAAGAACTGTCCATCCAAAGACAAACATCTCCTCAGGATTTCACTAGGGGACAATGTGGCCTAAGATCACAGATTCTTCCCCTTTCCATGAGCCCTGAAGATAACCTCAGCCCATATCTGAACTCCAAAAGTGAACTTCTATGGTAAGGACTTAAACTTGAGCCCATCTTGTTTCCCAATGTTTCTCTATACCCAAAACTCGCAGTTACACACAACACTGTGGAGACAAAAATGAAGAAAAGCATACAGGACTGCCTCAAGCCTCCCTAATTAGGCACTTGTGCTATGACAAGATCCTTAACAATACTATTTAATTTCCCTGAGACGTAGCAAGAGAAGGTTACGTTTCCCTCCTTGCAGAAACCAGTAGCATGATGGATGCAACTTCAGGACATATTATACTGCCTGGTTGTTTAAGTTTTAGTATAAAGCATACTTGTGTGCCTGAGTTGGACCTGAGTTCTTCAGCACCCTGAATTACTGTAGGGATATTTTAATTTCCTTCCTTTCACACAGTTAGGATTTAAAATCTTTCAGCTCCTTTTTTTTTTTTTTTCTAGAAAATAAAAGGCATTTTAATTCAGACAGTTCCTTTTGATACTACACTAAGATGTAAGAGGGTAGACTTCTTTTTCACTGGTGGTGTTTTACTGCCAACACAAAAAAAATTCCCCAAACTAATTCAACTAGCTTGTCAGCCATGCAGGCAAGCATGCACACAAAAAAATGAAGGGGAAAAGGAGAAGGAAGGTGAGGAGACAAGCAACTTCAGGGATGCCATCCCCTACAGTATATTTCTGTGAGGAGAGCAGAAACACCCATATGTCCCACTTCTCCCTTTGGTCAGAGCATGGGCTTGGACCTGGGTGGCACTTTCTTCAGTGGCTTAAGTTAATGACAAAATAATGCCACTCATCCCTGCAGTGTCTTCTTTAAGTTAGATTTCTTCAGCAACATAAAAACCAAGAGATCTGGAGATCAAGAAGCATTTGGATGATGCGCCAAGGCACATGGTATGATTCTGGAGGTGTCCTACACAGGGACAGGAGTTGGACTTGATGATCCTGATGAGTACCATCCAGCTCAGCAGATTCTATGATTCTATGATTTCCAGGGATGGACCTAATCATTCTTCAACATTCAGTCCCTGACATGACAATAAACACAGATACAGCATCTGAACCACAGCTCCCCAGTATGGTATCTGGAAGTAATGTTGAGCTGCTTCTTGCTTACCAAACTGGGTGGCCCCACCAGTTCCAAGGCAGCTCTGCTGGCCACCTCTGTTAGAAGCCTTTCTAGGACTTCAAGCATCTGGGTATCACCTCCACCATGATACTAAGATGCTGTCATGACTAACAGCTTTTTCCAATAATATTTTTTATCTCCATCAAAAAGTTTTCTCAAGAAAAATATAAACAAAAATTCAGCCACATTTCTTAAACCTTAAAAACCAATAATCTCCAGATGAGGAAATTCAGAACTTCATTTAACATCTGCGGATCAACCTTAACATCAGAAGGTGCTGGGAGATGGCTTCTCTTACATTATTCTGGGGGGAGGGGAAGAAATATTTCCAACACAAGCTTAAATAGATAGACAGATAGTTAATAGACAGACAGATAGGAATTGAAGGGGATCTAACACTCTTCAGTATACACTAATGAACCACCAACCAAACCAGTTTGTTATGCAACAATATTTGGTTTCTCTCCATTGCAGCACTCATGACAAAGAAGGATTATAGGAACAGCAATTTGTTTCAGATTTACTCTGTCAGATCAGCTGTTGATAGCTTCAGACCACCCTAATCTAGGAGAGAAAATGAAGCTTTCTGTTGACAGAAAAGCCGTTTGTGATTTTTCTGAGGCACTACATTGTTTATGTAAAATCACTAAGAAAGCCAGGTGTGATATGAGTTTAAGTTCATTTTTAGAAAGATAGCCAGAGACTTCAGATTTACTAATCCATCTCAGTTCTCCTTATGGGGTGTTGCAATCTTCTTGACTCAGATGAAAAGCAAGCGTACACACCTATTGTGACCTCAGTGCCTACTACTGCAAAATATTTGCTTTCTTCTCATAGAACACTAAACAGTGGCTTAGCTTTGGGAGCTGTAAATAAATGAATGGCATTTTAAAACAAACCCCAGAGTTTACATCATCTGAACTATAAACTATAAATTAGGTGTAATGGAAATTACATTAGAATTTTATATGCTACTTAGAGGTAAGACTTTCAAACATGTCTAAGGAATTTAAAAATCCAGTTCCCATTAATTTTAATGGAAAGCTATGCTCAGCTCCCTCAGGTAGTTCCCAAAAAACTTCATCTTAACAGAGTGTTATAAATCCTAAACCTACTAGATCCTTGGAGCATTTCCCACTGAGTTTAGGAGATCTGGAAAGGGTTCTCATCACCTTTCCAGTCCAAGGATCTCCTCCTCGGACATGAGGGACCACGGTATAGCAGCAAGGCCCTAAATGCCTTCCTAATTGCAATCCTCTGACCTGTCACTTCAACTTCTTTCCAAAGAAACTGAGCAAAAAAGGCCACTGTAGAGTACAAACAAGCTCAGAAAGACCACGTATGACTCCTGCACCCACACAAAGAGTGTGTAGATTTGCAGAATCTTTTTCAAGGAAGCTGGCAGCTGCTGTAGCAGAGACAATGGTGGGACAGAGACCCAGAGGAGAGTATTACATTATTTTATACCACGATCAGCAAACAGTTATATCAACAGTAAAGCTCCCATTGGCTTCTGTGGTGCCAGATTTCCCCTGAGTGCTGGGGGAATTGCAGACCCACCACGCGCCACGGGCACCTTCATGGCTTGGACCCATTTCTGCATCTTCTTACCCTGAATTCTGACCAACACTGTCAGAGCACTTTCTCAGGTTCCAGCAGTGCTGATACACTGTGGATGTGTTGCCTCAGGACCAAGCCCTGGCTGAGCAGTGTGTGTCCATTACTGACAGCATCATTGGAGGCAACTACTTAATTTTACATCTTTTCAGGACTGAGTTCTTTTTCCACAGAACTCACTGGAAGCACAAGTGAAACTGACTTTTCTTTCATACGCAGGATTAAAGTTTACTTTTTCATCATAGAAACAATGCTGTCTGAGAGTTTAGATAACATAATGCAGTATATTGCAAAAATGAGAAAATAACCACAGGTAATTTTAAACCAAACACAAAATTATATTAGTTGCACTTGACTTTAAAGCCAAAATTTGGATTAGGGCTCCATTTATTGGCAGTTCTGGGAAAAGGTTTCAGTATAATCCTCAGTTAATGAAACCTTTGCTAGTGAATTTCCTTTGTCAACACTGCATTTAATGTGAGAAGTGCTTATACCTGCTAGATCATCAAAACCTGCAAAGCTATTAGACTCAACTGGAATGTAAAAAACAGGGAGGATTTTCATAAAACTTTAATAAAAGATTCTGGCCTAGAATGGTGTAGGGTGATTTCTTTAAAAACAACTCTACTATTACTATTCTCCAGTTTCCAAATACTTTTTTGACATGAAAACTGACAGATAGCTACACTAAAAATATATATATTGTAAAGTGTTTCTGGGAAATGTTGCACAAATAAGAGAAAAAATGTTTCACAAGTAAAGTCCCTAGAAACCTACCCAAGCTGAGACTGAGATCCTTTTGGGCTCATGCATTGGTTACAGAGTCAGATTGATGCCAAAATCCAAATAAACTGACCAGAGGCTGGTTTAGCTGGGGCTACCCTGGTGCAGTGCCAGGTTTCCCTCAGTGTCAGGACACAGGGTGACTGACAGGACTGTGACAGAGAGGAGATCTAATTCAGCACACTCATCCCACCCTGCTGCAGGGGCAGTCTGGGTTTATCTGGGTAGGGATATCTGCATCAGAGACATTTTAGGAAAGACACTTTTAATGAAAGAGCTGAGGCGCAGCCTTTTCCTCTGCATTTTTGTGAGACTTTTGAGCCAAAGGTGAAGTTGCTAATTCTGTTTGTACATCACTCAGAAACACTCCGGAGCTATCTCTTGCTGGAAGCATTATTTATGAAACAGGAAAATTGTCTCCTCTTTCAGGAGTTCATAGTAAAAACACTTCTGAACACTACTACATGACTCTTTTTCTCAAAAATTGGAAAACAACTTTGCAGTCAGCCCCAAGCACTATTTTTTTCCCCTTTTTCTGATGTAATGCCTCTTACACTATCATATCATTTCCATAACTGGTTATCCATCTGAATTTTAGGTACTCCCTTCCTCCTGCTGCATGAAACCATCTGTCACCAGCGTTTGGGATCCAGCAGTGAGAGAGACTTTTAAAGAATCTTCCTGCTGCATGTAGCATGTGCTGAGACAGGACTTTGGAAATTTAATTAATGCTTCTATGAACACAAGTAATGTGTGAACGTGCCTGTGGCTGTGTACTTCCCTATGAAACCTTAGAACTAGGATTAAAGTGACTTTCGGGTCAAGACGGAATATTGTGCTAAAAAATAAATGCTTTATTTTCCTTTAAAATTTTAAACTCTTCATTTCATCCATGTTGACTTTTTGTTCACAAAAACAAGAATGCTCATGGAAATAGTATTAAAAATATTTTCAAATACTCAGGAAAAGCAAATTTTGAACTCCTACAAAAAATATTTGCAGTGGAAATCTCATTCCACTCATCCAGTCAGGAAACAGAAATGTACCATATACACTGTACAGCCATTACAGTTCTTTGAAGTGTGCCAAAAGCTACTCATAAATTAACTACAGACATAGAACTTTGTAAATATGTTAGATTAATAACTAATCAAAATTTCTCAACGGCAACCCAACTTTAAAAAAGTGGAAATATTTGTTGGAAAATAAGGAATTACAGACTGTGTTCTCCAGCTTGACTGCTCAGTTACCTGAACAACTGTGTTACTTTCTGCAAAACATATCCCATCTGACTGGTAAGAAAAACTTTTGCTTTATTTTTCTTCTCTTTCACTTTGCTTTCACTTTCTCACAGCACTGCTCCTTGAGTGGGATCTATGGGCCTGAGCAGAGAAAATCTTAGGAAAACAGGGGAACTACCCTTCAACCAAGATGTATCCTTGAGTACAATTCTTCACCAGCACATACATCTTGATTTTTTGCAAAATCCTCTTCGCATATTTAGGCTTGAAATCTTCGTTTTGAAAAACACCTATACACAAGCTGAAGTTTCTCTGTTTGAAATGTGCTTTAATGTTGTGCAGACCTGTGGCTGGCATTAAGCACACTGTAAACTTTATTTTCTTAAATTTGAAGTTCGGTAGTCAGTTACCAGACAGAAAACCAAATACATATGTGTTTCTGCTTCTAGGTTATTATAATCTATCACCTTCTATTTATAATCACCATTGTGCAGCATTTTCTAGTGTTATACAATGTCTCTGAAAAAAATCATATCAATATTTTGATACCAGACGTTAGGTGAGAGAAAGCCAATGGCAGGATATTTGCCATTGGGACGCCACTTTAGAATGCCATCACCTTTATTTTATTCTTCCAGATGAATGGATCAAAGAAACAAGCAGAATGACAGATTTCAGTGATAGATGGATGATATATACACACTCATTGAAATATGACCTCACTTCAAGCCCCACCAAAGCTAGTTTGAAGTCAGTGAATTAGAGGGTTGAATTCCTCCTCTTCAGAGGTGAGATGAAGAGAAATTAGCATTACACTTGCCAGTACCCAGTGCTACCTAAGTAAGCAAGAGTATAGAAAAATAGCTATCTGAAATACCAAAACTTTCTAAGTGCAGATGTTTCCTTCCTTTCTCATATAAAAAAAAGTTTTCAGTGAAACTGAAAGTTCAGCAATAGTGTAAATCTTCCTTTTGTGCTGTATTCTGGTAAATAAAGGTAAATCAAGTACAGGATCAAAACCAAGAAGTTGTGACAGAATCACATTACAGTTTACAAACAGGTAGAGTTGGTGTATCAGAAAAACTAGTTTGCAAAAGTAAGGAATGCTGTAAGCAAAACTCAGAGGAGAATAGGCGGGAAAACCTGAAAGTACTGCTTAAGAATAATTTATTAAATTAAGAGAAAAAGGTCCAAGAACACAATTGTACAACTGGGGATCACAACTTTGGCTACAAATGCATTTTGAATCAATAGCAAAGAGGAGGAAAATCTCAAAATAGAGTAACAAGTAACAACTCCCAGGCAAAGACAGAGTGAGCAACACACAAAGCGTGGAAAATATAGAGAAGCCCAAAGATGTTCACCTGATCATACTGGGAATAAAAGCTAACATAATTTGACCAGAAGCAAACATAATGCAGAATGAGATGGCAAGAGTTAGAATACTTAATAAAAGTGCTGGAAAAACAAAAGAAGTCATTCTTTTCTGTATTTTAAACACACAGAAAGATGCAATATTTCCAGTGCATTTGTAACTCAGGACATCTTTTAAGGAGGAATATTTTATCCCTAGACAGATTACACCCTTTTTCTTAAAGGTGACATTTTAAGTGTCCACATGTGAGTGGGTACCTCTAGAAACAAAGGGTGCAGGTCACAGACAGCAACACAGGAGCTGCTATCCTGGAAGGAACCCATGCTTGTGGGAACAGAGGGATCAGTGTGGCTGATCCTGCATGGCACTCATTAGAGCCACAGCACAAGCCCCTAAGCCTGATTTTCTAGCAGAAGGGGTGAATAGGGGCTTGCAGTATAACAGAGTAAATAAAAAAGGCAAAGGAGAGTATGAAGCCACCAAAAGCCACCAAAGCAGGATGTAAGAAAATGATAGGAAGTAAAGAGACGGAGTCCTGAGTTCTAACCAAAGGTGACTGTGCCCCAAAGTGGGAGCCCCCATCTCCTGCTTCTGGCTGTGGACAGGGACCTCATGGGGGAGAGAGGATACTGGGGCCAGGGAGTCCTCTGACAGGAGCTATACCATTTTGCAACACACAGGTTGCCTCTCCCATAGAAAGTCACAATACAGGTATTGTCCTGATATTTCTTTTAAATACTTACCAGCCAGTCATTTTACTGCATTTCTGGAGACCACAAATACATTCATAACTCAAGTAGGATGCCTGTGGACCCCAGCCTGGGGGTTCACATGTTTCCTCTGCTTCCCCTGAAGGAGGGTCCTTTGGTCCAGTGCCTTTTTGGCTGAAGGGACAGAATCCTTTGATTTACTTTCTGAACACTGGGATTTATTGTGATTTGCAATGATTCAGCCCTCAGCAATTGAAATGTTTATGACATTTTAAAATATTAAGAAATATAATAGTCACATGTATAACATAAATAAATTTAAATATAATAAACCCCTCTTGCTTCCAGCCAACACAAACTATGAAATGAGAAACTCTGGGACTTTCTGCCTGAGGACAAGGAGGCTGAATACACTTATATACACAGAGAAGCCAAAGGATTTCTCCATCCTGGGAAATGTGTTGGGGATTAACCTTGTATGCCAAGTTTTTTGCTGTGGGTTTAAAGCAATCTTCCTTAGGGCCCTTTTTCAGATGCCCATCCCAGTTGACCCAGCTGAAGGAAAGCATATCCTCAGACATCTCAGTAAACCACTGCTCTTGATTTGGCCAAGGAGAGGCTGTTCCTTAAGCCCTTGATTTTGGAGCACTCGGGGCTGACCAGCATTTCCCCTGCTCTTCTGCATTCCCTACACTGGCATCTGCTTCCTGATATTATTCTCAGTCTGTAACTCTCCCCAGCAGCTGCAGTGCCTTGGTTTATGTTGGCATCTCACTCAGTGCTGTGGGACCATGACCCATGACCACACTCTCCAGGCACTGTTGTAAGGCTGGAAAGTAATGTCTGCAGGTACTGCCACATGCAGGCAAGAAATGTAAAGAGCAAAATCAGTATAGCTTGGCTACTGGTTATTTCAGGAGCAAATGTACATTAGAATTATTTAAAATACCATATCTCTAGTAGGGAGAAATTATACTGAAAGGTACACATCATTACACCAATGGCTAAGAAAGGGGAATGAAGGAGTTAAAACTGGGGAGACAGTAGTTCTCAAGAGGCTGAGATATCAATATACAAAATAAATCTCTAGAGAAGCAGTACTGACTTTAGCTTGTAGGCTGTTAAGTACTGTATTGGACAAAAGCATTTACAGATACACAGTAAAGATGTATCTTGTATTGTCAGCAACGAATAAATGATGCAGAATTTTCTTCCTCTGGAGCTGATAAATGTAAAGAGCTGTCTCCTTTTTCCTTTTAAATATAATATGATATGAATGTCTCTCTCCTTTGAGTGTACTAACTCTTCAAAAATATTTTCCAAATAGTGCAGAAGTATTTGCATCATTAAAGTTGCCTATTAATGGTTCACATGGACAAATCTATGTTCAAAAATAACAAGAAACATATTTGGCTCTGCTTTTATTTGAGGAAACCATTTTGTACTTAGAAAAATAACAAACAAGAAATAATTATTCTTGGTTGGCTAAACCAGATTTTTCACCCTTATATCCATGAAACTTTGAAGAATCACTGACATTTACAGACATATTTTAAGGCACAGTTTGGCTTAAGGAAAAAAGCAAAACAATCCTATCTATTCCTATCATGATACAGCTCAAAAGTAAATTCACTTAAACTTTTATTTTTTATTTTCTATAATCATGACTGTTTCCATCACTGACAAGTTAGAAAGAAACACCTCAATAACTGCAGTCACATCACCAGGACACAGAAATTAAAGCACGTATTTTCTGACTTGAATATTAATGTTCGATTCTTCTGGATTAAATTTGCATAATACATGCTTAATTACAGTCAAAAGCAGTTGATGTTTGCTGGCTATAAAAAAAAACCAAAAACAACAACAAAACAACCCTTTACTACTTCAAGAAATGAAAGCTTTTTATTAGTAAAATACTTTCTTGCAGTGCTTAAGCCCTTGAGTTCAAGTTCAAGAACATAAACTACTGCTCAAAGCTAAGAATATTCTAGCAAACATTCAAATAGGTGTTTTTTGCCTCTGGCTGATAGAGTGAAACCTAAACCAAGTTCATTTCTGGGTAGGAGGTGAAAAAATTAATTCTTGCATCCTTTTCTCACAGAACATAAAAGTGTGTGAATAAGTTCTTATCATGTTATTTTGTGGAAGTACAAATAATTCTTCATAGGTGAGCTTCTCATTTATATTCATATGTGTGTAGCAGCCTCACTCTGATTCATGTAGTTGTTAGAATACCGAATCTATATAATAGTTGTCTAATATTTATAATTTCCAAACAAGAATTTGAGAACAAGAACTTTAGTCCAGTTCTAAATCAGACTACTTTGCAGAAGTGGCTTAAAATAAAATTAAAACAACCCTGGAAAATATATTTGTGAAGCGAGCAGAATTTCAAGGACAGTTCAGAATATTTTTTTTTTCCCTATTGCAGAAATTTTTTCTCCCAGAAGCCAGGGGATTATCTAATCTAGAAGCATATTCTTAACAAAGATGACTTCCAATTAAAACAATTAAAATATTAGTAGAAATAGCAGAACAATTGTTACATGAAATTTATCTTTGTGAAGAATTGATCCTCATATAATAGAAGGGTGAAACAAAGGCATGTTGCATTACAGCTGCTATGCTTGTTACAGGCCAGGATCTCTGCTACTTTGGTCCCATCAGGTAGTATCCAAATTCCTTAAGTAATCCTGCTGAATACAGTGGGAAAGCTCACAGAGTAAGGTACAGCTATTGTGATTAACAGTGGCAGAATCTGACCTTAAGGTCATTTTAATAACCATTCTGGGGACCTGCTATTTCCTAAGGACCCGTTTTCATAATACATTCCATAAAAATAAGCTCTAGAAAGATACAGTTTCTCTTGCTCCAATATTACAGACATTTGGAAACCCTGGTAAGCACGAAACACTGCCTGCTTGTCATGGCAATAGAAATGCCCATCAGAACACCTGTATGCCAAGGGCCATGTAAATGACAAAACTAAACTGTCCCCTGTGGGTCTGCCCTGGAGCTGCCGTGGCTTTTCACTGCCCAGAAACCAAGACCACAAGCCTGACATCCTTCTGGTCTGCAGGACACAAAATTCCCTACCTGTCCAGCTGGTATCTTCTTTAGAGAAAAGGGAATGATATTTAAATATATATATATATAATATAAAAATTAAAATTTTTTTTTTAAACGGTGGGGAAGATTTATTAGGTCGTTTTGTTCACTGTCATCCCAAGACAAGATTACTCCCTACAGGATATCCTTTACTACTTTGTCAAGTTTGGTTCATAGTCTCTGTGGTAGAAGGAATATAGTCCAAGACTGAACAAGCCTGGCAAAACCGTGTGGGGAAATTTATTTTGTCCCAGCTGCAAACAATAGAGTATTAGTCCATCATTTTTAAGAGCCCAAAACTTACTGACATTTTAAGCACCAAATTCACTTCAGCTCACATCAGCCCTCGGCTGGCCTGCAGCTGCACAGGGGCCATGAATACCACACATGCCTCCAGGACCAGAGCTGGGCTGGGGAGCTGCCACACAGGTGGCAAAGCAGGATTTGCTTTGGGGTGCGTATGGACATGAAAGAGTTAGGTAAAACCTTTTAAAAAGTACAAAAGAGGTGTTTAATCTTCAGTATAAGGAAGGAAAAAGGATGTTAAAATACACGCTTAGTTGCAGAGCAAGCTGCGTGGCTGCGTTACTAAAGTAATGCTCATAATAAGGACTTCTTTCCAGCTGTTACCTTAGTGGGGGGAAAAGATGCTGATGACACTGTTGGCTTTGCTAAGGCAAAAAGTTCCCAAGTCTGTAACTTAGGGACTGTTGCAAGGGAAGAACTGCACAGTCTCACAGTAACTTCTGCCCTTGCAGCTTCCCACTGCCAATGGATGGCTCCTGCAGTCAGCAAGCTTTGCTTGATCAGGTACCCACCATGAACAACACCCACAGGGAACTAAACACAAGCCCCAAACATAACCATTCCCTTCCAGTATCTTTATTGACGTGTCTGAGACTAAATGCTGAAGTTTCAACTTGCTTCTGCTTATACTTTTTGACCAGTTTTATGAGCAAGTTTATACTCTGAGATAAAGGTAAAAACCAAAAATTTCATACTGTTCCTTAAGTAGAAACTTAAAGTTCTGGTATATCAACAAAAAGTCTCTTCCACAGTGTAGAAATATCTTATGTAAACAGAACTTATTGACAGTATTTTAAAAAGCAGAAAATACAACTCTGGTCTGTTCTCCCTGCATTTTCTTCTAGGTGACTGTGTGCAGTAAGAACATAGCACATGGTCTGGGTACTGGCCTGTCTAGCACAGAAGAAATGGAATAAGTACAAACTGACTGCTGCTGTCATTGAAAAAATATTTCAGGTCTTGAGTGCAAACTGTAATATCCTACAGAGATTAATATAAGCATGCCAGGTTTATGGTTATTCATTATTAAGCTTCTGGGAAAATAGAACAATATATCCTGATAGTTTTATATACATATTAGTTTCTTTGAGTCACTGCTGATTATTCAGCTCATATTTCTGTCACCATATTTCAAAATTACCTGAGAAAGAGCATTCTGTATTTTTAAAGTTACAAAAAAATATGGCCAAAATAACATTTTTACCCTTTAAAATGACACTTAAATGCTGACTGTAGCAGACTTCCATCATGATACCAGCCATAAAATGGAAGGCAAGAGCAGGAGGCAGCTAGCAATAACTTTGAAATGACCCTCAAATGTCAGCTACCAAACAATGCTCTCAGGATTGCACAGATTGTATTTCCCATAATGGGAAATAAAAGACCATCCTATTCTGCTCAAGTGAATGATTTGCTTTGGTCATGGGGCTAAGAAGCTAAATATTTCTAGCAAACATAGGTACTTACAAAGTTTTAAAGTCTGCTCTTAAACTGGCCTTGGAAGGGCAAAAGTAACCTGGTCCATTCCATTTCAGATGTAAACAGATCTCTCCTGGGTAAATAAGAAAGGGTAAAATAATTAGGCAGCTTTTCTTTTGTTTTACAAAGCTGTTTGTTAAGGTGGGGAGGAGAAGGAAGGAGGAGCTGCAGAAACAAAACAGTCCTTGCATTAGTGCCTTTAGCAAAACACCTGAGTAGGAAAAGATGCCTTCTGAATTTAGAGAAACAGCCCAAAACACAAACTCTAAGCAGAATTACAACACATTTTCTGTTATTTTACACCAGTTTTTATGATCAGGCTCTATCCTGGCAAGTATGGAAAAACACGGTTGAGGAGTTCACCACCTCAGTTGGCAATACAAAGCAAGAGGAAAATGAGTGTGTAAGATGAATTTTTCAATGAAAAAAGGATTAGGTAGACCAGAGATGGGTGAATCAGATGAGGATAAGGAGACCCGCACCAGCACAGGTGATTTCCCAGCATACTTTCCTCACGCACTATTAGGATGCAATGGGCTCAGCTTGGGCACCCAAGAGCTCGTCCCTGGTCTAGTTACTACTGAAACCCTTTGGGCATGTAACCACTTCTGTGCTGCCCACAGATGTGGCTGTGGAGAAGAGTGAGGAACAGCATGGTAACAGCAGCAGTGAAAAGGTAAAAACTTTTTAATCTATTGTTCTTATTTTGCACTCAGTCCACCTAGTCTATCTTCCCTGCTTCCTGAGGAAGATGTATCTGTGATTACCAAAGAGCTAAGGATTATTTCACTTACCACACACAGCAGCTCTCAGTGCAAGGATACAGCCAGAATCCCTCAGCTCCAGTTCTCCAGAGATTTGCACTTTTATAGACCTGAAACTTTCCTCTTCCTGAAGGTAGATACCCAAGAAGGACTGCATGTTTCATACACATCAAGATTGCTAAAACAACCAGTCCATCAGAGTTTTCCTCCTTAATGTTTGCAACTGATCGATCACCACATCTTTAGATTTGAAATGCATCAATTCTACTGGAAAAAACCAAACCAAAACAAAACGACACAACCCAAAACCTGCATTAACTAGTAGGCTATGCTCTGAACTCAGCTGGTGGATCACATTCAGTTTCATATAGCTGCATCCAGGATCAGAATTTGATTCCAGTATTACTTTGGGCTTAACCATAACCTTGAGGTGGGACCTGCAGGTAACAACAGGGCCTGAGAGGAGCAGCCTTCACTGGCTGCAAGTCTCTCTGCAGCATGCTCAGCATCCTTGGTAGCTCCTCTTGGGAGTGTGTGGTACTCTGATATCCATCAACAAATGCACAGACCTTCTGAGTAGATATTTCATGGAACTTTTTGACAACTGCTGATGTGCTAACTCCCAGAGAGAAGATGATGATGAAGAAGAAAATTGAGAAGAAGAAGAAGAGGAAGACAAAGAAAAAGCAACCCTGGGTTTAAAGTTTTTCAAAATTTCAGCCTGGAAATTGTGCAGGGGCTAAGAAGTCAGGCTAGGCTCCCCCTCCATCCTCAGCCAGATCTGTATCCAGCATTCCTCTCTATGTTTACAGCTGAGGAGAAATTGAATTACCTACATAGTATTATTTTAACATAAACGAAGAGGAAGACTGCACCAAAATTGATGACCCAGTGGGTGTTGCCCCACCCCCCGCCCCCTGACTATACTGTATATGCAGAGCTTTCTAGACTCCAATTTATTGGTTTGTCAGAAACTTCAGTTATTTTCATCAAGTAGAGTTTTACATTAAACATTCCTCCACTTAATTGGAACCATGCGGATACATTTGGGCAGCATCCATGCTCTTGCTCAAATAAAAGGGGTACTTTGTTACAAATTCAGCATACTTTGCTGTTAAATTATATTTTGTTAGCAATTACAATTAAATATGAAGTTCACACTTAATAGTAGACCTTGTAATCATGCGGGAGTAGTTCTCCTTCCATGAACATCTTGTGTGGGTGGGAAAAGGGAGAGCCCTGCAGCCTCATTTTAATAATGAAATAAACAGTTCTGCTGGTGAGTAATTCAGGGATTTTAACACAGGGCAGTGGCAGGATGGAAACGGTTTAAGAAGCTTATTTAACCCTCTCACCTGCTACTTCTAGCTCTCTAAAGAATTACCCACCACCCAACTGCAGGCAGATAGGAATGGTACCGAGAGATTTGGGAAGGGATCAGAGTGTGGTGTAGGGGTTCTTTGAGTCATGACTGGTTCTATTCTTTCTTTTAGTCCCCTTATGAAAATTGTTGAGGATAGCAAAGCCATGTTTACAGACAGTGTATAAAGTTTTCTTTTTTTTTCTCTAGTTGAATTCTTAATTATAATAACATTTCTCTAGAAATGCACTTCTCTTCTGACATTAGAAAAATACCTTGGAAAAAAAATACCTTGAAAAAGAGGTAATTTTATTCTGCAAATTGAGATTTCATTTTAAATTTCATTTGTGGTTTTATATTTTTGCACTTTTTT
The DNA here is from genome assembly GCA_023637945.1 of Phaethornis superciliosus. Lineage (NCBI taxonomy): Eukaryota > Metazoa > Chordata > Aves > Apodiformes > Trochilidae > Phaethornis > Phaethornis superciliosus. The sequence continues at coordinate 59,035,022 of JAJQWJ010000003.1, forward strand.
CTGTTAGCCATAAGTGTGCCTGTTACAGAAAGGTATAAAGTGGTGTCACTAGAAGATGAAGAGGAGATATTTGCTATGGATTTGATGTTTCATTCAGTATGATTTTAGAAACTGAATGTGAAATATTGCAGTTATTACACCTTATGATGGTATTTCTTGTATCCTGAAACATACTTCTACTGACATGTTGTGAAATGATAAAATATAAATTACAATGAAAAATGCAAAATATAAACCCTACAGGAAAACTTTCTTGTGCCAAATCAATTTTCTTTTCCTAAAAGAAAGCTTTAAATTTAGATTTGATATATGAGAAAAATTCATAAAAGAATCTAAGGGACTAGGTCTGAGCAGACACTGGGATGAAATCTGCTTTACTAAAACAAAGAAAACCTAGTATTAACCTGATGAAAATACCTCTGCCTAGAACAAGCTGAGTTCCTAGTCTTTGCCCTTAAAACCTCTTGCTGTCTTGCAAATGAACCTAATTTCCATGCTGCCCATTTAGAAGCAATTGGAGCTTGTACCTCACATACAGTTGATATTGCCCAGCTACCATCAGTGATCATTCGACACAAGGCAAGCCCTGCTTCGCTTCCACTAAGCCAGGTTCAGCATGTTTGAAAGACACTTCCAGGCATGTCCAGCTTGGAAAAAAAAAGCAGATGACAAGACTGATGTTGGGTCAGAAATTCAAAGTAACTTCCCTTGATGATGACAGCATCTGCTCGCCTTCATGGTCACATGTGGTCACTGGAGAGGCACATCTCTCACCTGGCTATGGGGACAGAATTTACTTCCCCATACACGTGGCTTCCACACCAAGACTTGCAGCCCATGCCACAGAAATCTGCATGGAACATGTCCTTACTGCAGCATGGAATTTAAAAGAGTGTTTTCCTTCTTTAGCCTGCATACATATCCTGTTTCTTTCTCTCATTGTTATTCCTGAATAACACATGCCTGAAGAAACCAGCTTCATGAAGGCATAAGCCTAAGTTGTCTAGGATTTGATAATTAAATAATTACTACAGAGAGACAGAAAAAGCACCATCCTACAATTCTGTCATCTTATTTCTGATATTGTACTGAGTAATTAAATGCACAACATCACACTGTTCTCACTGTGGAGCCCATCTTATTGCTTCCCTGGAGCAAACTGCTGAACTCTTCTAGTCATTCCTAGAGCTGACATTTCTCCTGGGGGTCCTCAGGGATGGCAAACCACTTCTCCCAGGTTCTCTCTTCTGCTTTTACCTCTCCTCTGTGCCTATGCAACTTTTACACCTGTAAATACTGGAAATTCTATGTAGTTCAACTACAGATGGGTGAACCTTGTGGTGTTTGAAACACTGAAGATCTCTTAAAATACTTTGGTTGTTCCCAAGATAGTTTCAACACATAAAACACTTCTACTTGGTACAGTATAGCTCCATGATTTTCTCATTGTGTTGTTTTCCCATCACAATTCATTTCAAGCTGGGAAAATTATTTTCTTTACACCGGGGCTTTTTCTGAAAAGATGACAAACAGGACTGCTCAGCCAGTACATCAAACTTTGGAATCTGTGGTGTTCACATTGTTTTGAAATTTTACAAAATAGTGATCCTAGAAGTTCCTCTGCTCTTTTATGAAGTCCTGACAGGTCCCAAAGGACTTCCCTGGCCAACACCTGGAGATTTATTTCCCAAAGATCCTCAGTGCCATGCTCCAGATCATGATTTCTCCAGAGGCAGCCAGATTTCCTCAAAGGCAGGCAACACAAGAAAATTGCAAATGAGGAGACAAAACCAGAAATATTCTACTGAGCCTGAAGCACCATAGTGCTTTCAGAGCTTGAATTCAACTTCTGCTCATCCTGCAAGTATGCCTGAAAAAGTACTACACTGAAAATGCCTCTGCTTTGCAGTCATAGATGACTTCTGCTGTTTAAGCAAGCCCCCTTCAACAACACATATTCTCATCTGTGCATTTTTAATAGAAGCATAATTTTTGTCATATGTTATAATGAATAGCATACAACTAAACGGTGCATGTAAGACTGTAATTCCATCTGGGATTTTGTTGACATTGATAAACCACTCGCATTTTGCTTTATGTGGTTCATGCCATTACCGCAGCTCAACAGGATTATGGTCCTGTTCAGTATAGCTGCTTATAGGCATTATACCAGCTGATAATGACTGTATGTTTTATTAAAGAAAAGGTTTAAGTTAATATAATTGAAAATTCTCATCAGTGGTCTGATAATATGGTGTTAAAAATTATCTTTATGTTACTACCTGAGTGGCTTGTTTATTTTATTTAAGATTCCTCATCTCAGGCAATGAAAAACCTTAGTTGGATTTAATTATATCTATAATGAGGGACTGAAGCATTTCCCTTGTAATTTTGTGGCATCGCTACTTTTATAGGATATGAAAACCAGAACACTGCACTGCTTAGAAAGGAAAGTGAACCAGACAAGTCTAGCAATTTCATAGTCTAAACCAAGTTAAACAGACACACACAAAACCAGATAAACAGTGAAAACTCTGGTTTTACTCTTATTATTTTTTTTAATTTCCAGACACTAATAGTGATAGCAGTGGCATTGCTAGGGATTGTTTAAAATATGTAATAACATTTTCCTTTAATTTGATTATAACTAATAGATGGGGCAACCCACGCATGCATTCCCCTCAAAATGAAGCTTATGTCAAGACACGTTTCCCTCTTGTCTGCAAGTAAAGCTATGAAACCTGTGTGAACAGGAGCTTTCATTCTTCTGCACTTAAGTCCCAGGTTGTTTGGATCACCGCGGGATTTAAAAATTTCAGTCATGTATCCTGTTTCTAGTGTGGCCTCACTCTGCTAATTGCCATTTAGCTCACAGTGAAATAACTGCCCTAATGACTTCAGCAAAGTCCAGATGTTCTAGGTTGGATGGAAGGGAAATATTTCTGATCTGAATATTTCTACTTACAGAAACCACTGGAAACATCCACCCCTGCCTCACAGAAGACTGGGACCACTAAGTCTGATGTCCTGATATTCAGCTTTGCCCAGTGTACTCTGTGGAAGGAAAGGTTATTATCTGGAACGCTCCCTGTACCGGATTCCCAGATTTCACCTTTTGCACCAAGTAAACATTTGGCAACGCTGGCAGGAAAATCACCAAGATGGGTCATAGCAGCCCACAGACACAGGTCAGAGGACAGACTGCAGCTACACTTCTTCCTTGTCCCACCAGTGGATTCACAGAGCTGCTGCTTGCCCAGCACCTGCACACCAGCCTTGGAAGACCCACCACTGCTCTCAGATGTTTGCTCTGTTCAGCCACAGGCACTCTTAATATACTGAGAGAGAGAGGAGATACTCACACCATCTCCAGTCAGAAAAATTAGGGGATGAAACTAGAGGGCAAGACTGCCTAAAGAATCAGTGAAAGCTCTTCTGATGGAGCCTGCATGCTCTGTATCGTTGTCTGGAAGCTCTGCAGGTGATTACAAGCATTCAGGCAGAGACATTTGCAAAACATCTGCTCTAAAGGTCAAGCTACCATTTAAAGTGTTAGGAGACATTGGGATGCATTTGCCCTTTAATCCCAATTCCATGAATTTTAAGACTCTGCTCTAAACAAGAAAAAATATAACTCAACTTTCAGCATAATAGTTCCTCCACACTGTGGCTAGGGACAATCTGTAGTACAGAATCTTTGCATACATAGCTTTCATAGCAAACTCTCAAAGTGGAGATTTGGTGTATACTAGCAAGAGATTTTTGCTAGCAGTGTTTATACCAGTTACCCAAATTACATAAGTTATACCTCTCAATAGAGCCTTTTGCTGGTATAAGAACATTTACCAGAACCAACAATTTAATTAGTGGTATGTTTCTTTTCTTCCCTTCCCATGCTCATAGCTGACAAAGCTGTATATGCAAAATGTTTCAATGCAGACAGACCTATTACTTCTGGGGAAGCTGTTCAATGGCCAGCAAATGATTCCAGCATTGATGGGGAACCGAAGGGGACTGAAGCAATACAGCCATGACGTGTGCTGAAGCAGCCTTCTGATGGATCCTGGGCAATTTCCAACAGTAACACACAAAAATCTGCCGTGGGATTTAGGGCTGCAGGTTGCTCTTACAGAAGTTTTCCGGAGCCAGGGTGGAAGGAAACAGAAGACAACCACCAACGAAGCTGGTTTCTCAGTGATTTAAGATGCCTAAATCCTTTCACTCAACATGTATACTAAATTCTCATTAGCCTTAAAATATCACAATGATCAGAAAACCTTTAGTATGGCACCTTCCCACCAAACACTGTCTTTGACATCCAGATACACCTCCTCACTCAACTAACCAACACAGGTTTTTCCTCTGTTAACACCGTACAATTACAATCACTTCTAAGAGGGTCAGATGGAAAGGGAGAAAGACTGGGGGGGACAGACTATTCTCTCTTGCACATCATTAATAATACTGACAGCTAAATAATTAAATCATCCTCATTATAAATGCAAAGCAGAAATAGGACAACTTGATTTCAGGTGGGATCTGCAACACTGTCAACTTTAAAAAATTTTGTTTAAAGTAGGCAAATTTTATCTGGAACCATTAAAAGAATAAACTTGGAAGACCACCAGGTCATTTTTACAGAATCCCTTTTGTAAATGTAATGGCACCTTAATGGAAATTACTTTACACACACATAAACAAGAGAAAACTAGTGTATATCAGTTATGATAATGTTTTCTGCTGGGTACTGAAAAACCATTTAATAACTATGTAATGTTTTACAATACTGTCAGCTGAGTGATTTCCTGCTCCATGGGCAGATACAGCCCCATAATTAATTTCATGGGGCTGCACTCAGGGACTGTTCCTATGCATACAAGTGCTCTCAGTAGTTACCTGTTTGTGAAGACATAAAAGGGGGCACAGAACCCACCCTCTGCTCTGCCAAAACACAGAGATGTGAGACAGCTTCCATACTATAGGCAGATAGAAGAAAGGGCCATAGAGATGGGTTTTGGTATTCAATTTTGAAGCTTTAGTTTCATCTGATGAGAGAGCCAGAGCATGTCTGCCATAGCTGAATCAGGAGTGGTCCGAGCTATACTGACAGCATCACTACTGTAATACAGCTACTAATAATTTCTTTACCTCAGGACTGAAAAACTAAACAGTTCAGATGAAATTACTTAGGAAGCACTGGGTAACTCAGACATGGGTAAAACTACCAGAATTACTGGGCAATTTGCAGCTGGCATTGCCAAACACAACTAGAAGGTGGTGTCACCTGAAAGAAGCACTAGCTGTGCGTCCAAACACCTTCAGCTCTTTTCTCCTTCTTCTTCCCGTCATGTGGGGTTAGAGCTGCATCTTCCCTGTACCACCCAGGTCTCAGCACTGATCTAGAATTGTAAGTTTCACTGCGGTTCAGTGAAAAAGTGTCATGAATTAGTGAAAAGTGTCACTAATGGCTGTCTAGTGACTGTCAGTGAACAGACTCCAGCTTTTCGAGGCCATTCAGATGCTGCAGACAGCTTTCAGACCTGGGAACTGCTGCAGCCAGAAACAGCCCATCCTTCAGAGAGCACAAGGGGACCCTCAGAGAGTGTGGGGGACCACTGGGACTCCCTGCAGGAACCAGGGAGACATCACATGCATGAAACTGAATGAAATTAATTCACAACCCAGCTATAAATCAGCCCACTCAGCTGGTATACACTGACAGTCTCCCAACCCCAAATATCACAGTCATGTACCAACCATAAACTCTTGTTGGCCCATCATCTGGCTATCAAAGTATAGGATGATGGCAATCCATTTACATTTGGGGGGACTCTTTACCAAATATTCTGTAGATTAAACGTCTGCTCCATTTTCACCAGTAGACTGTGACTTTGTGTACAAAGATTGGGATCCACGATACATTCATCTAACACAATGCAATCTATGTCCTAGAGATTCCAAGCTAAGTAGATTGGATACACGTTAGAAATAAAAAGCCATGCTACCCTAAGTCTTTGCTGCTGGTGAACTGAGGGACAGATTTGCTCTGTGTTTCACAGTCATCACTGGCAAACCTGGTAAATTCCAAGACTTGTGTTTTAACCATAAAACTATGCTTTCTTTCCTGGCATAGAGAGAAACAGGAACATGCCAGAGAAGCAAAGCAAACGCCAAGTAGAATGGGCCCCTGAAGTATTTGGTTCCCTGGAGAGAGATTAAAGTCTTGCAGTACATATAAACACCTGCCTAATGATGACAGAATTGGATTTATTGCTTCATGCAGCAAAAATGCCTCAGAAATAAGACACTAGTTGTACTATTGAGATCATCCAAACCATACTGCACGTGTTGTAGTTATCACAAACTTCAGGTGATCAGCCTAAAACATCTGCAGCACAGGTACTATCTGGTGAACACCAAGGCACAGCTCATAGAAACTCTGCCTGGGACCCTCCGGAGATTGTAAAGTAGCTGAGACATGATAGACTTGAAAGAACACCTTACTTCATGAACCCCCACCACTGCCCCAGCCCAGCAGCACCAGTGGGAGAACTGCCAAATGCCTAAATTGTTCACCCTCTCCTTCAGCTTATCACACTCTTAGGTTAGTGAAAACACATTTCTGAGGCTGGGATAGTAAGTTTGAACAGAAACCTTAACACAGAACTGCTGCACCTTTTCCTTTGGTAATCAATTATCTTCTATAAGCGCTTAAGACACAAAATATTTCTAAAAGAAGAAAACTGGGCTTCAAAAATGTTGACTGAATTATAAACATTTTAAATAAATCTTTCTAATCCCTCTTGATACATACACATGGTTGAAAAACAAAGCTACACCATAACCAGCACCTGTTGGAGCATGCAGTATCATGCCCATACAAAAAAAGCTTTCCATCTCTATGGCATTTAGAATGGGTATGAGTAAGGGCAATTTCCATTAAACTAAGCCTGACAGTTACATTAAAGGTGAGGTGAGATACTGTAATTTATATATTGGCTGTAATATGGTTAAAATCCTGGTACAAATGGCAAAACAATCTACACTGCAATCATCTGATATTGTTGGATTTCTTTTCTCTTATGAAAAAAAAAAAAATTCTTAGCTTTTTATTGGCAGAAGATGTAATCAAAATGGTCACCCTTAGCTGAAGGGAGTTAATTATGCAAGCTGAGGAGGAATCACATTTGCAGGTCATAAATTAGGTTAAAAAGCTCCATGTTTATTTATTTTCATTTCTTTTCTGGACAAAAAAATCCTTATTTTATTATCTGAAGCAACTGGCAAATATTTTAAAATGCAGTCCCTACAAATTACAAATTTAGCTTCACTGCTTAGATCTCAGGCCAACAACAGCTAGGAGAAAGAAAAAAACAAATAAATCCTCGCCCCCACTCATCCTTTCACCACCTTCACAATTATGTTCCTCTCAGAAAAATTTAAGAGAACTGGTGAACTTTGCAGTGTGCCAGAGAAGCAAGAGCACTGGGGGTATTTTAGATCAAAGGAAGCAATGTCTTCTCAAGTGCCAAGAGCTCATAGTGCTCCCTCAATATTATACCAAAAAAGTGTTGATTCACCTTTCCTGCTGGATGAAATATCATGGAGAGAGAAGAACTGGTGTCTAACCTGGGCTTGTCTGGGTCATTAAAGCCTCTATGAAGTAGACAAAAAAAACCAACTTTCAACTCCTTTTGGAAACAGCCCACCCAGATGCACAAAGGGCAATTTACTTGCAGGGCAATAGATGCTGTGTGCCAAATTCAGTGCTAGACTGACTTCAGTTTCTGAGCTGGCTCAGTATGTAGTTCCAACTGAAGTGCATCACAGCACTGCAACTCCCCAGGTGACAAAGGCCCAGAAGGCATGCCCACTGCAAAACCAGAGCAAACTCAATGGGAAAAAATACAAGAATTTTTTAATAAAATTTCCTACAATTATATAAAAATCTAATTGGATGACGGATGTTCACAATTCTAATATTCTTAACTTGAATGATAGAAAACTGGTTTTTTGCCTCTTTCACTTCTATAGTCTACCAACCTGAGTTACCTTCTGTGTCTGATAGCTTTCAGTTTTAGCTGGCTGCTAATAGAGCAGATTGCTGAGAGCCTATCTCCTTTACTTCCAAAGGATTGAAATAGCCACTTCGTCTTTGTTTGCTTTCTCTGCAAGTGCTAACAATTCCTTTTTTACGTTTTTATATCTGTGAATGGTAAACCAGAGGTTTTAGGCATCCATTTGGGCTCTTCTAGCACTCTTGGGATCATGTCCATCATATCTTTTCTTATCAGAAATGCCTCACAAAGTGAGACTACTGCCCATTGTCCAGTTTTCTGTTTCTCACAGTGGCTGCTGCAGAAGCTACTGAGGGAGAGCATGTGAAACAAGACACTATCTGAAGTCCAATCCTGCTATTAGATTTCAGATGTCAAAGACAACATTGTTGCCTATTCCCAATAGCATCTGATTTGCATCTTTTATCCATTAATTTTTCTAATCCATTTTGAACCCCCTATGTGAAGCTCCACACTTTCTTGCAACAGCAAGAATAGAAGTTTAGTTTGAAGAAGGGCACCTTTAAAAACCTGTTTAAAATTACATATTATCAATTTCAATGCATGTTCCCAGATCTACTGTTGTAGATTTTGGTAAACAAGTTTAGCACTCATCTTCTGCACTGCCTTCTCTATTTTGTAAATCAGCTTCACATCTGCTCAGCCTTCCCTCCAAACTGAAGTGAGACTGTAAGCCTGCTATTACTTCCCCTTCAGTTTTACATGTCCTTTTCCATGAATTTTTTCTTTTTTTTTTTTTTTTTTTTTTTTTTTGAGAAAAAAAACTATGCTCTTGCTGAGATGTGAAGACCAACAGCATGAAGTACTCATGATGTGGGGACAACAATAATTTTTTCTACAGTGGCATAATGTCATCTTTGGTGCAGTGCTTAGTACCCTTCCTGATATGGGCAATTTGAACTGCAGCTGAACACTGAGCCAAGGATGACAAAGAACTGCTAACTCAGCATGGCTTGGATTATTCTAAAGCACCACAAAGTTGTTTTTGAGACACCCAAATTAACTCCAGACAAGAGGCTAGATCACACAACAGCACAGGATTATGCCATGCAGAGATACTTGATTAAGTCCTTGAAGATTTATAACTACAGTAACACAGTGTACAGAATCCTTCTAGATTTGGCAGTAACTTGCCAACAAGTACAACCACAGGACATTAATAGCCCCTCCTGTGCATCTGAGAAGTGTTCAAAATGGTTCCTCTCTTTTGGGGAGCCCTATCCTCTCCCCCCAAGGTGTCTGGAGCTCTGTATCTAATGAAAACAACATCTGAAGTCCATGTACTATAGAGTTAATGATTATCAATAAAAATCAGTGACTTAGAAACGCTCCCCAATTTATAACTTGTTTTCAGTCACTGAGAAAATTTACCACTACCCCACCTAAAGGCCAAGGCATAGCTGTTATGTGACAGAAGAGGATGAAAAGCATGAATTACTTCCTCTTCACCCAGTGCCGCGTGTCTTCTCCCTCCCTATCTATGCCACTGATGCGCCTTCAAAAATATTTATGAGTTCTCATTCAAATACTTCAGCTGATAAATTTAATATCTCATTCCCTGGGGTAAGCAAAAAATAAAATATTGCATTGGCCTTCTCACATGTGGAGATTATATTACTTTACAATGAAACCCAGCAAGCTGCACGTTACAGTTTTTACCACAATCTCCTCGGTAGGAATGTTTCAAATACATTGCATATGTGTGAATACAATATAAGCATACTGAAAGGCTTTGAACACTGTAATACATCAGACACTTGAGGCAGGAGAGAAAAGAAGCCTTCACCTCTCTTGGCTCCTATCTTGAGCCTGTATTGTCCTGCAAGTGCTTAATTAGACACTGCTGTTCACTGTGGTCATAGATGATGCTACTCAGAACACACAAAGTGAACTTCAAAAAAAAGTGACTACTTAAACTTATCCCGCAAACCTCCATAAAGCTGGAGGTTGTTCATGACTTTGTACTTTGTACCTTGTTCGTGAAATATCTCTCTGTGAAGGAAAGCAGGTGGGAGTGCTTGTTCCATGCCGTACAACATGAGAAAAGAACAGATTAAAGGAGTCGCAGCTGTAGAACAAAGTCCTTTGCTTTACGCAAACACATTTCCACACGCCGTAAAAGCCTACACATCTGACCGATTTGGATTTTACAAGGTTTACAATACTCGAAAATACGCACAGAAATCGACAGCATTCAAAGGCATTAAGGAGTTTCAGCGCACATTTGTTTCCTAGGTCGCCAGCTCGCAGGGATCACCGCAGCACCTGCTCCTTGGAACCCCAGTGGCGGGCACTCCACAAACCCTCTCCCTCCTCCTGGTTTTCCTGGTTTTTTGGCCGTAGCCCTTTAGCTGTAGCACGGGTGCCACCTCCCGCCTGCCGGGAGGAAGCGGAGCCTCCGCGGCTGCTGAGCGAGGGGAGAGGGACCACGGGAGAGAGGAGAAAAAGCAGGGGAGAGGGGCGAGGAGAGAGGGCTGACAGTCATGAAAGGAGTGGGTCTGCCTCAGCCTCCCAAGGAAGATATTTCCCCATTCTTCACTCTGGAAAAACATGAGAGGCTGAGGGAGCTGGGGGTGTTCAGCCTGGAGAAGAGGAGGCTCAGGGGAGACCTCATCGCTCTCTACAACTCCCTGAAAGGAGGCTGGAGCCAGGGGGGGTTGGGCTCTTCTCCCAGGCAACTTTCAACAAGACAAGAGGGCATGGACTTGAGTTGTGCCAGGGGAGGTTTAGGTTAGATATTAGAAAGAATTTCTTTACGGAGAGGGTGATCAGACATTGGAATGGGCTGCCCAGGGAAGTAGTGGATTCTCCGTCCCTGGAGATATTTAAAAAGAGACTGGATGTGGCACTCAGTGCCATGGGCTGGTAACCACAGCGGTAGTGGATCAAGGGTTGGACTTGATGATCTCTGAGGTCCCTTCTAACCCAGCCCATTCTATGATTCTATGATTCTATGATAAAACACAAGTTACAGGCACCCATCTGTGACAACCTGAGACTCCCGCAGACTTAATTTTTCAGAAAAAAAATGAAATAAAAATAAAATAAAATTTTTTAAAAGCGCCTTCTTTGTAGCTTTCTGTGCTTAAACCAAAAGGTCAACATTTTGAACATTAGGCATTTCTGCAGAAAATGGCACAGGCAAATTGGTGCACCCAGGTAAACCCACACCATCAGTTCCCCTTTGTGAATATTTCCAGCTTATTTATTTAGTGACATCCACATAAGAACTCAATGGCAAAGGTAGAATTTACATCACTATTTTTAATCACAAAAACAAACTTCATATGCAGCAGTCTTTTTCACAGTAGAGCCCAGAATAATTTTTAGGATAAGTTGGTCTGCCTTGTCTTTTAATTATGCAACACAACTATATAAAAAAACAGCATATGAGGTTTAGATCGGATATTAGGAAAAAAATGTTCATCAAAAGGGTTATCAAGCACTGGAACAGGCTGAACAGGAAAGTGGTGGAGTCACCATCTCCAGGGGCATTTAAAAGATGCATAGATGTGGTGTTTAAGGGCATGGTTTAGTGGTAGACTTGGCAGTGTGCTAGGTTAGTCTTTTCCAACACACATTACTCTGACCTTATGTTTAAAGAACCTATATGTGCCAAGAGACTTGAATAGGGCTGCACATGCAGCCTTTTTTTTTTTTTTTTTTTCTTTCCCCAAGTATTACCTGGAGCTTTGTGATCTGCCTTTTGAGATGACACGCATGTGTGCACGCATCCTCACTTATCCACTAAATTCTTCTGTTCCTTGACAGCCATCCTCTCCATGAATCAGTGCTGGAGGACAATGAGAAACACACTTTGCCACTCCTTTCATGGGTGATTGTTGGCAAGAAACCAGTGGTGGAAGGGGCCTCTCGAGTCTCAATACCAGTCTCCTGAGCCTCATTGCCTTGGCCTCTTGCTCTTCCTGCTCTGATCTTACCTACTATTTTGTTGACCAGGCTGCCTGACTGCTCAACTCTTTTTCTTTCCTACACATCCAGTCCTCCTCCTCTCCACCTACTTTCCTATTACATCTCAAGTCCATGAATAGAAACACCTGAACTTCCAAATGAAAAGATTTTAGGTTTGCTAGGGTTAAAAAAAAAAAACAAAACCAAAACCATTCCCCTGTCAAACATCTTGTACACAACAAGACTCAGAAACAGTTATGTTGCTTTAAGTAAAATGTTTCTAAAAATAAATAAATATTTGAGATGGATCTTCTACTAGGAATAATTTTAGACCATGGAAAATAATCAATAAACCAATGTAATTAGGATGTTATGGGAAGGACTAGCTAATATTATCTATATTCACAACCATACTAGTTAATAACATGATGAATTTTATCACAGGATAATGGAGACAACTGGGCCCTACCGTTCTATCCATGTTTTTTGCCTGTAGGCTAGCTGGGATTAAGGTTTTTCTTCCCTTCTGAATATTTGCAAAGTCACTCCTCTCTCATCCCCAAACTGCATTTTTAGGAGTGTTTTCACACACTTGCAAGTGGAAGAGACACAAATATTCCAATTAACTTGTATTTTAAGTGGACATATATATAGTTTTTAAAGTCAGACAGAATGATGAGGCTGTTCACCATGACCAGAAAATCATCAAGACATGTTGGTCTTGAGAAGAAATGTAAAAGGTGTCATGCTAAATTTGAAACAGATGATTAGATATCCATCAGGGATGAGTCAGAACCAGCAGATATTGTGATTTGGATATAAAACAGGTTCATAGAAGGGTTAAAGTTTTTCTTTAAGCAAATCAGGTACTTTGGCTGCAGCAGAGCACTGGAACAAGCTGTCCGGAGAGGTGGTGGAGTCTGAATCTCTGGATACATTCAAAACCCTCCTGGATGCCATGCTGTGTAACATGCCTACATAAACCTGCCCTCTCAGGGGAGTTGGACTACATGAGCTCCAGAGGTCCCTTCCAACTCCTAAAATTCTATGATTATATGAATGTCTCTGCAGACATGGAAATTGAATTTACGTGTTTTTACAAGTACAGTAGCTTGCTAAATTCTGTGCACATAAAGGCATTTCTTGGACATGTGCTGGCAAATAGTGTATTTTGCTGCCCTAAAAAAAAAAAAAAAAAAAAAAAAAAAAAAAAAAAAAAGCAAGCAGCAAAGCTGAAGGGTGTTACTTGAATATTGTCCACTCGAATAAATGGATGAAAAAGAGAATATATACCACAGCTTGTATTGACATACAAACACTTCTATATATATGGATATCTGAGGGTGTTTCATATTTTTGTGGAGGGGTTCCACAAAACATGACCTCCACTCCCTTAAATACATACTCTTAAAACTAGAAGCATTTCAGGGTTTGTTTTTTTTTCCCCTATTTGCCTTCCTAAACCTGTCCTAAGCATCTGTATTATGTTATCCAACACACTGGTTGCTAACAATACAATCAATATAAAAGGTTACTTAAGGGGCATGTCTTTATTCTGTCCTCAAAATAAAAATGATATTTTAAGAGGGATTTGAGGGACTTGACCTCCTTTACTGCACAAAATACCTTAGAATCATGGGGGGGAAAGGAAAAAATGAAGGATACTGCAATTAAAATTTTTTGGAGTACAAAAGCAGGAAATTTGCTTTAATAAACATTTTTCTGGATGTCAGCATAAAATATATTTTTTTAGTTTCATAACTCGATTGTAAAATTTTACAGGGCAGGAACTTGGCATGCCAGGCACTGACCTAAATACCTATTATTTCATTGCCTTTGCAAAAAGAGTATCTGACAGCTTAGGCATCAGTATTTTTGTGAAGTACTAATACCCAGACCCTACCATTGTGCTTCAAACAGTAAAACTTACCTTACAGATATTGACCTTAGTCAGGATACAGCAAAGGTGCAGATTCCTGACAAGGAATGATGACTACCTTACAGGCTACAAACTTCCAGTCAAAAAAGAAAACCGGTAGGTTGATTTGTACATAAACATTTTCCCCTCTGTGAATTTATGTTTCTATATAACTCTGCTTTGTGCCTAATCATCTTTCAGCAATATGAAACATCAGGTGATCCTTTAAAGTTTTTCTAAACAAACATACAGTATTTTTTATATCAGTTTGTAAATTTGTGACAAGTGCTATTTTATGCATAAGTATCCCTGTTTTATGCAATATGACATTGCTCATGTCTCAGTGAAAAACTTTTAAAATACTTTTACTTAAGTACTATAAAAGGTCTCCTCAATTGCTTTTGAATGGGAAGAGGAGAAAAGCTCATCCAAATTAGTAAATTCCAAATCAGTTTTCACTTAGTCATATAAGACTGTGACGTGGACACTTCTAGAATTGAATGGAAGAAGCTGTTACCAGGGGCTGAAAATTCAAATATTTACTTAGTGTTTAAATTCCAGAAAAGATACCATTTACAACAGGTCAGCTACATGAAGCATTTAATGTGAATTTAGGTTTTTGTAGGTGGACCTTCATTCAAAAAGAATGTCAATACATGAGAAAATTCTTGATGGGTGTAGGATTATTATATACAACAGCATCCTAACCACTTAAATCCATTCAATTTGTTTTAAAAAGACTCTGCAGATAACCATTTGCTTGCTGACCAGTGGTTGAAAAAAAATCCCGTGTATTTATATAGCTGTCTGAAACCACTGAGAAAATGTCATTTTTTCTGTTGTCCTTCAGGCTACATAAATCAAGTCACAACTGCACTCATCTCAAATATAGTATCTGGTTCAGTCCTATCTGAAATCCTGCAGGCCTCATATAGGGCAAAATAAACCCAACAAGAAAGCATGAAAAACTTATCCTTTTTAGTCTAGAAAGCAGAAGCCTCAGAGAAGGATCTGCCAGGTCTTCTAGTATGAAGAACTAGCACTCCCTTGTCTTCCTCAGTCAGAAAGTTTAGGTGGAATTCTCAAAGGTTTTTGAAAATACACCATACACTGGGGCCAGTCATAAGTATAATCAGCATAAACTGAGTTTTAATCCAGCATACGTTCCCAGGTCAGCTACAGAAAAAAAAACGTAACAGGAAAACCCTTAACTTGATACCTAAGCAACTTTATTGAAAAAAAACTAAGATCTCAACACAATTCTTTCTCCCAAAATATTTAGGAAGTGCTGCTTTTGTTCCAATGAAAAAACCTTGGAACAGAGTCTTCATTCCCTAGTATTAATATTCATTGCCATGTAAAACAATCAGGTGATTTATTTTAAAAATAAAAGCATAACCCTGAAGTCACATAGAGGTATCATTCAATTGTTGCAAAAGGAAGGTTGCTTAATAAACTTGCCTATGGGCATCATCAATCCTTACTTGAACCTATTTTACTAAGGGCTAACTAACATACCTGCCAGCACTGAGGAAACATGTGAGGCAGCTACTGTTGAAGAAGCAATTTCAATATCCCATGGTATAAACAAAACAGATAAGCCATTTTGATAATGAAACGTTATTTTTCTCACACTGGAAGTAACTTGTGTGAAGTAGAACATTCTGTGAAGCTGAACAGTTGGAGTGTGCTGAACACTTCTCAAATTGCTTGCAGGTTTAAATTACCTAAAATTCCTGAAGGATGTCCACTTACATTACAACTAATAGCTCGACTAAATATAAATTCCATGGTGTTAACAATTCTTGAGTCTTATATAACTCTAGTCAGTGTGCATGTTTCCTATGAAGCTTTTAAAAAAGCTCAAAACCTAAAAAACTTCAACTTGTTACAAGGAATTTCACTGCTTCTGTCAAGTATAAAGCAGCACTAACCCCAAATCCACGGAGAGACATCTCCCCTACTGCCTTCATTCTGAATCTGAAACTGGCGTGGCTTTACTGTTCTGGTCTAACCAGGGTTGTGAATGCTCACAAAACATTTTTCTTTACCCAGTATACACAATTTTTCTACAATGTTGGACAGCAAATCCAGTGATGGTGCCACAATGCAACATGTAACTTTGAATTAGCTTTCTCCATACACACTGAGGGAAGTGCAAAGGGGAACTTCTTCAGATTGAACAGCCTTCCACATTCTTCACAGAGGTGAAGTAGTAGCAGACAACTTCAGCATTTTATTAAATCAACAATCATGTTCATTTTTACTCTCCTTTCAGTGGCAGTTACTCTTCCTTTTGCTTTAATAATCTCAATTTCAGTTCACCTGGACATAAGCATTTCTTTCTTCTTTCACTGATAGCCTTCATATTTTCTCCAAGTAGCAAGTGATAAAAAATCCCCTCTGAAACTCGAGTACATGTTGGGATTAGTGCTTCACAAGTTGTTAGATATAAGGTTGTACCAGCAGAAATTTCTCACTTTGAATTGACCTCAATCTAAATTAAATTTCAGCTAAAAGGGCAGATCACTTAATAAATAAGTAAATCAATCTAAGGTCTGTTGTTTGCCTGTGCTAAAGCAACCACAACTTTATTATATAGTCTGCTTAAAACTTCACATCCTCATCTATTAAGTATCTAAACATTTTCTTGCCTGAACCCACATCAGCGACATGTGAATTAGGGACCAGGTCCTTTCTCCGTTGCCTTGGTAATTGTGTTAAAAAATAAATCTGAAAGATGTATTTTAGCCAAAAAGACAAACATCTGGAAAAGCTCAGCTTGCTTGCTCAGGCTTAGGAAAGACTTCTTTGAATTTTTGAGGATATAAGCATATGGATTTAAGGATTTTTAAATCTTCATCCACTACCCTGGGAGAGCTTAATCGATTGCACATTTGCCACGTTCATCCAGAGATGTTAAGGAATTAAAAGGATGTTACTCCTCCTAACAGTTAAATAGATTTTCTGTTACAGACACACATTCAAATAAGAAACTATTTTCAACCCCAGGAATACACAGGCCATCAAACCCAGGTACTGTGCTCCAGTTTTGCGTCCTGACTCCCTTTGTGAATTTAACTGATAAAACAGCCAGCCAAGGAAAAGCAAATCATAAACCCTATTAGGCTGCCAACACCATTCCAGACAGTTCTTTCCCTAGAATGTACCTGGAAATAGCATTATGAAAATGGAAAAACAAACAAGACAAAACAAATTAGAAAACAAAATTCACAGAAAGGGTAGTTAGCATGTTCAAACAGGATGCCCAAGGAGGTGGTGTAGGATCCACGCCCTGCATTTGTGCTCTTTAATTAAAGATACAGCATTTGGAGCAAGTGGAGTGTGGCCAGTGCACCATGACTACAATGGATGTGGCCCTACCAGGATACACAAGTGTGCTAAATCCAAGAGAAATTGGATGGAGGGCAGAGTAGAGACACCACAGCTACACTCTGTGGCAAGAATACCAACTGCACTTTAGATACTCTGGTCCAGCAACCTGCCACCCTTTGACAAATTCCAACATCCCTAAAGTTACCCACCTCCAGTGTGCAAGCACCCCTCAGAAAGGCCACCCAATTTTTTGCAGCTGATCACAGTAAAGATATGCTTGACTCAAGCTCCACTTGTCAGGTAAAACAGTATCAATAGTTAGCAAGGGTATGGATGTTAGGGAAGATACCATCACAGGGACATCCCTGACCTCTGGGACAAGTAGACCAGCTGAGCCTCTCTTCCCCTTTGGGTAAGATTCAAACACCCGTGTATCCCTTTACCTCTGTTAAGTTTCTTTAATAGTGTAAATCTCTAAATCTGTGGTTTCCTCCCCCCCAGGACATCTCTATAGAGTACTCATAACCTAGGTATTTTGCATGTACTGCTTTTTGCAGACAGGTATCTATCACCAGCAATCCAAAAAGAGCTTTACTGTTGCTTATTAAAATCACACTATTCATTAATGTTGTAGGAAGACACATCATTTAGCTGGACCAAATTCCAGCACACGTCCACAATTATTTCTTTACTAGTGTGGTATTAGTAAGGTGAATTGACTACCACTCAATCTAAGCCCAGCCACCTCCAGCTCTAGTATCTGAGGACCAGCTGGATTGCAAGGGGGTTTATTTTCTGCCAAATTCCTTTGCTCACTTTAACACACTCAGCTAACAACTTTTCAAGGATGTTCCAACTCCATATAAAGAAATTCTCTTACAAATTATTCCTTATTCTCAGTGTTCAGAAGGCTCCAGGAATTTGAAGAAGCAAGAGCTGCAACTAAGGTTCCCACCTACATGGGTCAATTTTTTAGCTCTGTCAGGGCCCAAAGACATTTTAAGAACTTTAATAACTGGAACAAAGTGCATCCGAGTCCAGTATCTGGCAAAGAGGCCTGCCTTTACACTATTTAAATGACTGGGGATATCAAAAAAGGAGTTACAAACTGTAACAAAAACTGAATCCCTAGAGCCTGAGACAAGACACATGCATTCCCACCTCAGGTGCTCAGTCCCACATATTCATTCACATCTGACTGCTTAGAGATGCCCCACAGAAAACACAAAACAGCTTACAGGAGAGAAAAGTAATCCTCAATTTAAGTCACAATCCCACCTTACTGTCAAAAAGCAAAAAAAGAATTAACAAAAGCCTAAGTACTCTATGGCATCCAACTACTAGGGAAAGAAAGACACTGGGCAAGTCATGAGTTCAACACTGCCTTGTTTAAGCAGTGGGACTTCCAACTACTTGGCTAATTTAACTACTGAGAACTTCTACAGTCAGATCCAGAAGTACACGATAAATACAAAGCTAGTTCTACCCACAATTTGCTTCAGAACCGACCAATGGAGGAAAGAAAGCAAGAAAACACACCTTATGTCAAGTAAGTTCCCTGAGTAATGTGAGATAGTATTTAAAAAATAACTGCAATATTTCAGAAGACCTGGGTCGTGATGGTCACAGTTGAAGTCATCCTCCTCACTGGTTTCAGCAGAGGGAGACAAATTTTCATCACAAAAACAGCAGTACTTGAGACATTCCTTAACAAACACCTCAGAAACACTGCAGAAACACAAGCTTAGGCACTGTGAAACCATGGCAGTAATCAACTGTCAGCACTGCTGCAACTAAGAGCCTGTGGGAAGTTCCCTAAGCTGGCAACCTCTGGGTCTGGACAAAATAGAAGCACCCTAGAATAGGAATGGCAGGGATTGCTCCTAACTTTTTAGCAAGGCAACAGTTAGTATACCAATATGCTACCCCAAGACCTGTGAAGTCCTTGCATTGCTTGATGTTATCTGCAACCCAAAGAACTATTCTAGATACCCACCCACTAATTACACACATACACAGATCAAGTTCAGAATTTATTTTCCATTCATTTCTTGCATTTGAAGTACTCTTCGATGACATCTTTGGCCTGAGATTCCTTGCCATAGTCCTGTAACACAAAGAAACTCATTATTAACATAGACCCATTCCATATTTTACAATCTATTTTTAGAAGAGATTCTGAGTCTCTTCTCAAGGCATTCCCAAATATTTCCAGAGTTCCATACCAGTAACCTCAACTTGTCAGCTGCTTTCCCTTCATTCTCTAATAAACAATCAAGGACTAGTCTAACACCCATTAGAATGGACTCACATGAACCCTCTAAGAAAAGTATGTGGAACAGTACCGAAAGTATGAAAACATATGCAGAAGGCATTAGTCTTGATTGTGAAGATGTAGCCATCTCTTGGGACCTCAAAGACTACCAAGTCTTTAAGGCTCGTACTGTGGCTTTTCTTTACCAGTGTCATTTTAAAACATGCTCTGCAAAACATTGTAAAGTTAAGCAGATACACTGAACTGGCATTTTCTGAAGCAAAATTTTCTCTCTTTTAAAAGATCTTTCCTTTAATGCTTACTGACAAGTGAGCACAGATTAAAGACACACTATTGACAAAATGAGTGTTTTAAATAAAGGGAAATACAGAACAGGGAAGCAGCTATTTTCACCAAAAATGGAAAGGAATTAAAATGTAACTTGAAATCTAAGAGCTCTCTTTAAAAGCCCCTTACCTAAAGCATCCTGCTCTTTACTATTTTTAAAGTCAAGAAATAGTTTATAATTAGCACCACCTTACTTTGACAACCACACAGCTGCAGCCCACTACTTTGCGAGGTTTTCCTTCTCTGTCGATCTTGCAGAGACCAACCCATTCACCCAGCTTCTTGTTGTCATCAACCTGTGTAAAACATTGCATCACCTCAGAACTAGCCACTTCTAACTTTACTGAGCTCTGCAAAAAGCTGCTGTACTCTCAGAAATTTTGGGTAACGGATGGCTGCTTTCCTCACAGCTATCAGTAGAGGGAGCCAAAGTATCATCATTGTACAGCTTCTATTTTTAGAGGGAAAGTTACCACCGAAGTCCTCCCATGCTCCACAACCACTTTCATTATTAACTGTCTTGAGACACAGGAGACAGTAATTCTTTTTAACTTTGATATCCAGTTTTTGTACTGTTTCTGTGACAGTCGCACAGAACTAAATCTTTGCTGCTCAGAGAAATTCTGCTTAGATAAATCATACACAGAATTAACATAGTGCTTCAAAGGGTCAGCTGAAACAAGCAGCTGACATTGCAAGCAAGGTAACTGTTCCCAAGTTTTGTGTGAAGTTCCAACTCTCACCTTTATCAAGTTGATCTGATGTTCCGCACAAAGTGCTTCAACTAACTTTACATATGTGGGTTCATCACAATTTGAAGCCAGGACACAAAGGTGGGCTTGGCGTCTAAAAAACATGAGAGCAGACAGCTCTAACTTCAGTCATCAAAACCGTGAAGAACAAAACTCAGCACATGCATTTCTAGACAACCACTTAGTAAGTTTCATTTTGTTTTGACACTTGTCTTTTTAAATACTAAATATACTTTTGATATCTACTTCATTTTATAGTTTTCATACACAGACTACTCACACATTTATGGTAAGATTCTATTCCAGTTACAGAAGCTTCTAAAAATTCCACTAAATGAAGTATCAGCCACAGGACAAAACAGTGTCATGACTGGATAAGCACCAAGTCCCTTAAGGGACCCTTGCCACTGTTAGAAAGCAACCAAGTTACAAGTTGCTTTTCATTGTTTACCTCAGATTACAGTAATTTAACATCAGACTTTTAATTGTTAAAAGCTTCATTTTCCATGTCAAGTTGTTACAAGCTCTTCAGAACAATCTTTACTACTTACGTTCAATGAAGATGCTATGAGAGGGTCCCAATTCTAATTAGGATCTTTGTATACTGTGGTACAATGTTAATACCAAAGGGACACCTGACAACAAAGAGAGCTGAATAGGTCTTCTATGCATAACCTAATGTAGTTTGACCACTGCACACAAAGCATCTATGGCCACCTTTCATCACGAGTTTCACTACAACACTTCCAAGCAAGACTCACCACACACGACTGTATTTAAACCCTGAGTTATAATTTTTCTTCATTATTTGGCACCTTGCCTTGGAGCTGTTTGCATACAGGTTTGTCAGACTGCTGTTCTCACTCACCAGAGTGAAGGGGTATCCGACAAAGATCTGAAGTCATCACCCAAACACTGTAGCATTACTTTTAAGCACTGTTTATCCTTAAATGTGTTTTATATATGTATTGATAGCACTTCACCTTCCCAGGAAACCATACCTAGTTAACAAGGTTGGCACACCTATTACAAGTTTGATATTGTTTTGATGTTGTACCAAAATTTTTAACAGCTGAAATACAAAACTAAATAAAGCTAACGAAAAAGTAAAAGTAAGCTATGATTTTACGTTTTCTTTAGAAAAACTAAATGAACTCTTCCAGATTAAGTCTTACATTAACTCTCCCAGTTAAAACTCTCAGAAAATTCTGACAAGAATTTATATTTTGTTAAGAGCCAGGATTCTTGTGCCCCATATCTCCACAGCTACATGCTGCCAGAATCATTTAATTTTCTTCACAAAAAGACTCCACAGAAACTCGATGGTACTAGGGTCGTAAGAACAGAATATACAGGATTCTGCTATTCTTGAGGCACTGAGTTACCATCTGTATTTCACTATCACAGTTAAAGAGCCTAAAACACAAATAGTAAAACATTAAACTCCTTAGCAGAAAAATGTTCTCGTAGAAGTTCTCAATTACACTTGCTGAGCATTCTACGTCTTAAACATACTTCAGCACAACATAGCTCGCCCAATTTCGTAATACACCACAGACAAAATGGGCAATCAACACTTACTTGTCCAAGGCTTTGGCTGCTTCACGAATTCCCCGAGCGAGGCCATCGTGGATAAGTGCGGTCTTCAGCACTTCTTGCAGGGCGGTGTTAACATCCATTACACCTCCAGCAGTAATGCTAAAGAGAAAACAGATATTGCTCTCATCGTACCAACACCTTACAACTACAAGCAAAAGCATCCAGCCATTAGGATTTACAGAGAAAAAGGCCAGGATAAAAAAAATACTCAGAGGGAAACGGTGGGACACGGATTTAAAGAACCCTGGAGAGATTCAGCACACCCGGCGAGGCATCCATCCATGCTCCCTCACAAAGGCGGCCCGCACACACACACACACCGCTACACAGCCTCCCAGTCTCTGCCCTCCTGCTGCAGGAAGCACGCAGCAACACCACGCACGCCGGGGCCTTGCGCAGGCCGAGGCCCGACCCGATGCGGTACGGACACGCGAGACGCAGCCCACGCGGCCCCTCCTCTCGCCCCGGTCCCACTCACCCTTCCTCGGCCATGGCGCTCTCGGTGGGTGCTGTTCCCGCCCGGCTTCCTGCTGCAAATACAGACACAGGCCGCCCCGGTGAGTGGCGACAGACATCCCGGGGCCCCCGCCCGGCCCTCTCCCGCCGCGATGCCCCGGCGGCGGCGGGGATTGACCCCGGCAGGCCCCGGCGCCATCACCGATACTCACCCCGCCACCCCCGCGCGCCGCCAGCGAAAGAGGCGGGGCCGCTTCCGCCTCACGCACTTATAGCGCGCGAGGACCCCAGCCCGCGTGAGCGCCGAGGCTGTCCGCGGGATTGCCTGATCCACCGGCTCGCCCCTCCTCGCGTAGCCATGGAGACGGCGGGGCCGCCCGGCCTCACGCTCTGCCTCCCCATTCCCTTCACTCCCGTTCTCCCGGGTCAGAGCAGGCCCGGCCCGGCCCGGCCGACGGGATTGCGGCCTCCCGGGGAGACAGCCCAATGGCTGCAGCCCGCTTAGGAGGGATAGGGGCCGTAGTTACACCTGTTGCTCCTAAAAGAGGCTGGCTGCTCATGGCACCGTTTCTCAATCCCTGGCAGCCTGAAGGAAAGCAGGGAACAGACCCCGCTTAAATCCCTGCTGTGCTTCGGTGGCTGTCACAGCACTCATGTACCTCAGTGTCACGGTGTGGGCACAGCTGGTATCAGAGAATCATAGAGGCATAGAAACGGCTGGGTTGGAAGGGACCTCAGAGATCATCAAGTCCAACCCTTGATCCACTACCACTGGGTTACCAGACCATGGCACTGAGTGCCACATCCAGTCTCTTTTTAAATATCTCCAGGGATGGAGAATGCACTACTTCCCTGGGCAGCCCATTCCAATGTCTGATCACCCTCTCCATAAATAAAATCTTTCTAATATCTAACCTAAACCTCCCCTGGCACAACTTGAGACCATGCCCTTCTTGTCTTGCTGATAGTTGCCTGGGAGAAGAGCCCAACCCCCCCCTGGCTCCAGCCTCCTTTCAGGGAGTTGTAGAGAGCGATGAGGTCTCCCCTGAGCCTCCTCTTCTCCAGGCTGAACACCCCCAGCTCCCTCAGCCTCTCCTCACAGGACTTGTGCTGGAGTCCCTTCACCAGCCTGGTTGCCCTCCTTTGGACCTGCTCCAGGACCTCAATCTCCTTCCTGAACTGAGGGGCCCAGAACTGGACACAGGACTCGAGCTGTGGCCTCACCAGGGCTGAGTACAGGGGCAGAATCACTTCCCTGGACCTGCTGGCCACGCTGTTCCTGATCCAGGCCAGGATGCCATTGGCCTTCTTGGCCACCTGGGCACACTGCTGGCTCCTGTTCAGCTTCCTGTCAATCCAGACTCCCAGGTCCCTCTCTGCCTGGCTGCTCTCAGCCACTCTGTGCCCAGCCTGGAGCTCCCCATGGGGTTGTTGTGGCCAAAGTGCAGGACCCGGCACTTGGCCGTGTTGTATGCTCGCTCATCCCCTCACCTTCACTGTGGGATAGGGAATACAGAATCCAGTTTGTCTCTTTAGTCAAGACAAGGACAGCAAGGTTTTCATCCCCCAATAACGTAATTACAATTACGGTGGCTACAAATCTACGTCTGCCTTAGTGTGGTCCTTCAGGGAATGCTCCACTGTGCTCCTCCATGGGTTGGAGGGGCAGCTGCCATCTCACCATGAGCTGAGGAGAAATCTTCACTTGGGTGCCTTCTCCCCCTTCTTCCTCATTGCCCTTGGTGTCTTGTTCCGGAATTGCTCTCACCTCCTTCTCCTTTGCTCTGCAGGTCTTTTTTCATTTCTGCAGCCTTTTTACCCTTTCTTGAATATATTACTCACAGAGGTGCATCCAGCTTCCTGCATCTGCTTGGCCTTGGCCAGAAGCAGGGACAGAATTGGAACCAGGGGAGCTTCTAGAAGGTTTTCTCAGGAGCCCTCCTGTAGCCCCCTGGCTTTCAACACAAACCACTGCACTAACACAAGACAGAGATTTAAAAAGTGATTGCCACTATTCCTGTCAGGGGCTCACACACCTTGTGTGTGTGGGCACTGGCAAATGATCCAGCTGATCTGCTCATGTGCATCATGGCCACCATAGTTCAAGCACATTATTTTCTCGGATGTGGTCAGTCTGATACGGTTTTTTGTCCATCCTATCTGTTTCAGACTTAAGAATTTGACTGTTGGGTGGTCTACATAGTGGCATCTTCATAAAAAATAAATAGTGACAATGGATAACAAAAATAGGTAATAAATATTTACAGCCATGCCATGAAGCTAATGTGATTGAAACCATTTGTCAGGGATGCTGTCAATCACCTTTTCACAACACGTCCTCCTTTGATCTTCCTGGTGCCATGAAGTGTCAGGCTGTGGGCCAAATCCCAGAGGTGGGGAGACACTGTCCACGCAGGGACCCACCAGAGCTGATGTGGGCAGGGGAGGACAGGGAGGGAAGGTGCACACCTCTCAGCTAGCTCATGGGCCCCAAGCTCAGGCAGCAACAGCCCTTGAGAGTCTCCAAGGGGGGGAAAGGCCTGGCTGGGGGCTGTGTCTGCAGCACTCCCAGACTCCAGCTGTCTCTCTCCCTGCTAATGTCAGCACCGAGGCAGGCAGGTGGGTACCACTTTATAATACAGCTGTCTGGAAGGTGTAGAGCTCTCCAAAGCAGTCGTGGAGGGAGCAGAACCTAACCAGAGCCCCCTGAAGCAGTGATGGAGGCAGCAGCAGCACGAGGGGACACTCCTCACCCTGCAATCAGAGATCCCAAGGGCAAAGCCAGCAGGAACAATGCAGCCTGTTGCACTGACAGCTCAAAGGTGCAGCTAGCCATCTCCCAACTACTGCCCTATATCGTCTGAACCTCTGAACTTCTCCACTGCAGCCTCGAGACAGTCACTCTCACCTAGTAGCTCCTGTGGGGCGTTTGGCCTTGACTTCTCCCTTTCTTCTGCAAGAGTTGATTTGAGAAGTGGGAAAGTATAATTTCTTGAGTGCTGCTCAGAATGTACCAGAAAGTATGCAGAACAAACCCAGAACATACACAAACACACACTAATTATAATGCCCGCTTTCTTTCCCTTTCCCCAGTGACAATGTTCTTCCCTGTATCCAGCTATCACATAATCTTTCTATGCCCCCTAAGAAGCCTCAGAGATGGATAATCTATAGAGGAGGTTTTGTACTGAATGGAACAATAAACCATTGTCTCCTGCAAGGTCACCAAAGGATAACAAAAAGTCCTTAGTCAGCCATAAGACACATCAGTATTGCCGGATAAGTGCAACGTATATTCTGTCCAGGAGATGGACACATGCACACCTGAAAGGTACGTATTACAGCAAAAGTGGTAATCACAGTCAAATTATAATCTAATACTCTACAAATAGAATATGCAAAAATAGTTTTCCTACCACAGCTGTCAGAAAAGAAGCTCTGCTAAGGCAAAAATTATATGTACACAGAGGGGAAGTTTCCATTGCCCCTTGTGTTCAAATGTTTGTGTACCATAGCAAGTCTCCTAATTTATGTAATAATTAATGGAAAACTGTGGTTCTCTTTGAAAGGCCAGTCTGCTTCATGGTGTGTTAGTGTGAGCTCAGTATCCATGTGGGCACTCCACGCTGTTGGCACCACTCAACCCACTCCATGTTTCTGTCCCAGATTCCAACAAGGAGCAGTGAGTTTCTTAACCTTTGTATTTTCTGCTTGAGTTGTGATGGGATGTCTCCCCTTAGCACCCTGTGGTTTAAATGCTGGTAGACAGCCACAGGACAGGACACATTTAAGACAAAGGATTGCTGTCCTGCATTAAGAGAGTACTTCTAGGCCATTCGAAGGTGGGTGAGTGGGGTAAAACCCAGAATTCTAGAAACCATGGAGCTGCCAGATGCAGTGCAAGAGCCTGTCTGGGGTCTGGAGGGCTCAGGTGGTGACAGTGCAAGCACCGGCCTCGTGCTTCACTGAGCAGACAGACCCAGCTGAGGAACTTGGCTTTTCTAAAGATTTTCTAATTAAACCACATACCATGCTGTATATAAACTTGGATTTGGGAAGAGGAAGAGTAATCACAAGCTGATGTCTTGTGACATTCAAGAATTTGGATTCTCAACAGCCAGCTGTTCTGGGCGATCTGTTATGACTCACTATCTTGCTGCCAATAATAAAAATAGTTACAACTATTCCCTTATGTGCTCTCCATTCAATTCCTTTACTCCCCCAGTCCATACCCCTTTCCCAGGGTGGCAGCCTTTCTCTTTTTGCCCTCTTCAATCAAAAATGGCAACTGAACTTGGGGAATTTTTCAGGACAGTATTGCAGTGGGGATATAATGGTTCGCTCTGTCTCAGCTGTCCTCTTCCTGCTCCTTTATGCTTTCTCTATTTTTTTTCTTGTCTCTTGCTGTGGTAAACTTTACCTTTACCCACAAACATCTTTTTCTCAAAATGCCAGACTCTTTGGTACCTTAAATGCTGCCATGTTGTAAACCGTGGAGACTCAGGAACTGAATGAATTCAGACAGCAGCAAAATATGACCAGGTAGCCAGAAAGGTAGGCAAAAGTGTCAGGTATTACAAATTCCCCAGAGAGGCCCATGACACTGTGAAACTGAGCAATTTGGGTTCAGAACAATCCTTGCAAAACTTCCCCCTGACATCTGCTTCTAGAAATGCAAAGCACAGGCATGTGCTAAGATAATATTTCTAATGTCACAAGAGAGAACTATCTCATTTTTATTCCAAACCAGACATAATTTCTCAGGCTGGTGGAACACTGAGCTGGAAGCTTTCTTTCAAGTAACACTAGTACACATTTCACCCTACTCTTTCTAAGCAACTTATTGAGTTCCTGGTCACACAGTCCAGAAAAATGTTCTGCATCATATTTTTGTGGCAGTCAGGCTTTTTAGCCCATTTTCTCACCACAGAAGTCCTGCTTGGCTGCCCAGAGGAGCCACGTGTATTTTCAAGCACCCCAGGTAAAGGTTCAAACAGCCAATCATGTGCTGTTACTCAGGAGTGCAAGAGATGTCTGCATCAACTTTCAAGTGCCTGGAGAGCGTATGGTGAGAATATTCTGGGCTCTCAGGAAGAGGACATGCTATGGCATTACAATACAGATTTAAAAACAATAAAGATCTTGGTGTCATGCTAACTGAATAACACAGTTTGCTGGCTTTGGTTGAATTCCACAGATTCTGCACTAGACTCTCAAAGGATGTGGTTATCATGTGTTTACATTAAAGCCACTTCAAAAGCTTTCAGAATACCTGTGTGCAGTCACTGTGGCTTCTGGCAAAAGAAATAGTAACAGGATGCAAATAAGCACTAGGTAAGTCATTTCTCCATTGTACTTCAAAGGTATTTCTAAGATATCTACAAATATACAGAGCAATAACAAAAGATATGTATTCCTATATAGCTGAGTGTTTCAGAACCCCCTGATATGAAGCCCACAGGTGAAGCTGTTCTTAATAAGTTTTTATCTTACAAGCAATGGACATCGACTCTATTTGTAGCATTAATAGAGGGCTAGTGCCCCAAGGCTTGGATTCTACATGTGATTTAGGATCTGAAAGGAAAAATTACAATTTTTAAAGTTGTTGCAGACATGACATAAGCAAGAAAGGCTTGTATGCTTTTAAAAAGAGATTTTTGTTAGACTTCAAAAACTATCATGACAGTCTGGTAATAAGTGCCAGTTCAAAGGTTAACAAATATAGGTATTTTTAGAGTTCCATTTTTGAAAAGATATGAAGAATTAATAAATATTTCCATCAAATGCTTTCTTCAGACAGTAATGAGTAGTGTGTAAGTAACATGTATGCACACATGGAGAGCTCATAGCCTGATTTCATTACTGGAGCCATAGCTCATGCTAATCCATGTGCATTGCTACTACTTCCCACATTTCAGACTTCTACTGCACACACTGACTTTGTGGAAATCTGACTGCATAGTCTTTATTGGATTACTCCTTACTCACATGTAGTTATTAATGAGAGGAGGTCTGGGTTTTGAATGTAGTTGGAATTCTCTGAGTGAGAGTCTGGACTGAAAAAAGCAAGTAGTTGGAGTGAAAACTATTTCACTTCCTGAACCTAATGATCTTAATTTAGCCACAAGAATAAAAATTTAATTTTCTCACTACAGTTTTAATCTCTATAAGTTTACCTTATTTGCTCAATTTCTGTGTTATGCTTTGCATGTATCAGTTCCTTGTTTTCCTTTTGCTGAAGCCAGCATAGCTTGCAAGTGGTCTTCCTCTTTTTGGAGGATAAGGCTGCTCAAGAGAAAGTATCTGCAAAAAGGATTTACATTTCTGTCTTTTTCTGAAGGCAGATAGGAAAAAAAATCAAGGCAGTTCTTAGGGATTTTTCAACTTCACTGCCATTATACCACACACAATTTATTGTCAAAATAGGCTTTAGCAAAGGAATGTGTGGCTGTTGTTCTTTGTGGTTGCTAAATAGTTTTTAAGTTTCCTAATCTTGTGATAAGAAGGTAATTCTGTTTTATCCTGTCACATGGAGTGTGAGATTCTGAAGTCAGGCAACTTTTGCCCTGAAATGTCCTTATTATGCATCTTAATATTTTAACTGTGCACTACATAGTATACTGATGGGCCTAGTTGAAACAGTGCTTTTAAGAAGTAATTACTAATTTTTCTCTTGAATAAGTGGCCTGTTTTTTATTACATTTGGAAGAGGTCCCCAGCTCATGCCTGTGATCTCCTTCCTCACGTTCCTCTGCCCCCAACAGGAACTTGGGCCAAATGGATTCCACCTCTTTCTCATTTCCAGTCTAAATTAACTCCTGACCAGTTCTGCCATTCTTATGACAGCTCTGTTATCTAGCTCTTCTGTTTCTGTTTTATTGTTCCAGTAACTTGCTACAGGCTCTCTAGATGACCATGAATCTTGCTTGGTCTACCAGTCTTAAGAAGCTATTCTAAATTTTCCTTTGATACGGGAGAGAGGGTCACTACATTTCTTTTTCAGATATATGAACTCTTGTTCTGATGAGGCAAATCAGCAGTCACTGCCAGCCACCCCTGAGGAATCGTAGAGAACGAAGCTGTGCCAAAGGGGTTAAGTTTCTGAGAAATGAAGTTGGGTCAGTCAGCTGTAGCAAAGCAGAGTCCCTAGAGACAATCCCCCCTTTACCATCCAATCTTCCCTTCTGTGAACAAAGGGGGATGTACCTCTTGGGTCTCTCCCTCAATCCTTGGGAGTCCCAACACCATAGTGTTGCTTTCTGAGGGAACATAGGGCCCGATATGCCAGCGAGACCCATCCCACAGGGCAGTGATGAAAAGGCTGAGGTACATAATGCCTTCTTTGCCTCCTTCTTTATTAGTCAGACCAGCTACGCTCAGTCCCCTGAGCTGGAAGGTAAGTACAGAGAGTAGCATAACACCTCCATAATCCATGAGGAAGCAGTTAATGACCTGCTGCAGCACCTGGACACCCACAAGTCTATGGGGCCAAGAGTTTTGAAAGAGCTGGCAGAGGAGCTTGCCAAGCCTTTCTCCATCATGTATACACAGTCTTGGTTAACTGGGGAGGTGCCAGATGACTGGAGGCTTGACAATGTGACACCCATCTACAAAAAGGGCCAGAAGGAGGATCCAGTGAACTGCAGGCCTGTCAGCCTGACCTTGGTGCCCAAAAAAATTATGGAGAGGTTCATCACGAGTGCACTCGCATGACAAGTGCAGGACAGCCAGGGGATCAGGCCCAGCCAGCATGGGTTCAGGAAAGGAAGATCCTGCTTCACCAGCCTGATCTCATTCTATGACCAGGTGACAAGGGAGAGCCTGTGGACGTTGTCTGTGTAGACTTCAGTAAAGCATTTGACACTGTCTCACATAGCATTCTCCTACAGAAGCTGAAAGCTCCTGGCACAGACAAGTATGCTCTTTGTTGGGTTAAAAACTGTCTCTATGGCTGGGTCAGAGGGTTTCAGTGAACAAAGTTAAATCCAGTTGGTGGCTGGTCACCAGTGGTGTTTCCCAGGGCTCAGTTTTGGGGCTGGTCCTGTTCAGTCTTTTACAATGATCTAGATGAGGGGGTTGAGTGCTTCCTCAGTGTGTTTTCAGATGACACCAGGTTGGGCAGGTGTGTTGTTTTGTTTGAGGCAGGAAGGTTCTCCAGAGGGATCTGTACAGGTTGGATTGATGGGCCAAGACCTGTTGAGGTTTAACAAGGCCAAGTGTTGAGTCCTGCTTTTCAGTCACAACCACTCCAGACAATGCTACAGATTTGGGCAGGAGTGGCTGGAAAGCTTCCAGGCAAAAAAGGACCTGGGGCTGCTGGTTGACACCCAGCTGAATATGAGCTGGCAGTGTGTCCAGGTTGCCAAGAAGGCCAACAGAATCCTGGCTTGTATCATGAATAGTGTGGCAAGCAGCATAAGGGAAGAGATCATGTCCTTGTACTTGGCAGTAGTGAGGCCACATCTGGAGGACTGGTATGGTCACTCACTACAAGAAAGACATTGAGTTGCTGGAGTGAGTTCAGAGAAGGGCAACCAAGCTCTAGAGGGCTACTGACTCCTCTGAAGGGTCTAGAGAACAAGTCCTATGAGGAGGAGCTGTGGGAACTGGGATTGTTTTGTTTGGAGGAGGGAAAGCTGAGGGGAGACCTTATTGTTCTCTACAGCTACTTGAAAGGAGACTGCATCTTGGGTGCTGGCCTCTTCTCCTATGAATGTGAATCATGACAGGACCAGTTGCTCCATGGGGGTTTAGAGTGGATACTCGGAAGAATTTCTCTACTAAAAGAGTAGGGTCTGGAATGGGCTGCCCAGGGAGGGGGTAGTCACCACCCCTGGAAGTATCCAAATGCCATGTAGATGCAGCACTTCAGGACATTGTTCTTGTGAGATGGTGATTTTTTTTTTTTTCTGGGTTGACAAACACAGTGATCTTAGAGGTCTTTTCTAACCGAGACAATTCTGCGACTGTGATATTATTAGTAAACTCTCCTAGCTCCTGAAATAAACTCTCCTAGCTCCTGAATACACTTTAGATTTAACTTTCCACTGTGAGGTTCTCCTGTAATGTGCATAGGTTTTGCTTGTCAGAAACATCCGTCTCATGTCCAGCTGAGGTATAGTTCAGCAAACACCCGCTTATTTTCCTGACAGCTTTGTGCGCTGCCTCCTTGGTTTCCTCAACCTGCCGTAGCACCGGCTGCGTCTCAGGTTTTCCTGGGTGCAGCGGGCAAGCATTTCCTCTCAGACAGACGCGCACAGCACCGTGCAAGCACTGCTAGTTACTGTCCTGCAAACCTGCACGGAGGTGACTATCAGCCTGCCCAAAGGCTGACGCTTGCTGTCGCCCGTGCTGCCGATTCCAGTTCTGGGCCCCTCAGTTCAGGAAGGAGATTGAGGTCCTGGAGCAGGTCCAAAGGAGGGCAACCAGGCTGGTGAAGGGACTCCAGCACAAGTCCTGTGAGGAGAGGCTGAGGGAGCTGGGGGTGTTCAGCCTGGAGAAGAGGAGGCTCAGGGGAGACCTCATCGCTCTCTACAACTCCCTGAAGGGAGGTTGTAGCCAGGTGGGGGTTGGCCTCTTTTCCCAAGCAACTTTCAACAAGACAAGAGGACATGGTTTTAAGTTGTGCCAGGGGAAGTTTAGGTTGAATATTAGAAAGAATTTCTTCACGGAGAGGGTGGTCAGGCATTGGAATGGACTTTCCAGTGAAGTGGTGGATTCTCCGTCCCTGGAGATATTTAAAAAGAGACTGGATGTGGCACTCAGTGCCATAGTCTAGCAACTGCAGCAGTGGGTCAAGGGTTGGACATGATGATCTCTGAGGTCCCTTCCAACCCAGACAATTCTATGATTCTATGATTCCCCCAGGGCCCGGCACCTCCGGGGCAACCCCGCCACGGCCACCGCCGGCGGGCCCCGAGGCTGCCGCTGAGGCAGAGCGGGGCCGCTCCCCGTCCGAGCATGCGCGGTGGCGGCGGGCGGTGTGCCCGGGCGCCGCTGCCAGGCGGTGTGGCGGGAGGTGCCGTAGCGGGCACTGTGCTGCTTGCCCATGGGCAGCCAGGCGGAGGAGGGCGCGGGGCGCGAACGACCCCCAGGTAGAAGGCGGTGGCGGCGGACACGCGTTTCTCTGCCGGCGTGACCGGGGGGGACGACCGGGACCGGAGGGGGGGGGACGGGACAGCTGTCCTGCCGCACGTTCTGCGAGCTGCGACCGGGCCGGGGCCGCTCTGCAGCGCCGGAGCCTGCGCTGGGTAAAGGGCGTGCGGGCGAGGGGCAGGGTCCTGCCCGGGGTTGAGTCCCGGAGTGCCGCGTAGCGGGACTGTCCCGGGGCGGTGGGGGAATCCTGCGGAGCCTGAGGCGGGGAGCCGAGCCGGCGGGGCAGCTCCTGGTTTCGGTGAGGGCTGAGGGGCTGCTGCGGGCTGTGGAGGTGCTGCCTGTACGGGGAAGTTCTCTGCCCTGCGCATGGGAGACATGCAGCAAGGCTGGACTTCATGCCTTGCAAATTCCTTGCGCCAGGGAAGGTGGAAGGTTTGCGCATTCTGATTTTCAAACGTGGATTGCAAACCGTGCTTCTCCTCTTATCGGTTTATAATAGTTTCCTGTTTTGTTCTGGGTTTTTGTTTTCATTTTAAGAAGATGGAACGCCAGAAGCGGTTGGTGAGGAGTCAAGAAGGTTTACCAAAGAACAGCTCTTTACAATGGCTGCGACAGCCTCTATTAACTTCAGTTCCATGATATGCTACTCAATCCTGGGACCGTTTTTCCCTTCAGAGGTAAACACAAGTTTTTTAGCTACTCTCAAGATTTATTTTTTTTTTTTCATGTTGAAACTTTTAAGGGGATCTTGGACACTGTGGGATCTTTATGGCTGTGTGTAACTCTCTTTGACTTCCAAGTTGTAAGAATTCATAGTGATATCCTGGTGCTGGATAAAATAGGTTGGATGTATATAGCAGTGACCTGGATCCTGTCCATAGGGTAATTTCATTTTTCTGTGGCTGCAGCAGAGACAGCAAAGTAATGATGTGAGATAGAAGTTGAAATGGATGCATGGAGAAGTTGAATAGGTTTTTGCCCAGTGTTGCACAGCAGTTTGGTAGTAGAGCTGAAATTAAAATACTGACCGTGGCCTGACTTGCATTTCAGTGCCTTAGCTAGTCAATGACTTTTTATTTATAGCTACCTCTCTGTAAGCTCATGTTGGGCAGTCACTCACTGTATCAAACATCCTGATACAACACCTGTAGCAGGAATAAAAGCAATCTCGGTTTATGTTGTGTGAATACAATGTTTATATGTAGGGAGAAAACAAAATTGGTCATGAAACCTTTGCTTGAGAAGACCATTTCTTTCATGACCAAATTTTTCCCATCCTAAGTATTGACAGAGAAACGTTGAGATTATTTTTGCTCTAAACATTCCTAAATAGTGCTGGTACCCAAGTAAGTGTAGTTTTCCAGTTGTAAGTAAAAGATTGTCTGGTGCTTGTTATGGGGAGACATGATTGAGTTCTCTGCCCTCTCAATAGGTGAGGGATGAAAACTTTGTAGCTCACTCCATTTAGCACAGCTGAAGCCACCTTGTATAAAGTCTGGTCACCTGTTCAGTAGTTGCAAAGATAAGTGTTTCCATTCAGGGAGGAATGAGCATTGTTTTTCTGTTGACTATAAAGTTTTAGTAGAAGTGCAACATCTGTAAATTACTGTGTTGTTAACTTATGAGCCTGTACTGCCTTTGAGAAAAGAAATTGCTTTGTAACTGCACTAATAGAGATTTAAAAAAAAATAACTACAAGGCATGAATGATATCTACCTCAAGAATTTTACTCTGTCTTTACACAGTTGTGATCTTTTTTTTTCTGCAGGCAGAAAAAAAAGGTGCCAGTAACACCATCATTGGCATGATTTTTGGATGTTTTGCTTTGGTCAATGTCTTGGCTTCTTTAATATTGGGAAAATATGTAAGTATAATTGAAGCTGTAACTTACTTCTGTAATGACACAGGCTGGTAGATGAAGGCAGTTGTCTTAAGGCTGAGAAGAATTGTCTCTTCAGTAGCACTCCTGCAGCTTGTATTTGTAGGGCCTGGAACCTGCCCAGTCAGTCTGAATCTAAGTACTGTCCGTAAAACTTAAAAATTACTCTTTTACAGTTCTTGGGGGGGCACAGGGTGGCAGACATGGAGCTATTTTGTTTCTCTGGTTAACTGTTCTGTTTGCTTCAGAGTTCTCTGCTGATCGATTTTTCCTTTCCCCCTGCCCCCCTTTTTATTTATTGCACTTACTAATATATTGTGTTTGCCTTTGACACTATTTTTAAGGTGTTTAATTTTTTTTAGTTACCTACACCCCTTTTTTTCTGGTATGTTGTCTTTGTTTTAACATTTCATCTAGTTATGACACTCTGCTGATTCACTTGATAAGCCTTTCCACTTCATTATACAGCAGTAGGAGAGAAATGTCTCTAGTTCTCACAGCTTCAGTTTTCCCACAGGCTCAATTTTTCTTATGTTGGAAAAATTATCAATAAATTGTATACCAGTTTTTTTGCTTATATGCTGGAGCACTGCTGTCTATGCATTTTTGTCTACAGCTGCTGAAGTGTCATGGTCTTTCCTTTGGCTGGCCCATCCCTTTGCTGTCCCCATGGTGGATGGGTTTCTGTGGTAGTGAGGTAGCTCATCGAGTGGCATTGACACACAAGTGTAATCTCAGTTGCCTGTGATGGCATTCAACAATGGTACAACCTTCACCAACTACTTTGCAGGGGAGGGAGGGAGTAGGCACACCATCCTCACTGCAGTCAGATGAAGTGAACACCAATAGATATGGGCAGTCCAGCAGTCAGTAATCCTGAGTGTTTCAGTGAAACTCAGCAAAATATGG
The DNA here is from genome assembly GCA_023637945.1 of Phaethornis superciliosus. NCBI lineage: Eukaryota > Metazoa > Chordata > Aves > Apodiformes > Trochilidae > Phaethornis > Phaethornis superciliosus. The sequence continues at coordinate 59,070,558 of JAJQWJ010000003.1, forward strand.
TCTTTAGTTGCTGAAACACAGGGACTGGAACCAGGCCTGAACAAGAAAAGAGTCTGAAATACCTATTTTCCTTAGGGTAAGTTACATCATGGAATTAGAAGCTCAGATGTACTTTGTTGCAGGATTGAGTTAGCTTTATAGCATGCATGTCGTAGTCCTTCACCTTGTAATCTCCGACCCTTCAGAAGGAAGGTGGGATCCTTTCCCTGGTAACTAATGGGGAAGCCTGAAGATACTGTGCTTTCTATGCCAAAGTTTTGTGCCATTAAAAGTTGTGATAAATTTGCTTTAAAATCACCTTCTTTGCCTTTCTTGAGCCATGTACATGACAGGTATAGCTGACTTGGCATCACTGGCAGTGCTGGAGGGGGAATATATTTGTTTGTTTATCATGAGGAATGCTGCTGTAAACTGCTCCTCTGCAGAAGCTGCAGCTGGATTCTGTGAAATAGTCAACTGCACCATTGTTATAGCATTCTGAAAACTGGGTTAAGTCACTTAACTGTTTAGAGTATTTTTAGGTTCACTACTGCATGAATGTGCACTAGCTGGACCAGTTTCTCAGAACGTTTATTAACATAGACTGTAAAGTGGCCATAATGTTTTGATTTCTTAAAAGAAACTTGCTCTGAAAGATTTTTTTTCTAAGCTTGAAACAATAACATGCCAAAATGGTGCTTAATTTACAGCTTACGCAGATCGGAGCAAAATTCATGTTTGTGGCAGGGATGTTTGTTTCAGGATGTGTGACCATTCTGTTTGGGTGAGTAATGTGTTTTGGTTGCTTTTGTTGCATTTGCCTTCTAATACTTTTCATCCATAAGAAAAGATGGACACAAAACAAAACTGGAAACTCTCAGGCATCTTTTGGGTATTTGTTGCGTCACCTAAATTCTGCATCTTTATTTTTCTTGTATCCCTTGTAAAGCAGAATGAACACTTCTCCCTTGTGGTAGGTTTCAATGCAAAGGAAATTCTTTGAAGTGCATTTTATATTTAAATGACTCCCATAGTTGATGAACAGCAAGAATTCTGTTGAAGTGTAGTAATAAGAGAACTGTTTATGTATAATACTTTAATTTTTTAAAAAATATTGAGTGCAAATGAGAAGTTCTGCCTGGCAGATGGAGAGGCTAAGCCATTCATTTTGGCAAAATACAGTTAACAGTGAAGGAAGCTTTTATTAGGTAGTTGTAACTCAGTGTACCAGACATCTTGCACAGTTGCTTGGAAAAGCTATGAAATAGAACAGAAGACAACGGTATTGGAGTTTTTCACAGGTTAAGTTTTTTTGTGATCTCTTCACTGCCAAAAAAAGAGTAAAAGGAGAAAGCTGCTAAAAATAATTTGGTAGAATGACTTTGCTGATGTGATTCAAAAAGAGGTGGCAGTAGAAAGCATTGAATATCTTGTAACTGTGTCCTGTAATGAGTAGGAAATTATGCTTTAATGAGTAGGAAATGAGGTCTTTAATAGGTGACTTGTTGCATCATGAGAGATCTCAGTTTACTGGTTTGTCTTTGTTTTTTTTTTCAGAATGCTGGACAAGGTACCAAATGGAACAGTGTTCATAAGTTTGTGCTTTTTAGTAAGAGCAATAGATGCAATAGGTTTTGCAGCAGCAATTACAGCATCATTTTCAATCCTTGCAAAGGCATTTCCAAATAATATCGCTACTGTGCTGGTAAGTGCAAAAAGCAGCATTACAGCTGAGTAACCACAATACAATTGAATTGCCACCAGACAGCCTAAAACCAGGAGGAGAAAACTCCGCTGTCTCATGTCCAGGAATATTTGAAATCATCGTGTAAAATCTGTGTGTACTCTGGAATCACAATTCCAGAGCAGGTGTAGACCTTAGCATAACTTCAGTTTATTGCAGTTACTAAAATTAAGCAGTATGCATTGGCTGCTTATGGTTTGAAGACAGCTGACTATTGATTGCAGTAGTTATCACTTCATCAGAGACTCTTAAAACATTAATACAGCTTTTAGTGACTACTTCTGCATGGATGGTAAGAACCCATGTGGACTTATTTAATAAATTTGATTAAATCATTTAGATAGTTTTGATTTAAATGACTGAAATATGCAAACCTCAATTTTTATTTTGGTGTTCTAATGTATTAATAAAAGTGATGTGTGAGGGGAGTTCAAACTCCTTGAAATCTGTAAGGTGATGTTTCTAGTCATCAATGTTCTATTTTAGCCAGAGATATTACCCTTATTTAGTAATTTTTATGGTGTTGGGAAAAAAAAAGTTCTGTTTGTAGTAAAATGCTGTTTTTTTATTCTCTTTCTCAATTCAGATATTGACTGAGAGAAATAACTAGGTTAAATTTTAATGAGTGAACAATTTTTAAGAACATCCTTTAGAATATTTAATAACATTGGAAAATTTGATGCATGTATTAATATTGTTGTTAAACTGCATAGTTTTTTCTATTAAAAATAGAAATATTATCTAGAAATGACCTCCTAGCTAGCAAATAGCCTACTAAATTACATCAGCTGTGAGGAGCTGAAAATTTGGAAAGTAGTCTGTAGATTATAATTATGTTTCGGATTTATTTCGTCAATAAAATTAAAGTTTTCTCTTTGCAAATATTAAAATGTGATTTAAATAGGTAAGAAAAATAACCTTGATTTAAAGGGATCTAGTTTTCTCTTTTATAATAAGGCTTAAATATAATTCTGTGTTAAATATAATTCTGCAATATAAACATGATGCAAGGCTGAAAATGCTACATAGTGATGAAGATCACCTCAAGATCATATTCAGAAATGCTACACAGCTGTGGCTTAGTAGCTACATTTGTGTAAAATCTGGAAAGGGTGCTATCACAAGGCAGATGACTTGCATATTGGTCATTTCTCCATATTATATGCTTTAGTGTCATGTTCTGCATGAGAATAAAGTGTTCAGATTCATTCACGTAGACTTTCTGTCCTTAAATGGGCGTGATGGAAAGTTCTTATTACTGTGAGCTCTGCTCATGGTGATGGCAGTCAGGAGGAAGGAGCTGATCAGTTGAGGCAAGGTGCATCCTGTGGTAAAGTCATAAAGCCTGAAAGAATGGGTGGGGGATTTTCAGGTGTGCTTTTTATTGCCCTTCTTGATAATCACAGATACTGAAAAGCACTATCTTTACCCTTTTGATGCCAGAAGTTATTAAATGTAGTCATGTCAGCCTAGCTGAAGTGAGAACTTCAACATCTGTCAACACAATCCCTCTTTTGGAGGAGGGATCTCCAGAACTTAAGAACTTCAGAACATGAACAATATCACTTTTTTTGCAATATCAAATTTAATTTGTTCAGCCCTGAACTATAATAATGCAGTGCCTCAGCTCCTCCCCCCCACCCCCTGCCCTCTCCAGTAATTTATTAACTTAGAAGAGTTAAATAATAGACAGTCTGATTTGAACTGCACTCACCAATCATAAATATTACGGTTGGTTAGCAACCAAAGGAAAAAAATTACTGGGATGCAGCTGTGTTAACTCACGGGCATTCTATGTGTTGATGTTTTTCAAAATGTCTGAAATCTATCCACAACTAATTTTGAAGACTTGGTTATCATATGCTATTACCAGTTTTCCTATGCAAGGAAGAGGCTGGACCCTAAGATAAAGAACTTGGTTGTTGCTGACTGTGCCAGCTCTCTGGCCACTTGGCTGCTCTGACTTGTATCAGTATAATTAAAGCTTAGCATGAATCCCTATACTAGGAAAACTGTAAGGAAGCAGTTATTGCCACCAGCTGTTAATAGTTAAAAGGGAGTGGGCAAAGCATTCATTAGTCAAACATTGAGGCAGATGCTGACAATGGTGATGGTGGTGTTGAAGGACAAATGTAACTGTATTATTGCCCTTTTGAAAATCAGTATCTAGATAAAAGATGCCAGATTAATAAATTATTGCCAGAATAATACGATTTATTTCCATTGCAATTTCACTGTTATTTCCTACATCTAGTCAGTGAATCCAAATGATCAGTTGCAGAGAGAAAGCTTTAACTTGGCACATGTACTTCATCCAATGAGATGATGACCCACCTGAGTGCCTGAGTTTGGGTCCTCCCCTTCAGGCTGTAGAGAAACTGCAGGTGGGAGAGATGATCACTTCTGCCTGAGCTCCTACAGATGCCCTCTATCAGTGGAGCATTTATCTTGCCTCAGGATGGAGTTGTTTTAGGTGAAGCAGAGCAGCTAATGCTTTAGTACAGGTGGTTTCTGATAGTGAAGCAAGTCCTGCAGTCAACTTCAAAATTCCTTTCCTCTATCCCACTTTAGAAAGGTCTCTAATATCCATTACTGCCTTAGTGATGCAGTGCCTTTTTTCACTAGCCTGACTATGTTGTGCTGCTCTTCAGAAAAAATTACTTTTATTGTTACACTAGAGTTTCTCAGTATTTTTTTTCTTGCTTGCTTGCTTGCTTTTTCATCCTTTAGGGCAGCCTTGAAATTTTTACAGGACTTGGAATGGTGCTGGGCCCACCTTTAGGTGGCTTTTTGTATCAGTCGTTTGGCTATGGGGTCCCTTTCATTACACTGGGAAGTATAGTGTTGGTCTTGGTGCCTTTGAATATATGCATATTACCAAAATACGGTAAGCACCCTTCTTCCTTTCTCCTTCACTCACTTTAATTTCTTCAGTATACAACTATATTTTAGAAAAATACCAGTTTCTGGAGTCTGATCCAACTCAGAGGGCAAAGTTCCAGCTGAGCTAACTTGTGATCTTCATCAGGTCAATGTTTTAATGCAAACTGAAATCAGTGCTTCCAGATGCCCTGGGATGAGTCCAACACCTCATGCTAATCTCTGAAAATACTAAGAAGCCTATGTGGAAGTGAACTGAGATATTTTTTGTTTTCTTTTATATGTTCAGCTTCAGGGCTTGTAAAGGATCCATTATGTCTGCTTAGTATCAGCTTGTCATTGCAGCTAGTTGAAAAGCCAGACAGGTTTTGCCTAAAAGAAGAGAACTTGACATGTTTGAGGTGTTAACAGTGGGTGAGGGAAAACAGAATTATACAGACAACAGAAGGGTTTTATTTGTACTGACTGATTCAAGATCTGATTAACATGAAATAATGTTAAAATAAATGAGGGACTTAACTAGAGTTCCAGGGTTCATTAGTCCTTATTACAGTTCTGTTAGTCTTTTCTAGCAAAAAAAATATACAGTATGTTGGGGTTTTTTTCTATTGAATATTCTATTGAAGAACTTCATATATAATGGCTTTTAGAAGCAGCTTACAGTGGCTAAGTATGTGCTATTAATTTCTCATTTTCCCCCATGCCTCCTTGATCTCTGAAATTGAGTGGAATAATGATATTATTGGCCAATTTGAAACTGCAGTGAATAGATGTTAACTCTGAGCTGGTAGATTCTAATGAATGAACTTAAGGTCTGTGTGTTATTTGAACCCCATTCAACTGTTCAAACACCATCAGCATCAGGAATAGAGCTTCACTTAGAGATGACACCTTAGTGTGACATCTGAAAGAAACTTCATGTCTGGAGTACAAATAGGAAAAGTAGGGCATCCGAATGACTAGTTGCTTAAAAATTCAGACAGATGTCCACTGATAAATTGCAATCTTTTATTTTTACTTTCAAAGCCTGCTTCTCTGATTGCATATGAATGGTTCACAATAATATGTGTGCTTGTTTTAAGTTGAGCTATATCCATGAGATTTTCACAGTATAAGGTCTATGGGAGAAGTAGCTATATTTTCATTTAATTGGGAAGAATACATGTTTTTGTTATTTTCAAGTTGGGGATTTGCAGTGATAATTGTGCACTTTCCTTCTTTTCTTGAACTATAAAATTTGAATTTTTAATATAAAATAATAACATAAAAATAATAATATAAAAAAATAGTGCATAGTAGTTTACTCTTGACCTTTATCTGTTAGATAACAAGAGTGGTAAGACTAGAAAAAACGCAATACTGATTTCTTTTCCAAAAGCAAGAAAATCAATCATGAGCTTGTGTGGCTGAAAATAATGTTATTTCCCCTCCCTTTTCTCTTGAAACAGATTCACTCCCTAGCAAGGACTCCTTTTGGAAGCTCATTCGTTTGCCAAAAGTCTCACTACTCTGTCTTACTATATTTTGTCTAAGTGCATGCTTGGGCTTTTTGGATCCCACAATGTCTCTATTTATACTAAAAAAGGTAAGTCCTCGTAACAAGCAGGGTTGTCCTCACTTGCTAAATAGTGAATAACTGGTTATAAATGTGGCTTATTCCTGTAAAATTATAACAGTTGCAGCATCATATCTCTTCATGTGTGTGTTTGTTTTTTGGGGATGTAAAGTCACAGCCCGATCTTTTCTTACAGCAATGCCTAAATTAAACTGAGAACACCTATGTAGCCTGCCAGCCAACTTCCTCACTCATTCATTAAGGAAAAAAAATGCCGTTTTGCTGTTTTTTAAAATGTGTTTCCTACTTAATTTTATTTGGTTTTGTTGTGGTTTTTATGGTGGTGAATTTGGAGTAAACCATTTATTATTCTGTTCCTCTGCGAAATTAAGCAGTGCATTGTTGAGGGGTTTATTTGTTAATTGTTTCTCCAGGGAAAAGCATTTCCCAGGTTGTAGTGCTCCATATTTTCCTCTGTCTGGTCTAGCATTTAGAGCTCAGGGTGGAGGAAACTTGGTGCTAACCCTTTCCATCAGTGGAGATGTGAATGTATGTCTTCTACCACCCGGTGGGGATCTGTAATTATCCCACTGTAGCATATTGCACACTATTGTGGCTCTTTTGCTTTCCCTCAGCAAGTATCAGTACAGATACTTGCTGTAAAAGGACTGTAGCCTAAAAGGTGTTCTACTCTAGCCTGACAAGGTGTTCTAACCACAAAATTAGTTATTAGCACGTGCTTGCAATGTGGCAAGAAAATAGTGAATATTTATGTAGCCTATGCCACATGAAACATCTTGGAATCCACCTGACTGGTACTTAAAGCACTTGTTTGACAGACTAGTACACTTTTGGTTCATTACACATTTTCTTTCAATACAGAAATGTGACTCAGTGTAGGGCTGAGGGTGTTGGGAAAAAGCCTCTTAGTTGTTCTCATAAAAATACTCCTTTGGTTGAAAAGCTAGAGTTGTATTTTGTAATACTACTTGTAAAATGTACCGACTAGAAGCAGTATTATTTTCTAAGTGGAAATAAAACTGAATCGGAGAGGTAAAGACAAAATCCACCTAATTTTCAGTGTCTAAAGTGTCTGTTTCAAATGTGCCAGATTCTAATATTAGAATCTAGTGTGTGGGCACAGGGCACATAGCATAGTGTTTCTTCCTCAGAGCATTTAGGCTTTATCTGAGTACAGTTGTGTCAGGTGTTGTCACTCCATGCCTACAAATGTAAGTGAAGGGAACTGAAGCTCTGCTGATGGCTTCAGAAATCTCTGTATTTTAAATACTTAAAATCATGCATTTGAGTATGTTGATCTAGAATGTAACTCTTGGATTATCCTTTTATGTATGTAGCTTATATAGGGTTATTTGTTTGTTTTTGTGGTGATCTTTTTGTTTTGGTTTTTGTTTTCCTTTTCATAGTTCAAACTCCCAGCTGGTTATGTGGGCTTGGTATTCCTTGGATTGGCACTCTCATATTCCCTGTCTTCTCCCATCCTTGGGCTCGTAAGCGACAGGCTGCCTGTGAGTACTATTTGCTGTTTGTACAGGGTTAGTAAAGTGCTTTGTGCATCTAGTTAAAACTGAAGGACTTTCTATATTGAAGTGATAGACACAAGACTTGTCCTGGAATGGGATCTCTTTTTTCAGGACCTTGCATGTGCACTTGAGGGTCTCTTTTGCAAGGTCCAGGTGATACAAGGATGTCTGAAACTGCACAAGGTGTTAGAAAATATCCTGTAGCTGAAGTGTGTTGCGCTTTTCTGGTGAACAAAGCACAGTCTGTTTTCAGCCAATATGGAATTAAGAGTGGGAAAACATGTCCTATCTACTCATGCTTTTGCCCACATCTGATTTTATCAGCTTTTGTGAAGAAGTGTAAAGGTGTTCTAGTTACCTGTATTGACTTCATCTGTTAAAAAGAGTAATACCCAAATTAGATCAGCATACTGACTGGCTATGGTTCTGTAACTCTTCTGCACCATAGAAACAGGCTTTGGCAGTGGTATACCTAAAGCTGCCTTATTAACAGCTACTGCTAATTGATCAAGGAAGCCTAGACATTAAATGCTGTGTATAAAGAATAGTTCCAATTTTCAGGCACTTTTTTCCACACCATAAACTAATAATGGCCTTTGTACATGAGAGTTATGTGCAATGAAAAATTGTATTTCTCACACTAAGAAAGAGTAAGACCTAAAATACTTTGATAACAGAGAAGCACTCTTAGTATTCTGAAGGAATCTCTGTATTATGCAGCTGTTGCCAGTGATGACACTGATGGCAAAGAAAAATGAAGTTGGTGTTTCTTCATGGTGTTTAGAAGTGGCAGAGAAATTGTGAATTCCCTGTTTGAGCATAATGATGGTCATTACATTATTTTTTAGAGGATGAAGATTTAGAAAAGAGATACCAGGGAAGACATAATAATTACCTTTCAGATTGACATATTTAGATTACACACCTCTTCATTTTCTTTCACAGTACCTCAGGAAGTGGCTGCTGGTATCTGGAAGCTTCCTGACAGCACTGTGCTTTTTCATGTTAGGACCTGCTCCGGTACTGCATATTGAAAGGTATGGAAATGCTGCTTCTTGTACCTGGACTCTTATGTAAGGTTTTTTGGTAGGGATTATGACCTGATAGTCATTTATGTCCACAAGTCTATAGTTAGCACCTTTGATCATTAACAGAATGGGTTTTTTTAACTTGCAACATGAGACTGTGAATGTAAAGCAGTGGAAACATCTGAAAACGGAGATTTTACAGTTTCATAAAACAGATCCTTTTCCTTTGCTTTTTGTGACTCTTTGCTCGTGTTAATAGAGGAATGGTGGGAGGAATGCTGCTTTTTCTTTTCCTTCCAATTTCCAGTGCAGTGAAACAAAGTTACCTTTCTATCTTATTTTTCAGCTTTCTCAATTTCATCAGTGTTTCTTAACTATTTCTTTCAGCTGTATAGCTGTGCAGCAGTATTGATGTTTTTTTTTCTCTCTGTATACAGCTAAGGAAAATGATGGATTATAGCTTTGAATGTCTGGTTGCACCTTAACACTGCATTGCCATAGCCTTCAAGTTAACTCACAGCAAAACACTGGTACATTTACTAGACAGCTGTACAGTCCTCTTGTCCTGGGTTTACTCTGTTGAAGATGATGAGAGGTTTGATAAGGTGCAGAAGTAGTCAACTCCTTCTTTCTAGACTTCTAATTTTGAAAGACTGTACATTTGAAACTGGTGAGGTGGTGAGAAAACCAGTAAATTCTTCAGTGTTCTTCTCTTTAGCTAAGTCTATTCGGATATAGTATTAGACTGCAGTATTTCAGCAGCAAAACCTTTGTTTGTGCAACAAACCAAGTCTCGAGCTTGGACATATGTATTGCTAAGCTTAAGTGCTCCTCTTAAAATAAACTGCATTTGATAAGAAAATGTTTAAATTTTTGCACAGGATTTTAAAATCCCTTTATGAAGTCTTTTTCTAAGCACATAACTGTATTATCAAGTCTTAGTAGTGTTCAATTAAAGTAGAGATCTTTTTGGCTTCTAGAAGTCTAGTTTTTCTCATCAGTCATGGAGAGCTGGTACAACAGCCTTCAGTCAAAATGGGTCCTTACTTGAAAAGAATCTTCAGCAGCTAACTTCTTTTAAATATTTCTTTTTCAGTCAGCTGTGGATGTTTGTGCTAGTGCTGGTTTTCATTGGCTTTTCCCTTGGCATGAGCTTTATTCCAGTGTTTCCAGAAATACTCCAGTATGCACAGTAAGTAACTCGGTCCAAGACATTTTTCATGTCACTGATAGTAGGAACTGCAATGAATTTTCATGGGTAAATATAAAGTTAAGTTTTAGTGTGACTTTTTTTCAACTTTTTGAGTGCTTCCACTACTTTTTTGCCTTAGTTGTTTTTTCTGAATGAGCACTCCAGTTGTTATACACCAAATATTATTTTATAAATGTGTACCTCAGTACTATGAAGTCCATCAGACTTTGGGTCTCAAAACACAGGGCAATCTGCATATGATTTCAGATACATAGCTACTGAGGACAATTAATAGCAGCAGTCAGTTTTCACTGGATTTTCAGTCTGCATTGGCTTTACCAGCTGCACCTACAGGAGTCATACTTGCTCAGAGTACAAAGTCTGTGGTGTGGCTTGGGAGTTATGACCTAGAAACGTCTTTTTTTTCTTTTATTAGTGTGTTCCTCTTGGAACAATGTCTTTTCTTCTTGTAAGGGACCTGTCACTATTTTACACTTGTCATATGAAACATGGGGAATGAGCAATGGGTGTGGTATTAGGAATCTCATTTGGAAGATTCCTAACAGAGATGAAAAGGTAGCACTACAGTCCTCCAGAGAGGCAGCAAAGAAAGCACTGTACATGTTTTCTTGTTAATTATTTACATTGTCTATAACTTAATAGAAAGCAAAACACCTTTTTAGAGAAGGCTATATACTGAGACACAGTAATGTATTGTACACTGTACTATAACTTGTGTCTTTCTGCAGTGAGAATGGATTTGAAGAAGGTCTGAGTCTGCTGGGACTGGTGTCTGGACTCTTCAGTGCCATGTGGTCCCTTGGGTAGGTATAATCACTTTTTTGTAAGCTATGAGCATTTTTAACACTATTGCTACACAACAGCCTGCAGTATTACAACCAGAAGTCTTGTATTGCAATCTTTGTGTTGACCTTGATTCAAAAGGTTCTTGCTAAACAGGTGCCTGGTGGACATGTTAAAACAAAGCTTTTACACATCAAATGGTGTGGACTCTATACTTGTCTTCCCTTAAAATATATTGCCCTACATATCAAAAAGCTCAGTGATTAAGTGGTTGTTAGTATGCCCTTTTGTGTGGTAGCTTTTGTTGTTACTGAAGTATTTAATGCTTAATATATAGAGAGGTAGACTATTTCTTTACAAATCAAAATCCTCACAGATGAGGTGAGCTAGAAGGTATCTGCTCCTGACTAATTCTGTTCCCCCTTAGAGTAGAATCTTTCAGCAACAGCCATTATTCAAGTTCTGTGTTTGTGTAGCTTAGCAGAGTGTGTCTGTTTTTCTTACAGAAGTGAAAGGCCCTTCAAAGTTGTCACTGAGTAGGATGTGACAGTCCCACTGTTGACAGCCTCTTCCAGGATATTTTTTATCAATCCTTGTGGTGCTATCTGGCTGCAGTTGGGTTTCAGTGGTACCAATATGCACCATTTTTTCCAAACTGTTTATTTAGAATAAGGTCAGCTACAGATATAGATAGCGTACAGTTACCACACTCCAGTTTTATGCTGCTAGCAAATGTGGTTTTATTGGGTGACTTACTGCCAGGAAGTCTCTGATTTTATTTAGTTTTGTTCCTTTTTGTAGCAAGAGACCATGTTGTGTAGGATCTTTCATAAAGTCACAGCAGCTGCATAAACTTTTGTGGCATTCTTAGATAGTTGAGAAGGTGCAGGGCATTTTCATGCAGCTCTACCTTGCAGTGATGGCATCTGTCATGATGTGCCTCCCTACCTGCCTGTATCTATCAGTCTTTTGTCTTGAAGTTTAGAAGGTTTACATTTTGAGGAATGAGAGTTTAAATTACTTCTGTGGTAGAAGTGATGTGTGTAAATATTGTTTTAGAGCATGGTCCTTAATGGGACCTCTGAGCCATTCCAGATACAGAAAAGAAGACATTTGGCTTTCTGATGTGGATCCTGTTACCAGCTGAGGGGGTCACTAGACAGGTTTATTGGGGCCATGACATATTTAATGGGGTATTGTCTTCCACAGACCTAACTTTCTTATAATCCACAATCTCTTTGCTGACAAAGGAATGAGAATCGGACCAGATGATCCTTGAGGTCCCTTCCAACCAGGCATTCTGTGGTTCAGTGAAATGTCAGAAAGCACAATAAAGAAGTTTTCTGAGAATATGATGTGTTATCTTTCTTGTTTTGGATGCCAGTACCTCATCTTGATTTGTTGCAGGGCATTTGCAGGTCCCACTCTAGGAGGATTTCTAAATGATAAGCTGGGTTTTGAATGGGCCTCAGCCATCCAAGGAGGATGGGCACTGTTAAGTGTAAGTAATTACACATTTTTTTCTTTTTATATCTATTGCAATTATGAGTTATTGCATAAGGTTGTTATTACTACAATTTTAACTGTTTCCTCCAAGGCTCTTGCAACTGGAATATTCTATATCATTGAGGAAACAAGGAGAAGGTATGTTGAGATATCTATTGTTTATTCTATCTGCAACCACATAAAGCAAACCTTGAAAGCTGTGCTTCCATTTTTTCCTCACTACCAATCTGATATTGAGTAACAGGATGAGTAGTAAAAATAGTGCTTAAATACTTTACATAGTTTCCTAAATCCTTACCAACTTAAACAGAGACCTAAACCAGGGAATGCCTGTTCTATAAGAGTAACAGGACTGTGGCCTTAACAAGCAAACCCTTCTGATGATTCCCTCAGGAGGGTGTCTGTGAACTGGAATTGGCTGGGTGGTTAGTGGTCCAATGTTTGGGTGGAAATTGGTGACAAGTGGTGTCCCTTAGGAGTCTGTACTGGGATGAGTACTGTTTAATATTTTCACCTGTGACATAGCAGGATTGAATTCACCCTCAGCAGATTTGAAGACAACACCAGGTGGACTGGTGTGGTTGATCTAGTGGGTGGTGGCCCTGCCCACGCAGTGGGGTTGGAACTAGATGATGTCCCTTCCAACCCAAACCATTCTATGATTCTGTGTACCAGAGGGACAGGATGCCATTCAGAGATACCTGGACAAGCTTGAGAAGCTGTCCCATATGAACCTCATGAGGTTTGAAAAGGCCAAGTTGCAAGGTTCTGCTTCTAGGTCAGGGCAACCCTCAGTATCAATACAGGTTGTGGAGAGAGCAGGCCTATGGAGAAGGGATTGGTGGATGAAAAGTTGGGCATGAGCTGACAATGTTTGCTTGCAGCTCACAAGACCATCTGTATCCTGGACCTCATCAAAAGAAGTATGGCAGTCAGGTCAAGAGAGGTGGTTCCCCCTCTCTACTTTTCTCTCCTAAGAGTTGGGTTTGTTTAGCATGGAAAAGAGGAGGATCCGGGGAGACCTTATTGCTGCCTTTCAATATTTAATGGGAGCTTATAAGAAAGATGGAGACAGACTTTTAGTAGGGCCTGTAGCAATGGGACAAGAAGTAATAGTTTTAAACTAAAAGAAGGTAGATTCAGACTAGATATGAGGAAGACATTCTTTACTGTGTGTTGGAACAAGTTGCCCAGAGAGGTCATGGATGCCCCATCCCTGGAAAACCGCAAGGACATAGATGGTGTTCTGAGCAACCTGCTGTCATTGATGTCTTTGGTGGTTGCAGAGGAGTTGGACTAGATGATATTTAAGGGTCTCTTGCAACCCAAACTCTCATGTGAAATGACAGGTATGAGAGCAATGCTACATGATTCTGTGCCAGGGTGGGGAACCAAATCCAGTGAACTACATCGCTCTTTCCATGTAATGTGTGGCTTCTTTTGCTATAATGTTGGTGCTGCATAGGAGTATCAAGAGAATATTAAACCTGTTTCTTCCCTCTTGTTCTTTTCCTTGTGCAAACAGTTCCCGTTCCAGTCTGCAAAATCTGTCTGTTAATAATGAAGAAAGAACTCATCTGATGGGCAGTGAAACATAGCTGGGCATAATTTCAATCATCTTTTTCATCAATTGTGGTTTAGCATAGTGTTGAGTTTAGTGGACTTCAGAATGTTTCATTAGTCTGGAGTTGGAATCCCTTAATCAGCAATCAGTTGATGTAGATGCATTACCATTTTGAAACACTAACCACTGAGTGCCTTTCTTTTGGATTGGCTGAAGTGATGAGTAACCATCAGACATCATCCTATTTAATTGTGTTCCATATGCAGTGCATCACTTTATGTGAAGAAGGCGTGTTTTCAGATGTCTGGTTTCTGTACTTGAGCCTTCTGTGCATTATTCCTGGGTAGAGCTACTATTTTGCTACTGTGATTTTCTGTATTTTTCTAAAGAAAGTATATTATCTTGTAATACTTAAACTGATATCATAAAATGTTGAAACAGATTCAAAATGGCTAAACATTAAGCACAATATTGTTTTCAATAAAGCAACATTTTTCCCCTAAGTTTTGTCAATTTTCTTAGACAATAGGATTCTAAAAGACTTTGTGCCTGCCAGCATTTGAGTTATCTCAAAAGTGCCTGAAAATGGGAAGCAAAGATAATGAAGAGAAGGTTAGCATCTCCAAGTATAAGTAGCTTCAGTCTTGGAGGAGACTTGGCATTGTGTGTGTATATATGTGTACATAAATGCACAGATTTATATATGTTTGTATTATGTGTAGAGACTCGGCTTGATGTGGGTGAGATCTATTTCACTAATAACTGTTAGCTGCAATGTTTGTACTAATTGCCTCTGCAACAGTAAATCTATCAGAATTCTGGGCTACTGCTTTCCAACAACGGGAAAAAAACCAATGTCCTCACCTCCAGCTGCTTAGCAAAAATCTCAAGGAGAGCAGAGACAAGGGCATACTTGACTGTGACCTTGGTTGTGGCAACAGTCTTTTACTTTGTCTGGGAGCCCTCAACTGCACAAGGTACATAACCATAGACACTAGACTTAATTAACTGTCTTTATGGACACCTGTTTCACTTAAGTGACTTGTGCTGTTGGGTCTTAAAAGGCCAGGATTACTGGGAAGAGCACAAATGTCATTGAAGTTAATGAGCTGTCCTGCGATGCATAGATTTCACCAGACCTCCAGCAGAAACTAGGTGTGTTGTCAGAAAGCCAGAAGTTGCTAATCCCATCTTCTACCCTCTTCATTCTTTCACATACACAATAGAGGTGAAAGAAATCTGAAGAAGAATCCTGGTGTCCAGCTTTGTTCAAACCTACTCACAAGCATGTTCTGCTGTGATTATCCAGAGGTCATGGAACTACGGTTTAGAAGAGCAGTGGGAACTCCTCTGAGAAACTCAGCAGGCCCCTGGCCCGTACTGTGCTTCTCATGTGGTGGCAGCTGGAAATACCCATCTCCTGTTACTAAGTTGTACAGTCCGTACAAAAGCTGTGATAAGTAGGAGCTGTTTCAATTATGGTCACACTACTGGATCAGAACATCCCTGAGCTGGTGGGGCAGAGGCCTGCGTGGCGGCACCAAGCTTAAGGGCTGACCACCTGCCTTCCCATAGCCCTGCCTGCACCCAGCTCCCTCGAGTTCAGTCAGGAATGCATTCGTGCTGGGCTTTGCTCAGGTTTCCTAAGATCTGGTTTGTTTTCCTGCTGTGACCTGGGCTTGCCTTAAGCTTCATGACTACAGCAATGCCAGTTGCTCAATGCTGATGGCACTCTTGGCTTTGATGTGAAACAGGGCAGAGGGATTGCATCTCCTGGTGTCAGATTTCTGCCATTCTGGGGAATTCCCAGTTTTTGTGCAAGACTTTCCCTTTTAAAGCTTCCTGTCTTTGCTTGCCCCCCTCTTGGGAGACTTCCAGACACTGGACTTCCTAAAGCTCGTGCCTCTGCTGTGCTTTTGGTTCTGTTTGTCCTGGAGCCCTGTGCCCTGGTCAGCTACATAGTAGACATCTATGAGCACAACGTGATCTTGTCAGAGGACACTAAAGTGATGGTCTCTCCTGAAGAGGCCTTGATGCTGACAGACAAAAATATGGCAATTTGGAAGTGGCCATCAAAGAAGCAGCCAGACAGGTATCATGACATAGTTAAAGACATTACTTTTGATAAACTGACTATTTTGTTCATTTTCTCAATGGTGCTACTGAATGGGTGTACTGCACAATTCAAAATTAATATTTTTGAATCATGACACAGTAGTGTTTTTATTTTCCTTAATAAATTGCACCATTTTTTGAGGCTGTGATATTTGGTGAAAGATAACTGTCAGGGTTTAACACTGGCCTGGCAATTAAACAGAATAATAGATGCTCTCTGTTAATCCCCCTCCCCACCCTGATAAAGAAAGGAGAGTGAATAAAGAAGAGACACTTATGGGTTGGAAACTAAACTACACAGCTTTAATAAAACAGTAATAAAAAGGAAAAATTGCTAAATATATACAAATATACAGGAAAATTGATACTGCCTTCCTCTCCCCTTCCCCCCAGTAACTCTCACATCACCACCGAGGCTGCAGGGCAGCCCTGGGAAAGTCCAGGCTGGAATCCTGGAGTCAGCAGCAGTCGGGAGCCAGAGGCAGGAACACACAGATTCAGGCTGGCAGGAATCAGGGCCACAGACAGACAAATAGGTGGAGTCCTCCCAGCGTGCCAAAACAAACAGGAACAGGCGAAGAAGAAGAGGAAGGGAAGGGGTTTGACCATCATGATTCTTTAAATTTATACTGAGTATGGTGTGTATGGGATGGAATACTCCGGTCAGTTTTGGCCATCTATCTTGTCTGTTCCTCCTTAAAGGAAGGTTAAAAGTGTGATCTCTTTACTCCATTTCTCCTTCTGGAGGGCAAAATGTTCCTCAGAACTGAGCAGTGTCCTTGGTTCTACATACCAGTCTTTAGCTGTAACTATAAACATCGAGTGTTATCAGTCCCAGAAGCAGACACTGACTGAGAAACTTGCTGTTAATTTCAGCAGGTGCGGCTACTTACGAGAGACTTAGCTGAAAGCAAAATTACAAGACAGAAAATTAACTTTATCCTGGCCCAAACCAGGACAATAACAAAACATACCACAAAAGAAACAAATCCTGAGCCACCTCTGCATAGCAGCTGAATCAAGAGCTGAAGAAGAAAGCTGAGATTAGCCCACAAGTCAGTGTAACATCAATGCTGTTCCACGCACTGGCAGCAGAAGGGAGGCTTGAAAATGCAAAGATTTGCTTTCACTGCAAGGAAACCCCTGTGTTCCTCATTTACCTAATGTGAGGTGAAGCCAGAGTTTCAGCACACTAGGCTTTAAAGCACAAACCCACTGTCTTCTGTCAAATAACAGAACATGACAGCCTCGTATGAAAAGGGACTAGCTTAAACTTCTAATTCTTTTGGTCTGTAGTCTCATTGATGGCATTTTATGGAGTGACTGCTTTTGATGCTTTATTTCCTTTTTTCCTTCCCTGCTTTTTAGGTTTGCTCTCTCACCCATGCTGGAAAGACTGAGCTGTCTGGTGAGAAATAACTCCCATCTATGTGGTTGCAAATATGGGAGACAAGAAGCCTTGTCATTCCAGTGATCCATTCCAGTGCCCAAGCAGTGGTCACTGTCAGTACAATACCAGTGTTGTCCTTGATTTAGAAGGGAAACTGGTAGCTGATTATCACAATTTAAGAGGATTTTACAAAGCTCAGGACATACATAATCCTATTGTGATTAAAGACATGAAACAGAAGTGGCTTCCCAGAATTAAACGTATTTGTAGACAGAGTCATTATATAGTAAGTGTTAGAGGGCAGTTGAAAGCCATTGCCTTAAGATGTCTTCAATCACGGCATTCTGAAATTAAAAGCAAGCAATTAAATTAAATTAAATTGAAAGCCCCCTATTTTTACTGCTTCTAAGTAGGAAGTGACACATGAAGCATTAAAACATTAATGTTCTAAACTAAATGTAAATTCCTTTCCCTGTTATAAATCAGAATCATGAATATTTGCGCTTGGGTCCTTGCAGCCTTGTATTTTATAGATTTTCCTTTTCAAAATTAAAATATAGCATGTTCACAAAACATATTCTCCATTGCTTCTAGTTAAGTGAATTAGTACTATCTATATTCAATATTATTCTGATTTAAATGGCTTGATTTATTTTATCTTCTAAACTTTTTTTCTCCATTCCTTCATTTCCCCAAACAGTACAACCTTTTTGTGACAGAGAAATGGTTTAATTACCCTAAGGATCCAGACTTTATGACTTTCAATACATCCTTTGGCTACTTTGGCATTTTCACTTGTGCAGACATACTCTATCATGACCCAGTAGTGGTCTCGGCAAGAAGATTTCAGGTTGACACCATCCTGTTCCCAACTTCTTTGGGTAGCACTCTCACACTGTTGTCAGCTGTCCAGTTCACTGTGGATGGGACATGGGAATGGGCATCACATGTTCGTTAAAAGTCCATTTTCAGGAAAAGGTTTTTCACCCAGAGGGTGGTTGAGCAGTGGAACAGGCTCCCCAGGAAAGGACCAGCACCAAGGTGTGTGATTCCAGGAGTTCCCTACACAGGGACAGGAATTGGACTTGATGACCCTGATGGGTCCCTTCCAACTTGGCAGATTCTGTGATTCTCTGAAATTATCAGTACCAATATGTAATGCATGTGATTTCATTTTCTGACCCTCATCTTGGCTTGTATCTAGCTTTTGTTCATGTGAAGGTCTAAACCTTTTTGTGTCCACTAGGTGGAAACCTAACGCTGGGAAATGTTCCTATCAGCCTCCCAGACACTGCTGCTGCAGACCCCGTGCCAAGTTTTCTTAGAAGGCTCTGTTTTCACTGCATTTTTTTCCTGAACAGATGGTAGAAGTCGTGTACAACTTTCACAGAAACTTCATTTGTCACCTGTGAAGCAAGAGAAATTTACTAGTGCTGCTAAAAAGTAGCCCTAAACTGTGCCTCCCAAGTAAATGCAGATATAGGCCATTCCTTTAGTTCTCTGTCATTGATGACCCTATGCCATACAACTTACACTGGGGGATTGGATTCAATCTTACGAGGTCCCTTCCAGCTGCCAACTTTCTGTGATTCTTTGTGGATCAATTTTGCTCAATTGCAAGAGCCCGGAGCTGAACATGTGTGGGCAGCCGGTGGAGACAGCTCAGACCAAGTTTGAGATGTTCTCCCTCAGTGGCACCTTTGGCACCAACTATGTCTTTCCAGAAGTCTTGTACAGCGGAGTGCAAGCTTGAGGTAATGGAGATCCCTTGTGAGCTGCCAGACTTTTAATACAAATGATCAAAAAGCCTCTACAAAACACAGGAGCCATTTGGGAGTTAACAGAGTGCTCTGTTTCCATAACTGGCTTGAGTTCAAGAAAGCTGTATTTCTGCATGATTTTCCTGGTTGCATTCATACATCAGGTCTATTTTGCTGGTTCTCCTCCATTCTCTTACGTCCCCTAGAGCAAGATACTGTTCAAGACAGAAGTGTAGTTTGCCTCAGACTTAGTCCTAGATCCAAGTGAGATACCACATCTCTCAACAAATCCCAACATTAACAAATATATTATTTTGTGTTTGTCATACAATAGTACTGTTTTGCTGATGTTTCTGTTTATTTTACATAACTAGGTGCTAACCAATGAATGTCTGATAAGGCAGACTAGTACATCAAAGCCAGTTTTGAGTGTAACACTCTTTGGGAGGTGGTATGAAAAGGACCTTCCACACACCCAGGAAACGTCACCATGATTTCACTGGAGATCCTTTAGTATCTCATCTGCTTTTCCTGTAATACTAATTAATCATAACGCTAATTAGTGTTAATACCCATAATTATAATGGCATTCTGTTTCTCAGGTTGCTTTATCTAACAGGATAGGCATCGCATATCAATATGTTCATTTGATTTTGCAGCAAAGATAAATTACTCTGTTGGACAGCTTTATGTGTGTTTTTATGTGATAGCATTGGTTGTCACGGGCTTTCCCTTGGCACTGGGGACAATAGAAAATAAATCCATAGAATCATAGAACATTTTGGGTTGGAAGGTACCTTAAAGATCATCTAACCCCTCTGTGTGGGCAGGGACACATTCTACTAGACCAGGTTGCTCAAAGCCCCATCCAGCCTGGCATCAAATGCTTCCTGGGATGAGGCATCCCCAGCCTCCTCGGGCAACCTGTTCTAGTGTTTCACCACTCTCACAGTAAAGAATTTTTTCCTAACGTCTAACCTAAATCTACCCTTTTCCAGTTTGAAGCCATTACCCTTTGTCCTATTGCTACATTCCTTCGTAAGAAGTCCCTCCCCACCTTTCTCATATGCTCTTCTGGTACTGCAAGGCCACTATCAGGTCTTCCTGGATCCTTCTCTTCTGCAGGCTAACCCCAACTTTCTCAATCTGTCTTCATACGAGAGGTGCTCTGACATTCTGATCATCTCTATGGCCTTCTTCTGGACTCTCACCAACAGGTCCATGTCCTCATTAAGTTGGTGGCCCCAGTAGTAAAACTGAACACAGTAATCCAGATGGGGTCTCATGAGAGCAGAGTAGAGAGGGACAGTCACCTCCCTCAGCCTGCTGGTCACTCTTGATAAGGCCCAGGATAAGATTGGCTTTCTGGGCTGCAAGCACATCTTGTCAGCTTATGTCCAGCTTTTCATCCACCAGTACCCTCAACTCTTTCCCTTGGGTTGTTCTCAATCCATTCTCCACCCAACCTCTATGTGTGCTTGGGATTGTCCCAACCTGTGTGCACTACCTTGTACTTGACCTTACTGAACTTCATGAAGCTGGCACCTCTCAAGCCTGTCAAGGTCTCTCTGGATGGCATCCCTTCTCTTCGGTGTTTCAGCCACACCACACAACTTGATGTCATCAGCAGAGTTGCTGATGACTTTACCAAAGTAGGATTCAAGCACATAGAAGTGGGTTGTGGACCGATAACAACTGATTTTTAGTTCTCTGAATTTTTTGGTTGAGTATCAGAAGTCAGTTCCACAACACAGTTCTGCCTCACCTCTGAACACACACTTTTCTAGACCAGAGATTAACAGAACCCTTGAAATCTGATGGTTGAATTGTTCTCGCTTACTTTGGAAGAGAAAACAGATCTTGAAACATCTATGCTTCCAAAAGCAGTCACTGAAGCCAGTACACAGGTGTAACGTGCTATCATGCCATGCCCTAACTTACAGGAATCTACCTGAATCTCTCTGGCCACAGTTTTAGGGTGTGAAAAATGACCTTTCCACAAAGGTATTGATAGCTGTGTCACCTTTTCCAAGCAGTCAGGTGGGTCTGTATAAGAAATTCTCAAAATCATTAATTTTGCAGGTATGTATCTTCCTCCTAGTGAAATGTTTTTTCGTGCTGGTCCAAAGCAGAGTCAGTACTGTGCAAGCAGGTGTTGGGAAAGCCTAGCAAAACCTTTCACATTTTAATCACTGGGATGTGTGCAGATGCAGGCTCTGCAGATTGTACTTTCTAAGCAAATGAACTGGATTGTTCTGACTGTCATAACTCAGATTTCTATGTTAAGTTATGGTTAATTTTGTTGCTTGCTCGGTGGGTTTAGTTTGAAATAAGATTTTTCGCATTTAATCTGGCCAACCTACTGAAAAAAATAGAGTTGCAGGATGTAAAATATGTTGGTTTTGAACAAAGTGAACATTGTAAAAACTAGATTTTTACAATGTTATTTTAACCTTCTACAGTTCATATAATTGAAGAGATAGAAAACACTCTGCTTGTTTGTGGAGAAAAAGTACTACTGTATCTCTATATCTGTGGTCTGGGACACAATGTTCTGATAGAGTCAAGCAACATATCTATGTGCTGTTGCTAAAAATGAGCAGATTCCAGTTTCCTCACTCCTGCCCACATGTACTTGCTGCTTTGCAGTGATTGATTGGTTGTAGGTGTGACCCTTCATAAGGGCTTCTCCACAAGAAGATTTAACCCTTCAAATAGGGAGTAGCCTTCCACACACAAGGAAAGGAGAAGGAACACAATCTAAGAATGGACAACCTCTACAGCTAAGAAGATTTAGCATCAGACTGCACCCTGTTTGACAAATGTAAGTCCTCGGTTTTCCACCATTCTCAGGCAGTATCAGAGATAGGGGAAAGTGCAGTAAGGGGGATGAGGAGAGTGAAGTGGGAGGATGGAGATGGAAAAAGTAGAAGGAGCTCTAAGATAAATTTCCTCTTACATTGTGGACAGTGTACAGCCTGGGTTGCTGTAGTTTCAAGGTTTATTCAGTGGGTTTGCTTGTTCAACTGGAGCTAGCTCCTTGCTCCTGGGTGAGCTCCCAGCTCTGCAGGCAGTAGGCAGTGGTGCCTGCTGATGCAGAGGCAGGCAAGGATGTCCCCTTCCCCCTGGTACTACAGAACCCCCCCTATCCTGGCAGTGTGACTGGAACTTCGCAGGGCTGAGCCTTGGCCACTGCACTTCTAACTTTTTCTGCTCGGCCCTGCCAGGGGAGTCACCATTCTGGGCTGACTTTTGTCTGGCCTGTTGCTAAACAAAGAAGCTTTTACTGCTTCCTCCTTCAGGCTTCCTGATTGTCATTAATGTGACTCAAGCCACAGTTCATTTGGTAAGAAAAACAGGGGGAGGAGAAAAGGCTTCCAACACTACTTCAATTATCAATGAAATCTGTCAGAGCCTTTTAAAGGCTCGTATTTAAAGCTCCTGAATAAGCATTCTGTATCTAGCAATGTGTGTAGAGATGTATATTAGAGGTTAACATTACAAGATACAACTCAATGATTGAAGCCCTCCGCTGCTTGCATTCACCCATAGTTCTGTCTCCTCTGAGACAGCTCTACACTGACAGTCTGCTGGAGCTAGCTGAAGGCAGACAGCCTGTTCTGCTTCCCTCTCTTCAGAAAACCTTTTCCAAATGAGAATACTGAAACTACTAGAAAGCCAAAACATGACAAATGTCAAAGACAAAATGCATTTGAGAGGAAGTGAAATACGAGATTAGCAATTAAGGTCTCAATCCACAGCATGTTCCTGGGGACAGGAAAACTAAACGGAGGAGAAGGCACCTGATGGATTAGCCTCATGGCAGCCAGGCAATGAGATATTCAGTTTATGGTCTGTCAGGTGGCTTACAAGCCTGATTTCAGAGGAAAACATTCCCTCCAGACTTGTATTTTCTGATGTAGGGCTGTTGGATATTGATGTATGACTGAACAGAAGTGACTGGGAGAGCCATTGGGATAAATGCACAGGAGAGTTCTGTTCCTGGCATCTTAACTGTTTCATCTACAGTGAGATACTAATGTCATTACTTTGCTTAAAGAAACTCAAGGAAGCTACCTGTACATAGTGGCATATAGTACAGAAATTGGGCAAGAGGAAGAAATGGAAAAAAAAAGCAAAAAAAAAAAAGTATTTAACACTGTTAGTTTTGCCACTCAAACTTCATCAAGGACTAGGTCCAACGTGGCACATTCACTTTTCATCTGGGTGTCAGATTTGAGCAAAAATCTGTTGCAATCAATGACAAAGTATAACAACAAAAGGTAGAAGGTTCATTCTAGCCATGTGTTTACTGATATATTTATATTGGCAAAATAAGTCTTGGGATTGCTCAATATTTTATTTTCATTAGTTGTGACATCCTTACTGCATACTGTCACACATTCCTGTATGCTACCAGCAACGCTGTATTCCAAGGTAAAGCTTTAACAGAGCAGCACTTATTCCCTCCTTAAAAGTTAAACTTTGTCCCTCTTTTCTATGCATGCACCTTTTGTCCGTGACTCAGAGCACTCCCAGAGCTGAGAGGCAGCAGCCATGCTCCCTTCCCAGCCTCTCCTGCACACTGCAGTGTTTGCACTCACAATCCTTCAGGCCCTCGCCTCCAACACCTTCACTGCAGCCGTCTACGAGCACGCGGTCATCCTGCCAGATGCCACTCTGCAGCCCGTGTCACCTGATGAGGCTTTGGCCCTGATGAACAAAAACATGGATGTCTTGGAAGGAGCCATCAAGGAAGCTGCCCAGCAGGTACTGCTAGGTGGATGGGGAGCACTGAGAGCAAGTGTTTTCTTCTCCTGCTGATCCTTCTGGTTACTTGTTGGTAAGTGAAATCTGAACTCATCTCCTTGTGCCAGGGTGCCCACATCATTGTGACTCCCGAAGATGGCATTTATGGCTGGCGTTTCACAAGAGAAGCCATCTACCCCTACCTGGAGGATATTCCTGATCCGGCAGTCGACTGGATTCCCTGCACCGACCCCACAAGGTGATGCCTTCTGCAGTGGTTTTTGTGGTTTCAGATTAGTGGAGTTATGAGCGGCTCTCAGTATATAGAGTACTGCTTGTTGACATTGAAGGGTAAACTTCAATTCAAGTTGCATATGAAGGCAAGTTACATAATAAAATATATAGCATATCCATGACTAAGTGACTAGTGAACCTTGTTTTTAAAAAGGGCTTTTGGATTAAACACTTAAAAGAGAAATTCAAACAAAATACAGAATTGCTCAGTGTAGAAGAAACTTTCTTTTTTTCTGCATTTGAAAAAGCTTTGACTCTAGGATGTGCTGCTTCTCATTCTGCTTTCAGTTTTTCCACACTGTTTTGAATAGAACTGATTCAAAAATTTTCACTCTAGTCTTTGTTTTGTTAGTTTGGGTTTTTATAGTGCTGAGCTTCAAATAAAGGAACACAATCTGGTTTTGTGGACAGTAAAGAAATAGTTTCTGAGTAGCTAATAAAAGAGATTAAGTCAGTTGTCAAAGTTCAAACCTCTGAGTGATACAAACCCAGCAAGTTTTAATCTTTGTTTTTCACAATTAAGGTAAGATAAAACCTGTATTGCTAGAGACTCTATACCATAGAACACAATTCAAGCATCATGTTCCAGATAACCTGTATCCGACTTCAGTGCTGGACTTCAGCAAGTGCTCAGTCATGGAAGTGCAGCTGCGGTCTGCTTTTTTCATCATGATTTTCTTCACCTGCTTGATGATGAGGAGCTTAGACCATAATATAACATCTCTGAGGACATAATTCCTCAGTGGTCCTGAGAGGAAGATTCACACTGGGGAGAAGTACAGGATGTGCAACTTTTTACTGAGACAGAAGTAGCTAAGATGTATGTGGCCTGTGCTCTGGCAGGCTGTCTAAGTATGTATTTTTTTCAGTTTTTCACACAGTTTTTGTGAAGGTAATGTGTGTCTTTTTACTGTCCCAAATTATGGTTTCCATTAACTCCTTGTGAGAATCTACTACCTGCTATCAGTCTTGCGTGCTCTATGCCTTGGTGCTACCTATGTGTCCTGCATGGTGGTCCTCCTGGGTGGTCCTTGCACACCTTGCAAAGCATACACATTACCACCTTACAAAGGACGATGGAAGGTGGTTTATGGGTGCTTCAGACGTTCTGTCAGTTTATGGCACATGGCTTGTCACATCTCGAAAGGAATATCCACTGCTATTCATGCCATGGCTAGAGCCCTGGGTGCTCCTGTCCATGGAAGGAAATTAAGTGCCTTGATCCCTCACCTGTAATATTCCACAGTTTGACTCTGCTTGAACTATCAGGGACCTAGAGCTACAGTCCTCAAGTTACACTATGTCAGACACTAAGATATTCTACTGTGTGACACCAACTTTGTATCTTCCTGTGGCCTGTAATTCCTCTCCTGTTTTTTCTCAGCCCCAGCATTACCTGCTTGCTGCAGATCGTGTTTTGGGTGCTGAGGGGTGTTTGCAGGCAGTTCAGGAGAAACTCAGGGACATGCCCCAAGGTGTGGAGAGCAACCTCGAGGACAAATGCCCTCAGCACTCCAGTGATGGGCACTACCGACAGCTCAGATTTTCTTAGTATTTTTTTTTTCTCAAATGCATTAGATTTCCTCCTGCTCCAGTACAGAAACGACTCAGCTGCATGGCCAGGAATAATTCCATCTATGTGGTTGCAAACATTGGGGACAAGAAGCCATGTAACTCCAGTGATCCCAGCTGCCCCAGTGATGGTCGCTATCAGTACAACACTGATGTCGTCTTTGACCCAAAGGGGAAACTGGTGGCTCGTTACCACAAGGTAAAGTGACCTAGAAAGTCAGGAGTTATTTTTCCACAGCTTCCAAAATGTCTCCATTGGCAAGATAATTAGATGCCAGTTATTGTTCCATGGCAGATTTTTTGTTCTGTTTATAATTTAAAGCAATTTCTCTGTTTCTGTAAAGTATTTCCATTTGCTACCATGTTTCTCAAAATATGCTAGAATAAAAAATGATTCCTTGGGTCCAATTTCAAGGCATACATTTCTGGTTGACTTCTTCAGTTCATTAATTCCCTGTTACTGGAAACTTTGCAGCTTGAGAAGCTTTAGTTTTCAGTATCAGCTCTTCACCAGACTACTCCTTCATATTCCAGGATTTTAAAATGTTTATCTTTATCTTGTCTTTCCTAAGCAGTCTGGATTAAGGAAGACAGGCCACTTGCTATATTTTGTTTTCCTGATCGTGTTTGAGCACAGTTTTTGCATAATGAGAATTATCTAAGCAAACCTATGCTGAGTGTAAAAGGAGATGAAAGCATTGAGACATATGCATCAAATGAAATTATCTTTTTTTCAGTTTTATGTGTTTATCTGCAAGGGTCAACAAAGTTTTCTGGGGGTCATATGCTGTCTATTCTGTCAATGTGGTTAACTGAACTCTATTTTTTATTTAATGCACTTTGGCCTCAGTATTTAATCTGTATCTTCAAAGATTATGCCCAGAAATTTATGTGCAAACTGAGTGAGGGAGACACTGATAATGTGGAGTCTGGTTCCTCCAGGCAACAAGTTACACGTGCAGTAACCTTGAGCCTTCTTTTCTGGCTTGGATGCACGTGTTTATTGTCCAGGCCACCTGTATATTAAAGGACATCTTTTACTAAAGGTGAATACAAAGGAAGAATGAAAACATTGGAAAGCTAAAATTCTTGCAAACAGTGATTTTTCTGTTGCTGAGGTCATCCGCCTTTCCCCCATCATCATTAATCTTTGTTTTCTTCTCTGCTCTGGAGTCTCCCTGTACTGACTTGTCCTTCCTGTTGCTGCTGTGTGCTTCAAGTCTTTCTGTGGATCTCCACACCAAGGTCATTAATCCTGTTTCTTGGCACCAGATCCTCTGTTCTCCTCTTCCATTATAGTTCCTCTTCTGTGAGTCTTCTGGGTCAACAGAGATATAATAATAAATGCCAGGGCAATATGTGTCTCCCCATATCCATCTCTTGGGTACTATGGTGATCATGTAATTTTAACCTGAGTTCCTACATATGAAGGTTTGAAACACAGGTCAAAAGACTTCTTTGATAATTCTGAACAGTTTTAGAGAATGACCCCAGGATATTGCAGTAAGTGCTTTAACCAATTTCTCTTTTTTCCTTCCCCTACAGTATAATCTCTTTATGTCAGAAACTCGGTTGTTTAATTACCCAAAAGAGCCAGAAGCCATCACCTTTGAGACCCCCTTTGGGAAGCTGGGCATTTTCACATGCTTTGATATCCTTTTCCGTGAGCCTGCCGTGGTCCTAGTGAGTGAGTTGCAGGTGGACACTGTGCTCTTCCCAACAGCTTGGATGAACGTCCTGCCATTTCTGACTGCAGTTGAGTTTCACTCTGCCTGGGCTATGGGCATGGGTGTCAACTTGCTTTCAGCAAATACTCATAACACTAGCTTGGCAATGACAGGTAATTAATTCTCACTGTGTCTGAAAAATCTTATACTCGTGAATCTTTATTCTCTGTTCTGCAAGGTTATATTGCAGAAGAATACAATGTATTTATAAAATAATAAATACATTATAATAAATACCTTATAATAATATGTAATAATGTCTCAATGGGGAGATGGTCCTTTTATGTCAACTAGCCAAGAATAAAGGAATTCACAAGCAACCCTGTTAAGTATAGGAGAAAAGAGAACTGTGGAGGCTGCAGACATAATCTTATTGTGACACCTTCTGTCTTTGGATTATAATAAGCAGACCTCACCCAGGAACTTGTATGCTATTCTTTGCCTAAACAAGATCTCTGTACTGAGTTGTTAACAATCACCTTTGGTGAGACTGAAATTTCTGTCATATTTATAAAATTGTGGATAAGCTAGCAATGGGGACAATTAAAATTACAATATATATTTGTTTGTTGAATCTCCTCAGGAAGTGGTATTTATGCACCAGATGGAGCCAGAAGATACTACTACAATATGAAAACTGAGGATGGTCACCTTCTCATTGCTGAACTGGATTCACACCCTCACCTTTCTCCTGCTTCCTTATCTGCTGTCAACTGGAGCACCTATGCTTCAAGTGTCAAAAGTTTCTCACCAAATGACCACGAGTTTGAAGGACTCATCTTCCACGACCAGTTCACTTTCACTGAGCTCACTAAACCTGAAGGGAATCTCACTGTTTGCCAGAAGGACCTCTGCTGTCACTTGAGCTACAAGATGGCTGGGAAACAAGAAGATGTTTATGTGCTAGGTGCTTTTGATGGACTTCATGTTGTTGAAGGAAAATATTATCTGCAGGTAATTATTATTTGAAGGAGCACTTATTTTAGGAAGCTTCTTCAGAGGGAGAAACCTTCAGCTCTGTGGGGGGAAAACACAATAACTTCCTTGTATGCTGGATCCCTCATGTCCTATTAATTTGAAATGGGAAGTAGTTGATAAAACCTCCAAGCCTGATTACCTTTAATCCAGCAAGTGTGGTGGACAGATCTCTAAACATCTTTCAAGTTCCCAGAGTGCTGTCACTCATTTTTTCGGCATGCAGTATGGACTAAATTTATGTCTTCTTTGGGACTACATGCAGTAAGTGTTCTGAAACTCCTCTGTAATCTTCATCAGTCAGTTGTTAAAAAATCAGTTGATCCTATCTATCTTTCTGAGACAATGTGATAATTTAGAGTCACAGAAGTGTTCATTTTTTGTCATTAGTCAAATCATAGCAACAAAGTTTACTGAAACAGCATAGGGCTTTTCCTGGAAATGTCCACTCTTCCTCTCTTTTAATCAAAAGTTTGGGAAGACACTGAGTTACATCCTGGTTGAATTTACCTAAAGCCATATTAGAAAACTTTCTTTGCCTTCATAATTAAGTTATTCTATCATCAGTTCATTCTTTTTTTATTTACTTTTTCTGTCTGTCAACACAGTCTTTGCCTATCAGTTGGTACAGACTCCAGGATATGGGAGGAAGTCTTAGGCAGCCAGCAGCTCATTTAGAACATTTAAGAAGGCAGCTTGAATAAATTCGGTTCTTGGTGAGCATTTTTGGAAAATTTATTTCAGTGATTATGGAAGCTGCCAAATGATGTTTACCAGTACTGAATTTTCTAGAGAAGACAGCAATTTCTGTTCTTCCTTTTTCCCTCCATATTTTTCCTCATTTGTCCAGAGCATACTGAGAAAATTTTATTCTTTTTTCTCTGCTTATATGCATTTCAGCACCAAGACATATCTGATGATGAATAGTACTTTTGATGTTTGCAAATACACTTCTTCTGTATCCCAACATATGACACATATAAAAAAAACTTCTACATGACCTGTCAACAAAACCATCCAGCATTCTTTGAATTTTCACAAGAGTGATATCTCTATTTCATATTCCTCCATGATGTCCATAAACATTTATCAGCTGAGTAGTTAACTCTAAGAAAAAAAAGGAAAACATTGCCATTCTTACTTAGCTTTGTGTGTTGCAAGTGCTAACACAAAAGTGTAACAGAGGATCATAGTCTTGACGTATGTTCACCAGGAGCTGGAAGGAGAACATCTAATTCAGATTTACCATAGACTACCAGGCCATTTAATGATTTGTTAGCAGCAACACCAGTACCCTGGTACAAATACCAGTAAGAGGACCTGTGTGTAGAGTTTGTTGCACAACATACCCATGAGGAGGACTTTCTTTCATTTGCCTAAAATTTCCATTCAAAAGCTCATCTTGATAAGACACATGGGAAAAGGAACCTTCAAACAAAAGAACTGACAACAGGAAGAATTAGTGAAACAACAGGATTGTGCTTCAGAGATGAAACAATGCACTGTGGTAGCACTTATGTCAGAGGCTGGTTATTTCTATCTGCTAGGGCAAGGAAGATCTAGAGTACCCCCAAGTAACAGCAAAGGGTAAAAATGGAAACTAAAACTAAAAAGAAGTTGCTTGAAGATTAAGAAAGAGATCCTGTGATGGTTGCCTGGCCCAATACACACTAACTTTGATAACACAAGGCTTTCCTTCCAGAGTGTGAAGTAGTGGATTCTCCGTCCCTGGAGATATTTAAAAAGAGACTGGATGTGGCACTCAGTGCCATGGTCTGGTAACTGCAGCGGTAGTGGATCAAGGGTTGGACTTCATGGTCTCAGAGGTCCTTTCCAACCCAGCCAATTCTATGATTCTATGGTGTTGTCTCCTCCTCCCCACAGATATGCACACTGCTCAAGTGCAAGAGCTCAGAGCTGAACACGTGTGGGCAGCCGGTGGAGACGGCTCAGACCGAGTTTGAGATGTTCTCCCTCAGTGGCACCTTTGGCACCAACTATGTCTTTCCAGAAGTCTTGTACAGTGGAGTGCAGCTGGCCCCTGGCGAGTTTGAGGTAATGAGGCATGCTGGGGCTGTGGTTGTCTGTGGGACAGCAATGCAATAATCAGTCTTAATACAGCCACAGTGAACTTGCTCAGAGTGAATAATCAGATCCATTAAATACATTTTAATTAAGTCACTGGTTTCAGTGAGAGATGTGGTCTGATGCATACTTCTGTTTTGTCATATCTTCTGGAGCTTTTAGCCTGTTTGTGTGGGTAGTACTCTAACCATGCCTTCCTCTTACCTTTTTCAACCAGGTATTGAATGATGGGCGCTTGGTAAGTAAGACAAGACCAACAAAACCAGTCATCACTGTGACGCTTTTTGGACGATGGTATGAAAGGGACAATCTGAAACAAGACCCACAACCAACAGACTTCCCATGACATTGCTATAACTGAAGCTGTATTCAATTAATCTAACGTACAAATGAGATGCAGCATCCTCTACTACAACAACCCCAACTATGTTTCTTATTTTCAGTTACACTAACTTCTTATTCACGTGCTTTGTATAGTAATAATGCAGCAATATTATTTTATTGCTACCATTTACTGAGAAAATCTCTACTGTGGGTCAAAGAATAAATTTACATTAAAGCAGCATTGTGTATTTTCTAATTGCAGATGACAACAGTAAGTAAAACAGTGAAATATGTTATTTGTGTCAATTTTATAGAAAAAAGCTCAATAATGCTTTGTCTCTGATATAAAACTACTTATGCTATCCTATACAAGTCTCCTCCTTTAGCTTACTTAAACTTATACCTTTTCCCCCTGTTTGTGTTACTTCAGTTTTATTGCCTTTATGCCAATCATAGGACAACATAAAATAGCACATCACAGAGGCTGAGCAAGAACTCCAAAGAGCCAACCCTGTAACAAAACCTGCCAGTTGGTCAGAACTCAACCTGAATCATAAGTTCTTTGAGATCTCTACTGAACTGAAACTTGGAAATGGAAGCTCAAAATACTCTTCTTGCTAGCTCTGAATAACAGCTTGTCAGCACCTGCTGGCTGCACTGGATGCTATTCAGTGCTGGAACTGTTTTCATCCAGTGACGAGGTCAGCATGTGACCTTCTATATATAGCAGGTCCTCCATCCCGTCTTCTCTGTTTCTTTCTGGTCATGTAACACCAGCATGTTTGAAATAAGCCTTTGTTCATGATTATGCAGGGTGGTGCTACCCTTCAAATTCCTTTACTGTAGGAATTAACTTGTTTAGATTTCTAGTTGAGACCAGCTACTGCTGGTGAGAAGGCACTCCTCATGTCTTTCCTTTCTCTTCTCCCCCAGTGACCTCTGTTTTTTGCTGCATTTCTCCTCTTTTTCCCCACACTGTCACTGTTCCTGGTCTCAGCACGGTGTTTTCCAGGTCCTCAGCCCCATATAATTCAGTTATGGAGCTGGTGAAAAGTTGGGGGTGGCAGTACTACCCAAACTCCAGCACTGATTGCCACTGCCATGCACCATATGACCTTTATGAGAAGTTTCCAAATGGAAATAGAAACTCACATGACATGACGTAGTGTCATGCTTAACATGATGACATGTGGATTTAAAGGAGGTTGTAGCAGACAAGTAGATCACATCTTGCAATGCAGAAGGGATTCATCAGGTGAGTGTGTTCTGAGAACTGAGAGGCAGCTCCTCAGGTCCATTCACTGCTGATACCAAACCTCTGGCTAAGAGGATCTGTGTGCAAGTAGTATATGATGCCAACCCTGAATCTGGAGAGTATCTTGAATTCAGGATTTTGTTCAAGGCCACTGTCACCTGGCTAAGTTATATTTGTATGTTGAGTATTTCCCTATGAAAGACTGGTACAAGTCACCATGGCCTTAAATTACATTTGCTACAAAGATTGCACAACATTTACTGTTGTGAAATGTGTTATTGTGTGAGTCAAGCATACAGAAAGTAATGCTGTACAAGTCTACCCATTATCCACATGCCAAGTTGGTTGGTATAAAGACAAAGCTTCCTGAAACCACTGTTAACAGACACTTCTTCTGGGAAAGGGAAACAAAAAAGATTTCATTCTGACAGCTAAGTCAGAGCAACAGAAGGTAAGAAACTTGGGTAACTAAGATACAAGGGATTTTTGGGAACATGCAGCTTTATCTTCAGGATTTCTGATGGGGTGATCTGTAGATGTAAGAAAGCAGAATGCAATAGGTCAAGCTTAGAAACTGTGTCTCTCATTCACAATGTTTTGAAACAGAGACCTGAGATCTTTTGAGCTCAGTTACTGAGTGGTGTGCTGACAGGTTTGCTCAAACAGCCTGCCTGGCATCCCTCTACGACTTGGAGCAGGTCCCAGAGGTTACACAACTCTGAGCTGGCACTGTGCTGAGCTGGGGTGGCAGAGGGAGGACCGTGTGTCTGTGTGGGAGCACAGGGCTCAGGGCTGACCACCTGCCTTCCCACAGCCCTGCCTGCATCCCTCTCATAGCTGGCCAGGAATGTGTCCATGCTGGTCTTTGCTGAGATTTCTTAAGGTCTGGCTTGTTTTCCTGCTGCGACCTGGGCTTGCTTTTATCTTCATGACTACAGCGTTGCCACGCCTGAATGGTTTGTAAATCTGGCAGGTGATGTGTTTCTTCAGCTTCAACATGATGGTGACTTCCCTCTGACTTCTGTCTCGGTGGTGTAGGGCAGAATTGCTCAATGCCTTTCCGGCCAAGGTGATTGCAACTCCCAGTTTAAGCTTTCTGGCACTCCAGGGAATTCCCATGTTTTGTGCAAGAGTTTCTAGTTTAAAGCCCCCTGTCTTGACCGTGTCCTCTTGGGAGACCTTCAGACACCAGACATGGGGCTTCCTAACACTCGTGCCTCTGCTGTGCTTTTGGTGCTCTCTGCTCTGAAGGCCTGTGCCTTGGACAGATACATTGCAGCCATCTGTGAGCACAACGTGGTCCTTTTCAAGATAAATTATAATAGAATAAACTATTTCATGTGGGACGGACTTACAGTGATCATCCAGTCCAACTTCCTGACTCATTCAGGGCTGGCCACATTAAAGGATGTTGTTGAAGGCATTGTCCAAATGCCTTTTAAACAGGCTCAGGGCTGTTTAAAACTTCCCTAGGAAGCCTGTTTGAGTGTTTGCTTGGTCTTTTTGGAGGTCACTGAAGTGCTGGTTTCCCCTGAGGAGGCCTTGATGCTGATGGACACAAGTAAGACTTCTGAGTGAAATTATACAATGAGAAGGAAGAAATTGTCAGAATAAAGTAAATATTCCTAGGTTTCTTACAGAGCAGTAAATATGATTAGCCAAGTTATGTTCCTTCACTCTCACAGACATACCACAGGTTCTAACGAAGGATTTATTTTTAAGAAGCACCTGAAATTATAGTAGTAATAGGCTACTTTCAAACTAAAATTAAAAAATTACTTCCCAGAAAAAAAAAACAACCCTGCTTTGTATAAGCAATTTTAATTTTTAAATTTCTTATTCGGCAAAAAATGCTTTTAAAAACAAAAATAGTAAAAAAATAATCCATGTTTAATTCTCTCTCCCAAAACAAGCAAGTATATTGTCTCTAGGCAGAGGGATCAGCACCGTTCAAGGGTTAGTTTATATTGCAATATGAGCTCAGGAAGAAAGACACTCTTGGACCTGTGACAGCCATAATAAACTATGGGCCAAAGTCAAGAGACATGGCAGGACCACGTCTCATAACTGTAGATGAATCAGACACAGTTTGAAACATGGGCTGTACCCCATGCAGGTGATAAGGCTTCAGGATGGGATGAATTATTAACTGATGGCAGCCATGTGCAGTAAAATATCTGGACTA
The DNA here is from genome assembly GCA_023637945.1 of Phaethornis superciliosus. Lineage (NCBI taxonomy): Eukaryota > Metazoa > Chordata > Aves > Apodiformes > Trochilidae > Phaethornis > Phaethornis superciliosus. Next base: position 59,104,785 of record JAJQWJ010000003.1, read on the forward strand.
ATATACCCTAAACAGGGGAGTCTGGGCTTGCTCCAAAATGGGTTTGGAAGCTTAGAGAAGGATGTATGAATGAAGAGTGTAAGTGCTTTTTCCATGGAGCCCAGGTAGATCAGCTTGGCTTCTGACATGATCTCTTAGCCTTTTGTGAACTTTTTATTTGCAGTATTTCTGAATACTGTATATTGAAATATCCAACTGAATATTGAAATCAAGACCCAGTTACTAAAAATATTTGACTTCTTACTACAAACAGATGTCTTTGCTATGGACAGAACTACACTGTACTTTCCCAGATTACTCAATAGAAGATTATTTGCCAAGTAAATGTATTAGTCTTTACTCCTCCTCTTTCTACCCTGTTTATATTCCCCATTCCCATCCCAGGAGCTGAGAGGCAGCAGCCATGCTCCCTTCCCAGCCTCTCCTGCACACTGCAGTGTTTGCACTCACAATCCTTCAGGCCCTCGCCTCCAACACCTTCACTGCAGCCGTCTACGAGCACGCGGTCATCCTGCCAGATGCCACTCTGCAGCCCGTGTCACCTGATGAGGCTTTGGCCCTGATGAACAAAAACATGGATGTCTTGGAAGGGGCCATCAAGGAAGCTGCCCAGCAGGTACTGCTAGGTGGATGGGGAGCACTGAGAGCAAGTGTTTTCTTCTCCTGCTGATCCTTCTGGTTACTTGTTGGTGAGTGAAATCTGAACTCATCTCCTTGTGCCAGGGTGCCCACATCATTGTGACTCCCGAAGATGGCATTTATGGCTGGCGTTTCACAAGAGAAGCCATCTACCCCTACCTGGAGGATATTCCTGATCCGGCAGTCAACTGGATTCCCTGCACCGACCCCACAAGGTGATGCCTTCTGCAGTGGTTTTTGTGGTTTCAGATTAGTGCCCCATGGAGTCATGAGCTGCTCTCAATAAACGCCTGAGTATCGCTATTTTTTTTTTAATCTATTAAAACCCACAAGTACTGTAGAAATTAAATGTATCAAAACAAATGCACAATTCTATTGTAATGGGAATATGCAAGGTAAAAAAACATTGAGACCATCTCAGTTTTAAAAACTTTAAAATGAGGAAATTTGGGGCAAAACAATAATTTGAAAATCACGTAAGGCTGTATCATCTGAACAATTGCAAAAATCTTTTTAAAGTATAAGGTAGTTTGTAATCATATCAGATGCAAAGATTAGACAAGGTGAATCAGTCCTCAGCTCATGTGGCTGGGTAATTTCTGAATCAAACTGCACAAAGTACTTCTCTAGATCTGAAAGAGCTGTCCTGTAGAAATTCAGACACTTGCAAAGTCATCTGTGATACACAGGGATGGTCTAAATGTGTGTGCATGGGGGACACCAGAAAGACTGGGTTAATTTCTAAGCTAAGCTTTTGTATTCTTCTATTCTGTGGCCTTATGAAACAAGATTTCAGGAGCCTTCAGCTCTGTAAATGCTGTGGCAACTTTTTAATAGAAGCTTATGGACAATTGCCTTAAACAGAGTGAAGATTCTTAAAAAAGGTTAAAACAGTCTTTTGAAATCAAGACTTAGATCTATCTGAAAAATTATCTTTAAGTAATTTAAATTTTGTATCTCTATACTTATTTATTCTCTCCCTTGTTTTCTGAAGCTGTTCATATCTTTGCATATTTTAGCTGTGAATCATATCCACACAGAAAACAACAACCCTATATGTTAAAGATGAAAAAGCTCAGTAACTTAAAATTATGCTATGAAGACAGAAGAAAATGAACAGAAACCATGATTTGTTCTATACCATTTTCTACACCTGGCGATATGCATTTAGTGGACCAGTAATCTTGAATATATTTCTTCCACATCTAACTTAAATTTGTAAATTTTTTTACTTGCACCAAAAATGCATTAGATTTCCTCCTGCTCCAGTACAGAAACGACTCAGCTGCATGGCCAGGAATAATTCCATCTATGTGGTTGCAAACATTGGGGACAAGAAGCCATGTAACTCCAGTGATCCCAGCTGCCCCAGTGATGGTCGCTATCAGTACAACACTGATGTCGTCTTTGACCCAAAGGGGAAACTGGTGGCTCGTTACCACAAGGTAAAGAGGCACTTCAACATCACCCTGTAATTCTTTATCAATATCTTTTTCATCTCTCTGGAAAAAATTTCAGATGGTTTATGCAACGATTTTATAAAACTGTAGAGTGACGACAAATCCAGGATGATCTGATGCAAGCATTGTATGGCCAGAAAGAAAAGCAGGTAATTGCATGATCAGTCAGGCATTATTTCCAGGAGCACTGCAGCCACAGAGTGAATGCTGGATACCAAACGCTTAGGGGGCACATTTATGATAGTGAGTGGAAAAGAAGCAATAAGAGTTTTCCATCCTCAGTAAATGCTAGCTGATCCAAGGCAGAGTTTCAGCCAATCCAGGTAGCCAGGCATGGGTTTCAGGAGGCAGCTGGGTCACAGCCACCCCATTGTGGAACCAGGGAGTTGGCTGGATGGATGCAAAACCCCTTTCCCAGCCATCTCAAGTATCTCAAGCCCCAGCTTTGCCTTAAAGCTGATCTCAGATACAAAAATAACTGTTCATAATCCTGCCTTATTTTACCTTCTAATATTCCACTTTCTTCCTCTGCAGTATAACCTGTTCAGAGGAGAAACTCAGTTTAATTACCCGAAAGAGCCAGAAGCCATCACCTTTGAGACCCCCTTTGGGAAGCTGGGCATTTTCACATGCTTCGATATCCTTTTCCGTGAGCCTGCCGTGGTCCTAGTGAGTGAGTTGCAGGTGGACACTGTGCTCTTCCCAACAGCTTGGATGAACGTCCTGCCATTTCTGACTGCAGTTGAGTTTCACTCTGCCTGGGCTATGGGCATGGGTGTCAATTTGCTTTCAGCAAATACTCATAACACTGGCTCTGCAATGACAGGTGAGTTGCATTTGGGAAAATTGTCTTCAGATTACTGGGATCAGAATCTTAGAAATAGTGAGGTTTCTGGGAAATAGTGTTTCAGTCAGGTTAAAATCTTCTTAATGTTGCATTCAATTAGTAAGCTTAATGAAAGGAAATTCTGAATGTTCCGGTGGAGCTAAAGATAGAAAGTACATGAAATAAAATTTTGATATTTCAAAAGTGGAATTTTCTTTTAAAAATAGAACAGTTTCATTTAAATTTTTTGCTTCTTGCTTAGAAGTAGTGTTTCTTGTTTAAAATTCAATTGTAAGTTAAATGGAGGGAAAAAGGCGTTAGACAGAACTTGGTAACCTAAAAACAAAAGGACGGTTAATTTTGTATATTGAATAAAATATTTTCAGGTTTTTTGTTGCTGCTGAAGAATTTGAGATATTTATATTTTGGGTTGATCTTAAAAGTTGACTGCAATTAAATCACTGACAAATCCCCCAGTGTGTCATGGGGTTTGCTGTCCCCTATGCTGAGCCATGCTGGGGGTTGTGGGCTAACAGAGGGCTGGTGATTGTCCTGGACAGGGAGTGGGCTGTTCACACCAGAGGGACCTGTGGCCTACTATTACAACAGTGAGACAGAGGAGGGACATCTCCTGCTAGCAGAGCTGAGTGCACGTCCCCGTCTTTCCCCCACCTACCCCCCTTCCGTCAACTGGAGCTCCTATGCCACAAGCATCAAGAAATTTCCAGGAGAAAAAGACACTTTTTCAGGAGCTGTCCGGCGGGATATATTCACTTTCACTGAACTCAGATACAAAGATGGAAACTACACTGTTTGCCAAGGAGATCTGTGCTGCCATTTGATCTATCAGATGTCGAACAAGAGCAAAGATGAAGTTTATGTCCTGGGTGCATTTGATGGACTTCATGGTTCTCTCATAAAATACCATTGGCAGGTAATTCATTTTAAAAGAGTGAGTATGACTTGCAGATATCTATAAAACAACCAACCCAAAGCACTTGTCCATTACTGCATCATGAGAACTACTATTGCTATCAGCTCCAGCTCTTGATTATCAAAAAGTTAGTGGTATTTTGCCTTGCTGTCTCCTCCTCCCCACAGATATGCACACTGCTCAAGTGCAAGAGCTCAGAGCTGAACACGTGTGGGCAGCCGGTGGAGATGGCTCAGACCAAGTTTGAGATGTTCTCCCTCAGTGGCACCTTTGGCACCAACTATGTCTTTCCAGAAGTCTTGTACAGTGGAGTGCAGCTGGCCCCTGGCGAGTTTGAGGTAATGGAGACCCCATGTGAGCTGTCAGACTTGTAACACAAATGGTTAAAAAGCCTCTACAAACCACAGGAGACATTTGGAAGTTATCAGTGTCCTCTGTTTTAGTAACTGGCTTGAGTTCAAGGCAGCTTGAAAGAAGAGAATAGTAAAACATTGTGCATCCTGCATATTTGTTTTGAATGGGACTTCTGTAAAAAATACACATCAAAAGATTTATTGGTACAGTAAAATACAATCATGGCCTAATTAAAAAAAAAATTCCTGACAAATACATGCTTGTTTCTTGTCACAGAGACCCTTGAAAAGTTGTAGGTGTTGACAGTCTATGAACTATTATTTCAAATTGATCTGTTAAAATGTACCTAAGAAAAGCAAAATATGGCCAGTAGCTTGAAATTCTCTTCCATTTGGAAATTATTTGGGGTCTAGAAATCAAAAAATATTTCAATTTACTCTCTAAGATAAGTATATAACCTACATTGTGATGTACGAGTAAGCAATGAGAATATACCAAATCAGTTATTCTCAGTCTTGCCTTCTTATGAGGTGGAGAGAAGGGGTTTGTCTTTTTTTCAAAGGTGGAGATGGAAGACATTTAATAATATATTTAAATACATTTAAATATATTCAGGTCCAAGGAAATATGGGAAGGCTATGGCAGAGCCAAAGAGAATTTTGGTTTCTTTCATTATCGTTATTGTCTTTTAAAAGTGCTCCAGAAAAATATTGACTCTCCAAAGCCCGTCCTTTCTTAGCATGTAAAGTTGCTACTCTGTTAGTGGAGCATTAGTATCATTCTTTCTCTTTTCAACTAGGTGCTACGTGATGGACGTTTGAAAAGTAAGCATGCCACATCGAAACCACTCGTAACAGTGACGCTTTTTGGAAGGCTTTATGAAAAGGACCCCCTGCATCCTCTGAGAACCTCCCCACAGCACGGCTCCTTAGCTGCTACACGTGCACCATAGACAGGAGGGGAATTACCCTGCAGTGATCCACCTCTTCCTGAACTTTGGTAGTTATCCTGTATCATTCCTCTTCTGCAGTCTTGCCTTTCTTCTCAGCAACATGCCAATTGGTTCTATTCATGAGAAAGCAATGTGATCACTTTGTTATGCGTCCATTTTTAATGGTGGTTGAGTGAATGCAATTATTTTTTAGTATGAATGCTTTTGTCTCATTAAATCTCTCATTAGAAATTTTTTTTTCCAAAGATATAATGCAGATAGCCAGGATAACACTAGAAAGAGCATCAATGTTTAAACATGAAATTTACCAGTTTGCTGCAGAACAAATCTTTCCCAAGGCAGCCTTTCTCTTCCATTTGCCCTTTCCCATTTTTCAGACTGTACAAGCAGTAAGTGTCCATGTTTCTCAGCCTTACGCACCAGCTGATGCAGATTCTCTAATGCTCAGCAGGCATTCTGACCAAGAGATTTTATATGGAAGATTAAACCAGGTTTGAAATGAGTTTCTGTCTAGCTGCAGAGAAAGTGGTCCTCCACAATTCACACAGGCACTGAGTATGGCTGCAGTCCATAAAGGGGCTTCAGTTCTGCAGTCCTTCTGAGCTTTTACCACTTTGTGGATGGCAAATGTGTGCTGGGTCCAATGGATTTTAGATGAAATATAACATATAAACATAGTATGCCAAGTCCTTCTCCTGAATATTTAGAAAACTTCTTCAAAACTCTGAAAACAGGCAATGTTTTAACACCTGAGTGTGAGAAACAGGCATTATTTGGGACTTCTACCAATGACATGTGAAACTTGGCAGCCCTGGACCTGGTGCATGTGGATATATATTGTTCTGCAGCAAAGAGGCCTTATTTGAAGAACATATGCCTTGGAATGGTCTCAATGATTATCCCATAGTCTACCGCATCTGCTGTCATTCACATCACTGGCATAATACCTGCAGCATGCTTAGCACTGATCTGCCCTAAGTGTGGTGCATAATAATATGCTGTGGCTTCCCATCCCATGCCCATCTGTTGTCCAGAAGCTGTTGAAATCCCATCATTTCTGTTTTCCCATGTGCTGCTGACTCTCAGAGCACAACTCTGGGTGCCCCTTCCAAGTCTTGTTTCTGTTGTAAAAAAAATATGCGAGCTTTTAGTCAGAGGAGGAACTGTATTGCTTGGGAGAAGTTATTCAAGAAAGACGCAAGCTCCAGGTCATGCTCTCTCATGGCTTATCCAGCACCTCACTCTTTTCTCACCCGACTGGTGGTTGTAGCCCAGACTAGTTTTTCATCAACCAGAGGAAGTTCTGGTCACGAGAGATTATACTGGACCCAGGGCAGTACTAATTCCACGTGACTGTTGGGTGTGTAATGGGTATGAGGTCCAGAACTGCAGCCAGCCATGCTGAAGGCTGGGAGCTGATCTCCATTTCCTGAGACAGAACAATACCCTTCAGAAGTCCCTTGTGTCACACATGAGTGGAAGTTAAAAAACAAACAGTTTGGGAAAGGCAAATGGGACTGAACATGCTTGTTAGGATGGTCTGCAGTGCCATCTTCCTGACCACGTAGATCAGTTGGTTTGCACTTGAGTAAATGCTTCAGAAAAGGCAAAAGCTACCCTGGCACATAAACTCCAGTACTGAAAAAGATCCTTAAAACATTTTAAAATTGAAAACATAATCCTCCCTCCACCTTCTGAGCCCTGTTTTTTCCTTCTCTAGTCCAGAGGAGGTACCTGTGTCACCTTTCTGTTCCAGTCATGGTCACTCCTTGAGAAAGCTAAGGTCTTGTCTCCAATGGAGTAGGGCTGGAAGGAAGAGGGAGTCCAGCTTGGAGGGACAGCCGCTATCTCCTGAAGCCCTCTGACTGCACATGCACCTCAGGAGCTCCACACTCACCTGTGCATCCTTCTCTCATGCCCTGCCACTCACCTCCATCCCTATGTGGCTGCATTTAGTGTGAAACACATTTTTGTTACCTGGCCTAGAACTGCTCATGTGGAAAGGGGTGGAAAAAAAGAACCAGCACATGAATGTGATTTGACTTTTATTATTGTTGTGACAGTCAAATCACTTGATTAAAATCTTTTTTTCATTGGTTGACATCAGTAGTTTTACATACTGAACCACAAAAAAGAAGAATCTGGGGACATTTTAATAATGAAATGCCACACAGATGCATAGTGGCACTTCAAGGAAACAAATACTGTGCAGGTTGCTGGTATCCTGGGTGTTTCATGCACTCCCATCTGATGTGAAATTTATAAAAATCTTTCTGAAAAATAAGAGAAGTTCAGTCAGGTGACACAGACTGAACAGAATTGTAAAAATTATTAGATTTTTCTTTACGTACCAGGTAAACTCTCATTTTTAAACTCTCTTCACAAAAATAGTTTGTGAGATTTTACTCAAGCTCCCAAATTAGTGCTGAGGAGACAAGGCTCCTGGGGACATTGCTAGATTTTAAAATAAGTTTTCATTTTATTTAAGGGTAGAGTTTATGCCATGTACCACTCCCTTGCCACTATTCATTCAGGCTGTGATAACTGAACATAAAAATCTCTCACATATCACTTGTTGACATTTCTGAAGTATAGGGTACTTCCCAGATACATGCAGAGCTGTCTTAGGCTGTCAGTGTTGGAAATGGGTACCATACAATTAAGTGTCCTATAGGATAACAGGAAAGGACTCTCAAACCTCACTCATTAAGGATGCATAAGTTCAGGATTCTTTCAAATTCACTAAAAAGCAAAGCTGAAGAATGGCTGACCTGTAGTTTTCCAGACTTGCTGCCCAGCCTTCCTCTTCCTGAGAAAGTAATAGGGTGCCATACAATGGACCATTGGGGAGTTTATTAATCCTTTTCTCATTTCTGGTGCAAAACAAAAATATAACCAAGCAGAGGAAGAAGTTACATGGACCATTGCAGCAGTTTCAGAATAGATCCAGCATTTTAATTTGCAAGAACCATGAGCTCTACTTTTGAGTAAGGGTTCTCTGGAAGTTAAAAAACAAACAGATCTTTGGCTGAGAAACTTGTTGGTCACAGCTGGTCACAGATAAAGCTCAATTTTAGTAAATGTGAGGTTTTGTAATAAAGGCCTATTTCAAGTGCTGCAACTTATAGAAACATTCAGAATACAGAAATAGAAAGATAAAAAATGACCTCTGCAACAAATCACATTTACTTTGAACAGTTTCTGTTGAACTGATGGCAAATTAACCAGCAGTGCACTCACTTTCTTACCTGGTAGGCATGAGTTAAAAGAGAGAGATCACTAGCTGATATTTAGGGAAAAAATCCCTAAAACCTCCTCTATATCTTCCTTGTGGTACAGAATTTGAGTTTCTGAAAGAATGGGAGTGTTTACTGACTTTGGGACAGATAAGCCAGAGAAGAAACAAGTTAATTTATACATATTTCACATCAATGACTCCCCTTCTAATGCTGCTTCTAATAGTATCTTAATGAAACCCAACCTTTTCTGAGCTGGAAAATCCTACTTGTTCCATGTCAATATTTCTTCCTTATACCTTTATTCTGTCCTGAGCAAACAAGACCCACCTGTCCCATGATGTCTCTGATCACACAGAGAGAAAAACAAGTTATTAATAGATTTTATTGATGCACAGCTTCAGATGAAGGTAGAAAAATACTGTGTTAAAACAATCCAAACCTTATGGCTGATTTAAGTAAAACAAGAAGCATGTTTTCTTTCTAAGCAAGAAATTAAACTCTAATCTAACTGTACTAAGTGTAAATGTAAAATCTAATGTACTTTATTATACACATTTAATTAAAGCAAAGCAGACCTTCAGCAAAAATAGAATGTCAGAATCTCAATAATCTGTTTTTTTTGCTTGTTTGTTTGTTTTTTAAAGAGAGCAGGACCTTGTATGCTTATTTTAGTCATTATAACCTCAAGTTATCCATTAAAAATGGAACAGTAAGGTACAGTCATAGATTATACAACTATTAGACCCAGTAATACACTGCCAAAACATAGAATCATAGAATGGTTTGAGTTGGAAGGGACCTTAAAAATTATCTAGCTCCAATTCTCATGTCTCTCAATAGATAAGGATGCTCTAAGCCTCATCCAGCCTGGCCTCAAACATTTTCAGGGATGAGGCATCCACAGCTTCTCTGGGCAGCCTGTTCCAATGTGTCACCACCCTTACACTAAAGAATTTCTTCCTAGTGTCTAACCTAACCCAGGTGATTATGTAGTTCTGTGATTCTAAATCTGCCCTCTTTCATCTTAAAACCATTCCCCACTCATTCTATCACTACATGACGTTATAAAAAGTCCCTCAGCACCCATCCTGTAAGCACCTTTAGGTACTGGAAGGCCACTATAAAGTCTCCCCAGAGCCTTCTGCTTTGCAGGCTAAAGATCCCCAATCTTCTCAGCCTGTCTTCATAGGAGAGGTGCTCCAGCCCTTTGATCATCCCCATGGCCCTCCTCTGGGCTCATTCCAACAACTCCATGTTCTTCTTGTGTTGGGGGCCCCCAAACTGTACACAGTACTCCAGGTACTCATGTTGTCACAGGGGAAGTCCTGACAGTTCGGGACATCATTTCCAGGCACACAGAATCAGTGCAGATATTAGAAGGGATGCACAGAATGACCATGACTTGAGTTTGAATTGAAGGACTCATGAATTTCTAGTTAATCGAATCTCATATTATAGCCCCACCATATCCAGACTGTTTGCTATGTTACCATCCATCATCAGGGCCGAAAAGCTGAAAGAGCAATATAACTTCCACAGGTCAATAAAGGCAGCAGCAATTATTATAAGACTTAACACAGCTAATAGAAGAATGCTTCTTAGTGGCTTGTGATGGACTATGAGAAGTCATGGAGCTCAACAAAGAAATAATTTTGGTATATCTTCTAAAAATAAACCTCTGAACACTGTAGACAAACAGCAGCACCTCCTACTGAAGCCCACATGAGCACAGCAGTATTACCTGGTGGATCAGACACAACCAGAAACAATCAGTCTTAGTGAAACAGAAACTTAGCATATTAATGGTAATTTCTCTTTTAGTTTGGAAAAGCAGTAAGCATTAGCAGGAGCACTTGCAGCCCCCTAGCTGTGAAGTATTAAAATGTTTCTTGTATTAATTACTACAATGTTACAAGTGAAATACTGCATTGTCTGTCCATATATTCTCATAAATTTCCACTACAATTATGTACAATGCCAGAACTGCATTGTAACCATATGATTTAAATTTTGCCTATCCATCTTTATTTGCTCCTTCTTCTGTTAATGGTAATTTTTGTTGTCTGGTAGCTATGATGGTGTGCAGGAAGCAATAAATTTAGTAATTTTTTTTTGCTGGAAACAAGGAAAGCCCTTTGCAGAAAAGAAACTGGAACAAGTATTTCCATAAGGTTACATGGCCAGTTCAGGTACTGCAGAGCATACCATAAAACATAAATATAATTTAGTTCCTTAGAGATTGTCCTCAAGATTACTTTTTTAAAATAAATTTTTGAACATATACTTCTAAATGTTATGAGACACTCGAATTTATGAAAGTCAAATACATGGAAACATTAAGACCAGTATTTATAGCAGTTATTTTTTTATTCTGCAACTCACCCTGCTGTGCTTTCCAGACATTTGAGATTACTTTTTATATCTGGGATAAATTTTCAAAGATTATTGATGTTCTTAAAGTCTAGCAATGCTATGCAGAACAGAAAGTAGAGAGAGAAACATTGGGCTATCTTCAAAACAGTTAAGTGCTGCTAGCTCCATCTTTATCAGTAATAAACATTTGTCATTATTTTGTATTCTACTTTCTATGAGCTTGTCTCTAACTTAGTTCAAATGCAGTTATCTTTGTATATGTTAGTGGCTTCTGTCAGAATAGATGTATTATTTTCTTATGTTTTCTGTATAGTTAATATTTACGTCATCTTGTTGATAAGGTTTTTCCAGAAGGCTGTAAACCAGAGTCAGAGCAAGCCTAGAGTCACACAGCTGTGGGATGTTTCATGTGGAGTCATTGTAGTGCTGTATCCACAGGCTGCACCAGTTCGTGATGAGGAAATAACTCCTGAGCAGGTGCCATCTCCGTGTCATGCACTCTGAAAGATGGTGAAGATAAATCTTCTGTGGCTAACACTGAAGGTGATACCATCTGCATGGATCACTGTGTTCTTTCCTGCAGTGAATGGCAACACTACCAACAGCAATGAGGCTTTGGTGGTGGCTGGGATGATTTACAAAACTATTCATTCCCAATACTTGAAAATGGAACATAACTAGGGGCCAAAACCTTTTTCAGGCACAGCTGGGAAGTCAAAGTATTGCTCTTCACTTTCTGTGAAGTTATTCCAGGGGCATAAAGATGCATAATGACAAAGCTGTCTAATTGCCTAACTCCTCTGCATTCACCTTCATATTGGAGGTGATGTTTGGAGTTTACTGAATACCTACAAATCAGACAGTCCTAAATTAACTCCTCTGGGATTAAGGGGTGCATAGAACCACTGGAGAGGCACAGGGGACCTACTGTGTGTCTGCCTCTGCACTGCACCATTCCTGGGGGGGTTTGCTCACCCTCCTAGGGCATTATTTTCTTGGAGTCTCTTATTCCTCTGTGTATTTCAGAGATTTGCATTTATCCTGGGGTTTGGATTTATAGCCCTGTTCCTAAGCAATACACTTTGTGAAAGAGCACAAACACTGATTTACTCTTTATAAACAGGTCTTTTTATTTGTCAAGGAAGTGATTGTTTCCACTAAAAAAGTAAGAATATAAACCATGGGAAAAGATCTAGAGGTTGATCAACTGTTTCTTCTATAAATTCCTCTCATATAAATCTAGATTAGTTTCAGATTGTCTTCAGTTGAATTGTATTAGGTTTGGATGTGGTAAAATCATATTTAATTGTACCCATAGAAATACAAACTAAAAGCAATCAGTTCTGTATTGCCTATTTCTTTTTTCTCACAGTAAGAATTTTAATTTCTGAGCTCCTTCCTGTTCCTTCCCCTTTCCAGTGCTCCTTTAAGACTCTTGCCTAGGAAGGACAGAATAATTTTTCAATACACTGTTTAAATGGCTCTGGTGACTGACAAAAGTGTTCTTTCCATTCCCTTCTGTGCTGTTTTCCATTTTAATTGGTTTATCTTTTAAAAATAAGAATTGTAGGTGACTCAAGGTATGCCCAACAGTGTGAAAACATCACTTCTTCTTCACTTTCCAAAAATGTGAAAAACTAATTATTGCAGAAATTTAAGCTTTGAAGAAAAGAAAGCCACAGCAACAATTCTGTAGACAAGTTTTTACTTTGGATTGTGCTTTAGAACCGCTTTACTATATTACAGACCCAAAAGGCTGTTGAACATTTACTATTTAGGTGTTCTGACATCTCCCAAAAATAGAGCTTGACTTAGTTCTCTTTGATATTATAAATAGAAAGTCTGAGAACCTTTTCATGATATGTATTAGCACTATGCCACAACAAAATACCTGTTTGAAGCATCTGCACCAGCAGCATAAAAGATTGTTCCTTCTTGTTCTTAATTAGTTGACAATTTGGTATGCTTAATTACTTAATTGTCCTGATGTCTTAGAAATTGATACTTTACATTAATTTTGGTAAATATATCATTAAATATCACCTTCTCCATGCCTGCAGTTTCCTTGAGGTCTCTGATTGATTCCTTTCTGATGTGCACTACAAACTGGTCCATTCAGAGATAATTAACATGTCCTGCCGAGCCCATGGAAAAACAAACTATACAGAGACATGATGCTGTGCCCTCCAGCACCTCAGGCATCCCCCTGACCAAACAACATCTGGTCATGAAGGGAGGAAGAGCAAAACCCCAGACTCCACACCAGGCTGCTGCCTGCCCCTCTGAAACAGAGCAGAGCTTCTGAGGGCAGGGGAAGGCTCCACATGGAGTTTGGCTCATTGCTGACAGGTGCCTGGTCCTGAAACAAAGCTTGAGCTCAAGTTCCTTTGAGTTTTTTGGCCGATGTGTCGCTCAAAGGAGAGGCATGGCAGGAGAGTGGTGTGTATGCACACATGGATGTCCTTCAGCTAAGCCCCTGTAATGAGCTGGCCACCAGGCTTTGTAAATATGAGTGTTGTACAGTCAGGCAACATGGATTATTTCCACTAAATTTTACCTTCCTATAAAATGTATATGTTAAGGTGGTAATTATCAAGTCCTAAACTTTCTCTCCTCAAAGAGAAGTACCTGGCTCCAAGGAAGATCCACACCTCTGAATCCCAAATGGATGGAGACCTCTCTGAGAGGCCAGTAGTTAGCTGCCTGACTTCTCTTTGGTATTTCCCCATCTCTGAGCACTTGGACCTGACTCCTCTCCTTGGCATATCCCCTTGACTCTTTCCAGTGGTATCTCTCTCAGTCTCATGTGTATTTCTGCATTTTTTTTTTTTTTAGTTGGCAAGCCCTCTTCCCATAGTAAGAAGAACCTTGCATGGCAGCACCCTAGTCCCTCTATGAAGGCAGCCTCATGAAAAATAAGAGAACTGAGTTGTTTTCATTAATTTATATTTTTATGCACATAGTATAATGAATCAGCTAACCCAGGTACTGCAACACCTAATTTGCAAGAGTTAGTATCTTAACTTAGCTTTTTCCATATGACCCTGAGGTACCCAGCATAACTGGAATTTAGCTGATGGTCACCATATCAACACTTTTTTATGTTCAGAAATATCACAGCTTTAAAAGGGTCCTTTGTGGAGCGAAAAATTGATGCTCCTCATTTGTGACTCTAGTAAAGCCAATAATAGGTGTTTACTTTAAGCACCTATTTAGTAGCTGTATCCTGTAAATAGCTAATAACTGATTGGGCTGTTAGATTAGACCTGTTTGTTCAGCAGAGTGATCAGAACTAGGCTGGTAAATACACGTCATGTCAGTCTGTACACAATTTACCTTTTCAAGGAAATCCTACGTTCTGCTGTAACCTACCTGTACTATATTTTTCTATTTTTCAGAAGGTTACAGAAGGGAGACTACTTGGCTTTTGTTGTTCTTAATTTAGATAGCCTTGGGCTGCTCACAATGTGACTACAATGTGTAATCAGACAAGTAAAGATACTTCATATGAGTCCAATTTGCCTACAAATAAGGCCTGTTAAACAAATATGACCGTTACACCTATGATTTTGTTTTTAAGTTCATCACAAAATAAATGGTTTGAGCCACTATTCACATTAACAGCTGCTCCTGAGCAAGTGGCCAAGAATAATACCCATTGTACCCAACATCCTACAGCAAAATACTGGTGTCTTCTGGAGGCTGCTCCAGCTGTGGATTAAATTCCTGACCTCTCAAAATTTTTTTTCCCTGAAGCTGTAACGTGGTGAAGAGGTTCAGCTGTCTTTTGAGATGGTCTTCAAAATGTATGGGTGCCACTCAATGAGCAGAAAAGAAATGAGTGTGCAGAGCAAACTTTTATCCAGCATGAGTCAAGAAAGGTAGGAGGGTAGGTTTTTAAAAGGATATTTCTTCATATTTCTGTTGTAGTGATTATTAAACTTCATAATTAACAAACTTCATAATTAATTATGGAAGAGAAGTATTCTACTTTCTAATTGAAAACTTTTTCAGTGCTTATCTCACTTGGACAGTCTGACTCATGAGTTTTGATTGATTTTGTTTTCCTTTCAAGCAAAGACACATACTCTCAGTTTGCTTGGTATTTTGTTTGGAGATTCTTCTTTCTACTTAACAAAAAAAATCAAAATCTTGTGAAAATAAGATTTTTTTTTTTTTTTTTTTTTTTTTTTTGACGAATGACACTTTCCACGGGACAGCATATTTTTTATGCTAAACAGTTATCTGTTAGACAGCAACTGGGAAGTTGTTTTTCTTTTAAATAGAAAACTAGAAATAGTACCTTCATTCTTTTTTATTGACTTTATAGCTTGTTTTAGCATATTTGTTTATTTACAGATGAAACAAATGAAGGTTGCAATCTATAACCTGGATGAGCTTAAAACTTTTGTAATTATGTACAGTATATACAGTTAATTAGGTGTTTAATTCTTTCTGGTGAGAAACTTGAAAACTTGAGTTCATAAAGATTCATCTGACTGTGCTTCCCCTACATGAATGTAAATACACCAAAAGAAGGAATGACAGACAGGAAAAGAAACAGGAAGAGACTGCCCAAAAGTGAAATACATGAAGTGATAATTAAAGTGAGGCAGAAAAGTTTGAAAAATTAACATTACTAGGTAGAAAAAGGAAGAAGCAAGAAGCACCCAAAACATTCAATAAGTATACTCAGATTCTGTCTTGTATTCCTGAGAGTGCCTCTGGATTTACCTTCACCTTGACACTGGGATGATGCTGCTGCCTGGTATTACTTGAAAACCCCTCTGTAAACACAAGATGTTTGTTATAACCCTGTAACTTCCAGGGTTTTGCAATCTCTCATTTATCTTCTCTATACATCTCTATACATCTATATACATCATGGCATGGTGTGCTTGCAAAAACATTTGTTTCAGTACAGGAAAAAAAGCAACTACTCTGTTGTGTTCTACCCATGACCAGAGGCAGTAAAGTCCTGAAGCAAATGGATTAAATTATTACTAAATTGCCATTTTGCTATTTTTCTGACAACCACATTATACAATAATGGTAATTCTACTTAATAGCTTATGTACTGAATAGCATATATTCTCTATTTTTCACAATAATACTGTTTTTCTGTTTATTAAAGGAAAACCAGACCTGTCAACAATGAATATTGCTTGCTAAGTACTTTCATGAAACACTTTTTTCAAGAGGCTCACAAATGGAACATGGTACTGTGTACATGAGCAAATGGCAAATATTTATGTCCCTGGTTGAAGACTAAGGTTCAGAACATGTTTTTCTCCATGTTCAAGTCATGGCTGCAAGCACTATTTACATAATAAATACACAAAACAGTGCTAAACTATTAGCAGTACATCCACTTCTATGCTGCTGTCAGGACTCTCCGGTATGCAGTTTATTTTATCAAATCAGATATACATTTCAAAGGAAGTCTAATGATAAAAGTGTAATCCTGTTAAAAGTATAATTACAAAATAATTTTGTCTTTTATAACTAACAAAATGTGAATTTTTTACAGATGCAAATAAATGAAAGTATTTATAATTACCTTTTTTTTTTCCTCCCTGCAGCTCTTCCCATACAGAAAAGAAAAACAAGAGTTGTACATATATCTCAGCATTAGAAAAATCAGAACCTGTGCCACTTACCTATGTGGATTTGACACCTCAGTAAGGATGCAGCTGTGCTGTGAATCTCTAAATGGCTCTTGCATAAGGAGCAGCTGGTCAAACAACATCCGCATTTCCATGTACATCTTCATGGTTTGTATCATTCTGTCCACAGTGGTTGGAAATTTGACAGTTATCATCTCAATGTTACATTTCAAGCAGCTCCATACACCTACCAATTTCTTGATTCTTTCTATGGCGACTGCAGACTTTTTGCTGGGATTCCTGATCATGCCTTGCAGCATGGTGTGCTCTGTTGAGCACTGCTGGTACTTTGGGGAGCTTTTCTGCAAGATCCACACCAGCATGGACATCATGCTGAGCACAGCTTCCATCTTCTATCTTTCCTTCATATCCATCGACCGTTACTATGCTGTGTCTGACCCTCTAAGATACAGATCAAAAATAAGTACTTTTGTTATCCTGGTCATGATATTTGTAAGTTGGATGCTCCCTGCTGCTTTTGCTTTGGGGATGATCTATCTAGACCTAAACTTGCGAGGGGCAGAAGATATTTATTATCAAGTACATTGTGCAGGAGGATGCGTTGTGATTTTTAGTGGAACTTCAGGTGTTGTGGCCTCCGTAGTGTCTTTTTACATTCCTGGATTTGTTATGCTGTACATCTATAGGAAAATATACTCTATAGCCAAGAGGCAGGCAAGATCTATTGATGCAATTAGCCAAAAAAAGATGCAATTTGAAATGAAGCACCATATTTCATTCTGTAGAGAAAGGAAAGCTGCCAAGTCATTAGGCATAATAATAGGAGTGTTCCTCATTTGCTGGAGTCCATTCTTTTTCTTTACATCAACCAATCCATTTATGAATTATGTCATACCTCCTATTCTCATTGATGCTTTGGTTTGGTTTGGTTATTTAAATTCTACATTTAACCCAATTGTTTATGCATTTTTTTACATGTGGTTTCACAGGGCATTAAAGATTATTCTGTTTGGAAAAGTTTTTCAACCGGACTCTTCCAGGACTCATTTGTTTTTAGAGTGATGTGCTCAATAAAGATTTGGATTTATGGTTTTGAATTTTTGCCTAGAGGCCAAACTTATGGATATAAGAACTCAAAACAAAGGACACATTTATTTATTTACTCACTGTCCAAATATGATTCAAGCAGATAAGCAACTATTGTGTGTTCCATCTTCTTTCATTCCAGATTGGCATTTGCATGTGTTTTTTAGTTATAACTGTTTATATGCAATGCACAGCTGAGTGATGCTACACTTCAGTAGAACAAAATCATGATCTGAGATTGTCTCTTATAAGTCTGCATTCTCCAAAATGACATAAAAAAGAACTATGAAATATACACCATATGGGCACTAATCCTTGTTTGTGACAACATGATTACTTTAATACTTTATCTCACATAAATAAAATAAGTTAAGATTAAAAGCAAAGCCTAACTTTGTGATAAATTAATTATCAGTTTCCTTCTTCCTTCATCCCCAGTGAGGCTGGTCTGATGTAGTTAATTTTCTCATGTTCAATGTGACCTACTGAAGTGAACTGCCTGATCACTTGGACATCATGATCTCTCCTGAAATAGCAGTCTCAGAAGTCTCGAGGTTCATCATCAGTAATCTCCTAAACTGAATATACCCCAGGCTAATATGTTGACAGTCTTTGCCACCATTTTGTCTGGGATGTTGGCAGGTACATAGAACCTGATGTTATTCCCAAGCAAATATAATTTCAGTATAATTATAGATTAAATTTGGATTAATTATAAATTAATTATAGATTAAAATTGACTAAATCTTTCCACATGTAAACAATAAAATCAGGCTTCCAGCCCTTTTCTTCTTTGTGCCTTGTACCTGGGGAGGAGCACTCAGGAATGAGAGCACTGCTCACACTCAGGTGTGTGCTTGCCTTTTCTTTGTTTAGACATCAGGCTCCGGATGTTATAAAATACACTTGCTGACAGTTCACCCCATATTCAGCCCACCACACTTTAACACTCAGCTGGAGCCTCTAATTGAGGTCCTTGCTGTGCTGAGCTTCTTTTGAAGTCAATAAGAGTCAATTCCAAAGTTCACGAGTTACATGCTTAAAACAAATTGTCATTACTGAACACAGCTGCTGCGGTCATTTTATTGTGAATTATACCTCTGTCTTACTTCTTCTGGTATATGTACAGCGAATGCTCTAGTCTTAATAAAGTCTGACCACTAAAAAGCCATCCACATGTTTATTCACTTCTTGGCTTATCACACCCACATCAGTATGGCACGGCAGTGCTAGTTGCTCATTTTCTTTGTTGAAAACGTTTAAATGGATCTGTGATAACATGAACACATTCTATTTCCCAATTTCACCCCCACTTAAAACACCTGAGACAGCAAGTAGAT
This sequence comes from Phaethornis superciliosus, assembly GCA_023637945.1. Taxonomy (NCBI): domain Eukaryota; kingdom Metazoa; phylum Chordata; class Aves; order Apodiformes; family Trochilidae; genus Phaethornis; species Phaethornis superciliosus. The sequence goes on from JAJQWJ010000003.1 coordinate 59,123,615, forward strand.
GGAAGATCATAGTCTTGTCTGTGTTGTCTGTGGTGGCATGTAAGAAACATAAAACCCAAGGTATTTAATTTGCTGCAATTGCTCGCTGTGTGCACAGCTGCCACTACCTGAACAGTGTGGGCAGGGAACAGAATAGATACAATAAAGATTTTTGGGCACCCAGCAGCTGGATAATAATTTTTCCTGTATCATTGTTCAACGCATGCTCAGGGAGGACCCTGTATTAAACATGAGGGCAGCATGAGCAATAGTAAGGGAGAGCAAGAAAGATGAGTGGCAGACCACCTAAGATCAGCAACCTAGATCTCATTAACACAGCCCAGCCCCGACTTTCAGAGCTTGTGCTGTGACCCTAGTTCAATATAGTTTTGCTTCTGCAGTGCTTTCCTGGGGGTCACATCTCTGGAATCTCTGGTGAAGTGATGGACAACCTCCGCATACACGCTTAGCTTACTGGCCAGGATACCATCTAGGATGCTAAAATTATGCAGACTTTGTGCTTCTCCTTTTGGCGATGAGCCACAGGAAATAAATAGTATTTGGGAGCAATACAGAGACCTCACATTGTGCTGATGCTAGCAGAGAGAGGGGAGATACAAAACAGGTGATGGGGGACAAGACAGAGGCAGTACCACATCTGGCTGGGCTGCACCACAACTGGATGCATTTCAGAGTGGCTTCTTCAGAGAAATTTGTATGCCATCAGATTAGTGGAGATTTATATTGAGAGCTAAGAAATGCTAAAGGTCCCTTTAATACCTTCCATAAGGGAAGCCATGAGCCAGATGACGGGCTACAAAAAATTAGATTTAATACTAGGCCTGGAGGCAACTACAGATCATTTTTAAGTGTCTTTACAATTTTTGCTGCCAGTAGTACATGTAGTCAACTATTCTGCAGAGTGGGTTTTAATCTGTCCTGATAGATACAGAAGAATATATGAACTTAACATTGAGTGTCTAACTAAATCTCTATGCCCACATCTAAACATTTCTGAAAATCCAATGTATTAGATGCCTAGCTGGTGCCATACAATGTAGCTGGAGACATTTTAAGTAATGATTAAGTTATTTTATAAAGATATACAATGTCATTCATAGTCACATATCTTACGTACCCTAAAAAGACATTTCTTCCAGACTACAAATCTTCAGAGAACAACTTGCAGCTATCTGTGAGGCTCCAGGGTGTCATGTCCTTGTGTGTGTTCAGTGTATGCCCTTGGATGTTAAAGTAGTGTCTACCTCATCACTCTTGTTACTCAGCTTGTAGCCTGCAGCTTGTTCTTCTTCATAGTTCCAGCCAAGGAGTCTTACACAACTGTCAGACAGCAGTATTTTGTTCATGAAAAAAATGCAGCAAGCCATGCTGTTCCACCTGATGTTAAACTTGATGCTGGTGCTAAAGCGGGTGCTAAGCAAAGCACTGCTTTGAAAAAAACCTAGGGCATCAGAGTAACAGGGATTTTTTGTGGACCACACCTGCTAGTGCACAGGCGAACCTGAGCATCTGTGGTTTTTGCTATGACTTATTAACCACATTCAGTTTACAGGGGCACACAATTTCTGTTCAGTTGCAAGCACTGCAGGTCTCGTAATTTCTTCCTCCCCTTAAATATCATGGTAAATTGTTTTGTATTATATTTTCTGAAACACACGCTCACCCAGTAATCTATTTTTCCAAACTACACAATGAACTGTTTTAGGATGAATTCTGGTCTATAGCAAATCCAGACCATGTTCTTCTCCTCGTGGCAGGCTGTATCTTTTTGACTGTGAATGATTCCAGCAGCATCCCAACAAAGTAAGCCACACTCAGCCTCCCTCTTGCAACACCTCTAATAGTAACATTCAGAACTGTCTTGAAAGACAGTGATTTTTATTCAAAAGACTGATGTTTGTAACTGAGAAACTCGCCTGTATTATCTGCCTGCAGTCAGCATAGTTAGGTTCATTACTGGCTTTTTGTGTTTTGATCTTTCCTGTTACAGCCTAAACTGTGAGAAAGGATTTCCTACCCTCTTGTGGAGTCCACAGGTAAAAGCAGCTTTAAAGATAAGGTTGAAAGCATCTATTCTTAAAACAGGGATTAAAAAAGTTAAATCCTTGGGTTGCAAAAATTTTCTGAGAAATACACTGATTTATTTTTGCAGGCTCTATGCTGAATTTTATTTTATAATTTAAATACTGCAGAATACTTAAATACTTAGCCTGAAGTCACTGACATAACTATGGTTCTGAAGGCAGGCATATTCTTGACGTGAAGTAAAAATCAATGACATAAAATATCTGAACAGTAGTTCTCTGTAGACACTGTAGTAGCATTTCCAAAATAATTTATTCAATATTTAAATTAAATTTTCTGGTTTACAGGCATTATTTTTTCTACTGAAAATGAAAGTACACCAAGGAATTAAAATAAGTTCAGGAAAATTAATGCTCAATTGTCACCATCTCATTTTCATGTTTAATGAGCTTTAGTGAAAATCTAGTAAATGAAAGGAAATGTTCCAAGAAACTCCTGGAAAAACAGCATATTCAGCTGTAATTGTAATATATTATATACAAGTCTACATATTTTCTATAGCGAGAAAATATTCCAGAAAAATTGCTAAAAATCTTCAGGTGTCACACAAATCAAAACTCCTTCAAAAACAGAATAATGTAACAGATAGACCAACACAAATGGAAATTGTGGTGTGGGTGTATGTTGGTCGACTGGTTGGCTGATTTTGTTGTTTTTGGCTGCCTTTCTTACAATAGCTGATCCTTTCATTAACTTCTCAGCATCTAAGGGGTTGTGCAATGCCACCTTCTGGACGGTTCATTGCAGTTCTGCCTGCAGCCCTACAATTTATAGGGCTTTTTTAACATTTGTTTCAAAAACACGTTTGAAATTTTAATTGCAGGTGCAATATTCACACACAGTTATTTTCAGTGTACTCTACTGATTTTCTGTAAAAACTTGGTTAACTAGTCACAACCTTTATGAATGAAATAGCAGCTCCTGGAATTGCTTTCAGAAAACTTTGCAAATATTTACAGGGGGAAGGGGGCTATCTTCACAGTACTTGCATGTACTGCAAAATACAGTAATAGGTAAGATATGGGTGGACTTATATTCACCAAGATAGTACAATATCCAAGGAAATGTTGTGTCCAGATGCTAGGAAATAACCCAATCCACTGACAAACTACATAGAATACAGTATTGAAATTCTTGGCTGTGCACACAGACACCCTCTACATGGCCACAACACTGAAGCACAACTGTGTTCAATGGCCAGAGTGAGCTCTCAAGTGTAAGCTGCATAAATATTCAGATATCATTGTCCGAAAACTAGAGCTCTAGTCATTCCAATCTGTTAGCCAAACTCCCCAAAAGAACAAAGGAAGTAGAAAGAAGCCAAAACACTTTCTGCAGCTGAAAACACTCCCATTGTCTTTGCCTGATCTCAGGACTCAAGACAGTCTTACAAGTGCTGGTAAATCAACCTCAGCCTGCTTTTCTAAATGTAATTTTTCAGCCTTTAAACAAAAAAAAATGGTGGGTTGATTTATTCGTGTATGATGGTCTCACGTCTGAATAACTGCCTCTCTCTCCATGTGCTGCCCCACACTGCTTATGAAAAAGGTTAGCATCAAACTAGTCATCTATGAAGGCAAGTGCATTTCCTCAGAGGAATAAATAGTTTTGTTTTTTTTTTAAAAGGGAGTACAAATAAAAGTCTTCCTCATATTTGTCAAAAGTTTGATGCACAAAGTTTCAGTTCTGTCTTTCCAGCTGTTACTGCACCGTACCCTTTCATTACAGTCAGGATGTCAAAGTGATATTCTGCTGCTGCCATGAAGCTGCTACGTTGTGTGAGTACAAAAGAAGCACGCTCCTATTTGAGAAAGCAGAACATTACTGTGCATCTGGCTTTTCTAGTATTACTATGGGTAGATAGGTGACTTTTATTCCTTGTTGTCACAATTTATCAGAAGTCAGTATTTCATTCAAGGAGTGATACAAGCTGTGAAGCATTGCTAGGTCAGGGAGGAAGAAAATGTGTTTTTATACAGCTTGAAAGTGGTGTTTGATACACATGGAACAGCCTTGGACCAGAACATCTCCTCTAATCTTGCAAGCCCCAAACCAGCCAAGCAAGGAAGAAATTGAGTGCATTGAAATTGGCCCTTTCTGCTTCCTTTGGTGGAAAATGCCCAGTGAGTGGTATCTACCCAGTCTGGGTAGCAATTTGGCTACAGGTCAGTGCTGTTCAGGTGCCAGCAGAGGAGAGGTGATGGAGAGGTCTGCTTTAAGCTGCCCTGTGCTCTCCTCCTCCTCTTGCTACCCAAGGAGGGAGGAGCTGCCCATGGCAGAGGGAGTTCAACCAGCTATGCCCAAACTCTGAATCTAAAAAATTTCCCAGTATAAAAAGGTAGCTTTGCATGGCTCACACACAGATGCTTGAAGGCCATTTGGTGCTTTTAACAGGTATGAACTCTTCACTCATTTTTTATTGCTGGTGCTATGCCGTGCACCTTACTTTCCCCCCTACCTTCCCTTTCTAAGAGCTTAAAAAACTTTAAATTTCTAATTTCTCTTCTGAAATGTGAAAAAACTGGCCCAATTAACTTTTTTTCTTGTTTTGGTTATTCCCAGTTGACATGTGTTTTTCTCACAGCAAACAACAGCAAAGGAAATCAGGAACTCTTGGGAAGGGCTATATGAGCTGTAGCTACAGCCTTCTTTCCACTCTTGGGATTACCTTTAATGCCTGTTACTAATAAATTATTCTTCAGAGAACTCTTAAAGCAGAATATGTTGTGTTCAACTTTTTTTCTTGCAGGAACACCTGAAGAAAGAAAATTCACAAATGCTGATATAAATCTTCAGAGATTCGACAACAGCTGAGCTCGTGTGCATTTAAACTTCTTAGAAAATGGCAATTTTTGCCAAATACACCAATCTCTCTATGCCCCTAGGGCATATTAGTCACCCATAGGGATTCTCTCTCCATCTGGTTTATATAACATCTCACACTTTCCACTCAGGCAAAAGACATATTCCTTAAAAAGGATTTCAATGCACTGCAGTAGAGCTCCCATTCTGTGAAAAGAGCTACTTTACTGTAAGTATTATTGATTTTAAAGTTTATGGAAATACAATCAAGAGAGATTCACTCATGTTTTGTTGCTGCTGGGAAGGAAAACATAGGAAAAATGGAAATAATTTCCAGCTACTACACCACTCATTTCAAGTACAAAATAACTATAGAAAAATGTCATATATTTAACTGTAGCTCTCTCACTGTTGAAAATCATGCTGCTCAGTTATGTGACTTACTAAAAAGACTGTTGAAATAATTCATTATAACCATTAATATAAAATACTTCTTACATTTCAATTAAAAAGTTAAATAACTTAAAAGTTAATAGCAGGTTCACAAGTAAAAAGTAAAGTTAATCTTTTGGGCATATAACAATATTTCTCTTTGCCTTATGAATATGTGTCATCAACACAACCAATATACATATATTTCCTCCCCGAGCCAGAACATTATAAAATATGCAACTTTGCAATCTATATAGCTTATTTTCTAATAATCATTTCACAGGTTCTATTTCATAAATAGAATAATAACAAAATTGAAACTTCATTTCCAGGGAAATTCACAAGAACCAGTGTACCATCATACTAAACCCACCTTTCAAATCTGTTAAGGAGCTTTGGCTTTCAATGCCTCTTACTCAACAGTAGTTTTCCTCCTAATGCAGAAATTCTCTTTATTGACTGCTTGCCCACACACCTCTGGATTTGCTCTATTTCTTGCCCTACTTACAGAATTGGCTGAAAGAAAACCAGAATTTAATATAAAAATGATGACACAAAAACTGCACACCTGATCTGAAGCTGGTTTACTTCAATGGGGACATAAAACAGATAAATAAGGCTCCTTTTTTTTTGCTTGAAATATGTAAACTGTATGATGCTTTAATTAAAGTAATTGTTTAAGACATCTCTCCTTCTAAACTGCCTTTTTAATATACTTTTTTTTCTAGATTACTCATTTGGTACCTCTGCTGGAAGGTCAGTCCTTTTGAGGCTTGTGGCAGAGGTGTGGGAGGCAGTGGGACCTGGGCAGGCTGGAATGAACTCAGCCCAGGCTCCCAGTGCTGAGGGGATGCTCGTCACCCTCTGCTATCAGGCAAATGGCTCCTGCTACAGAACCTTACACCACTTTGTCCTCCAGCTGGCCATTTATCTGGCCTGTGCCTTGGGCATGCTGATTACAGTGCTGGGGAACCTGCTTGTGATTGTTGTCATTTCCCATTTCAAAGCCCTGCACACTCCCACCAATCTCCTGCTCCTCTCCCTCGCCCTTGCTGACTTCCTCCTGGGGCTGACTGTGCTGCCTTTTAGCACCATCCAGTCTGTTGAGAGCTGCTGGTATTTTGGAGATGATTTCTGTAGGCTGCACACATTTCTGGACTCTCTTTTGCTTGAACTCCATATTTCATTTGTGTTTCATTTCCATTAATCGGCACAGTGCCATCTGCAACCCTTTGCTCTGCCCCACCAAGTTCACCATAAGGGTGGCCTGCATTTACATTGGGGGGGGCAGTGCTTATGGCTTATACCTCTGTTTTCCTCTACATTAAAGCGACTGAAGAAGGATTGGGCCATTTTTTGCAAGACATGCCCAGTGTTGGTAGTTGTCAGTTGCTGTTCAACAAGCCCTGGGGATGTTCCCAGTATTCTTCTTCCCTTGCCTCATAATCATAGTCTTGTGTGTAACAATATTCATTGTAGCTAAAAAGCAAACCAGGGTGATAAATAACATGAATAGGGGTATTGGGTCTCAGCTACATGTAGGAGTATCCAAGAGTGAAAGGAAAGAAGCAAAGATCCTTGGAGTAGCTGTAGGAGTCTACCTCCTGTGCTGGTTGCCCTTTACTATTGAAACCATGGTAGACAGTCTTCTGGATTTTGTTACCCCTCAGTTCTGTTTGACATCCTAATTTGGTTTGCTTACTTCAATTCTGCCTGCAATCCCTTGATTTATGTATTCTCCTACCGCTGATTTAGGAAAGCTGTAAAACCACTCTTAGACCATGGGATCTTTTGTTCAAAGACATCTACAGTACATTTGTACCAGGAATAACTCCATCCTTCACATGCACTGTAGAAAATACTGTAGACTGTTATCACAGCATTTCTCGTGAATATTTTTAAACATCCACTTAGCTAATACTTGTCTTCTTATTTTAATTTTTTTTTTTTTTTTTTTTTTTTTTTTAAAAAAAAAAAAAGAAAAGTGGCTTGGACAGATCCAAGGTTCAAATAGATATGCCATTCTGTGAAGCACCATCCATAACATTTGAACCAGCACACAAATCTTATTGGTCTTGTATTTGTTACGTGCTGCCAACAAGTGTTTGTAAATCAGCTGTAATCAGCTCCAAAGAGGACCCTGTTCATATTATTTCTTGGATAGCCTGAAATAATTGCTGCCTGTTTCTGAAGAAACTTTCTTCCCAGGCAGTTGTCTTATTCTTACATAAACAGGTGGAGCTGATTTACCAAGTTATATAGGTATGAATGGCAGTTTTTAAATAAAATAAGGATGCAACTACAGGTGATATCAAATATCTGCTTAAGCTAATGGCCAACAGCAGGTAAGAGAGTAAGGTTATACCAATATTTTGTAGGTTAATTTTCTCACTCACAGGCACATGCCCCTGGGCAAAAGGCAATGTCCTGAACTCCTCAGTACCTTCTACCAACAGCTGTTAAATCTTGGCTTGATCATGTTTGCAAGGCAGCTGCTCTGATTGCCTCAGTCTATATCTTTTCTACTCCTGCTGCATACAGAGATCAGAAGAAGGGGTAAGATGGAGGTCAGGAACTGCACTGGGTACTCCAGCTATCAATAGGTGTTATGATGTTCTATGATTTGGTTTTGGTTTTTTTTATTTCTTCTCACTGACAATTCCATGATTCTGCATGCTTTCATTTGCTTGTTTCCAAAGAAATGGGTAGGTCTGCTTACAGATAAACATATGCTTGCATCCTTGGGCTGCACAAAAAATGTCAGTGCAGATTGTCAGTTTATGTTGACTGTGTTTATGCACTTTCATGAGGAAAATTTTAAAACTGTAGATGCTAAGTTGAGGTTTCAGCAGTAAGCTGTGTGGTAAAACTTTGTACTATTTGTAAAGAAGTTATTTTCTACCTCAGTCTTTTAAACATTTTATCAGGAAAAAAAAATTGTAGTAAGAGATAGTAACATTTCTATTTAAAAAATTATAAGCAGTTAAATGGCAACTATAGTATTTTTGTATTTTTTATGATTATGGTATGTTAAACTAATGTTAGGTTTGAAGGTTGTTTGTATTTTTAATGCCTTCTAAAAAAAAAGCTATTCTATCCTACAGTCAGCTGCATATCTTTTGAGTGACAAACACTAGACGAGCAAACAGCTACAGAAAGTATGCAAGTAATAGTAAGAAACCAGAAGATGCACCATAGCCTGCCCAAATGAATGATCAATTTTTCACTAAATGTAGTAGGCAAATGAATCCGGCCCTACACATGTAAGAACAAAAGAAAGGAATTGCATGGCAGATATTTGCAGGAAAAGAGTGTAATACAGTGATTGCATATCACTGTATTACACTGCATATTTTAATAAATGCAATAAACTAATGGTAAACATTTTTCCCTCGTTTTAATCTTATCCTTAAGTTTTGGCATGGCAAGAACAGTTTCCTTTACTAGTACAAATGAACTATATCTTTGAAATGTTGTAATCTGTTCTGACATCTATTTATCTCAAACCTTTTTCGTTTCTGTACATAATTTTAAGATCCCAGTCAAAAAAAAAGTGCAAGGATTCGAGATACTCAGAGTTAAACCATATGTGTAGAAGAAGGAGAATAGAAAGAGAGCTTGTGTTATTTTCAGGGATGCCCTGAAGAGAGAATAACCATAAAATATTGGTGTTTCTAAGCTGTGACATTGATGAAGACTTATGCCTGTAGCTGGAGTTTCATTCAGTCTCACTTCATCATCCCAGTGTCTGATACACCCCAGTTTGCTATATTAACCATCACAGCTTCTTAAGGACAGAATCCAAGGTTTCTACTACTGTTCCTCTGTCAACTCATGCTGTGGTAGAAGGTAAAAACCTAAACCTTACTGCATACAGCTGTAGACTTTCTATAATAAGGGTAAGAAACACAGGGGCCAGGCTAAAGAATGAAGAGCATTATTGGATTCCTAGAAAAATACAGGTGCCAAATTACCATAGAAATCTATAGGAAAACTGTGGTTTACATCTTGAAAGACCTAGACTGTGGGATGAGTTTCAAGATTAAGGGTCTTAATAAGTATGGGTGAGTGCTTATAACTATGGAAGATGTCTAAACACTGATTACAGCTACTACAGACAGAATGGCTGTTTAGGCTCAGGATGCAGTTGGTGGATATTTAGGATATGAATCATTTGCCCAGCACCACCTAAGATGCCTGAGGGAATATGAGATGTCCACATGGGGTATAATCTACATTCAGCACCAACGAAGCAGAGAACCAGGTGGGACACATCTGGGTATGTAAAATGGCCTTAGATATCCATCTGTGAGGCACTGAGCCCAAGCAAAGCATATAATAAAAGTTTAGACATTTCGGTACATAGAAAACTGCAAGTCTCAAATTAAGTAACATCCTAGGGGCATCTTAACAGCATCATCCACTGACATATTTTGCTCTGAACTCACTGCAGCCAAAGCAATAAAGAAAAGGAATTTCCATTGACTTTCTAGTTGGTTTTTGAGGAAATTTCTACAAATCTTCAAAAAATTACAGAGAGTATATGCCAGGAATGTATTCAGTTAGCTACTTTTTTTTCTGAGTCTCATTGCACAATCTGTCTTTATAATTTTATTTTCTTAAGCCCTATTCCCTCAATGGATTCCCACTGCCTATGTCACAGTGTAAGGATTATACCATAGCATTGGCTGACTGTTGCTCCTTTTTGACTAAACAGCAAACTGGACTGAAGAAGAGAGGGAAAAGCAGAACCCATACTACTGAATATGTACAATGACAGTAGCAGAGCAAACAAGTGAGAAGGAAAAGCAGCTAAAACTCTGGGAGTAGCCACCCTCACTTTCAGGATTTTCTGGAACTGCATTATAGCATCTATCAATAAGCAATGTTTTCCTCATCTCTGTAACACTCTGTCACCCTGTCCTTGACATCTCTTTGGTTTTCACAGCCAAATTTTGTCAGGATTCCTTTGTGTGTGTGTGTTGTTTTGGTTTGGTTTTTTCTCTATGGTTTCAAGAAGCCATCAAGCTAATTATGAATTGTAAAAATGATGATAATCTGTAAAATTATAAAGATTGATTGCTCAACAATGACCATTTTAAAATGACTTTAAAGCTAGTTGGATTCTATGAGAGCTAGTTGCTGACCTCAGAGTCCATATTTTTTTTTTCTTTTAATATATTTCCTTCAGTAGATTTGTATTTCTTTATTTGAACAAAATGTTGCCATTTAATTTTATGCTCCTTATAATTCTTCATAATTTTTAAATAGTCTGAAGTTAAAAAAATTATGTATTTGCAGATACTCCCTTTTTAAACATTGGGTTTTGAAATTATAACCAGCTCATTTCACTAGTGCAGATGAAACTATATTATGGTCTTTGAAAATTAAACAGAAACAGAAAGACAGATTTGCAAGTAAACTTTATTTATTTTTTTTTTTTTTATTTAGGAAACATTATCAAAGTTGGGAACAGTTTTTCTGTTTATTTAAAATATATGCTGAAGAGAAGGTACCAGCTTAAATAAATTCAAATGGTCAATGCAGTTTTTTAAACAAATAAGCTTTGCATGCCGTTCTGCAGTCTAATTAACCCATAAGCTTGTTCAAGGTAGAAACCATCATTCTTCATAATTTTGTAGAGCATTAAGTGTAATAAGAATACAATCTCATTTCAGGTTCTGGAGCAGATATTTTAATTAAATTAGCAAAAGGAGATGATGATGATGAATAACAACAATTTTTCCGGCTGGTGGAACACATCAGTAAAATGAGTGGCTCTGCCAGGTGGTTTGCCACCAGTACCAAATACTGTCAGGGTTTCTCTTCTTGTCTAAAGTTAGAGGCACACAAGTAAAATGCGACAGCAGAGAATGAAATTTGCCTGTGAGGTAAATTACACACCACATAGGCACAGCTGACGCCTTGGAAAGAGGACACTCATCAGGAATTTGAGGCCAGGGTTGGGCTGCTTCTCCAGCATTTCATCACACCTCATGCGGGCGTGGGGAGATGCACGGAAATGAGTGCCACGTTCTCCTGTCACCTGTGGCCCTGAGACTTATGCCACCCACCCAGCTGGGCCTGAGTGACTGCCAATTCAGTACCAGAGCAGGAGAAGGATGTGGGAGTCAGAAATTAAGAGTCAAGAAGGTGGGGCAGATTCAGATACTGGGCTGGGAGGAAGGAATGCGCTTTCAAAATCCAGCTGCGCTGTTTCTGGTTTAATTTCCAATTCTTGCAATCAGCAGCTGCAATACTGAGTACTGATCCTCAAACAGCATGTGTTTGAAGTGACATCCCTTGTGGCTCGGTTTTACATACATCACCAGGAATATAATAGCATATACTCTGATCTTCAGTTAGTGAATATGCAGAGCATTCTTCCTGGTACACTGTACCTATGAATAGCAGGGTCTCAAAATTTTCCCCTTTCTCTCCCCATTTAATTTCACCAGCTGCAATCTGGTCACTCTCCAAATGCAACAGAAAAAGTGCATAAGTAGATAAATATATAATTCTGAACTCTGTGTAATGCTGGTCTGGAAGCTCTAGAAATAAGTCAATTAAATGAGCTTAGAGACAGAATTCTGTAGCAGCACTTCTCTTTAGCACCTCTGATGATAACTCTTAGCTTCTTTACAACTCCTGTCCAGGGATTACACACCACTGAAAAATTCTTATCTGCTAGAAAAGGAAAGCATGTGGAAACCAAAGGAATCCAACAGGAATCCTCCTGTTTTATCTTAAGTGATGAAACAGCACCTTCTCCCAGCCAACAGCTTTTCTGTAGGAGTTAACAAAAATCTTCTGTGGAGGTACCGTGCTCTTAGAAATATCTGATCAATAAACAGGACTTCCTGGCTGGTCTCTTAGCTGTATCTTCATATTTATTTTATATGATTATATTAAAGAGATAATTTAAGTATTTCAATAATATAGACAACATTTTAATGAAAAGTTGCTCTTATGATCCAGCTTCTCCTCCCAGGCTGTAGTATCATTGCTGCAACAGGTTTCTTTAAAGCATCATATAGTGAAGATTGTTAGTTATTGAACAATAAAAGGTGGAAACTGTGAGCCAACAGCAAGTGAGCACCAGGATTTTGCTCATGAAACATTCAGCATCACTTGAAGATGTTTGGATACCTCTTTTCCATAGCACAAGAGTAAACAATGATCAGTGATGACCTCAAAGCTACAACAAAATATAATCAACTGCTAATCCCTAGATAAAGTTTTCTCACTGACAAAGGGTCACTTCTCAATATTTTTAATTGGAAGCACATATTTGACATCAAATAGCAAAAGATGAATTGTTTTCTGAAGAAAAACTGACAGTGAGCTCAGCTGAAGCTTTATAAAGTGAGTGACCAGGCTCAATCAACAGAGTTCATATGACAAACACTTGGAGATAAAGTCAAGGAGAGTCCTTAATTCAGCAGGGTCATGCATTATACTCTCATTAGTGCACCATCTAGTGGGAACATCTTGGATCATCTTCAATGTGCCAACGTCAGGGTAAAACACCTTGCCTATAAAATAATTGCTAATGAAAATAAACCATTAAAACTGACATGAAGATGCACACAGTGCTCCTGTAGCAAATAGTCATACCAGGATGTTTTTCCTTTGTAACTTTAATTTATGAAAGTAGTAAAAGGATGTTTCCAAACATAATTAACATTAAAAATGTATGTAGGCATAGGAGTCTCAGAGGCTATCGTGTCTCTCCTTTTCAACCTACTTTGAGACACATCAAGAACCACCTTTAAAGGGCAGTCTGCCTATTCCAGGCCCTTAACTTCAATCTATTTTGTTGTCAGTTTATTGGACTTTTCTATTCATGCTCTTTGGTTTGGAGGTTACTAAAGTTTCCACTGCTTTAGTTATTCCTAATTCTTAGCAAAGTCTGAAATCTATGATGCAGCAGAAACAAACTGCAGTTTTAAACTTCTGCAGCTCTTCCTTACCCAGTTTAGGGCTCTGCAGAGGGCACAGCCCTGCATGCCCTGTACTACTTAATGCCCACGGGGGGGTCCTGCAGACCCAGCAGCCCGGCCCAGCTCTGGTCCTGTAACTGGGGAGGAATCCTGGGGAGGATGCAGGAATGCCCCATGTTATAAAAATGACCACTGATCAAGACTCAATGTTCTCTTTAGTAGATTGGTTTAATTAATAAAATTGCAGTAAGCAAGGCAGCGCTGGGTGTGGGGGACGAGCAGAATCCCAATCCCTCACGCACACCGATCAAAGCTCTGACATTCTCTTATATTGAGTACAATTCTATGCATATTCATTTCATTATAATATTCATAATAGGTGGAGTCTGGGTGGAATCTAGGCGGAGTCTTCTTTTTGGGGAGATGTATTGGGGTCTTCAGGGGGTCTTTGGAGGAAGTAAGAAGTCTTCATCAGGCTTGAACTTTTACCTTTCTTGGTTCTGCTGACTCCATTGTGTTGTTGCAAGACGGTATCAGACTTTGACCATAACCATTGTCTCTTATCTGTTTGTTGTGACATCTTTGTGGGGGGGTTTTGCGTAGGTGTTTGCATTCCTTTGGTGCCTAGTTAGCCTTTGGCTAACAGGAGTTAGTAGTATTAGGGGTTTACTCTATTTTTTACTGATATTTAGTTCTTACTCATTTAATTCTTTTCCTGAATTTTACTTGGTTAGGAATATAAATTCATCAACATACATTACAGGAATACAAATTCATCAACGTATATCACACCCCCGCTGCTACAAGGCACACACCTCTTCCTTCCTTCTCCTCAGGCAGCCGGCTCAAGGTGAGACCGAGTTTCCTACAGCCTCTCCCTGCTATGGTGCCCGCCCAGCCCCGTCTCAGCACACTCTTCAGTTCTCCTTTTTCCCGGCACTGCCTGCCCCCTCTTCCCAGCTAAATATCGTAAGCCTCCTCCTCTAAAGGCTCCTTTAAATAAATCTATCATTTCACACTCATTTTCTTCTCAGCGCCCCGCTGAGAGACGAAGTGACCAAAACCGAAAGCAGCGCTTCAAAGCAGGGTATTTACGCACTATCTATCATCTTTTCCCCTGCAACGTCGTTTCCTTACACACGTTTTCCCCCTTAATTCCTGATGCAACGACATCATTTCCTTAAATTACACTCCGGCCCCATATTTTTTTCCACCTGCGGAGGCCTTCGGCTGGCGAAGGGCTGGGGCTGTCCCGTTCCTTTCCCTCCGGCAGCCTCTGGTGCCTGTCAAACCGGGAGCTTCCCACCCGAAGACGCCACCCAAGCCGTTCCAGGCGGCGCGGCCTCCCCGCCTCACCCCTGGGGCCCGCCGGGCGGGGCAGCAGCGCGGTCCCGCCTCTCCACGCCTCCGCCGTCACGGCGGGACGGGACAGGGCGGGGACGGGAACGGGACGGGGCCTGTGTGTCCCTCCCCGCCCTGCCGGCGCCGACGACGCCCACCCCGCCCGGTGAGAGCAGGTTCGTCGAGGCCGGGTAAGGGCAGTGGGATCTCCGCTGGGGCGCCGGAGCGAAGGGGTCGGGGCTCGCCCGGAGGAAGGAGCAGTCGGGGCGGTGTCCGTCCGGGAGCCTGTCAGGGCGGTGGGAAGGGCCTCAGCGAGCTGGGGACACAGCGCCCCAGGGGCCTGCGCTGGGGTCGGGGCCGTCCCCATCCCCCCGGCGAGGCGGTGCCGCCCGGTTTGGGGCGAAGGGAGGGGGGCGACCAAGACAGGGTCACGGGTGGGGAGGGAGTGGGGGGAGTTGTGGGCAGGGAGGGCGGTTTTGGAGTGGGGTGGGTTGTGTCGCCAACACCCCCTCCTTCGCCCCCCCTAACCCTCGCAGCCCTCCCGGTGACATCCCCCTGAAATCATGGCTTTGGGTTTGGTGCTGAGCGTGATGCTGGAAGGGGAGACTCGGGGCCTACAGCTGGTGTTTTACAGCAGGCTTAATGTCGAATTGTAGGGTAGGAAGGGTCACTTCTGCCGTGTTGAAAAGCTCTCCAGATCCGAGGTGAGATAAGGGTGTCAGCAGGAGCAGACTGTAAAAATCACCTATGGAAACAGAAAGTCCAGGCCTGGCTTTTCAGGCTGCTGGCCTGGAGTTATCACGACTTTTCCTGGTGAACCTCTTGCCTCTGCATCAGCCATGGGCATTTCTTGAAACTGTAGAAGGAAGTGGAAGGTTTCGCTCCGCTTTGCATGAAATGCATCGTAATTAAAGCTGGGTGATAGAGTCCTGGGATACTTACTGCCAGAATCGATGTGCTGGTGTGCAGTGATCCCTTCCACTCACCAACAAACAGTGAAAAAGCAGAGAGCTGTGCCAGCAGGGCAGGCAGAGACCTCCTGACCCATCATAGTCTAGCCATGTGGTTTCCCGGCACTGCATTCCTCCTCCTGGGAGTGAGAGGTTTTGTGTGGATGCTGTTAATAGAAAATATAATGAAAAGAGGGGACAAAAAAATGTTAAAATTGGAAGAAAGTGGTGCTAAGTGGTGGTGGCGTTATAAACTGTATTTGTGTTCCGTTCGTGAAGATAACTCTTGTAGTGTTATATCAGAATATTAAGTAGCACACTTATTGGTTGCTTACATGGAAGTTAAACTGTGGTGGGAAGAGAAGAGACAATGAGCTGTATGTAGTCATGAGCATCCTGGTAGGGTTCAGACACACTCGGTATCCAGCACAGTTGGACTTTGTGCAAAGGTAATTTCTCCCTCAGAGTCCTTAATCTGAGTATTTCGTTCAAAGTGAGCAAGCTGCCATTAGGTAGATCTGGGTGAGAATACGTAGGAGGCTAAATGTCTTGTACTTCTGGTCCATCTTCATTTTGCCATGAGATGTTTGTCCACCAGCAGCACAAGAAACTTGGCACTACAAAGCATTTATCTCGGGTCCATTTTCAGTCCACCTATTCCCTTGCCATTAGCTCCAGTACCCAGCATTCATTTTACTATTCCTGCTTCATCATCAGGTCTCTAAATGCTTCCTGTGCTCCTAGGAAACATAATTTCCTCTCTTAAGGTATTTCCCCAAGAACTACTGTGTTCTGTTAGGTTTGTGAATATTATGTGCTTCCTTCATCTAGTTTATTAAAAATATCAGGGTAGGTGAATTTGACAATAAGCTTTTTTTCTTTTTTTTTTTTTTTTTTTTTTTTTTTTTTTTTTTTTTTTTTGTCGTATCTTCTGAGCACTGGTGATACATTAGGCCTAATAGTATCTCAGCTTTCGATAATTCAGTTTTCCAAACTGAATATTTCTAAATGCTGCCACTAGCGTGGCAGATTCAGATGGCTAAAACACTGACCAGTGGCACAATCTAATGATTTTTTTTTTCCTTAAAAGAAAAATAATGCTTCTAGCTGTTACACAGTAACAGCTTGTTTTTGGTGTATTTCAGCCTAATGTGTTAAGGCCTAAGGGGTTGGTCAGGATGGAAAGGAAAATTACCTTTTGGCATCTTTTAAGTTGGTGTTGCTGTGTTAGAACAAAGGAAGTTTTAAATAAACTTTGCTTGCTTTTCCCTACCCTATATGGATTTAAGTTTGACTTCTACCTAAAACTAGATGATAGAAGACAATCTGGAAAGTTCTTTTATTGCTTTAAGAAGGCAGTAAGGAATTAATTATACTGCTATTTTGTTTGCATGTTTATTAGGCTCTACAGTTGGTTTTGTATTATGGAAGCCTCCAGCCTGCCTTTATGGACCTGGACTGCAGCACATTAGGAGCTGTAAAAGCATGAAGTGGAAAATACAATCTCAGTATCTAGGTATTTTAGCCTAAGTATAAGGGGAAACAATAGATAAATCAAAAACACCCACAGCTAACATCCTTCATCCTCACTAGAGGAAATAGTGACAGATTTAATGCTTACCTGCATATTACTAAGTCATTTACTGTGTGCTGTTTATGAGAATCCCTAAAGTGCTGTGAGCATTTATCTTGCAGCATACTCACTGCCCTTTTTTTTTTTTTTAAATGAAGATTAATTTTACCTACTGCAAAATTATTGCAAAATTCAATAGCCAGTGCTGTCTGAAAACAGCAGTCTGTTTTGGGTTGCCCTAGGTAGGTGCCAGAGTCACTCCTCAGGTGCACCTTGTCTCATCTCAGTATTCAAGTGGTGAAACCTACTAAGGTGAAACAGTTTGCGCAATGTTACATTGCAGAAATCTTACAAATCGTGGTTGTTACCATGATACAAACTTTTTGTAACTAACACAGTGACTGGCTGCAATTTTTTTTTCCAAAGTCTTTATACAGTTTCTCATTTTGCCTGTATTTTCATGTTGCTTGAAGGATTTTTTTTTTTATTTTTTTTTTTTTTGGCAGTGGTTTGCAAAGGAAGTTACATTTAGGATTTGTTTGGGACAAGCTTTGTTTCTGTGGCCTTTATTTAGAAAGAAAAAAAAAAAGAATCACATACAAGAAAGCCCTATGACTTGTCTCTGGATATTTAAAGGCATAAAATCCCAATTCAAATCAGATTGAAATTTTCGAGTATTTCTGTGAAATGCAGCATGTACTTTTTTTTCTTTCTGAAAGTTAAGGAAGGATCCATGTGAACATTTGTTGGTCATGATGTTAAAACATTGCTTAAACAATAAAGAATATAAAATATATTAGATGCTTATTTACTGTAGCTGTCTGGAGCCTGCTAGGTATTTAGCTGCTGAGATCTGACATGCTGTGCTTGTCACATCGTGTTGTTTTCTCCTGATGAAGGTTTCAAAGATGGCACTGGGAACCTTCTCTGTTGTGGAGTTTCTTTCCACTTTCTTCTCTCTGCATTTGGCAGTAATCTGGATGAAAATAGCCAAAAGAAAAGTGGATTTTTTTTTCCATGCCTGTCAAACACCTTTCCAGAAAAAAAGTTGACACTAAGGTTAATTTTTTTTTTTTGCTTTTGTATGGAGTGACAGTGTGATGCAGGAACCAGTTAGTGTAGAAATTCGGAAAAAATATATAGCAATCCTTTGACTTCTTTAAACTTCCTGTACATACAGGGAGGTATTGCAGCAATGAGTGTTGACAAAATGTTCTGATGGTTTCTTTCATTTGTGCCAGAAGATTTAGTTCTTCGTACTTTATTCAGTGGCTTGACAAATCAATTTGCCATTAGGTATATTCCCATGCAAAGACAGAGACGGAGAGCAGAAGATAAAAGGTACAATCAAAAGCTTCAGCCAAGTGAAACTTTTAGGGGAACTGAAGACTACCACAGATGCAGCTCTGTTCCAGTTTGAATGCAAAGTCCACTTCCCTCAACTGCAGAAGGCAATTAACTTTGCTGTTTAAAAAGTTAACACCAAAGACAATAAACACCAAAATGCATCAGGGTGAATTATTTAAATGTGGAAGTGAAAAGGGTTAATTTCTGTGGAAATTCAGACTTGATGAATGCTTCTGTCACCTTGGTATGGAAGGAGGTACTTGGTGCCTACATCTGTTTTGTTTCCTGGTGGTTGAAACCCTGACCTTGTCAAAGCCATTAGCAAAACTCCCATTGACTTTCCAAGGGCTCAGCTATCTGTGTTTTCAGAGGATTTTGAGTAACTTGGTGCTAAGGGCAAAGGATCTGTGAGTGGAGGTGAGCCATTAGTTCAGTTTAGATGCCTGTGTTACTGTGAGAACTAGAATGAGGAAGAAGTTCACACTTCCTGTTTAAAAAATAGTAATAATCAAACACAAAAATTTCCTTGCCTTCGGACTGATCAGGTTTTTTTGTTTAACTTGGGGAGTTCATAGTGAAGACTGGGAAGTGATGAGAACTGATAGCTTACATCTCTTTCTATCAGTTCCCCAGACCAGTAGCTTACCCTGTCACCCCTGCATTATTAACTTTCCTCAGGAATAACATTTGTAGTTGAAGAATTTGAATGAAGTACAACAACTATGAATTTGCACAAATGTCCTGCAACTTAACTTATAAATATCAATTCAGATATGTGTGTCGATACAAAAAAAAAAAAAAAAAAAAAAAAAATCAACAATTAGAAATCTATGTGTGCAGACAAAATGCTAAACTATGTCCTGTAGAGGATTTCCCAAAGTATCATCTGAATATCCACTATATGTAGTTTGGCTGCCTAGAAAGTTGAAAATCTCAGTCCTATGTGCAGAGTAACTTTTTAAAAGATACTTATGGTCAGCTGTAAAAATTTTCAGGGCAAAAAAAGAAAGTCAATCTCTGTTTTTCTCAAGAGCTGGATGAAATATACTGTGTGTATCTCTTGACTGTAAGGCTGTTAATGAGAACAGTGTTACAAGCAGCTGTCTGGAACATGAAGGGAGAGAAAACAATTGTGAAGGTCTACTTCAGTGAGTTCTGTAGCCTCTCTACACAAAGGAATTTGATCTTTTGATGTGTCTCTTCTTTTGAGCAGCTCTATTTCAATGTTTAACTTTAAATATAATATTTAACTAAAAAGTACTTTTTGCCACTGCTGGCATTGTAGTTAACGTGCTACTTAAGTGTCTAGAAATAGTCATAACTTTTAAAAGCAGCAGAGTCCAAAGTTCTGAGTAATCTTCTTTTTCAAGCTATCTTCTGTTAGGTGGTTTCTTTCCATTTTATTCTTATGATTGTATTTTCTGCTAAATTTGTATAATTTCCTTACTTAGTCAAAACACCATGCCACATGAATTTGCTATAAAGTTTTTGCATGGGTTTGTTCTTGCAATATAAAATCAGTGCAGTGCTGCCTAGAGTTTTCAAAAAAGTCAAAGGTTGTTGTGCCAGTCTCAAACCAGATAAGTGGGATTTAGGCTGGCTGGCTGACTTCAGACTTTAGTCTGTGACCCAAAATAAGTTGAATCTGCATGTGCTACAGACAAAGAGAGGAAACAATACTGCAGAGAGATAGCATGACTAGCAGGCGACTGTACAGTCAGTACACAGAAGAATGCAAATACCCTCCCTCCCTGTTGCCTCATCTGCAATCAGATTGTTCATTACTAGGGGATGCTTCAGGGCTTGAAGACTCCAAGCAAGTTTTGGGACCCTGGTGCAGCAGGCATTTCAAAACTGTGCAGGGTTTGTCTTCGTGGTAGCAGCGGCTTCTGCATCTGGCATAGGTAATGTAGCCTGCAGGGTAGCAGGGATGTGCCTGACCTGTGCAGTTGCATTCCTTGGGAAGTTCTGGTGGGATGAGTTAGACCAGTGTAGTGTCTGGGCAGCTGCACTAGAGATTGGTTTGTATCACAGAGATTAAAACAGTCATATTTTAAAACATCTAGGGTGTTGCTGTGTTGTATTAATACAGGCGTTTCCAAAGGTGGGGAAAAAAAAATTTGGCTACAAGGACTGTTAATAGTGTTTTTTAAAAAATTTCATGAAGACTTGAGTTTGCAAGCAGCAGCACAGGTGGTATCATGCTTGACAAATCAGTTGGCTTTTTCATTTCCTTATTTTCTATTAAAACATTTAAATGTCCTTTCTCTTTCTCCCTGAAATGGAGTTTTAGCCATTTCTATTGACCAGAAGTTCAACAAACTAGGAGAAGAGGACTTTTCTTGGAAAGCAGGTGATTTGGGTTGATCAGTGGAAGTGTGTGGAACTGGTGAGGTTAAAATGTTGAACCCATGAAGGTGATGTAGGAAGGCTAAAGTTAAGACTTCGCACAGCCTGGATGAAATTGTGAGATTGTGTTGGATGCACAGATGCTTGGCATTAGTCTGCATTCTCACTGCAGAACACATAAATTGCCAATTTCGATTTTCACATTTACCCTAAGCTGTATCTTGGTAATTTGAATTTGGAATATCTTTGAGTTTGTGCTGAAATTTGATCTGTATGGGTGGAAAGCAGGCTAGAACATCTCTAGTACTTAAATGCTACATGATTATATATGTGTTCTTTTAGGGTAAGTATACTTGTGAGTATTTGTGTTGTCAAAGATTTTCCTTTTTGGATATGATATGGTAGTTCTTGGTACAAAAAAATGCACCTAAAAATGTGTTTGTATACCCAAGTTGTTAAAAAAATGAGTTCATATTAAGAAACACAGCAGATAAAGTGGCAATTTATGGAATTCAGATGAAACTGGATTACAACTAAACTTGAAGTTGGTACAAATGATTGGTGTTTAGAGGGAACTGCATGCTTCCTTCATTCTAGTATCTTCTGCATATCTGATGGGTTTTTTCCTGTGGTTTATTTATGCTAGGTTGTATTAATGGTTTGGGTGATTCACAGTATCGGAATAATGATATAATTGGTTTGAGACATAATCAGATGATTTGGCATTGAAAGATGAAACATACAGCTTTTTAATGGAATGGCAATGATTATTCATGCTTTTACTTTGCTTATAGTGGGAAAATATGTTAAGAAGTTGTACAAAGGGTCTAGTTTCTGTGATGTAGCTGCTGTAGTGTAATTGCAGATCTTAAGCTGTATGTATTGCTAAGAATCTTAACAGTAAGACTTATTGTAGGAAATTTTAAAAAAGGATGTCCTATTTGTATTTAATACTTTAAGAAAACGTTTCCCTTTTCCTTAAATTCCATTCCAAGTATTGTGTTTTCAGAGAGGGTAAACATGAGTTTTCTTGAATGTTTTCCTGTGTGTTCTTCTTTAAGGTTATAAAAAACTTTGTAAATCAATGACCAACACGTAAGTCTGTTTTCTGTGTGGTTTAGGTGTCCTTAATACGTGGAGGCTGTAGACTTGTTCCCATCGTGGATGATCTTGACTGCAAATCTACTCAGCCATGTCATACACTGCAGGTTTTGGGGATCCTAATCAACTTGCCCAGCGCATAACTTCTAACATCCAGAAGATCACACAATGCTGTAAGTTGCATTTATGCATGTTTTATATAAAATAATGGTGGTGCCTCTCATTCAGGGTTAGTTCTTCAGATTCATTCATGGGAGTTCACTCTGACTGTTCCTGATTATTTGATGGTTTTGTGGCATCCCACACAGTAGATCAAGTCCTTCCTATGTATGGTTAAGTGTGATCTATCCTGATAAAGTGTAGTATCACTCTGTATTCACCAAATGAATAATAAATTAGGAAGATGGCTGCTGGTAATAAGCCAGTTTTGTCCTGGCACTTATATGGCACCTTAAAGTGGTACCTTGAGATGTTTGCTGAGCACAGATTGCATGAAATATTTTCTGGAGCTTGAATTGTGTAGCAGGGACATGAGCTGTGGCCTTGCAACTTGTCCTTGGAAGTAAATATGTAAATAAGATTGTGCTTAGATTCATGCTACTTAATTTTTTTTAGTCACTTCTCTGAGGGGTCCAAGTTAGAGGTAAGTCAGGCTGCTCAGGTTTTCAGTCTTGTTCCCTTTCCCTCAATTTTCCATTATATTTTTTATGTTATATATAGCAATTACAGCTAATCTCACAAATTCATCAGAAGGGAGCTAGCCATGAACAGCATATAACTAGCTTTTGGTATGCATGTTTTTGATGTCGTGCAGGACCTAATTTGCATGCAGAAATGGGTATTTTTTTATTGAAACTTCAAAGGAATTCTAATCAGTTAAGTGTGTCAGTTTTTATTAAAACTTTGATCTTTGTTTTGAACGACAAGTTTTAGGAGCTGGTATTTGTAGCACTGATTAGTGGAATGGATTGGGCTTTTTCTTATCCTTTCAGCAACATTTTGTATTTTCTTCCAGAAGGAATTTATTTAAATCTGAGCAGACAGGAAGAAAAATTGCAACTTTGCTTTACTAAAAAGTTTCTGTACATCGTGATTGTATTTCCTCAACGTAAAATGAACCAACTGGCTCTGGTTCTTGATTAATTGTTTTTAATATGCCATACATATACAAGATAAAATAAATACATTAAATAACTTGCATTTCATAATGCATCCACATAATGCTGCTGTCATACTGATTCTTGTGATCCTTACCTTCCTTTTTTTGTAGTGTATGAAGCCCCCTGTTACTGATTGACAAGAAAAGCTCATCCCTCCACTGGTTTAACACACCACTTAATACCATCTGGCAAAGGATAATAGTTACTTCTCTTTATTTTGAGTTATTCTGTGGTTATGGAGAGGACCACTGGGTTAGCTTAACACCCTTTTAACTTTAAGAACAGACCTTGATCTCTTGGTCTTATCGTGAAGTTGAATTAGGAGCTGTAAATTGCTTCTGCCTTGCCTGAGCTGCTTGTGAACCACTACAGTAAATGCTTTCTGTAGTGGAATATTTGAGTTGCTTTGGAGGAGAGAGCTTGGTGTATAATTTTTAGGACCTGAAAGATCTAACTGAGCTAGCTACTGGGTGGCAGCATACACTGCACTCTGAGCTCTCTTGGGAACTTAAGCCTGAAGGTTACCTATGTGGGTTTGGGATCCCAAACCCGGCGCTTCTGTGGAAAGAAGGTTCTTTCAGCTGTTCTTTAAAGAAGAATCTCTGCTCTACTTTCTGTTTCCAGCATTTCTTCATAAATAAATGATGATAACATTAATTATCATCATGGAGGTAATGGAATCTGCTTTACCCAGACTGAAAGTCATGTTTTGCTTATCAGTGACATTGAGCTGAGATCTAGGGAACAAGTCTTGGAGTGTTTCTCTGTGCCTTTTGTTAAAACTGTTCCACTGAGCGGCAGAGGAATTGCAGAGCTCAAGGTTCTTCTTGATATGGGATGTAGAGAGGCAGGCCTCAGGCTGGAGGAGAGTAAGGCCCTCAGACCCACTCCTGGCACTTTTAGAGAATCCATGTGACTGTCCTTAGGCAGTGTTGTAAGATCTGGGGAGCCTGAATCACATGTGCTTGAATGAGCTGCTGTGTTTTGTGCTGAAACTCTGTGAGGTCAGCGATGCCTGCAAGCTCTTTCTCACTGGGGTTTGGTTTCAGGTCTGTGTTAGCAGTGATGAGAAGCAGATCTGCAAACTAGAGAAACTCCAGTTTTAAATAATAAAGCCAAAGAAGAGTATAATGAACTTTGGCACTTCTTAGGCTTAGGCAGGTGTTAAATTTCTGTGTTTCTAGAACACAACTTTTGATTAAGGTTTGAAAGTCTGTCTGTCTGGACTCTGGTCCAAAGTAACTTCTGGTCCAAAGTAACTGTAATTCTCATTCCAGGCCTATCTTATATTTGATTATAAAATCTAGATGACAAACATTGTGTTGGACTATTGAAAGATGAAATAAAAGGTGGTCGTGGTTTGTCCCCAAATTTCTGTATATCGAATATGGAGAACAGAAGATAGGAAATAGTGCAGAGTATAGGTCCCCACCCTATCTGGGCTTTGCAGATGGAAAACGTTATCAAGGTATTTTAGTCAGTGTTTACTGAAGGAACAGTAGTTTCAGAACTGAGTTTCATAGGTTGCACTTTCAC
This sequence comes from Phaethornis superciliosus, assembly GCA_023637945.1. Classification (NCBI taxonomy): domain Eukaryota; kingdom Metazoa; phylum Chordata; class Aves; order Apodiformes; family Trochilidae; genus Phaethornis; species Phaethornis superciliosus. The sequence continues at coordinate 59,148,234 of JAJQWJ010000003.1, forward strand.
TTCTGTGGCAGCTTAACTTGAGAGAACTCTCAATGCTTCAACTTTTCCTTGAAATATTTCCTGTTGGTCACTCGTTTACTGTAACTGGATAGACAAGGAATTTGTGTGGTGCACAGAAGTGAAATGAGCTAGCAAAAAATATCTGTTACAAAATAAGTCCTGCCTGCTTACAAATCTGTATATGTAGGTAGGTAACTGTCATGTCTCCACTGGAGTATTAAGATGGGTTTAGGGAGCTGTAGGTTTAGAAGCAGCTTTTTGGTTTGGTTGGAGATTTTTTTGTTGGTTTTTTGGTTTTTTTGTGTGCTTTTTGGTTTTTTTTGTTTTTTTCTTTTGCTTGGGAGCACTGTACAGAACCTGACACTGATGAAGTACACCCAGACACTGAGTTTCAGGGAATGTCTGGTGTGCAAACTGCAATCAGTTACAGAACTTAACGTTAACAAAGTGAGGCATTCACATTCCCTCCCTACCTCCCCATTACACTGCTTCATTTTATAAAGGTCATGGCAGGATTTTGTGCAGTGGAAGTTGCAAAGTCAGTAAGAATGGCTTCATCTACCCCTGCTCAGTAATGGTAAGGTCAGTGATAGAATATTTGACTTTTTCATGCGCCCTGAAAGTCAGCCAAGCTGGAGAGGCATATGTTCTGCATATTGCAAGGTAATAAAATTAAATGCAGTAGCCACAATCCACATATTCCTAGAGGGAGTCTGCCTGGCTTTGAGAGGTTCTTTCTCATAAAAACTTGGGCTTTCTGCTTACTTTCTTTTCTGTTCATTAAAGCAGGACAACCATCAATTCATAGAGAGTACATTCCCAGAAGGTCAACTTCAGCCAGAAGAGATCCCCATCATGTGATACTTTCTCATGACAGGAAGTTTTTCCAATTTCTGTTGCATCCTTAGTTTTCTGTAAACCAATATTTTCACTGAATATTGTTAAAATGGAAGCTGAATTGCATTCAGAGTATCACTTTAGCTTTCACTTCATGTAGGTGTAGAAATTATAAACATAGATTAAACCCTGAAGAATATTAGCGGTCTGATATATACATTTTAGTGGTTTTTCAAAATGGGCTAAAACAGGCTGAAATCTTAATGAAAAACTGTCTGCCACTGTTTGATACACTAACAGATTTGCAGAATTATTCTTCAGCTGAAGAAAGATATAGCTGGACGATTGAAAAGTAAATTAAATCACTGAAGTGTTGAAATATCAGCCTGTATAAAAACAATGTCTGTATTTAAAGTTTGGGTTTGTAAAGGTGTAGTTTTAAAGCAAATAGGCTTAAAGCAGACTTGTTCAGACTTCTCATGATGATACTGTCAGAAATTTCTGATTAGCTGCAGTTAACCAGAATTTAATGTCATGGGAAGATACTAATTGGAAAAACTTTCTTTTTTTTTTTTTTTTTTTTTTTAAATTGTTATCCTTATTGTTGATGTTATCAGGAAGGCTTCTTAAATTTAGGATGAATTTTTGATAAAGCCTTTAAAAAAGGCTCATTATTTAGGTATTTTAAGCAGCTGTAGTACTCCACATTCCATTTTGGGCTTCTCCAAGGCTGCAGACTTGAACTTGAAACTGCTGCATCCAATTTATAACCACAATGTGAAAGATAATAGGAGGAGGAATTCAGGTATTTTGGTTCTTTGTAAATGCCTTTCTGCAGGCATGTGGAGTCATGAAGCCCACAGCTGTTTTAGAAATAAACTCTTTCTGAAAACTTCAAGCATGAATTATTTGAATGCTATTCCTAAAGGCCTTGTTCTGTGTAAAGAGCATATATGTTTAAGCTAGTATGCCTCACAGACTTATTAATTTGGAAAATTATGTTAATATTTTTCTGTGTTTTGTTTTCTTTGTTAAAAATATTCTGGTTCTATGGGAAATAACATATGAAATAGTGTCTTATGTGGATGCCATTGCAGGAGTGAGAGGGGACAGGTGTTTATTTACAGTAGTGTCAGAATAGCATGAAAAATGGGTCTTTCTTGTACTCTTTAGAGCTGTGATTCTATTAATTTTTGCAGAAAAGGCAAAATTTTCCTTGTCCTACATTGTTTTGCTCTACCTCAGTCTGGGGTGGTGGGGACAGAAGAGCTCTAGTAAATTAAGATTATTTGAGAAGTAGTTTAAATAGCAATTGTAAAATCACTGTGCAATATATGAAGACCAAGGTGACTAGTAAAGACATCCACAATTTGTCTGCAACTGTTGCTTTTGCTGATGGAGCAAGCATAAATGGAGTCACTTAGTAAAGAGACCTTTTGCAAACCAGCCAGCATTTGCAGCAGACAGGGGAAGGGATGTGGCCAGGCTCCTTTCTATCTCTAGAGAGTTGCATTTCAGAGCTTCTCTTAGGTACTTAAAATACCCATTCAATTCAGTTCTGTTAGATTTTGCTCTCTGTAGACAGGATAAGAAGAGATTGTATGGTAACTGGGTTATCTAGAGACCCCTCCACTAAATGTCTTACAAAACTGTTGTGAAGGAGGCTGCACTCCAGTTAGGGCTCAAGACCCAGGTCCGTGGTGGATTGCCAGTGACCTCTGGAGTGACAGCCTCTTGCTTGTGTCAACCAGTCAATGATGGGTTGTGTGTTTTTGCTTCCACTTTAGCTCCTTGGTTAGCTTCCCGTGTTAGTGACCTGACCTTTTGAAAACACCCAAACTTTCTTCACGTAGGTGGGTTGGGTTTATAAGTGTTTGTGCAGCTGCAGAATCATGCATAACTTAGTAAGCTTTTATAAAAGATTGATCCAGTAAGGTTTCCTGCTGCTTCTGCCCATCTTCAGTCTAGTGCTTTCAGTTGAAGTGCACGAGGAAAGCAAACCAAATTGGTTTTGAATAAACTGAGAAATCCTGTCGTCCCTAAGAAAAGGCATTTTAAACTGCTGTAAATTTAAAAAACAATGCTTCTATTCCAGTAAGACAGCTCCGAAGTGACTTTTAAGTTTATTAGATTCCACACCTCTTAATCTGTGTGATGTGCTGTGTGTTGACTCACTTGTTCAGTGAGAAACAAGTAGGAGATTTCTTCACAATTACTCAACCAGTGGCAGTGTATGTAAGGAGTTTGATGAAGCATTTCTGAATGGTGACTGTGCTGGTGCTGTGTACACTGCTTATTTGCCACTTGAAGCCACAGCTGAGCCTGAGCCTTGCAGACTTTGCATTTGGTGCTCATGAAGGAACAAACGTTTTGCTGATCCCATGCATTCTGCTTGGGCTCAGGTTCTAGGAGAATGGCTGAAAATCTGTGGCTTTAAATCCCCATTGTTAGTTTTATTCCCATGAATGTCAGGCAGTGACTAAAATCCTGTTTGTCCCTTTTTAAGTAACAGGCGGTGGCACAGGGGGGACCCTCACCATTACAGTCAATATTTGGCAGCAGCTTTATCTGCTGCTTGGAACAGTGCTCTTACTCCTTCCTGCAACAGGTCTAAGCCTTGCTGTTCCATAAGGCAAGTTTTACTGTTCTCACCCTGCCTGCTTGTCTAGTTCTTGTGTTCTACAGTACAATGCCTCAGTGTTTGTTGCTCCTGTTGCTGTTGATGTTTTTTCCAAGCACACCCTATGGATGCTGCATTTCCCATGGAAGCATTAGACTGTGATGTTATGAAACTGGGCAATGTGCTGGGTCTGGCTTGGACAGTAGCACTGGAGGAAGGAAGCTGCTCCTGTGTGGTTATAGTGCAATCTTGTGTTATCCAAGTAAGAAGTGAGGTTTCAGACTGCAAAGGGGTAATAAGCAGTACTCATTAAACATACTGTTTGTTTTTTTCCCGAATTTCATGCTTCTGTGTTGTGACCCTCACTTAGGATTCAGTGATCTCTGTGCCGATTCCCCTCACTCTTACAGCTAGCTGTAAAGCTACAACAGCTTAGTCATGGTAACTTGAGAATTCAACTTTTAGTTTTCCAGATGTTAAATAGAATGGAGGTTGAGATGGGAAGACAGCTAGGAACCTTCTCTTCTGTAGCCAGTGTTAATTGTAAGTGTTCCCAAGACCATCCTAAGTTTCCTTTTTCTCATGCTGGGGATCAATGTGGTGCTTGGATGCTTCTCAGCCCTGCCAGATTAAAGTGGGTGACCTACAGTCCACTCTTCATTTCTCTCCTCTTATTAAAGTCGTTGCCTTTCAAAGACTAGGATTTTACTTAAAGATTTGGAGGGTTTTTTTGCCTCTTCTTCTACAACAGCACTATGGTGTTACAGCCTGCACAATGATTACTAATTCTCAGTTGGGGCTAACTTTGCTTCTTTGTTGGGGCAAGAAGTTGTTTTCATTTTGGTCTTCATTGTATTTACTTATTCGTATATTTATTTTAAGTTCAAACTTCTTGTATTATCTTAAACATTTTCATGTTCAGGAGCAGGACCAACACTTATGTCAACATGGATTTGCTTTTAGTAGTGGAACAGCTTTGCAGAGGCAGCTGAAAAGCAAGGGAACATGAGGAGAAAGGAGATCAAACTTTCTTCTTACCCAGCCAGCTAAAAGCCAGCTCTGTAGCTGTGTGATCCTATATGTGAAAATGGTTTTATCTGTAGACAAAATATGTATTGCGGATCTGGCAGGAACGTGTTTTTGTAGTACTCCTGCCTATTAAAAATGTAAATCTGACTAGTTCTGTGACTTGTGTAGAGAAAAGAAGGCATTTTATAAAAGACTATAATTTTTTGTTTGTTTGGGATTTTTTTGTTTATTTGTTTGGGGTTTTTTGTTTTGTTTGGGTTTTATTTGTTTTGTTTGTTTTGGTTTATTTTGTTTGGTTGTTTTTTGTTTGGTTATTTGTTTGGGTTTTTCCTCTTTAACTATAGAGACCATACAGTGACTGGAAATGGAAGTACTGCTTGGCCTAGGAAAAGTAAACACGAGCTGACTCTTACCTAGCCTGAATTCCTACAGAGAAAATAGTGTCTTAATTGTTTCTCTGGCTCATCATTAACCCTGTATGACCTGTTCCTGAGCTTGTGAAAGGTCTGAGAGCAGCAGAGTAGCTTTCAGTAGCTGCTACTTAACTATTACAAGATGTAGATTATGAATGCCACAATGACAAGCGAGATCTTCTTACTTATTTGGTATTGCTTCTTTCTAGTACAAGACTCATTTTCAGGTGGTAAAAGTGAGATCCTTTTCTTCTGCATTTTGCATTTTGCTGGGGTGGTATCGTGCACCCCGCTTCCAGCACTGCCCAATTCCCAAGGGGAACTCGCCTTCAGCCCACAGCTTGCAGGGTTGCTGTGTGAGCCCTAAAGGAGCTATTGATCCTCATTATATGCAAACAACCACCTGAATCTTCAGCACAGAAGTGGCTGAAGTTAGGAGGTGCCTCTGCTGGAATCTGCTTCCATACCCCAGTTGACTTTGGTGCAGAACGCCCGCGTGTGCCCGGTGCCTGGCAGCTCCTGAGCAAAGTCCAGCAGGTAGCTCTGCCTGCCAGAGGAACCTGAGCTCAAGTGACAGACCTGGCACTGAAGTGGTGCACGGATAAAATCAGGCACAAGATCCAGTCAGTCTCTATTACGGGATTGGTAATGCCCAGAAGGACAGGAGGGACCTCTGGTAGTTGCATTCCCATTGTCTTTCAGAGCTTATTGGGAAGCTGGAAGAACAGGAAGAGGGGAAAGGAAAACCAGAGAGGCTGAGGTAACCTAGGAAGCCATCAAATCTGTGCTCTGATCTGTGGTCCCTGACTGTTACCCTTATGTTTACAGTGCAGAGCACTTTTGTGAATTAGACCTAGGCACTTGGCTCTCTGGGACTCTTGAACATTATTAGTTTATTGAGAAGCACCAAAGCAGCAGGTAGGTGCCTTGATGTGCAGGCCTGAGCTCCCTGCACAGGGGTAAAATTCTGGGTTAAACAAGGCAGGCAATGCCATCATAAATACCACCGTTATCAGTGAAGCTTAGGGGGCTCTGTTTTATGAAAAATAATCCCAGGTTTCCAGCAGTTTTGCTCTTTCTCTTCAGCGCCAGGAACCTCTCCCTATTTACTTCCCATATGGCATGGTAGAAAGAACCAGCAGAGATGTTTTTACAGCCTCACTTTCATAAGGAGAGGGTGAGGCTATCCTGCTTTTTCCCTGAGGAAGGAATGTTGACTTCTATGGAAGACCTTTTGAAACCAGATTTGCTTTAAATAAACTTTTGTGAGATCTCTATGTGTATGTGTGAGAGGACAACATATTACCTTGCGATCCAAGTGGTAACGTCTTAAAACCCTTTTTAAAATTTGTTTTTAACAATAATGATGGACAAGTTCATGTGGTTGGACAAATATCTGTGGCCTAGGTGGTTTTGTGACTCCATATATAATAGCAAATATCTGCATACTTATCAAAATGTTTCACTTTTCAGTGCAGTATAGTTCATACAAGCAAAAAAAGAAAAAGAGAAAATGAAAAGAGAAATGCTCTTATTTTTTTTTTCTGAATAATTTCCTTATTGTTAAGGTGGAAAATGCTAAATTACAGGAAGCCCAGAAAAACTGGTGTCAATTCAGCCCTTTTTCTATTTTGATGCATTCTTGCAGACTTGTCAGTAAAATATGTTTTAGTTTTGTGCTGCATTCTTGAATCACAGGACCCTAACTGGGATAAACTTCCCCCTGCTTGGAATTGTAGAGCTGAGCAGTCACGTGGTGCTGGCTTTTAATTTTGCCTCAATTATGTGTTGAGCTGTGCTCATTTTTGTAGAAGTAGGATAATATCTAATTAACTTGGAACCCAAATATTTTGAGTATAGGCTTCTTTTCGGAGAATTTTTGAAGTGAGAGCCTTTATTCAAAACCACACACCTGCCTGTTCCTCATGTGCAGTTAACTGCTGCATCTCTAGGTGGCGGTAGGACACATCATTACTTTTTCTGTCTGAAAGCAGCAGCTCACAGGGCTTCCAGTTTGTTTTGGTTTTTCTTCTCCCTTTAAAAACACATACAGAATGAACACAGACTGAACACCTTGGCTCTTGAATCAGGAGTGCCTTGGAACAAATAAAGGATAATTTTTGTTTGGTTTTATAGATGTTAAAAACTCGATTGTTGAAGGTGATGCCTGTACTGAACATAAAAAGAAGGCTTAATGCCCCAAAGTCGGTTTTTATCAGAAGGTGTGAGCATCTCCACTGCCCAGGAGCTGCAGGGAGGCCCTCCCAGCTCCACAGGTGGGAGCCTCTGCTGTGGGCCAGGCAGGGCTAGTGGGTGTCAGCAGGTGGCAACTGTGGACAAAACTCAAAAATTTGCACTTAAGTTTTGCTGCTTTTCAGCTCGGTTAAAATCCAGGCAGCATGAAATTCATCTTGCAGTTCTATTCCCTTCTATAATTCTTTTAGTAGCTTATGTTCACTCGGTTCCCCCATACTATCTTGAAGTATGGAATTGATGATCTCGGAGATCCTTTCCAGTCTGGCTGATTCTGTGATTCTGTGATTTAATTTTTACCTCATGCAAAATCTAAGTGCAAACTTTCCCTCAATTTTTGATAACTTCATTACCTGTGTGTGCACAGAAGAAACTGACTATAGCAGTCATTGACATCATGACATTATGTAAAGTAGCACAGGAAGTCCAATGTCATCTAATTCACTGGAGACTAGTTATGAAAAAAAGATTAGAATTAATATTATTATTTAAAATGTTCTAATGAGTTCCAGTTTTATCTGATTGACAAAAGTCTCAGGTAATTAACTTCTTGTAACTGAAGTTCTGTTTCTTATAGATCTCTTCCATGGTATATGGAAAAGCACTCTATTTTTTTATGGCTTGTTCCATTACTTAGAAATGTTTTGTACTACAATTTTAACTGTATTTGGGGGGAAAAAAGGTAGTGTGCTGGTAAAGCGAGCATCCCACTTCATATCACACAGTCATATTTTCTGTTGACTGTTTGGTACTCCAATCTGTCTGAAGAGGGCCACAGAAATACAAGGGAATATATATCTACTAGCAGAGGTCAGGCAAAAAAAGAAGGTTTTTGGCATATGTATTCTTCTGTTTTATAAGATGTAAGGGCATTAAGCTGAGGTAAAGCACATTGAGGGTATTAGTTTTACAGTGTGATAAACTGCATATGCTTGCAAGTGTCTGTCCATTTTTCTTCTTGTTTCCTCATGTGACAGTAAAATATATGAAGCTGAAAATAAGGCTAAGAAAATGTGTCACTTTTTTACAGTTGAAAACAAATATGTTTTATGAAATACACTGGTGGTTTGTATCCCACATTTAAAAATGTAAGGATCTCAAAATTACAAATTGAACCTGCACACCTGTCTTTTTTAATGTATTGTAAACCCTTTGTTGCTGTCTCTTCATTAATGTGCTAGTTCTGAAATATTTGTGTATGATAAAGCCATGGCAGTCTTTTATATGGCTTTCCACAGTGACATGCCTAAAATACGGTCAAACCAGAATAAGAATTGTGCTTATTATTTTAAAAATTAGTATTAAAAGGCCCGATTTATGCTTATTATTTTGAAACTATTAGCTGATCTTTAAGTTGCCTCTTTCTACCTAGACTCTTGGATACATTCCCATCCTTTATAAGAAACCCTGGGCTTTGTCTTTGACTTGATGAAGAACATTCACTAGTTGCTCTGGGATGTCTGAAATAGTGTCTTTGTAGTAGGTTGAGTGAGTCTTGAGTACAAGTTTCTGTCAACTTTTATAAGTTTGGAATTGTTGAGCAAAAATTCATAAAATTAAGTGGGAATTGTCCGTGTCCCATCAAAATTTCTCTTCCTTTTCACAAACAGCTGCCGAAATACAACGAATACTACATCAGCTTGGAACACCACAAGACACACCTGAGTTGAGGCAACAGCTGTGAGTACTTCACATGAAAACATTTAATTTTATCACATTGTAAACAATCTTCTGATAGGTGATGAGGGGTTTTTTTGCTAGACAATATGCTTGATCTAACTAAGACAAGCATAGATGATATGAAATGCTTGAAATTAAATGTTGAAAAGCCCTCTGTTAAACATTTATCTTGGATGGTTTTGTAAACTAGAGTCACCTGATTTGCTTATGTACGTTGCCTACAGTACCCATACATCTATAAAACCTGTGCTGTATGTCAGCAAAGGAAAAGGGGCAGGACTAGAAAGCAGCATCACTGCTTTAAAAACAGCCACTAAAGACAGCCACCTCTTTCCACCCCAATCATCTCTTCAAATTTGCCTGTATAAGTTTTACAAGGTAATGGATGTATTGGGTGTATTTTTGAGATACGATACTGGAGAAGAGAGACAAATGTCTTTTCAGTGTTGAAAGGTACAGTACAGATGATACTATAGATATATATATGATATAACTTTCCCCCAGAGGTATAAAGAAAGCAGAAGTAAAATAAGGCTGCAAGACAGATGCTGTGCTATATGGTTCAGTCACCTTCATTAATATGTCACTGCCCAAGCCAGTCAGCTGCTCTGCATTTTTCTGAGTGGTCTAATGAGCTGCTATGACTTTTTTCCCCACAAAAATTGTACATCTCCACAATAATCTCTGAATCATAAGTGCAGGTAAGATGTGTGTGATAAATTTGGCAGTCTTGAGTTATTGTGGTTATTGCCACACTGTGGCAGTCAAATACTAGGAGTAAGTTTATCACATTCATTTTGTGTGAACAGCCACATTGCTTCCCTGTGTTTAGGGCCCATAACTTTAGCCAGTTAGAATCAACAGTGGATAGATATCCTACTGGAGACTGTGAATAGGTGAAGATCAACAAACACAGTTTATGTCATAATCACAGGATCTAGGTATGAATTCACAACTAAAATGGACTGTAACTGTTGTGAAGGACACATTCTGGTCCCTTTATAATGGAGGTAATATATAAGTTAATCTTCTTTGCATTTAATTTTTGTTCCTTTTTCACTCATCTGAACATTTGGCCCTTCCTTTCATGTGGGTATATATCTGAACAGTTACTTGATTATTTTAAGTACTGATGTTGGTTGTTCTCTAATAGCTTTCCAGATAGTACCTTTTTATATATGCTGGGGAGGTGCATGCAAAAGCAGGTGAAGAATTTGATTTGCTCCAGGAAAATAATATGAAGATTGATAAAGGAGCATGTGGTAATATCAGAAGCAAAGAGACTAAAACACATGCTGTTTAGTTAAAACACATGTTTTAGTTAAAAACATGCTGTTAAAGACAAGGGGTTTTTTAAGCCTAGTTGAAACTATTAGTAAATCATGGAGGTTTTGGCTAAGTTCACAGCTGTTATAACACAAGAGAATATACATATCTTTGGCTAAGCTTCCCAGTAACTGTCAGGAATTGACCTCTCGTGGACCACAGTGCCAGAATTATATTCAAACCACACAGAAAAAATCTTAATCTTTTCTGCAGTTATTCTGAATAAGTAATGACCAGTGTTTTGGTAGCCTCAAAAGGACCATGACGAGCATTTTTAGATCCTCACAATAACTAGAAACCTAGTTATGTATAGGAAAAAAAGATGAGTAACAGTGCTGTCACACTGAGTCACTGAGGAACATACTTTCCTTCAGCATCTGGCCTGCCTGGAACCCATGGTTTCACACCTCTACTGTGAAGGACATAGTAAAATCAGCTTTGTGCACTTCAGAAGCATTTATTACTGCTGGTACAAAATAACCTAATGGTCGCTAAGGAAACTTTGTGTTTGGTTTTAGGCAACAAAAGCAGCAATACACCAATCAGCTTGCCAAAGAAACTGACAAATACATTAAAGAGTTTGGATCTTTGCCTGCAACAAGTGAACAGGTACAAAACCAAAGAGCATGGCTTGTTTGACTGTCATGTTGGCTCATGTAGAGTATTTTAATGACTTCACTTTTGCATGCCTTTTTTTTTTTTTTTTGTGCTCCTCACCAGGCTTTCAAAGTGCTGTTTTACTTGTTGACATATTTGCACAACAGGGACACTTAGAACACAAGAATATTTTCTTGCAGTCCAGACATGTTCAAAAGTTGGGTTTATTTATCAGGAATGAGGTAGCCTGACTGAAATGGCAGGAGTCGAGGCAGTGTGCTGTGCCTGTAATTTCAGGTTGCTGAACACTGTGATCCATTGCAGTGATCCCAACTTTGCTTCTAGGGGCAAGGTTTTGTGTGCCAAACCCCCTTGCAGGGCAGGTGGCTAGGCCAGTTCACCCTCTGTCCGAATAGTTTGTTTAAGCACAGTAGGTCTGTTCTACAGCACTCAGATCAGCATATATGCTGTAAATGTCCACAGACTTTTCCTTTCTTAAGAGCAGTAGAAAGGAGCTGTTACTAAAACAACTTGTCCAGGCTTAAAACTGCTTCTTTCCCAGGTCTGTGTAAAATTTCCACAGGAGGTAACATGTGAATTGGCTGTTTCCATTAGCATACTTGCCTGCTATCCTCTTCTTTCTTATCCAAGCAAAATCGGTCACTTAGGTAAGGGAAGAGCAACAGGGTCCTAGAAAACATAGATTCAGGCAACAACTGAATTCACTCAAACAACTTGCCTGGGTAGGAGCCTCCAGGGATATTAATTGTCCTGAAACACTGAATTCAAATGGCAGGCCATGATTCACATATGGTCATCCTGTCAAGGTGTAAACTTCTAGTAGAAGTCTTAAAACTTGGTCTTGGAATATAACCTCTAGTTCAGGAAAAGTATGTTTAGAGTTGTTTTGTTGCGGGGTTTTTTTATGGTTTCTCTGTTTCTGTATGTTGGAGCCGAAAAGTCCGCAAGATGTTTTAATGGTTTAATTTTACTCCTTTTGTCACAAGCATCTTCATCAGAGCTGCCTCTCATATGCATAAAAAACAGATTGATGAGTGGCAAATTATAGCCTCTCAGAAATTTGGAAGAAAGGGTTGGTATAATACATGCATTTAAGAAAATGTGGTGAAGCCTCTCTTGAGTGCTCAATATTTCTTGTCCCTCTCCCACATCTTCCAAAAAAATCATGTTAAGCCTGACATGTTAGAACAGGTATTTTAGTACCAGTTCTTAAGCACTTGAGGGAGACTGTGATTCCAGTTCTGCATGCAGCTCAATATGTACTTTCAGCATTTATGTAAAATGCATGTGGAGCCCTGTCTATTTCCTTCTTTTCTGCACCCTTTCTCCCATTCAGTCACCTGTGCATATTTTAAGATTTGGATATCAAGATATTTCACATTTAAACAGAAGGTTTTATAAGCAAGAGATAATATGGAAGATAGAAAGTTTTTTTTATCCCTTCCCATTTCTCTTTTCCAGCTGTTAAGTGAAGCTAAACATATTGGTTTCCTCTTTAAATATCTTAAATTGTGGCAGTTATGTGATCCCAGAGGGAAGGAAGGTTTATCCATGCAGCTGTGAATGTTTGGGGTTTTTTGGACTGCTTTCCTTTACAACTATTTAGACAAAAAGAGAATATATGCCCTAGCTTTGAGCAGCCTGGAAATGGAGTCTTTGAAAAGCCTGAGCTCATTTGACTTGTTAAAACTTTTTCTCCTATAGCGTCAAAGAAAAATACAGAAAGACCGTCTTGTGGGGGAGTTCACCACAGCCCTAACAAATTTCCAGAGACTCCAAAGGCAAGCTGCTGAGAAAGAAAAAGACTTTGTAGCCAGAGTAAGAGCCAGCTCAAGGGTATCTGTAAGTATCTGGAATGTGACATTATTCTCTATTTACAATGTGCTGGTGGTGTTGGATGTCAAATTTGTCTCCATAATGCTACTTACAGAAGTAAGTATCTGACTCCAAATACTGCAGAAGATGTGCTATATAGTTATGTGCCTTTAAGATTTCTTTGCTTACCTTTATGCATAGCTGAATTACACATTTCTGTTAAAGTAAAGGGTGAATGTAAGTTGTATATACAACTTATATGTGTGTGTATATATCTATATATAATAAATATATAGATATTTAAGTTGTAATAACCCTCCTCCCAAAGAACTGTTCCTCTCCTGGCTTTTATCACCCAAAGCCATGAACTGCCTCTGCATTCATCCCGTAAGCTTGCAAAAGCAATTTTCAGTAGATTTTTAAATGCTTTTGCTGGACCTTTAGGTACCAATAGATTATTCCTACAGGGAAGAATCACATGCCAGTTTTGAAGCTTTGAGGAGCTTGAAATGTTAAACTTTTTCTTGTTGGCATATCAATTTTGCCATTTCACTCTGCCAAATACACATTGCTGTACTTGTAAATTTTACCAGGCAGTTACTGATTTTTTTTTTTTTGCTTGTATTTCAGCTTTATGCATGCATAAAGCCAAATCAGGATGAGAACATGTTAAATCATGTTTCAGTTTCAAGTTGACTTACTGTAAACCTTGTAATATTGACTCATTACAGAAATGCTGACAGTGCTCCTTTCAGGACCATAATGTTTTATTTATATTTTTAAACACTGGTCACGTAGGGTGGTGCTCCTGAAGAAGCCTACAAAGAAGGAACCCTTGTCTCTTGGGACAGGTACGTTGACTTTGTTAATAAGTCATAACTTAGCTCAGGATAACAAATGGCCTGCAGGGAAAACAGCTGATAAATTTTGTAATAACTTTTTTTCCAGTCATCTGCCTTTTTCTGGAGGTGATTGGGACAGGTTGTTCATTCAGGCTTCATTCTATACAACAAGTGTAGAGAAGAGGCTTTGGTAGGATAGCTGGGAAGAAAAAGGAGCAGTTCACATCATCTCCTCCTTTTTTCCCCATTCTTCAGCTTTAGTAATCTCCTTATGCTGCTCTCAGTCTGTATTTAGGGTTTCTCAGACCCAGACTTAGGTCAGCAGAGAAAACCTGAGAACAGAGTAAAGCTGTAAAGTTTTGATAGAGCTCCAGTGTTTACCAGGATCTCTCACTGCATTCATACAAGAACTGCTTCTCAGTCTTAGAATCTGTTTTGTTGGTTAAATTGCTTTTACCTCAGGTGGATATAAACTTTGCAGTTTAGAATTGAGAAGAAACTTTGCCCCTGTATTCATACTTGAAATTTCCAATCTGCTTGCTTGATGCTATATGCAACATTGCTGCAGCAGTAGCTTCCTATAGCCAAAGTGTGACTGTTCCACCATCCCTGTTAGCTAGGTAGGCAAGAGTAAAAAAGTTCATTTTGTTCACTGATAATGTAAAGGATATGCTATGTTGTTTTATTCTTCCGAGTTATTTCTCATCGTGCCTGTTCAATTTGGGGTGGTTTGTTTTGGTTTGTTTGTTTGATAGTCAACCACAAGCACAAGTGCAAGATGAAGAAATCACAGAAGATGACCTCCGTCTTATTGAGGAGAGGGAATCTTCCATTAGACAGCTTGAGGTAAGCACGAGTGATTTTTAAGGCAGGATATTCTTTTAATCTTTCCAAAGAAAACCAAACATTTTATAGTGGCATGAGCAATAATTTGCAGGCATTAATCTTGAGAGGTTTGTTTGTGGCTATGGTTTTTTTTTCCTTCAAAACTATAAATATTGCCATTAGGTATGAAATGTGCTGTATAAAAGCCATGTTCTGATAGCATGTTTAAATTCAGTGGTTCAGTTATGGAATAAGAGAGTGGTTATACCTTTTTTTTTTCACACATAGAGGTCATACTGTAGAACTCTTTTTAATAGGATCTATAAATGGAGAAAATGTATTGTTCAGCATTTACATTTATCAAGAGGGTTTTTTGAACACTTCTGGGAATACAGACACTCTATTTCTTTCCAACTTTAGCAAAAAGTAAACAAACAAACATGTAAAAGCAAGGTGCAAATTACACAAAAACATTGTCACATATGATGAAATACTGATACAAGAGACTTCTGTGAAGACAAAATAAATTCTTCCAGCCAGTTTGGAATCCACATCTCTATCACTAACAAGGAATATGCTGGAACTGGAGTTTGTCAGGAAGTCTTGCTGATACAGGTAGCAAAATCCATTCTCTGTATAAATTTTTCAGAAATCTCCCTTGCCACCCATATGTTAATGTACAATGAACTGAACTGAACATACTTCAGTCAATAGTTAAGAAGAGTTAATATGCACAGTGGTAATATGGCATCTTTCACTTCCTCACAACCAAATTGTAATAGGATAATGTGATATAGGTGCAGTAGGCTGGTCATATTATACAGGCTATTTGTGTAAACCGTGCTACTTAGGAAATTTGTGTCTTTAATAGATGAGCAAGGCAAAATACTTTCTACAGATGCTTTTCTTAATGTGGCTTAAATAGATAGCTTTTAAGCAAAGATGGCATGAGCCTTTCCCTGCAGTTAAACTAATGCAAGTAACTGTGTAGGCAAGCCCTCAGTAAGGAAGAGTCCTGTTTGTAATGTGATGTGAAGTGTACTTTGTGCACATATTCATTTTTAGTCAGTTTGATTGTGATAAACTTGGTCTTTTAGTGCCAAAAAAGGACTTCCAAATAAATGTAATAAGGTTTTTTATTGTTCTGCAGTGTTAAGAGACATGGATGGCTCCTCAGGAGGTGGAGGAGTGGTATTGGTATTTGAATGTATAGAGATGCTAGCATATGTCATGTCAATTAATGCTATGATTGTTTCCTTGCAGGCAGATATTATGGACATCAATGAAATTTTTAAAGATCTAGGAATGATGATTCATGAACAAGGTGATGTGATAGGTATGTCCAATTTAAATACTCTGATTACATAGGCAGTTCAGAAGTTAACTTTGGCATAAATACAGGATGGGTGAGACTTCCATAATGCAAGGTATAAGAGGCTAGATATTGATGGAGACACCAGCAGTTGAAGGGAAGCTATTACATATCCTTTTAAGTGTATTTCAGCATTTGAAACCTTTGGCTGGGTTATGACTAACCAAAATTTGAAATCTTTCCTTTTAAAATAAAGACAGCATAGAAGCCAATGTGGAAAATGCAGATGTACATGTGCAGCAAGCAAACCAGCAGCTTTCAAGAGCAGCAAACTACCAGGTAACCAATGCCCACTGCCAGTTATGTGTAACTGTCCTTCCTTAGCAGTCAGGACTTATGCAGTTCAGATTTTCCTTATCAATTTCTTCAAGTCTTGGAGGCTTACTTAAGTGTTAGACTATGATCGTATTTCTAGGTCACTATAAAACAAAAGTCAGTGACCTCTGAAAGCTTTGGGTTTCCTGTAAAATTAGCCAGTTTTTTTCAGTGGAGCTGGAGTTACACCTTTTTTAAAAACAAAGAAACAACAACAAAAAAAAAAAAACAGAAAAAGCCAAACAAACTAACTGCTCGTTTTACATCTCAAAAACTAAAAGGATCCTGTGTAGGGAGAAGAGAGTCCCTAAAGATCACTGAAGGAGTAGTAGGGAAGTAAGGAAGATACACAGGAAAGTCTTGTGAAGATTCAGTTAGTCAGCACCAATTTTTGCTGTCTGAACTCTTCTCAAATCTGTGTATGCAGCTTTTGTACTTGCAACACTGATGCTAAAGGCATATTTGAAACTTCCAAACTTTTTTGCAAAGCTTTTGAAATATCTTTAAATGCTTCTGTATAACATTTTTTGAACTTACTAGAAATAATCTTTTTACTAATAAATGTTCTCTCCTAAGTCAGAGTTACTTTTTAGGCTTTTTTTTACTTTTAATCCTCTTAGTACTAGCCAGGAGAGTAAATGTCAAATGACAAAATGTCTGAAATGTTGCCTACTGATTTCAGAAATGGGAGGTGGAAAGGGGTGAATGCATCCTTGTACTCTATTTTAGGTGGCACTAATTGGCACAATAAGTATGGTTGTCTTCTATTTAGATACTGATACACTTCAGGAAAAAAATAGCAGCAGCCAAAATTCTCAGTTCTACATTTCCTTGTTGAAAACTTAAATGAAAGGCTTTGTCTTTAATCTTGAGGAGGAAAGGACAAATAAGATCTCCATGTCTTTAGTCCATAGACTTGCTTTAGTAGTATTACAGAGAAAGTGTCAGATTTCAGTGCATTGTTGGCATGAGGTGGACTCTAGGATGAAAACAAAAGAGGCAGAGAGGGTGAGGAGAAAATTTGCTACAGCTTTGAAAAAAGGAGGGTACTCTAGCAAATGGATTCAGTTCTAACAAGCAAAACAAGTAATTAAGAAATCTTAGCCTGATGATAGAAAAAGTAGCAATGGGATACTAAAACTAGATGAGAATAGTTAAGAATCTTGGTGGTCTGGATGGAGAATTCACAGCTCCAATGAAGAACTGACACAGATGTACTACTTCAGGGAGGAAAAAGCAAAGACACTCAGGCAGAAGACATTTCTGTTCTCTGCCAAACAGAACAAAGTCTGGCTTTGCTTTTAGAGCTCTGGCCTAGAATCACAAAATTTGAGTGTTACTGTTCCTTGGCTATCAGCAAAAGCCTGTGAAACCCACTGGTAATTTCCTTCCCTGTTGCAAAGGAAACCTTCAAATTCCATATTGTTCAGGTAAAGGGCAACAGACTGATGCTAGTCTTGGGTGCTCTGGTATTTATTTACACACCTGTATACTATAACTTGCTCTTTATTGTAGTGACATCTAAATAACTGGGTCTCTAGTCGGGTATCTCTTCTTTTTTCCTTTTTTTTTTTTTTTTTTTTTTAGCAAGTTTTGTCCCTAAAATAACTCTGTAAATCTTCTAGAAGTTTAAAATTGTAGTACTTCGTCCCCTTCTGTATATACATGCATACTAGTCTTTAAATACTTTTTTTTTAGGAGAACATTTCTACTTCCTCTACTGTGCATATTCCACTGCCCATTTTCCTTTGCATGTGGTCATGTGCTCTTTCATAGTTTATTTTCCCCAGTATTCTAAGTACATCCATTTATTACATTATGATTCTTTCACTTGTTTATTACATATACCAGAAAATACTACTGAAATCATTCTGTTGTGTAATATAGCCATTAAAGTAATGGCAAACTTATCTC
This sequence comes from Phaethornis superciliosus, assembly GCA_023637945.1. Taxonomy (NCBI): domain Eukaryota; kingdom Metazoa; phylum Chordata; class Aves; order Apodiformes; family Trochilidae; genus Phaethornis; species Phaethornis superciliosus. Next base: position 59,166,093 of record JAJQWJ010000003.1, read on the forward strand.
TTTTTTTCTTGAGTTTTGTATGACTTGTTGCTAGTAAGAATGCAGTTTATTTAGATTGCACAAGTGGCAGTGCCTTAAAAGCATTTGAGTGGTCTTTTGATGTGTGGTACAGTTTCAAATCAACTTAATTTGGTTTTTTTCTCTGTTGGCAGCAAAGGTCCCGAAAGAAGATGTGCATCCTCATGGCTATACTTGTGGTTGGAGTATTCATTATTGGAATCATCATATGGCTCTCTACAAGACCCAAGAATCATTAAGATTGGAAAAGACCTCTAAGATCATCAAGTGCAACTGTCAACCTACACCACCATGCCCATTAAACCATGTCCTGAAGTGCCACGTCTACACATTTTTTGAACACCTCCGGAGATGGTGACTTCCCTAGGCAGTCTGTTCCAGTGCTTGACCACTCTTTCAGTAAAGAAATTTTTTCTAATATCCAATCTGAACCTCCCCTGGCACAACTTGAGGCCATTTCTTCTCATCCTAAATGAGTCTCTGGAGACAGCGTTGCAACTGACATTTAAATTATGAAAGGAAATGCCAGTGGTTTGCTCACTGTGAAGCTGAGTAAAAAAATGGTTCTGTACTTCATCACACTTATAAAAAATAAGACTTTTTTGTTTTGACCTGAGAATTAACATTCTCAGTATCAGTGTCAGTATAACTGCCTGCCCTCTTGGATGTGAGTGCCAGAGAAAAAACAGTCAATATAATAAACTGTTCTGTTAACTTAACATAAAAACCTCTTAATGTTTGAGGGAGGGGGTAATCAAACTCCTAATAATTGTTTTTGAAAGGGGGTGGTGGTGTAATTATTATTTGAGGTATTGCTAAATGTTGCTACCAAAACAAACTACTGAACTGTTGCTTGAGGCGACAGATTCACATCTTGGAATTTATTTTTAAGTTCTAAATGTCTTTCTATTTTCTTCCCATCCTAATCATCTGCCCATTTGATATGGGTCATTTAAAAATAAAATGTGGGTTGCTGAAGTTGATGTGATATCTCTTTTATAACTGAAGCCTTTGAATTATGCCATCACTTGTCCTGAAGTCTTTTAGATGCTTCATATTTCTCTGCACCTGTCATTGAGTATGGTTATGCCTGGAATCCTCCTGAAAAGGTAGGTAGGGTGGATTATGTAGCTGTGTGGGGGGTTTGTTTCAGTTTTTGCATTAAGAAATGCTGTGTTTTATATGCACACATCTGTTATCTTTTAATCTGAATGTGCATCAGTGAGGTTGGGAAGATGACAATAAATTCTAGTCTGTGAATTCTTAGATATACTGGGAAAAATAGAAATTCCCAACTTCCTAACTGCACTTGAATACCACTGTTCTGAAACTGCCTTGATTTGGTTTCCATGAACAGATCTAAAGTTGTATATGAGGCCTTTCATACAGCTGAAGATCACAAGTTCAATAGTGGTATTTGAACTTAAGTTGAAGTCTGTTGAATTGATTCAAACTGTGTAAGATATTTGAAGCTTATAGCCTTTAAAATGACTTTTTTCTTTTTTTGCCCTTTTGTACTAATATACTAAAAATGTAACAACACTTTTTTGCCAAATAATCTATTTGCCTTTTTAATTGATCTTATTGAACTAATCTGAAAAGTGTACAAATGAAAAAGTTAGTTGATCTGTGTTTTATAAAGTTCTTGTACACTAGACTGATAGGGAATATACTGTTTACAAGGTGAGCTATGAAATATTAATTGAGAAAAATCTAACTGTAAGCATATATGGACTTCAGAATTGTAACCGTGCAACCAAAATAAAGGTCTTTTAAAGAGTATGTTTTTCTAGTAGGGTTTTTTTGTTTTTTTCAGAATCCATTTTACAAGGATAGCTGTCATCTTTGCCTTTATGTAAATGAGTGACACTGCTCTCTACATCTGCAGAGAACTCCAGGGCAGCACTGGGATGTTTACAGACAAGCTCCTGTACCTGGTAGAATGTGGCCCTTATTGCTCACTACGAATCCTGGTACTACTGATTTTCAAACTTGATTAGAAAGAAACAATGTTAGGCTTTTTTTATGTTTGGAAAGTCACTGTTGGGGGGTGTATATAATCCTTTTCAAGCTGCTCCTATCAGAGTTCCTCTCATATCTTTTCCCTCCCCTGTGTATGTGCATGCTTAACTGTATAAACTGCATGTCCAAGTATTTTAAAAAAGATTTGATATCTATTAAGAACCTGGTACAACATCTGGATGTAACATGTATGAGTCAGTGTTTTTAAAACAAGGACTTGGGCTGTTCCAAATTATCTATCAATATCTGTCAGATTAGCAAGGCCAAAAAATGCAATCAAAGCACCCTTCATTTTACTGAAGGAACCTGGTAAGAATAGTTCCTTTGTAGTTATCTTAACCACACACCAGGGGTGCTTTTCTGTTCTTTCTTGCTTTTTAAAGAGCTGAAAATCAGAGAGGCAGAAGGCTTTTTAAATACTTTTTTTTTTTCTTTTCTTTTTTTCCCCTGCACCTCCCCCTTTGGAAATTGTTCTTGGTAATCAGCAGGGTATACAATATTCCCAAACTAACTTCATACCTAAAAGCATTCTTAAGTTCCCCGAACACACACTGTGTGCATATATTCAGAAGTATGTTTGATGCCAGGAGTATAGGCTAGTTTTGGGGCATCAAAACTAGTATGAAAGCATAAAAAAAAAATCTTGGGAAGTAAGAGGTCAAAAGATGGAGGGAGGGAGGTAACGACATTATCTGTTAGTAAAGTTTGAAAAAGCACACAGCCTTGTAGTTGATCATGGTTGGGGATGTTTCAAGGACTGTGTCGCTGGCTGCCACATTTGGAAGTAGATGACTTACTTTGCCTTTGTTTAGTTCTGTTTGAACTTATCTGATGATTTAAAGAGCAGACTAGTGAAAGAAGAAAGTGCAGATATCTCGTTTCTGCTGAATATCAACATTTGATGGATACCTATGGTGCAAAGTGATGCTTAAGTGTGCAGCATGCAGCTTTCCTTTTTCAGTTTGCAATTAGCTCCAAATCTCTCACCCAAAGCTGTTGTGCAGTGAGCAGTAATTACTCTCTGATGAGGTGCCCACATGCAGAGCCATTGGAGATGTTACTGCAGGATGCAGTTGTAAGAATAAATACTTGAAACCAATCAGTTTTCAGGCCCCTTTGTTGTTGTACATGCCTCCGATTGTGTCCCTGAAGTTGCTGAAGTTTCTGTAGCTTAGGGAATGCAGGTAATAAGGCAGTTTAGTTCTTAGTGCATCCTGAACATATTCAATGATAAAAAAAAGCCAAGTGTTTGTACAATAAGGAACTCTACAAACCCAGAAAAAAAAAATAGAAAAAGTTTTTAAATGTACATTTCTTAAAAGCTTGCTTTATGTTCCAGTAGAACAACGTGAGACCACCAAACAGTGTTGCAATTTACTATTTATAAAACTGATTCTCTGCTTTTCCAGTTGTCTATTTTAAATGTCTAGGCTTGAACACAGCTGTGGTGATTCTTTTTCCTCAGACTCCAAGTATCAGAAAGTCATTTAGGTTAAGAGAATGCATCACACTTGTTGATATTTACAAAAATAAATCTGAAGAGAAACTTAGTATAAATGTTTGCTTATTAATAGTAATACCTCAATCCACAGCACAACACTTTTCTGCTACTGCTGATAAAATAGATTTTTCTTGTTTAAGAAAGAAAAATAATATCCTAGATTACCAGGCCTGCTAGCACAGGGAAATTAATCAGATTGCAGCTTTTTTTAATTAATACCCTATTCTAACATTTGTCTTAAAGCAGGGGGAAAAGATAAAAATGAACAGTACAGAAATTGGGTGTTGGTAGCAGCATTGTTCACTCTCCCCCCTCACAGCCCAGGTCTTCCAGACGCACCATGGAGTTATGGTCATGTTTTTCCTTTATTTAAGGAAATGTTTAGTCTTTGGCAGTGCAGATCTAATTGTGAAGAGATAATAAGCGTGGGAAGCAGCAGGCAAACAGCATAATTTAGGCAGTATAAATGGTGACAAACCTTCCTGCCTTTATTCAAAAAAGGAAAAGCTGCTGGAGCTATTGCTTGCAGCTCAGGCAGGAGGACCCCGCTATGCTCAAGGCCTCCGCGACAGCTTCAGCTGCTCCGAAGCCCTGCCCACTGTATGGACCTTTATCTAAAGGAGGTAAGAGGGGTCAAGGAGAGATTCTTCCTGCAAGATCATCATCCAGCATCTTGTAGAGAGGATAGATAAATATATTCCCTCCCACCTGTGCTGTTTCCTTCCTCCTGCCCACCCTCGCATATGCCTGGATGTTTTCTCCTCGGAGGGAACTGAAAACTCACATTTTTGTTCCAAGAGCCCTGCACAAAGAACGAATCAGACCTTCATATTTCATGCTCTTCAAGATCTTCTCTGCCACAGTGTCATTTAAATTGCCAAAAGCCTCATTGTCTGATATGCCATCCCCTGACCCTTCTTCTGCAGATAAATAAGTATAAATTTGGGGGCTTGACACGATGTTAGCAGGGAAAATTAGGCTGAAGAAGTTTGGAGGATTAGAAATGCTTGTAAAAAGTAGATTTGAACTGTCTTTGAAAGATGACAGAAAAAAGTTGAGGATTTATCCTATGTCAGCGTTGGTTTTGATGTCTTCAGGAAATCAATATTTAAAATAATAAAAATAGAACTTTAAATGGAAAAGGAAACTAAAGCATTTGTCTCTGATCTGTATTGTTTCAATTAGTGTATAGCTTGTAAATTCCCCAGCAGGGAATCTCAAACTTTGATGCTCTAGAAGGGGAGAAGAGCTGTCTTTGCAGCAATGAACCACTATCCTTTCACCTCAGCCCTAGTCACATCCCTGGGAAAGGGCAGTTTGGCATCTGAGCATCCAGGCATCATTAATTTTCAAGTCTTAAGGCAATCAGAGGTTTTTAGTTTAAAGGATGATATGCTCTTAAACACCATCTGTTGTGAGAAGAACAGATGCCTGTCTCTCTCTGTGATGCTGGAGTTTTGGAATCAGGGAAAGGGCTCTTCTGCAGCCTGGTCAGCCATCATGTGCTGGGGCACGATGTGGTAGTTATTTAAACTCACCTGGTTGCAAATAGGAATGAAGTCAGGTGTCTGAACACCTGAAGAATCTGAAATTACAGTGAGAAAATGTAGCTGGATTATGAGAGAGAGCCACTTGGGTATCTCTTAATAATTGCTTTGCATATGAGTGTTGGACTAGTTCCTGAATAGTCTGTGGTGCCTTGAGATGAGAGAGGAATTTCTTTATTATACCTTTTGTGTGAGGTTTTTTTTTCACAGTTTTGGTATCTGAATGTTTCAATGAAGGGTAGAAATCTACCTTTCAATGAAAAGTAGAAAGCAAAACAGGTAGAATCCTGCTTTGAGGAGTACAGGTTTTGTTAGAAATATTGGGATGTAAATATGAATTATCTGGATTTGTTTTGAAATACATAAATTTGCATTTGGTGCTGTGTAAACAGAGGGTAGTGGATTATATGGTATTTGGTATTTATTTAGGGAAAATATCAGTATGATTCTGTAAAATGCATACAAAATCTAAGGATTTTCTTGATTGCTCATTATGCTGATCTAAAATGAGCAGCTATGTGGTAAGACTGGTTCAATGACGACATGTATAACCCTTGGTTTGGGGCAGATTGTGACTGTCTGGACTTGAGGCCCTGTCAGCTGCCACTGGGTCATTCTGCTAAACCCCAGTGTCCCTGTCCCTTAGAAACTGTCTCTGTGAAGCACCACTTACAGTGTGCCCTTGTAGAAACTTAGCAAACACTTATTTTTTGCTGGGGGGCTTGTATCTGACTCTCAAGTGCAGTGCAGGAGGTGCAGAGCCAACACAGAGGAGGCAACCAGCATGACCAGCACTACATTCCACCTCCCTTGGAGCTCACCCTTGGAGTGGTGCCTGCTGAAACCAAGAACTGGGCCTCACCTCCTTCAGCACCTTCCTTACACTCCCCACACCAATTCACCCAGACAGGAGGCTTTTTTTTTTTTTTAAAAAAAAAAAAAAAAAAAAAAAAAAGCAACTGTTTGCACAACTTATCCCGGTCTTACCTTTCCTACTGGAGGCTTTTCCCCTGCTCCAGCCTTCACCTGACAGCAAGGCAGAACCAGCCCTGCTTTGAGGTTCTGCCTACTCCATTGTGCTGGCTCGCTTTCTGCAAATGCAGTCATTTAGGTTGGCTACACTATTGCTGCTCAAGTCAGTAGTTCTAGGCTGGGAACAAACATTTTATTCATTCAGTGTCAAAGGCATTTAGTGATGGAGCAATTTGACATCGTCAGTTCAGTAGCTTCCATCAACTTCTCAACCAGTTGTAGCTTTATCTCAGTGTAGCTGAGGAAGAGGAAAATTCATTTTGTTTCTTCTGGCAGACAGTGGAGTGATATTTATTTTTTATTCTATCCTTACAGGTCTAATTTTATGATAGAATTGCACCTGAAAAGAGGCATTTTCTTACAGGTCAACCTGCCTGTCATTTCTGCTCTCCCCTCCCCCCCGATTTACTTCAGAACATTGCCAGGAAGTTTGACCTCAAATTTCTCTTTTTCCCCAGACATAAGATACCCATAAACACTTTTTCCCCAGACATAAGATAACCATAAACTCTAGATAAACTGCACTCCTTTGGACTTTCAGTAGAAATTAGTTCTCAAAGAAAAAAAAAAAAAGGAGCATGAGGTTTGTGATTCATCAATTTGCAAACACAGCTCTTCATAAAAAGGCTGAAGGGCTATTTTGTAAACCATGCACAGAGACTAGAAGAGCTCTGAAACCCCAGAAATATTACATAAAAACCACAAAACTAAATGAAAGTAAGAAAAATATTTGAAGGGAGAGGACGAGGTAGGGGAGACAGAAAAGGATCTTTCTATGGCCTGTAATACAGAGAAGGACAGAAACAAATATAAGAGCTGTAGGTCTGAGAAACTGGACATGACTGTGGAGGGTTGTACTGAATAACACTATGCAACATTGTTCTGGGAAAGTAATGGTGTCTGACTGTCACCCAGTGCAGATGACTCAAATTTTGGAATTGCTCTTCTATGAATAGCCTTCTAAAGATGACCTTCGCTATGGACAGAAAAACCCTCTTTGCTTTGGGAGGGAAAAACCCAGGATGGTTTTTTCTCCATGTTGTGTTTCCTTTGTATACTGAGGATTCAGTAGACTGGTGAAGTAATTTTTTTTACGAGTTTAGCAAAGGGATTCAGATGCCTGAACTTTTCCTGACTTCCTAGTTATGTCCTTGTTATCTAGGAGAGTGCGTGTAGAGAAAAAGAAAAAAAACCAAACCAAAACAAAAGGAGGACTGGAGCAGAGGCAAGATGTGTTTAAAAAAGCTTGTAAAAAGGATTAAGAAGACCAAATGTCATCATAGTAATATCAGGAAATTGAGATGTACATGAATAATTCACCTTGGCTGTGCGTGAGATGTCAGTATGAAGTAAAACGTGTACTAGTCTCAATAACTTAGACATTTGGCAATTCAGATATTTTATTAAGTCATAACCAAAATTTCCTTAAGATTGAAAAGGGTCCTGGAGTGTTGATATTTCAGTTACTTTTGGCTCTTAATTATTTTTGTGCCTCCTCATCTCTGCTGTCCCATCATGAGGTTGTTGGTGAAGGAAATGGACTGTTCCTTATGCGTTTACTCATCTGTGCTTTTCACCTCCATTCATTCTACAACAAAATCACATCTGCAACACTCCTGTGCTATTCTGTTTGGATGTCTCTAGCAAGTACCCTGCTCCAAGCTACATTCTCTGCTTGGATGCAGCAGCTCCAGTTCCCATGATAAAGACTGGTTTTTTACTGTGTTCAAAATAACACAACCGGTACAGAAGATGCTTTTCTGAAATGCTGCTTATCGATGCCAAGGACACCTTGAATATTTTCATATGGCAACTAAACCTGTTTGGGTTTTTTTTAAGCCCCAGATTTGCCCTGGCCTTCATTAGTCATTGCTAAAGTGAGAAGTGAGGAGTTTTCTCAGCTTGGTCCTCAGGCTTTCCTGGTTTGGCTTTGCCATATGGCTATATAGAGGATCTTCAAATGAGGTCCTTAACAAAACAGCCCAGAAGCATTAAGACAAAAAGTACAACATTTTAAAATGCTTTATCAGGAAACCATTTGTCTGATCAAAATTTCTGAGCACTAAAGAAAAAAAAATATATGGGGTTTATAAATCAAAATCTGAAAGGCAAATGCAAATTTAATGTGATTAAACCCAGCCTCCAACAGCTCTTTCTGTTTATCAAGGGTCTTAAAATTTGGCATGACTACAAATTACGGAGTACACCCCACTGTGCTGAGTATTGCTTAAGGGCTGTTAGTCATTATGGTGCTAATAGTAATGATTTGCTTTTAGCGGGTACCAAAGTACCACAAGTGTTTACTTTGTTGAAGATTCTGTGGGCAAGGGGATGAATTAGACTGAAGAGGATGTCAGAGAACTGGGGCTAGTCTGACCTGGTGCGTGGATGTCATCTCATTTGAGAACAAGGAGCTGTCAGCTGCACCTCGGAACTTTGCTACTTCCAAGAAAGTGATAGGGAAATATTCAAAAAGCCCCAAACTCTACATCAACAAATCCTAACTGTCTGCTTGAAATTCAGGCAACAGCCTAGTGGTGTAGTCTGATGTCTGATTTGCTGTGGCAGTCCTACCTAGATTATTAGTCCAGATGAAGATTTGCTAGAAGAATAAACAGGTGACTGTGGATGCCTCTTGAACTCCCAGTGATGTACTTCACAGAGAAATCTCGACAAGATGCTGCAAACACACAAGCCAGCAATTTTCAGGGAAGTTTGGGTTTGGACTGTAACCTCTTCTCTTACCAGGCATAACAAGAGTTTGGTGTTAAAATAATACAGATGCTCTTGAAAAATGCTGAGGAGTCAGACTCTGATCTATACTTAGCCCTGTGAAATTATAGTACAGAGCAAACAAACCAAATTTCATTACATCTATTTAATGGAAAACTGGAAGTTTGGTGTTGCAATGTCAGGCTTGTAAAAATGGAGAGAGATGAAGGAAGCCAAAAAAAAAAAACCAAAACAACCCAACACATTATGATTTAAAGTCCATGAAATACCACTACTTACTGAAAATGACACATTGTGCCAGTAGGTTGGAAATAAGTAGTTGACAACAACATTGGTATCACATGAGTCTTCTGAGGTTGTGACCACAGATGGTTGTCGACTGTGGCCGCCTTCTCCAGGTTCCACAGAGGCTATAGGGGTGAGTACTGAGTTCACTACTTCCTCAAGGATCTCTGCTATAAAAGCAGAACTATTGTGGGCCTAGATACATGAATTGCAGAGTGTTATGCTGCCAGAACAAATCATTGTCTAAGGGCAATATAGGTATTGGCATTTTAAAGTAAAACACTAACAGGGCAAGGGGCCATCAAAAAGCAGATGCTCTTGGTAAATTTTGCTGATAAGTGCTAATAGTGTGTTGGCTGCAAGAGGAATGAATGCAGTGTTGGAAACCACTGTCTTTAAAGGACTTCAGAGATGGGAAGTCTGTGAAGCAGAGGTAGAAATGCAAGTTCACTGGGCAGAGCCTCTGGGACTGGTCCCTGAAGAAGAGCTTCTTGGTGCCCAGCATGATTCTTGGTGACCCGTCGTACCTTATTGTACATCCCTTCCCAAAAGAGAAATTGAGGTCCTCTCTAATGGAATTGTAATTGTCTCTCCCAGTAGTGTTGTAATCCCTGTAGTTTTCCTTGTTGAGCAATTTCTGTATCTGGTTGATCTCAGTAGGGTGATTTTTCTTTTACTGGAGGAAGTAAAAGGAGGAAAAAACCCAACAACTTCATTTTCTGCTCTGAGCTAGGGTAGTGCCCCAGTGCACTCGTGGAAATCTGGCTTTGTGGAAGGAGCACTCCTGTTGATTTACAGCTTGTAGACTGCCCAGCTCTAACACCGAAGTCTGCAGGAATGGCAATCAGAGCTGTTTACTTCTCTTTATGCTTTTCTCTCAGATAAAGCTTTTCTCTTTGGGAGCAGGAAAAGGACAGCCCCTGCCTTGGCACTTCTGTAGGAGGGTAAGAGTGGAGTGGAGGGGCGATCTCTCTGCCTTCTTCTGCAAATTCTTCCCTGCCTTCCTCCAGCCCAACCATAAGCTGACCACACAACCTGACCCAAAGTAAATTTAGGAATCAATTTGGAGCCTGGTATTTAAAAGGAAATGTTTTTCTAAAATGAAATACATATTTAAGATTTTTTTTTTTAACCTGTCAGCAAGAACTGCAGTTCAAAGCAGGTTTGGTTACAGGAAGAGGTAGTTTCTTTTTTCCACAGCCCAGTGATGTTCTGTCAAAATGGGATTATCTGTGTATTTGGTGAATATCATGATTTATGACTAATACAAAAGGAATTGATGCCTTGGTTAAAATGAAAGCAAGCAAACAGGCAATCCCTTCTGCATGATCTTTGCTCTCCCCTCACACGCATGTGGTTTAGTGTGCCTGGAGTCAGATGATGGATTATAAGGCCAAGAAGGATCCAAATCCCTATCACCAGCAGAAGGTTTCAAATACAGCTCCACCCAGAAGTCCCTGCAAATAGTTTATGGGTATGGAGCTCAGCTGGTACAGTCACATGTAGAAAGGTTGCTTACATAAGTATGGATTTTGGGCTTCAGTCCTGACAGTATTTTAACAAGGCTGTCATCGCCAAAAATTGAAATAGCATGTATTCATGCTTTGGATTGGTACTGTGTGCTCCAAACAATGATTTGTTTAGTTTTGTTGGAAAGACTCCAGCTTTGGTGAATCTGAAAACATTTGTGTGAGGCAGCTGTAATGCTGCACAGTAGTGTTTGAATGGGAACAGCTGACAGCTTCTTTTCACCTGATGTTTAGAAGAAATGGCTGCAATCTGATGTCATCTGGACTTAAATTTTCTCAATAAGTCTGGAAGTCTCTCTATCTTATACTTACTTTTTTTTCTGCAACACTTTTGTGGTGTCTTTGAAAAAAATGTCAGTGATTCATAAAATAATATATACTGATGACACCGTGTTCTCAACAAAGCTGTATTATAAAGAAATAAGAATGCAAAGTTCTAAGTAATTATATTAAAGTAATTCTTAAAATGACCAAACTGAGTACAGGAGTATATTTTACCAGATATGACATTCTCATATGGTCCTAAATCATCTGTGCAGACCTTTCTCTACACAGACATCTACAGAGAAGGTGAACGGTGGTGGTGCAAAGATATTACAAGTCTTCCTTGTACAAAGCTGGAACAAGGCTATGTAATAAAACCTGAAAATTAAAACAACTCCTTGTAAAAAACATGAGCTATGCTAGTTTAGAAGCTTTAAAAGAAGGATTTTGGGTCAGCTCATTTGGAAAACACTGTGCTAGGGAGTGGTTAGGGCAGTAAACCAAGGAGCAGAAAGAGTGTAGGGAAAGAATGAAGAGATGGGAGCAACTAGGAAAGTGATGGTGCCAATCTGGAGATTGGCAGGAACAGCAATCTTTGTACCCAGTAAGAACAGGATGTGGGAAGCAGCCTGATCATGCTTCAGATTGTATTACACCCATTAAAATATCTTAAAAAGACAATTTGTCATTAAGCCTCAGAACTCATAAAACTCACAAAGCTTTCTCATAAAGATTTTTTGCTTCAGATCTATGTCTTGCTATCCCCTGCCAATATAAAGCCAGGATGGCTACTGTGACTCTGATGTCTTATCAACATAGAGTGATGTCCAGAAATTTCTGCACCCAATTCATAGCTCTGCATTGAACATGCATATGGGACCATGGGCTCTGTTTTGCAGCCTGCAGGTCCTGAGTACCTACCATACCTTTTGGAAAGCTGGTCAGGTTACCATGTAACTTTTCCATGTCCTTGTTTTGAATTTGAACAGCTTTTGCTTTCAGTGATTCAGTTGGGAAACATCTTTATTTATAGAGTATAGTTTTATCTGTAATTTTTATCTGTTGGTAGTTACAGCTAAATGGTCAACACACCTCTTACATCTGACTCAGAGCAAAAAAATGGAAGCAGGTTTTCAAGGCCTTCAGTAAGTCTTTCAGTCATTTTCTGTGTATTTTTAGTATGCTAACTATCTTTTCAGTGTGTGGACCCTGGCATAGGGGACAGAGCAGAGCAGTGCTTGCCTCCTTCCCTAGAGGCACAGCCAGCTCTCCTCTCATTCACACTGGGTGGTTCCCATTCAGTAGATTATTTAGCAAGACATCTCTGTCTCTTTCAGCATCACTGCTTAGAGTGTACTTTTTCTACCTGTGACTTTATTTTTCCTAAGGTTGATGCTATGGTCTTATGTTTTTGCATTCCTTCTTCAGGTCTGCTTTGTGTCCTGTGAAGGTAGTGATCCATTGCCATTATCAGTGATGTCAAGAGGTGATGTAATTTCTTAATTATGAGGACTTTCATTTCATTGCTTTTTGCTATATTCCTATCACTTTAATTGTAACAGTGCTTGTTATACTACGTATGAAACTTGACAAAAGCATCTATGACCATGACAAACAACTCAACAAACACAGGAGAAAAATCCAAGCATTTTAATGATGACCACATAGAACACCATCTTTTGGAAATCTTACAGTAAACTTCCCTTCAAATCAGCAGGCAAGAATCTCATCCCTCAACCTGTGCATGCTTTATGTGCATACACTTTAAATATAAACTGAAGCTTTCTTCTTTGCTTAAATACAAGTGATCTTGTGTATGCATGTTTGAGGGTGTGTGTAAGATATACAAGAGCAAAAGGTATTGCATCAGTCCTGAGTAAAAAAACCTCAGAACTGTTGAAAAGCGCAGAGTCCTTGTAAGCTTGAGATGCAAGTATTTTTCTTCTAGCAAGGAATGCTTTCCTTTTCAAAAGCAAGGTTTGGTTTGTTTTTTTTTTCAATTTTATGTGATATCTTAATTGGGAGCTAATTTTCACAGTTCGTTGGTAAGACAGATGCTACGGTGGTTGTCCAAAGGATGAGGTACATTTGGCACCTTCTTTCTGCTATATATATTTTTTTCTTGTTTGTATTTATAGCTGTGTCTGGCTATGCAAGCTGTTTGCACAGAGGGTAAGGCACAGGGAGGCTCTCCACTTCTGCAGAACAACACATTTCCCCAAAGGCACAAAGTCCCACCTCCAGCTCTCCTTCTGTTTTGTATTTTTTCTGCTCATTTTGACCTGTAAACAAGAGATAGGAATTAAACCTGAAGGTAAGTTATGCCCTCTGAATCTATTAAATCCATCTGTCCTGTTAGGAAAAAAGTACAGATTGTTTTTCACATGTAAAAAAGTGGATTCCCATTGAGCTTTGTAAAGGATGCACAGGAAAGGAGGGCTTTAGCTTCTTTAAAAAGTAGTTTGCCAACCTGCATTTTTTTTTCATAAAAGATATTTTAATACTAAGCCATTATAACCCCATTATCATGTACTGACTCTCATAAATGTAGTATTAGGTGAAAATAGCAACAGATAATATTTAAAACCACAATGGTAGTGGATTAGGGGTTGGACTTGATTTTTATCATACTTTGTCTACAATCCTGTCATGACCAGTAAAAAAAAAAAAAAAAAAATGTATTTGAATAACCTCAGTTTTCCAAGTTTGTACTTATGTTCAAAATTACAAAGACACAGCAGAGAGAAGTAGCTTGACTCCATTTTTTTCCCCTGGTTTCATTGTGGTAAAAGTCCACGTAGTACCACTTGTCCTTCTTCCTGGGGCTGGTTGGCTTTCTGTGCTCTGCCTCTATTTCAGATAAATACATTTATCTGGCTATTTGAGAGAAAGAGTATGGGAGGCGTTTTTAAATGAAAAACTACTAGAAAAGAGGAACTATTTTATAGTGTTCAATCCATCCAGATGTTTTGTGTGTCACCATGATTTTTATTGCAATATTGTTCAAAAATACAGATGGAATTTTTAATGAGACTATGAGAAACCAATTTAGAGGTGTACCATAAGCTACCAAAACCCAGAAGCCTCAAATTCCTCATTTGTTTTGAAAAATTAAGATTTGCAACTCTAAATTTTGTTGTTTGGTTGCTTGTTTTTGTTTCGTTGTGTTTTTGGTTTTATTTGTTATTTTGTCAGCTATGGTTTATGTGCATTTAGAGAGATTCTTTCCAAAACATATACTATTTTCATACTCATTAGACATAATGATTTTTTTATTCATTCAGGCCCTAACACATAACATCCATAATACCTGTACACACATGATAGATTGGCAGGTTTTAGTGAGGTTGGGAATACCCAGGTAAAGCAGATGGCAGAGAGTTCTGGGAAATAAGAGATGCACTTTGCTGCCTGGTGCTACCCAACTGAGGATGCTCCCTGGTGTTGATAGGAACTTGGGGAGCACAGGGCAAAGAGATGATGTCTCCCTATTGTTCCTTAATGAGTTAATTAATTATGGAGATTGAGCTTGATTATGGGTTGTGACCTAACTCATAATTCACACATGCTGGTGTGTTGCATCACTGAGGCATCCTTGCCAGAAAGAAACCCGACAGAGCTGTCTGGCTGTCAATGTGTAGACAACAGGATATCCCAGAGACATAAAAATTTGGTTTCAGCCTGTTTCTAATGTACCTTGTGCTCTGTGACAGACTGTTGTTGATGCCTGTTGGCTGTTTTCACTTAGCTTACAGGAAGAAAATCATTGCATATTGAATTTTGACTATACTAATTAATGAAAGGTCTTTTATAACCATTTTAAATGTTTTATGAACAACCTAGACAACAGCAACACCTTGCTAACATGGGGCAAGAAGATTGTTCTCACCCGTGGAAATGAAATGAAATTAAATGATCCACCTTTTACTTACCCTTTTAAAGTAATATTTTCTCTCCCCCAGCAGAATGCCCTAGATATATCCAGATTTTTATATCAATGTGATGCAAGGGGGCTAGAGAAGTGTCTTACAGATTCAACTGTTTATTACAGTTTATTACAGTGGGACAGTACCTGTGCAGGATAAACCAAGCATCACTGGCTCTAGGGTACAAAATCTCATTTGCATTCAGTGTTGATCAGGAGCATGAATGTGAAGGTTTGTGGGTTAAACTTGATGTTGTTTCCAAAATACTAAGCCAGCAGGATGGGCTCCTAGGGAACATCAACATCCTCCTAGCACAAGTAAGAGGAGCTGGAAAACTCTTCTGTCTTGGTTCAAGGCCAAGATTGCTTCAAGAAGAGGAAGGTGGAAACATTGGAAACATTCTACTTGTGCCTATACTAGCACCAAACATTTCCTTGGTCACAGACTATGATCTGGCTGCTCTTAGATGCTTGTTTAAAGTATTAAACTTAGAGTTTAACAACAAAATAGAGTTGTTGGGAACAACTATTGTGTCTTAGCCTACTTGATTAAGGTGAGAAAAGAAAACATCCTGTTTAGTTTGTTGATGTTTATTGAAGCTGCACTTAAAAGAACAGCAACATGGTCATGCAAATACACAATTTATAAAGATTTTTATATATATATATATATTCATAAAGACACCCCATACTTATAAAGGTACCTAATCTAAAGATATCAAAGGCATTGACTAGCTCTGAGAGGAGAAAAATATGGCTCTATTGTGTCTTCTGAAAATGGAAGCCCTCTGAAAGTGAGATGTCTGTTGAAGTAGGGATACAAGTTGTCCAGAATTGCATTTCAGTATATATTTTGTCCAGAATTTGCTTTATTACTACATCTTTGGGGGTTTTAATTTCTTGGTTTTTGTTTCTTTTTATCCCTTTTTCTCACCCCACTCCTAAATACCTGAATTATTTTTTTACATTTTTAAGTGGAAAATTCCTGCAGTGTAATTGATCACTGTAAACAGAGTAACTGCATGATAGATCTTATAAAGTCCTTTTAAATTATTTTTCTATGCATTTTATGTATTTGTTTTGCTTTTTTTAATTTTTTTTTTCCAGGTGCAGTAGAGAGGAAGACACAGTTGTGTTTTCAACTTCAGGTTGGCATACCGAGGAGCTAAAAACTCTTCTTATGAAGTAATATACATTAATCACTAGAGCTGGAAGTAATGTTTGGCACCAGGGGATACAGAGGTGGAGCATTCTTACCTTTCCATTCTTGAAGCAGCTTGACCTTGTCTCCAGTTAGGATAGTTTTGGAGCTCTCCTGTACTACCTACAACCTGAGTTTTAAGTGCTCTGCTAATCTTAAACTGGTATAAAGAGTAGCATGCTTTCAGCTGTTCTTATGATGAATTTGAACTCTTGTCAGTTGAAGTTTTAAGTGGACAGAGGAATAAAATCAATATTAGAAAAATTCATTTCCCACTCCTGTGCTTGTGGCACTAGTAGAATGATTTAGCTTTCCTTTCCATGTTGGCAAGCTAGTTTCTGCAGACGTTGCCAAATTCCCAAATACCTTGACTCAAGTTCATAAAAACTTCTTGCTTCTCTTGGGAGAGAAAATTGGAGGGCAAGAATTTTATTAGACCAGTTGGAGAAGCTGACAAGCTTTACAGCAAAGAGTCTCTCATTTCTCTTGGTTGTGGTTGTTGCCTTTTCCCTCCTTTTACAAGTACCTCTGTGAAAGGAGGCACTTAGCTACAGAGAGCATTGCAATGTAATGCTAGGAGCTGACTGACAGCAAATGCCACACGGGGATGCCTCAGCAATGTCATTTCTACATGATTTTATCTACTCAGTTGTGGGGAAGAATTAATTCCCTTGCATCTGAATTTAACCCAATCTTTTTTTTTTTTTTCTTTTTTTTTTTTTTTTTTATTTTTTATTTTTTTTTTTTTTTTTTTTTAAACTCTTCACTGAAAGTATCTTCTCTGGCACTGATGTTCCCTGTAGTAGAACACCTTTGAACATACAAACCTTTCAGTGCCAGTACAATTTCAAAAAATCGTTATTTATGCTTCAAATGTATCTTTACTAAGTTAATACACATGCAATTACAATTCTACCTGTGTGTCCAACTATCTGTCACGCAGGGCATACACACAGTTTAAACGTTCTTTGCACATCTTTAAGAGAAATACATTTTTTTTTAAGGTAATTGCTGTGTTCTATTCTCCACAGCATTACTCCCAATTACTTGGTGCCATGCTTGTTTGTAATGCATTTGCAAAAATTTCTTTCAGGACCTGAGATGCTCCTTATGCAGGTGGTTTCAAATGCTTCTATGGTAATTAGACAAGAGATATCTGGGACAGGACAGGTAAGCAGCTTGTTTGAGGGAGACATTCTTCTTGTTTCTCTGACTGAAATCTGGTGTCACGGTCAGCTCCAAGGATTTTTAAGATTTTTATTACACAGTTTAATTATATCACTGAGGGCCAGCTTGCTTTTGGGTAGTCACAGGCTGTTGTTTTAGCTCTGCCATGTTCTTTCTTTCATGACAGTTTTGGGAATTGATAGGTGGAGTGTCTCCTATAGCAAAACATATTATTCTGTATCAAACAATGTTTATTTATTTTTTTAGCAAGTTTTTAACACTTTAAAGATCATGTGCTCTTTTTCACAATGTCTGTGATACAAACAAGATGGTTCTGATTTGTATATAGCATTTAAAAACTATTTTTAATTAACATTTAATTCCGCTTTTAAAACCATGATGCACAACGGTGCAAGGAAGCAACTGGTAAGATCATCTTTGGTAATGGTAGTAAGATAATCCAAAAAGAAAAATATTTACTGAATTATTCTGTGCTTGTTTAGATGACTGCCTTCCTCTAGAAAAGGAGCAACAGGATTAAGTTCAGCCAGGAGAAGGTGGTAATCTGATGTAACCCTAGGTTCCTGCCAGTGGCATTATTTCTAGGCTAAGGCTCAGATTTAGAGTGTGGGGTTTTTTTACCCATTTGGTCTCTGAATGATGCAAAGAATTTTTGGTGAAGTCACTAAAGTCTCTTAATGTGAGTTTTGGGAATTACACTACTCTGCCCACAAAGTGCCTCTTCTAGCTCTATTAGGAAAATTTTATTACACAAGTATTGTTCTTGGGATTATAAATAGCAGCTAATAGAAAAAGGTCAGGTTTATCACAGTTTTTTGTAGATTAACTGTGCAGCTCTGCAAAGCCATTTGGATGGTTTGTTTTGGTGGAAAAAAATATCTGCTGGAGACTGGAAAGTAATAGGGCTACTCCTGTTACAGGGCTAACTTCCACTAGTCTAAGCTTGGACAGAGTGATGGGATGAGCAGTGCTTCTGAGTGTCGTTCCATTGCTGGAAGACAGGTTCCCAGCATCTGATTCTGGTAAAGAGAATTTGAGGATTTGGGAATAAAGGCTTCAGAGCCTGTGAGAAGCAGCAGACTGACTCTCAAGCTTTGTGGAGAGATCATTCAATCCCTTGGGAGATTTCAAGAACATGAGTATTGTTTTCATTCCAGCGCTCAGCCTCCAAAATGTCATTTTTCTTTCACAAAAGAGAATAAAGCCTGGGAGGGATCTGGTGAAACAGGGGCATCCTGGCCACAGGCTCTGACAACACAGGACACTTGCAAGCTGGGCTGTACAGGGATTGTCCCCCTTCCAAAGCCCCTTCAGCTCACCAGAAATGTCAGGCTGTTTCCCAGACACACTAAAACAAAACTCTGTCTTTTCTGAGATACTGATGGTTGTCCAAGGTGATCCTGCTGGCTTGGCTTTTGTTTGAATTACTGGAATGATCTCAGTGGACCCAAGTCTGAGTCCAATGGAACTTGTTTTTCAGTTTTCTGCCTGTGCCTGTTTGCTGTAAGAGGAACAGGGAGATGGATGGAGGTGTTGGGGGGTGGAGGCTGGGCTCTCCATACCAAGAGGTGTGCAGCTCTTAGCAACAACACCTCTGGGGTGCACACCTACCTCCAGCTCTGCTTCCCTCGTGGGACCCGCATCCAGAGAGCACTACTCCTGCTTCCCATGCTGTACACTGTAGTGCATTTCACAGGATATTCTAGCATCCTTCCCTATATTGCAATATTCCGTGTTGTGTACAGGCCTCTTCAATGTTGTCAGCACAATCCTTGTTGAACTGAGACATCATGGAGCTCTTTGAAGTGAGTATTTTCCATTATTTCGTACAAACACATACAACACATGCTAGAAGAAGCACTAGTTGGTTTGGTGCCCACTGTTGTGGTTGAAAGGCAATGATCCTCCTACCAGATGTCTAATTCAGTGGTTCTTCCTGAGAGTGAGAGGCTGTGATGAGTTTGTCATGACCACTTGATTGAAACTTTATCTCAGGGTTTCTGTTATATAAGAATATAGTATGCAATCTTATACGAAAATGAAGAAAAAAGGCTAATTTTAAGAAACATACTTCATTCCTTCTTTGTGCCTGCCCCCAGAAAATATAAATGTACTTTTTTTTTTTTTTTAAACTGTCTTAATAATCCCTTCTCTAACACAGTTTTACAAATAGTGCATGCCCCCCTGCTGAGATCACACCTTTGACCTTGAGAGGTCTCACACACTTGCACTTTCTTCATTAATTAATCTACATACACTTGCAGATGTTAGCAATTTTTTAGAAGAGCATCTCACCATTTTCTATTTTGTCAGTCGTCTAAGTTTGTACTTTTGAAGGTACTTGTATAACTGGGAGAAAGGTTACACCAGTCTGCTCCCTTAAAAATTTATTTTCACCTCTCCAGTATCTAATTATTGTTTTTCTCTTATTTCTTGTTACGTTTTAGGTGAAAGTAATTTTTGGTGCTTTGATGCTTTAAGCGTTTTCTTCTCTAGAAGCTGGTTTGCAGCTTGATGTGTTCTTCACATCACAGTAGGTGGCTGGAATCCCTTGTAACATTTGTGAAATACTTTGATGCAACAGAGTGAAAAGGAAGCATTTTTAATTTCCCTTGCCTACTAATTTGATTGGTTTTCATAGGTTTAGTGTTTCGTTTTGGTTGAGTGCCAGGCTCTTTCTCTTTTGTTTAAACATAAACAAAACAATTCAAACAGCCCAACTTCATTTCAAAACTGACTGAATATTACTTGGATCTTTCAAGGGCCAACACGGCTCTTGTGGAGCACGGCTTTCCCATTTTGGGTGCTACACTGTTTTTTGCTTTCCGTCTAGATTTGCGGGGGGCTGGGGAACATCCTACAAAAAAAAATACCTTTCTGGTCTTTACTTTCCTGCCGAAATGGCGGTGACGGTGCGGGGGGGGAAAGGGGCTGTAGCTTCTCCTAACGCAAGGGTCGGGGACGGCATGGCCAAACTGGTGGAGTAATGGTGGCACTGGGGAGGGGCATGGGGGCCTCAAAGGACGCGAGTGGGGTTTTAAGCTGTGCTTTTGGAGCCGTGTCAGTGCAACTCACTCTGGGACTCCCCGTTTTCCACCTAAGGAGTAAAAATAGCATTCCCGAGGGGGTATCGCCTGTTCAGCCGTCCGCACTCTCACACTAAGTGAAAAAGCAGCTGGAAAGAGCTCCTTTGCCTCCAGGCTTCCTCCCCTCGACCTCTTCCAGCGGAGTTAAAGCTCTCGTGGAGCCCGGGGGTTCCCCAGAGAGAAGCGGGGGAGCCTCGCCCGCCCCCTCCTCTCCTCTTTCCCCATCCGGAGGAGGATTTCCACTCGCTCACGCCAACCCCCAGAGCCTCCCCGGGAACCCCCGGCAGGAGCCCGGCTCACGGCAGGTGCTGCCCGTGCGGCGGGGGCTCGGCCCGGCTCAGCCCCGACGGGCGGCCCGGTGGAACCGGGGGGGGGGCGGCCGCCAACGCCGGACCGGGTCGGGGAGCGAACAAAGCGGCTGCCGAGGGCGCGCTACCCCGACGGGGCTGGCCGGCACGGTGCCGCCCGCAGCGGGGGCGGGGTGACCGGGGCACCCGGCCCCCCTTCTCCGCACACACACCCACACCCACAAACCCACGAGCAGAGACGGAGACGGAGGCAGCCGCCGGAGCGCGGCAGGAGGATGCGTCGGCTGCGGCCCTGGGCGCCGGTGCTGTGCGGGATGCTGTGCGGGATGCTGCTGTATGCCGCCGGGTCGCCGCGCAGCTACCCGCACAGCGCGGTGCTGGACGGCGCGGGCGCTTACCGCCTGCTCTGGGGTCGCCGAGGCAGCGCCCTCGCCTTCCGCCTGGAGGTGCGCACCCGCGGCTACCTGGGCTTCGGGCTCTCGGCCAGCGGCGGCATGGCCTCGGCCGACATCGTGGTGGGGGGCGTGGAGAGGGGCCAGCCCTACCTGCAGGTAAGGCCGGGCTTCTTTCCCGCAGCTCCGAGAAGCTCCTGCATCTCGCACCCTGCTCTCGTCCCGCGTCCTCTTTGTCCGCACACCTTCCCCCTGCTGTTTCTTTCTCGGGACGTCCCTCTTCATTATCCTTTTTCTTTTGCCGCCTCTTCGCCCCTCACCTCCGTACCGCTTTGCTTGTTCCTTCCAGCTTTCCGGTTATCCCTTTTGTTCTGCCTTCCTATCCCTTCGGAGGAGCAAGTCCTTTTGGGGCTGTTCCCTGCCAACCTTCCCTCCAAACTTCTACGTGACTTTCATCAAACGTGTCAGGTCTCCTTCCTCATAGAATCAATCATAGAATCATAGAATTGTCTGGGTTCGAAGGGACCTCAGAGATCATCAAGTCCAACCCTTGACCCACTGCTGCAGTTGCTAGCACTGAGTGCCACATCACCCAGGGAACGCAGCAGCCCTTTCTTTGGGCTCTCCTCGGGCACTGTCTCTCCCTGCCATGAGCCTAGAGACGAGGAGAAGAGGGGAGGAACAGGAGAGAGCTGCGGAGAGACTTTCCTCTTCCCCCTCACCCTACCATAGCTCATCGGTGCAACTAAGAAGTGACAGAGCTTGGCCATCCCGGTGCCACCTGAATGTCCTATTTTTAATTCCCCTGGCATGAGGGCACGATGCCACTAGCTCCCCAGCCCGCTGATTTACTGACGTGCTGAGATACAGCCGGTGCTGCTCCAGACTTTGGTGGTCCTCCTGTCCTCACCTGAAGGGGTTTTGACCCAGTTCTTGAAAAAGGACTGACGGAATAACCACCGGAGCTCTTGGTGCTTTCCCTGGTCTGGCAAAGCAGTCTCAGAGGAGCCCGATTGTATCAGCATATTTCTCTAGGTGTGTTTCTACAGCTGTCCTAAGTATTACCAGAGCTACAGCTGGGAACAGGAGTGTGGCACAACCGGTGCTTTCAGCAAACTCTTTTCCAAGAGGCACCAGTGGCTGGTGTGGTAGGAACCATGAGAGGAGAGAGGGACCCAAACTTTTGTTTCCCACTCAGCAACCTGAGATCCATCCTGGAGGAGTTGCTCTGGCAAGCAAGGATAGTGAAAGGAGAATAAGACCTGGTCCCTGGTTGCCTAAATAATGACTTTTAGAGAGGCAATTCAGGAGCAGTGTAACACCTGGTTCTTGGTGTAAGGGCTAGGAGAAATTTCTGTCTTTTTCTTTTCATCCTGTTAGTTAGTTGTTCTTGGAAAATGCTGCTTAAATTTTGTGAGATTTTGCTTTTAGAATATGGATTTTTACTAACATTTGATAATAAGAAACATAAATTATCAATATGTTCCCCCTACTATTTGTCAAGATTTTGTAAAAGCAAACCTTTTCCAGAAAAACAAAGTTTTTTAATCATAAATACTTCCCTTTTCCCCCCTATTATTTCACTATGTGAAGGTTAGGCAAATACATGTTTTATGTCATTTCAGACCAATGAATTTCAGAATGTTTTTCCCTCCATATTTCAAAATGAAGATAATTTTTCCAAAAACTTCAGTCTAAGTAAATCACTACTACTACTACTACTACTACTACTACTACTAATAATAATAATAATAATCCCTATTCTAGTGCTTAAACAATGAGCTCTTAGCTTACAAATGTAGGGCTTACTGGAGGCTTACATTTCAAAAGACAAACCTATTAAACTAATAAAAGAAACACAAAGTTTGTGATTGGTTAGTTCCTGTGGATAAAGCAAGCCTTTTAGAAAGGCATCCAAACCAAGTGTAAAGGCATTCAGTAATGGAGGATCCATCACCTTTGATAGTTTATGGCACTGGACGTTTTTGAAATTCCTGATTTCCAGTATTAGTTTGTCTGTATTCAGATTCCAGCCATATATTTTCTCCACTGCATGAAAAAGTCTACTCACCCCATCCTGCCTGCATAAAATTATTTATATGCTGTAATCAAGTCAGTCCTCAATTTTCTTTTGCATGAAACGAGTCAATCAAGATCTTTAAGCATCCCACTGCAGGACACTTCCTCCACCACTCAAAACACTTTTGTGGCTCTTTTCAGCACCTCTCATAGGTTTTCATCATCCTTTAAAACTGTCTCTGTACAAATTCCATTCTTCTTCCACAGATTTGCTCCACTGACATCCCAAGACAGATACAACTGAGACAGGAAGGGGAAGGGCTGTCGCAAGCACCTCCTGTTACTCAGCATCTGATATTTTTCTTGAAACCTAATATAGTACATGAACATCTGCTATGCTAAGTGCTAGGAGCTAGTTTGTTGCACATTTGAGAATGTAAGGCACAGAGGAAACAGTTCTATCTGTTAGGCTTGATAGCAACCTGAGATTTTCTCCATTCTCATTTCTTCTTCAGTTCTAGACAGCAAGGTTTCTGTTTACACTGGATTGAGGTCTTTTGAAAAGTTGCTCAATTAAAATATTTCTGTACTTGCAGTGTGAAGGAAAGGCTAGAAAAAAAAGATGATAAAGAAAAATTGTCTAAAAGCTTTTTCTGGCCAGTCAGCAGGAATAATTATAAAATGAATGACTTGTTCTAGAATGCTATTTCAATAATAGCTAATCGTCCCTTTAGTGGACACACAGTTATACAGTGTATCCAGTAAAAGACAATTTTTTTTAAAACATGTTCAGTGTTAAGTGTATGTCATCATCATAATTTACATTATTTACTGCTAAAAAAGATTTTTTTCATAGATAGTACTGTTGAAAGTATGTGGTTTTATGCCTAGCTGCAGTCTATAAAATATGTACACCCCATAATGAAAGAACTTACTTTTCTTTCTGGTTTTAGAAATATGTTTTTATTCCATGATCTTCAGTTGGAAAATGTGCATCGTGGTCTAAACTCTTAGAAGAGTCATTTTTTGGTTTCTTTGAAAGTCTTGAGATGCTTGTTAGTGGCCTGATTTTCAGAAGATGTTCTGAAACACCTTTATAGCCTTTCAAGTGGGCATTGAAATTGCTAGTCTTTTGGGAGAATTTAGCCTTCCCCCCCCCTCCGCCTCTCCCCCTCGATTCTCTCCCCTCCTTTAAAAATAGAAAGTATCCTTGGAGGAATGAGCCTTTTTTTGGGAGCAAATATGTAAAAGTAGTTAGACTGCAGCCATCAATAAAGGTAAAAGTGGACACACCTTAGTCTGTGGAAGATTGGATGTATTGAGATAAAAGAAAACTTCCAGATGGTATTCAGAGAAGAGAGAAAACATTTACTCTGGCACTTATTCTTGATCCTCTCAGATCAAGTAGATGCAATTCCCACCATCAGCAGGCAGTGCTTTCCCTGAAAAAATTTGCTGACTCTAGGTGCTGAACACCTAAGATTGGGTTTTGCTTTTTTAGTTTTAAAGAATATCCTGATCTTGGGTGTAATGAGTTATTTGTTTTGTCCTGCTTTTCAATGTTTGAGCTGTTTTAAGGTAAAAGAGTTTCTGTCATAATAAGCAAAGGCTAAAAAGATTTGAAAATCTGTCATTTAGTTCTTTTAAAGTAGAGCAGGGTGAAGTGTTTGGATGTCATCAGAGAAGAAGAACAAATCTTGGTGTACCATAGTAGTTTTTTTGAAGAGCATTGAAAGGCCAGAGAATTATACATTTGGTATTCTAACTTTCAGGAGTTGGGTATTTGGAATGGGTACCTAGATATATTTTGGGATGATGTAGAGGACACAGCCTGAATAGATATAGACGTACATGCATAATTTTCTGTATTATCATGAGGCCCTGATAATGATAATCGTTATCATTACCATCTCTCTCAAAGGGAGGGAGAAAAAAGACATCAGTAAACAGATGATTCTCCATGCTAGTGAGGGCCCTGTGGTGACAGAGCAGCAGAGGATATGGTGTTTGGGTGTGTGTGTCTGAGAACAACCAGAAGACACCAATGGGATCTGGTGTTGGAAATCTGGCAGCTTCCTTTGTTTCTGTAGGGAAGGGATGAACTTAAAAGGAGAGTTCATACCTAGCAAAATGTTACCTTTGAAATACTTCTATGTTCACTTGCAGCAGTTGTTACTCTGCACATAAATTCTTGGGACAGTCTTGGCTAGTATTTTTTCCTCCCTTTTTTCCCTTTTAAATTTTTAAAAGCATCTCTTTTGTTCTTATGAATCGACACAGCATGCATTTTCATGCTAGACCCATGCCTTTTCCTTGGTCTCCACCCCTGTCTGGAATTGTGCATCCCCACCCACAGCACGTAGCTTCTGAGAGCCTCATTTTGGGGAGAGTAATCCTCCTTGATGAATGCCTATTTTGTGCAAGTTATACAAGAGGGTTGCATTGTTAGAATCTTCTGTTGAACTTGCACAAAAATAGCCCCTACTCAGGGTGAATAGGGACTGTGTGTCGCTAAAAAGTACTTTATTATTCATTACAGCCCTGCTTGTTAACTGTCACCCAAACTAAAGAATATCTGTTATCAAATGTATCCCATAGAGTTTGCTTAATTGCTCATAGGGAAGTACTTGGAAGAGATTTTAAAGGACACAAAACAGTGAGCATTCTCTGTACTTCACGATATGCTGCTTTTAAGTGCACTCATGCCAACAGCCACAAAAGAAGTGTTGAGAAAACAACTTGAAAGGCACCAAGAGAGGGATGCAGTGAGTACCACACAGACATATCTCAGTTGGGGCTTTGTCGGAGGTATTTCATGCCTTTGGGCATAGGGGCAAAATCTCCAGATGACTAATGAGTCCTTCTTGGGTATAATGGGACACTCCAGTGTCCATCTCACTGACTGGGTGCTTTGTAATTCTCTTTCAGAAGTACAATTGTTAGGACAAGGAAGCAACAGTTGGTGAACAAAAGATGTGAATTCTGTAGCTCTTGTATTTTACAGGCATTGGGGGGATGTTTTGGAAGTTGCTGGTTTTTGGTTTGTTCTTTTGTTCGGCTTGGTTTGGTTTTGTGTTGCTTTGATTATTTTTTTCTTTACAATGTGTTTTTCTTGTCCCTTCCTTTGGAAACTTTAAGAAAATGAAATTTTCTTACCGCTCTTCAAAAAATGTACCTGGGGTGGGATGGAAATATAGCCACTTGAGTGATGCAAAGGCTTAAAATAACTGGGGAATGATTTAATTCTCAGTATAAACATTAGCTTAGGAGAGAGAAGAGGGGATATTTTTTTGTGCTTAAAAATCCC
Organism: Phaethornis superciliosus; assembly: GCA_023637945.1. Classification (NCBI taxonomy): domain Eukaryota; kingdom Metazoa; phylum Chordata; class Aves; order Apodiformes; family Trochilidae; genus Phaethornis; species Phaethornis superciliosus. Next base: position 59,192,450 of record JAJQWJ010000003.1, read on the forward strand.
TTAAGTGTTTTTAAAGCTTCCTCATAATTTAAGTAATTAAACTAATTAAAACAAGAAAACTAGTACTGGTTAAATGCTCCTGTGTGAGGAATGCTCCTTGTGATAAAGTACAGATTGGATCACTCCATATCTCCTACTTACAGGTTTTCTTTCTCATTAGACATATTGCTACATGTTTTGTCTAGTCTGTTTGTGCTAGATGAGCCTTTAATCTAGATTTAGAGCTTCTGATATAAATGGAAAATAACCTCTTAAATCAACATTTTTTTCTTGATAAAAATACTCAGATAGGTCCTTGTGACTCTGCTGCAAAGTAAAATTATCCATGATGAAAAGTGATGTTGTATTTAAACTTTTAACCTCTTGTATTTCTTACACCTTTGTGTAGTAAATCAGAGAGCACTCCAGATTTCAGTGTTTTGCATTTGTGTATTATTATATTTTTATATCTCCCAGGAATGCCACAGAAACCAAGGGGTGTCACTGCAGGCTGTAGGCTGCTGGGAAGTTGCTTCAGGCAGCCTTTAACTAGATATAAGAAGCACACTTAAGTGTGCTCAATGTATAAATGTATTCAGGTGACATACAGTTTCAGTGAGGAAAGACATGTCTCAGAGAAAATAATTTTGGTTTATGTCTAAGAAATACACACCCTTTTTTACAAAGAAATTATATCTACATGTACACACACATACACTCATTAACTTTCTGTAAATATACAAGTGGAAAATGCTTGTGTATATATTTATGTCTGCATTTAAAGTTCAGTTAACTCCCACGATTATTTGTTACAGATAAGATTTTTCTGTCCTTGTCAAAGTTAGTAGTACACCTGAAGTAAATATTCTACATTTACTCTAGTGTAATTTATCCAGTTTAATTAAAATGGTAACAGGAACTGGGAACAGCTTCTTGGAACTGCCCCTTTGACTGAGATACCAGCTTCCTAGCAAAGACCAAATCACTTCATGCTAATCTGTTGGGTAGGTTAAAAAAACCTCCAAAACATAAATCAGTAAAATAATTACAAACAGACTGGTCATAGGGCACCAGCTGAATTTACCAGTCCCAGTTACTTTAGGAACTTCTTACAGCTACTTAATTGCTGTCACTGTACCCTTTCTATGGATAAATTTTTTTCATTTGGGACCGATCTCCACATTGGATCAGTCAACTGGAATGCTCTCAAGATGTTCTTATATGGTGTAGTGATGTTTTCTGATTCCTGCTTTGCGTAATTTTTCTGTGGGTGGACTCCACTTATTCTTGACATAAGAACACAGTAAGTTTCTTTGCCTGAAACTCAAGCTGAGGTTACAAAGAAGTTTGGTTTGCTTATTTGTAAATTCATGCTCTGTTTGCTTCTTGCCAAATACAATGTAAAACCAGATTCTTTTCGGTGGTAACATCCAGTGCGTGCTGGAACCATGAGCAGCAGGATTCCATCTAAATTGGACATAACAATAAAAAAAGAGAGATGTTGACCACAGTTATTTTTTTTTGGAAACCCAGAAAGGCATATCTTGGTGCTTATTTCAAACAAAGGTTTTGGTCAGTTCTTTTGAGTTCTGTAGTATATTATTCATCCTATTTATTCTCAGTTAGAACCTCTCCCCCCACCAACTTCATCTTAGTTACAGCTTACTGATTCCTTTCACCAAATTTGTCTGCGACCCCAGTCTTCAACATCAGTTTGATAGATTGCGGATGTTAGAAACTCCCTGGGTTGGTTACAGACCATAGATGAGGAATAGCTGCAGCACAGCTGGTTTTTCCCCCATTTCCTATTCTTGGCTTTATTACTTGTAGGTGTTAAATGGCTGCTGGAATGGCAGCAATCTCCTGGTCAGAGAAGGGCACTGTGTATAAATCCCAGCAGCTCACAAGCTGAGCCAGCAAGGCCAATTGCTGGACGGGGCCAGAGTTTGAAAGTTATTTTATGCTCCTTGAGGTTAAAAGGTGCTGTGTATAATTCAGGCTGGGAAATGGATATAACAAACAAAACAGTCTTGTACATTGTAAAGATCCAGGGAGGGATCCCATAAACACCTGTTCAAGCCTGCGATGACAGCTGGTGCTGCTTGCAGGGTCAGGCTTCCCTCTGCAGCTGTGCTTACACTCTCAAAGGATAAAACAGCCTCTTTTCACATCCTTAAGAAATTACTCTCCCTGACTGTTTGCAGAGCAGTAATCAGAAACCATATATGCTGCAAAACATTTTTTTTTAAGAAGGAGAGGGGTTAATGGGATCTCAAAAGCAGTATAACATGATCAGTATTGCATCTGAAAAAGAACATGTCAGGCAGATTTTTCATATTCCATATGTTTTTTCGATTTCTATGTAACGTGAGGAAGGAGCCTAATTACTTGACTGGTTGCAAAACTTAACCTAGAGTTTAAAATGCCAGTATATATAATATATTCAAAGGAAGTGCAGAAAGTTTAAATGATTCAAACACAAGCTGTTTACATAAGCAAATTTTAAAATAAAAAAATAACATCATTATTATGTACCAAGATCAATAGCGCTTCTGAAATTTTGTTTCAAGCGTTTACAATTTAAATAAACAAAATGAGATGTTCTTACTAGAAAAATATGGTAATTTCACCGTTGTTTTCTCTTTCTGTAACGTTTTATACCTCTTTAAAGTTGATGTGAACCTTGGCAGCTTTTAACTTCTTTTAATGTACGATATAAACATCGTTTTGTATAAGAAACTGAAGAATCTGTGTGCAAGTTTTGAATCAGTATAAAAATCCATGTTTTCAGGCTTGTGCTGGGAGTGTTTCAGAAATCCAGTTTTAAGGGCCTGATAATCTCTTCTGGGACTCAAGAAACTCAAGGGAACTTGTATCAGTACAAACTCTCCTACAAAAAGAGACAGATTTTCTAACTAACTGCATGTGGTGGCAAAACCAAATGTGCTTAAAAGAGTTCACCACATGGGAGTGTTTTCCTACCTGGGACAAAAAGTAGGCTATTCTAATATGTACTACATCTCAGACCATCTGTGATAGATATTGAAGCACTGCAGTGAGTGAAACTTGCAAATTAAGATGAGTTCTGTGTTATGGAATTCTGTCTCTGAGAAAGTTTCAAATCATATTTAAATATCCTTGGTTCAGCTGGAGCCCAGAAGCCTCCTGTCCTCTCTGAGCCCTGGTGAATCCATTTTCTGTGTTGTTGTTTGGTCTTATAACTCACATTTCGAAGGCCTTCAGAGGTATACAGCTTTGTCCTTTGACTAGACACAGGGCTTAAATGGAGTGTAAGCTGTCCAACTGTGGATGGCTTTAATTGCATTTGTACCATAGGAGCAGGCCTTCCATTTCTTCTTATTTTTCTACTCTGAAAGCAAGCATAGAGCATATATAAAGATATAGAAGTATTTCTAACTAACTTTTTCTTACGTTTCCAAGATACTACTGAAAAGGATGTGACATCACTATTTGTCAATATGTCTTTGTTTTTGATAATATCCTTTTTTTCATTACATTTTGTACACAAATATGTGTCTTAAAGTCTTTTAAGCTCTGATGAGTAAGTTGGGCAAAGTCTGTCCAGTTTGACTTAAAATCTTATCTGTCAACAGAAAGAGATCAGTATTCTTCCTTAGCAATGTGGCCTTATTTTGCTTTCAAACAAATAATTTTAGTGTGTGAGGTTGAGTAATCAATTTATGAGCTGTTCAGAAGTTTTTTTGTTACATTATTTAATTTTATTTTGGTGATCAACATCTGGACAATTTTCAGCAAGGGAAATAAAAATAATAATAGAGACCGTTCATTAACTCCTAAATAGCTTCTGGCAAGCATATTCACACTTGTTTCCTCTAGGGCAGTCCCCTTGCATGCAGTGGAGTTATAGGATTGGAGAAAAAATAAACATCTCTATGTCTTCCTCTGTCTAGATAAATTTGGTTCCCAGGTATTCTCAGCACCCTGATATTTCAAGGCGGTGGGTATCATGGAAAGTAAGTAGAGACCAGGAATTTACTACTTGACAGAAAATTTCACATGGGAAAGCTTAGCATTGGTTGGTCAGATTAGCATCTGCCCACAGAATAATTTAGGGCGAGTTGGGGAGCGAGGTGCTGCTGGGGATGGGCAGCAAGGGGCAGGCAGCACCCCCAATGCCCAAGGGATCTCTCTCCCCCTGAGCAGCAGCTCTGTCCTCTCCTGGGGTTTGGGCTTTGGGGCCAGCCTCCCCAAAGCATTCACAGACAGCCACAAAATCAGCCCCTCACAGTGAGCCAGGGCTGTGACATGGTTTTGACTGTCATCCAGGCGAATGAAATAAACTGCTCTGACAATCGCATTATCGAGGCATACCCGAGCTAATACCTTAATTACACAACTTTTTCAAGTTACTTTTGCATTCTTCCCACAGGCTCATGGAAGTCAGGGCTCTTGTCTAAAAACAAGTGATGTTTTGTTGGTTTTTTTGTTTTTTATTTATCTCATTATTACTCTATCCTCTAGACTTGTTAAGAAATAGTGAAGTTTAGCTGCAAAATATATGAGTATGCACACCTGACTTTGCTTCACATATCTGAGCTTTCCTTCACAGCCCTGTCAGGCAAAGACTTTCAACCTGTTTATGTGAAGAAAAGTTATTCTTCCATTTGTATTCCTCAATAATTCTATGTCTGGGTGCTCATTCTAACACAGTCAGTGTCTTCCTCTGATTTAATGTAAAATTGCAACAAAGATATCACGCTTTCATTAAAGCTGGTGTTCACAAGGTTGCTTTTCTTATCCAGACAAGTATTTACTCTTTTTAAGTCAGAAGTGGAGATTCCATAGAGGAGTGTTTTCAGAGCAGGGATGATATTGCATGTAGAGGTACACTGCTTCTTTTCAAGCTCTGATGCAGGACTGAAAAATGGGGCATTTTGATCCCTTAAACTACCCATCTTCAAGTACCATCCAAAACCATACCCTTTATTTCTCTCTGGAAAGGCAAATCCAAAATTCTTTTTCTAAACAAAACCAGCTGATCAGTTCCCTTTCATTCAGCATACAACTTTGGGTCCCAGACCCCTCTTTTGCTCTTTTTTGGTTAATATTTTTCCATCTGTGTATTCTTTCACAAATGTACCCCTTCATTTGTAGTCATGAGAAGTGCTGGCAAGTACCTTTCAAATTTTTTGAAATTTAGAGTTATTCCAGTTGTTAAAAAATTCAAACTCTTTCATCAGTTTTGTCAAGACAGAATAAAATCCAAGTAGCTTCATCCTGGTAAAAATGGTTGGCTTTTTACCCTTTTCTGCATTGTAACTGCATTTTGACTGAGATAATTTTATACAAACTTCATCCAAATTAGTAGACCTTAATGAAATGCTTGGGCATGTAGTTATTTGTATGTCTTTAAAAGGCAGACCAGTTTGTGAACTCTGACTGGTGTGCATGTGTTCTCTTGCACGCACACGGATTTCTAGGGCGGGGTAATGCTTAAGCTTACAGTTCCTAAATGATCCTTTGGGGAATTAATAAGGCATCAGCTGCTTTTACCAGTATCAGAATACTTGGACATAACATTTTACAACTTTTCATCTTGGTTACCTCCACTTAAACGAAAGGGGAAGGCTAGAAAGCACCCAAAAAGTGAATGTAGGTCCAAACAACTACAGAATTAAACACCTTCCAGGAAGATCTGCACAATTAGTGGTGTCAGCCTGTAGCCTGTTTGGCATCAGAAATACCTCTGTCAGTGAAAAATCCCCCTTCCCATCCCAAACTGTGAAGAAACAGCTTAAAACTCAAAGGAGGGTGGCCAGAGGAGATGCATCTTAAGGTGCTAGCAAGCCCTTTCTGGGTGGCAGGGGTGGGGGGAGAGAGTCCCAGCTGTGTGGGGGCTGAAGGAATTTGAGGTGAGGAGGTTAATGACCCAGCATCACTGCGGCTGCTGCTCCATTGTACCCTCCTGCTGCTGAACCCCAGATGGGGAGCCTCTTTCTTACAAACAGTCCCCCTCCCCAACCCAGGCCCTCCTCAGCACCTTTTGTATGAACTGAGTGCTTTCCTTGCTGGTTAAGCCCTAGGGTTTCTGGTTCTAGTTAGCGTTCATTCAAGAGGTTTGCTTTTTGCAGGGAAGGAAAAAAAAACCCAACAAAACCCCAAAAACAAACAAAAGAAAAATTTGTGGATATTAAGTGAGATTCATTCTCTTGGTAATTCCACCTAAAGTTCATGACACCCCAGTCATGATAAATTGGGTTGCTGGGTTGTTGAGTACAGCCTTTATTTCTGCACTTAAATACACTCAGTGTGTAGCTAAAGTTGCTCAAAACATTCTTTAAGCTGCTCATCAAGGAGACTCACTTTCTTGAAGATTTTTAATCAAAAAATGTTCAGTGCTGCCACAAATTTGTCATTTGATACGAAACTAGAATACTTTAGCATTTTATGTCAAGGTATGTTTTAAGGGTGGACATAAAGATTAATTTTAAATTTAATATTATATTCTAATGATGTAATATATATTTTGTTTTTAACAGGATTATTTTACAGATGAAAACAGAGTACTGAAAAAGGACCCTCAACAGGATTACCATCTAGACTATGCCATGGAAAACAGCACACATACAATACTGGCTTTTAGCAGAGAACTGCACACTTGTGATACAAATGACAAGAGCATAACGGTAAGAGATGAAGTAGTTAAATAGAGGACAAATGTATACATAGTTTTAAAGCTATCTATTGAAATCTCACCTTAGGAAAAAGAATTAGAGAATCCAAAACATCTGCTTGGCCAACTTAAATTAATCAAGTAAAATACTTCTGCTAATTTTATTAAGCTCCTACATTTTAATGTCAACATTTTAATGTTAAATGCCTAATGTTCTCTAACACACCAAGTGAATTCAGGATTGAAACAGATACCTCTGGTGCATTAGGTCTCATATCCCACAGTTAGAATTATTCAGGAAGTGCTAACTTGAGAAATGCTTTTTTGGTTTGACACTCATAGTTTGTCTTAAATATAGGCTTTTCTAGAAGTTTGGAGCATATATTTTAAAAGTATATTTTTGGTTTTAATTCTCTCTTCAAAATTAAGAAGTTGAAAAATTTGATAATAAAACTCTTTCCATGGTAAAATACTTTCATGGTGGATTCTCCTGTTGCCCTAGGCACTGCTGTAGTCTTTCCCAAGCATAATTTTAAGTTATATGACGTTGACGACTTCATGTAATGGAAATGACAGGTTAGAGAGATTTGCAAGGCTTTCTGTGCTTTGGCTTGTTTATTATCATCTTGGAATTGTTGCTGAATTAATGTTTAGCCCTATTTTCATTATCTATGTTTTCACAATATACTCAGTAATTACAACAGGAGAAGCTGAAAGATTCAGAAAGTAAATCCACAGCTGTGTAAATCACCAGATTTCTGGGCAGGTTTTCACACCTGCTCCACATTCTTGGTATAATTTAACATTTTGGGGTACTTCAGGATTTATTAGAGTACTTTTTCTCAAGGGTTGCCAATTGCCACCTGAGCATGGTTTACAGAGAATTGATCTGTGCTGTAGCTGTAGATTGATTCTTTAAGATATAAATCAGTTCTGTAATTGCATGTCTATCTTTGCTAACATGTAAGGACAGCAATTTGCAGAAGGTATTTACATCATTACAGAGCCTGGAAATGGTTTGAGGGGAAACTTTCTGGTTGCTGGCCAAATGAGTGGCATCTCTGGACATAATTTTTTCATGCATTTATTTGTCTACCTCCTTATGAGTCTGTTCTGCTATTTGCAGATATGATTTAAATTTGTGACATTAATGACACCTATCAGAGAAATACTGATTTTCTGTGTGTCTCCAATGAACCATGTGAGTATAGAACATTATTGATTGTAAAGAAAAAATTGTGTCAGTACATGATGGTTCCTCTGGTATACATAGCCATTGTTCAAATAAAGCAACACCTATGCTGTAGGAATTATGTAAACCATGGGAGGAAGATATTGTTTCTATTTTTATGGACTTTTTTGTTTGTTGGTTGTTTTTTTCATTCCAGGAGAGCACAGTGCGGGTAATATGGGCCTACCACCACAAAGACATGGGAGAAGCAGGTCAAAATTACCATGGGTCTAATCGTGGTACAAAGAGTCTACGTTTACTGAATCCTGAGAAAGAAGATGTCTCATCTGCTTCTTTGCCATACTTTGACTTGACAAATAAAGACGTAAGTTACTCCAGCTTTTGGGTTTCTGTGGGGATGTGGATAAGGTGGCAGCCAAAACTTTGGGCTTATGCAATGAAGTAGTGTGACTTTTATAATATTGTATTCTTGCCCTTTTTATTAAGACAGGTGCTTGTACCAGATAAGGATACAACATACTGGTGCCAAATGTTTAAGATTCCCATACAACATGAAAAGCATCATGTAACAAAGGTAAGTGATTCTGACTGAACACATTTAGAGGAGCTCAGATAACAACTACTTTGTGCAATTTCACTTCAGTTCTTGCACTTTCAAAATTTCTTTCACTACTTACTGGAATGAAAACAAAGCATCTTGGCTGTCTCCACAAATACAGGTCAAGTGTGTGTGTGTGTGATCAGGATCTGATTCTGGTGTACCCTGACAACCAGCACATGCTGATGCCACTGAACCCCTTTCTTCTTCTCATTTGTCTGCTTTCCCTTAAGAAAATGAGGTTGAAAATCATTTCTGTTCATAAACATTTTTGGCAAATACTAAGTAAAATTGTCCAAAAGCATCTTCCATCAAGTTTCTACTTTTATATAAGCATGTCATTAATTTCTCTTAATGGAGACTAGCCTTAGAGTTCAAAATAATTAAATGGTGAAGCTTGTTCAAATGAAGGGCAGGGTTCTTACTTCCTATCACCTCTTTTGCAGTGACCACAATGAAGTTATGCCACTGCTGTGGTTTAACTCCAGCCAGCAACTAAGCCACACAGGACTGTTCATTCATTCCACCCCAGTTGCATGGGGGAGAGAACTGGAAGGGTACAAGAGAGAAAACTTGTGGGTTGAAATAAAGGCAGTTTAATAAGTAAAGCAAAAGCCACACACACAAGCAAAGCAAGAAAATTCATTCACTACTTCCATGGGCAGGCAGGTGTAATGGTGACTTGGGAAGTCAGATGCCATCACTCCAACTCTCCTCCCTTCCTCTTTCCTTCCTCAAGGTATTATTGCTGAGTAGGATGTCCTATGGTGTGGGGTGTCCATTCAGTCAGCTGTCCCATCTGTGTCCCCTTGTGCATCCCCTGCCCACTCGCTGGTGGCCACTGTCAGGAGCAGAAAAGGCCTTGACCCTGCAAACTCTGCTCAGCAACAGCCAAAACAGCCCTCTGTTATCAGCACTGCCTACAGCACAAATCCAAAACATAGCCCCATTACCAGCTACTATGAAGAGAATTAACTCTTTCTCATCCAAAACAAGCACAGCCCTGTTGCATCATGTGAGCACAGACTTTATCTTAAGCTGTGTTAAAGTCAAATACTATGAAAAAAGAGATGGATGTTGTAGTTTATTTTAAAACTAATGAAAGTGTGTAAACATCTACACAAGGCTCAGCAAACCCATGTCCACAGGTTTTCCTAGAACTTATTTTCTAACTTTTCTTTCTGCTTCACACTCCCTCCCAGGAACAACATACCAAAGACTTCCTAAAAGAACAACTCCTTATTCTTCTAGACTGCTTAAGATAGCACAGTGAGATAGCTCTGGCCCTCATTTTTGTCTTTTTTTATCCCATGAATGCTTTTAAGTATATGCTTCTATTAAATTTTTTTTTTTTTTGTTACTGTCAGTCATGTTTCTCCAATGCATTCAGCAAGACTGAAATTTTAAATTAAATCAGGGAACTTAATGTGTGATCACCAGTGTTTTGTCTGAGAAACACCCATAGTTATTCTGTAATATTGTGGGTTTCTGCACTGTATAAGAATTGCAAGGTCCAAATTTCTGCCTTCAGATTCTTGATTTTTAATCATATTTTCAATATGTGACAGCTATTTTCATAGATCTTCATGAAAAGCAGAATTTGCTTGTAATACAGTATGTATGGCAGGCTTCCTAGCTTTCTGCTTTCAAGTGAGAGAGCATTAAAATGGTAATGTTATCAGAAGCATGCTTCCCATGGTAAGCCTGGTGGAAGTGGTAGACACACGTTGTTCTGCTGAAAAGTTCTCTGGAACTATTTATTATTTATATTTTCTGAATGTTTTTTTTTAAATGTTTTGCCTGACTGCACATTCAGTTATTTATTTAAAAAAAAAAAAAAAAAAAAAAAAAAAGAGTAAATGACGTAAAACTTTATTTTATCTCAGAAATACATTGACTAATTTTCAGAATACTTTGTTATTCTTTATTTCATGATGATATATAAAGAATATTGAAATTTTGGAAATCACATTCTGAAATAAGCAATTTATTTATTTTTATTTATATTTTTAAAATTAGAGTAGAATGCACCTTCAGAAAAGTAAACAAATTTAATCTTTCTGCTTGAAAAAAAATGTTTGGAGAAAAAAAAAATTATTACAGAGAGAAGAATTATGTAGGAAGACTTCCTTAGCATTTATTTTCAGGGGCACAACCTATATTTCTATATATATGACTTCTGTGAATGACACACAGAGTGCTGTGGAATTGTATCTATGCATTCTTGCAGACTGATTAAGCATTTCCTAAAGCCTACTGATACACAAAGGATGGGGTTTACGGGTACTCAGAAGGATATTAGCTGTGCAAATAAAGATTGAATCTCACAAAGAGGAAGACAGATGAATTATTTGGCCTGTGTTAGTTAAATACTTACACAGATGTTGATTCTGGAGTCCCTCTGTAGCATCATTTTCATTCAGACCTCCACATCTCAGTTTTACAGACAGGAAGAAATGTCTAGAAAATTGTACAAATTGTCTCAGGCATAATTCAATCAACTTAAATAGACTTTGGCCACTTCAGTCCCCATGTACAATTCTGTGGAGCATTTAACAGCAGTTCAGCTCTTGGTGGACAATATGTGCCATCAGCACATGGAAATGTGTGTTTGGCTGTGCATGTGGATAAATCTGGTGGTGATCTGGAGTCTCAAGTAGGAACAACACTCACAGTAAGGTTTTTTTCTGTACTGGTCAGCTGTTCTCTGTCATTCCTTTTGTCTTGAAAATTGTTCTGAGCATTTTATAATAATGTTTTTTAAATATTGAAAAAAAGGAAAGCACTATTTTAATGCAGGAAACTAGGAAAAAAATAGACATATCATTACAGGTAAAGGCCAAGGCATGTAATAAATCTGGTTAACAGATGCCAGATTCTGACCCCAGATTCTGAATATAAAAGAATTTTTAACTTCTGTTGACTGTGCACTATTAAAAAAAAGTACAAAACATATTCAAAGCATTTATAAATATATTTCTTAAATACAATCTAGTGGGGCAACATCTGGGTAAGTGATAACACCTGGTCTTAGGGTGCAATCAGAGTAGTGGCTTGCAGCAAATCTTCAAGTTATTCTTGCTTACTTTGTGGTTACTGCCATGCAGCTGTTATGGAGCTCTTGAACTGTATCCCTTTGGGGTAAACTCAACAGAAGTGCATCCACCAGGAGCACAACACAACTCTGCCAGGATGAAATGGGCCACTGGTTCATGGGACCAGACTTGCTTGTACAAATAAAATATTTCTAGTGTGGATGTCAGGACCACATCCTTTTCCTCTTTTGTGTGTGGTATTTTTTCCTTCTTGTTTAGTTGTTTTTTGTTTTGTTTTGTTTTGTTTTTTCTTTTAATCACGGGAAAATTGCCAAATGACTCCCTGGACAATGAGAAGCTGTTTTGCAGATGTCCCATATACTTCATTTGCCTCCCAAGTAGCTCAGGCATGGTCCTCCACCTGACTGCTTGCATCAGGAAGCTGTTGGCTTGAAGTGACTCAAAGGCCTTGCTTGGGTAGCAATTGCAAGGTTTGGGTTCTTTTTCAGCACAAAGTAAAAAAAATAGCTAGCATTAGAGATCTAAAAATCAGTCAAAGATTAATTACGTAAGAACTTACATCTTTTCTTTCTCTTTAGATAATATTCATACTACTTTCCAAGAACCCCAGGTAATGAGAAATAGCCTATTTTCATTGACCAAGCTGCATTAGATGACATGTAAATTGTGCAGGAGATAAGACTGTAATCTTGCGTTCATCTCATAGGTAGAATAAGGACGTGGAAAAGTAATTTCTCCTTATGCTGCACTTAGTAATGAAGAACAGAGCTGCTCTGTTGATAACAGGGCACTCAGCCAGCATTAGGACTGCTCTGTTTTATCTTCCTTTATTTCATATCTCTTGCAACTTCTTCCCTAGGGAAGAGACTGTGTCTTCCTACATGTCTCCACAGTGCCTTCTGCTAAGAGATCTTCTCTGATGCCTCCAGGAACTTCTGGAGAAATAACTCATAATAACATTACGTCTGATAAGAAAGAAAACAAAATAAAATGATTCCCCAATAGCTAGGCATAATAGTGACAAGAGTTAGCTAGATTACAGCCAACAGCAGGCCCAAAGCTGGTTTTGTGACTGACAGAGTATATCACTCCTCAGCTTTAAGCAGCCTACCTGAACGAGTGGTGGCTCCTTGAAAATTTCTTAAACATTTACAGGTTTTCCTTCCCATGTGCTTTTTGTTAGCAGAACCAATGAAAGGGATTAAATTGAGGTAATAGCAAACAACCATCTTTCCTAGAGTCGGCTTTTTGCAAGACATCTCCCCAGAGGTCCTGGAGTGGTGGACTCTGGCAGCTGTTGGTATGGGAGAGCACACATCACTGCCTGTCTGCAAAATCCCCCTGCAGCTACATGTGCATTGGCCTGTTTTGCTGCTTTAAGCTTCAGGGGTTGATATGTGCCTCAGGCTTACTACCTTACAGGGATTTTTACTTTTCTCACATACCGAAGTTAGCTGGGAGCTTTCTCAGCTGACTAGCTGAGCATTCCACCTTACTAGCCTGGACCAGAGATGGGTTTAAGGTTATTTCTTGTTAAGATTTTTTGCAGTGCTCTGTAAATATCACTAATTTGATTGGTCCTGAATTGCATCCCCAAAGACAGGTCTCTGGTTTCACTGAGTGCACCTGGGAAAGGAACTGCAGTCTGGGAGGATCTCTCAGGGGTAGGGAGGGATGGCTGGTAAAGCAGACATCCAGGAATGTCTGTGCACAGACCCCTTCACAAAAAGGTTTCTGTCTCCCTGCTGAAGCCAAGCAGAGGGCAGCTCTTGGGCTTTAGAAGACATACTGCATTTTAAGATTTTTTTAAATCTTAAAGAGCTTGGAGAGCTCTTAGCAGCAGCTGCTGCTGTGCCAGGGTGGGCAGCAGGACCTTGCAAAGCCAGAGGTTCTTGCTGAGCACTGGAAAGGAGGATTCTGTACAGCACCTTCCCAGCTAAAAGTATCTTTCTTATTGCTTTTTTTTTTTTTTTTTAAGGGTTATTCAGTGGCAGCACACTGATGCTTCTGAGATCCTTTAATTCTCATACCATTGAGATGTCTAATTTTACGATTTCCAATAAGTGTGGAGATGTGTGTGCTGATATACCTCCCTCTACTTTGACACAGTGTAAGACTATTTGTTTGTGATTGGGTTTTTTCTGCCTATTTGCTGAATTTAATTTTTGCTTACTATGATCTGGCATCATGCAGATATTTACCAGTGGCACGGAAGTGAAAATTTGTTTCACACCAATGAAAAATACTTCCCAGTATTTTGGTAAATACAGGCTTTGCTCTATGCTCAAGGTTTTTTTTTACTGCTCTTTCTACTTGTGGTTCTACAGACAGAGCTTTTCATATTATTGTCCTTAGCTTTCAATACTCCATGTCTTGCATTCATTTAATTTAATTGTGTTGATTATTATTATAACTTCATCTGCTAAAGATTCATTAGTTCAGCTTCACATCTCCCATGTGCTCCACTGTTTTTTAACCAAAATCAAAAAAATCTTAAAATACAGTATGTCCTCTGCTGTCTCTAAATTACCTGTGAATTCTCTATACCTGTTTTTTTTCAGTACACCTGACAAATTATTTAATGCTGTGTGTAAACTTCTGAAAATTTACAGTATTTACTGGTGAAGGAATGACAGGTGTGTTCTGTGTGCCAAATGTGCCATGATCAACTTGTGTGAAGCTTTTCAGCTTCAGTGTATAGCATATCCATGATAGTTTCAGCATTGTAAATTTCCACTCTTTATTTGCTTAATTTCTTTGAAATAGACTGTGTTTTCCTCAGGGACAGTAGTTCCCTGGCTTCAGTTCTAATAATCCCATAGACAAAAACATGTCAGATATTGAATTTCACTATTAAGAGTAGGAAAAAAAGTTTATGTAAAATAACAAATACAATTGGGTAGTAGGGTCATTTATATGTATCTACACATCTTTTCTCTAAGAGTTACTGGTTTTCCTTTTGTTACAAACTTTGTTTTCTTTTTTCTTTTTTTTTTTTCTTTTTTTTCTTTAAACCAGTATATCAGAGAAATATTCACAGAAAAGCTGTGATGCAGCTGCTGTGCTCAAAAGCATAAAATATATCAGAACCTTTTTAAATGGGATGCTGAATTTTAGAGGACATTTTGCTTTGGAAGAGAGGATAGTAGGTTGCATTTTGTAAGCTCTTAAATGTTTGGATGCTTGCATGCCACATTCCTTTTGTAGGCATTATTTGAACCTTCTTATGAGCATGGAATGAACAGGTTTAGCACTGCTGAATGGGGAGGAAGCCCCATGCTGAGGATTAGGCTATATGATCAAGACCCAGTATCTTTTAAGTACACTTCATGAGTATTAGATTTGGGCAGTATATTAAAGACAGTGAATTTCCAACCATGAAGACAGGCTTCCTCTCACCCAGATTGATTTATATACAGGTTTGAAACTGATGATTAAATGACCTTGCAGGGGCAAAAGTAGCTATTTGTATCATCCTTGAGGAAGTATATGAAATACATGATCTCAGACATCCTCCATATGGTTCAATCTCTCTCTGTTGACTGAAGAAAGAACCCAGATAACCAACCTATGTTAGATATGTAGTACTCAGAGGGCTGAATCAGGTGACACGTGGCCCATCGAAATGGCCAGAGACAGAAGAGATTGCAGTAGGAGCTAAAATTGCAAAATAGAACTTTTAATCTAAAATTTGTCTTTAGAAAAAGTGGATTTTTCTCAGCCACAAGCTATGTAATTTTTTGGTACCGAGCTTAAGATGTGACTAGTGAAATCAGGCCAATCATATCACCAGGAAAAAATTTAATTATTTAGCATTAACTGAGAAGTGTTACATTGAGCATATTTGTGCATAGTCACCAAAATGTTCGATTTTTTATCTCGTTAGAAAAGGGAGCCTCTCTTCAATTAAAGAAAGGTCTGTTTTAGAGCACACCAGCAGCTGCTAGTTAATCTTCATGTTCAGTTTCAGAGCAATCTCTGATAAGGAAGTAGGAACTCAAAAAGAACTTGTTGCCAGGGGTAACTCTGCTTTTTGACAGTGGAATGCTTTAGTCATACCAAAAACCCCAGTGTGAAAACACAAAGCAACTACAGTTTAAGACACTGATTGACTGAAATCCAGAAGGGCAGCTTGTAGCCTTCAGTACCTAAATGAGGGCACTGATTTTTAACTTGAAGGATACCAGACAGTAACTGCTTGTTGTTCTCTGGCTTGAACTTTTGCGTTTTTGCTCAATGTGATAACTCTAGCAAATTGCGTCATGCAGCCCGACATAAACAAATGTTCTGTATTTTCCTGGATGTGCCCCTTCAAAGCAGTTTCAGCCTTGGTAGATTAGATTGGCAACCAAATGATCATCTTATGCTGCAGAGCTTGCTATCTGCCCTTTGATTTGGAGGGCTGTCTCTTCAATGCAAGCCTGAGTTGGCCCATTAGGCTTTGTGGTGTTAAAGAGTCATATAACTGGAAATCTGAAGTTTCACCATATCAATACTTTAACTATACATCTATTGCTGCATAGCTTATTTCATACTTGCTACACAAAAATTATCTACCTAATTTCTGTCATCAGCAGGCTTGAACATCTAGTTAACTAAATCCATTTTCTTTGATTTCAAATTAGGAAAAAACACAGGAATTACTGCAATGTATTGACTATATGAGCACGTGGTTGGAAAATAGGTATTTTGTGTGATTTTCTGGTTAAATGAAAGACAGAAGTTATGAAATTACTAGTTACATATGGCAGGACTTTAACTTAAATTATGACCAACGATGATCATAGAGAATCAGAGGATACAATTTCTGTGAAGCTCTCTGAGATTCACCTCCCAGTTCTGGAATGAATTGTGATCTTCATGAGGGAATTGCTATTGATTAACCTCATTTTGTCTTGTACCGTGTTGTTGTTTCTTCCTCATCCTTAGCTTGGTGCATGGCTTTAGAGTAAGCCTGTGATTAGGTAGTGCACTAAAAAAATAAGTAGGGTAGGGCTCTAATAGCCCTCAACAGTACCCATGAAGTCACATTATACAGCAAGGGCCTTTTTCAGATGTCATGGTCTTTTTGAAGTCACTTCAGAATACTGTACTAAAATTATATTATTTATAGATATATATATATACTATTGTATACTAATATACTACTATATACTATTAATTCTCTGGAGACCAAAACTGTAATTGGCACTTCATGAAGCAGAAAGACACAGTTCCAGTCCAAATATCTTGAGAGATAGTAATGGAAAGGTGAAAACGTCCCTGAAATGAGGGGACTGGTTTTGGTTTCGTTTGGTTTGGTTTGGTTTGTTTTTTTTCTGGTGTATTTTCATTAGATCCAAGATGTACATTATTTTAAAATCAGATAAAACCACTTCAGTCTTGGTGCACAGAGAAACTACTCAGCTTCTGCCTGTGGTTCAGTTGTCATCTACGTGGATTCAGAAGTCATTTATGCTATGCGTGGACATATATTTCTATTGTTATTGATGTTCTTTAGTTCTGTTTTACCCCTGAGAATCCATGCATCTATGGTTTGGACATAGCTGTGACAACTGAGCATTGCAAGTGGAACCAGAGATGGAATCATAACATTATTCTCTGAAAACTAACTCTAGTGCAAGAGGTTGGGGCTGAAGAGAAACACGTAACACACTCAGATTGGAAATAAAGTTTCTTCTTCATTTAAATTACATTGGAGCACTAATACCTAACCACACGTATTTTGTAAGCCATCTCATATTTTTATATTAACCCTGTAAATACAAAATTTTAGAGGGTTGTGAGCAATAGTTTCTGAGATTGTTCTGCTGACGCAGGAGGCTGTGTCATGTCAAAATCATGATAAAGTGCTTACTTTATCCCAAGCTTTCCCTTCAACAAGCTTTAGGTGCCAGAGCTTCCAGGTTGGTGATTATTATAGAGAAGCTCAATATCCAAATGTGCAAGGTCTTTCTCATGTGTGTTCCCTTTTGGTAGTCCTTCACAGAAGTCAGAATTTCCTTGTCAGAAAATATTTTTCCTGACAGTATACACTAGCCTGTGTAAAACAAGAAATGGACATGCTGTAGATTCTCACATTCTCTTGACTTTGGGCCAAGCTGCACATTCACTCCCAAGCAGGAGGAGGAAAAAGTATAAAGTTACTAAGCTCCATGATCAAAGGGAACATTTTGCACTTGTACAGTGGAAATTAAACCTCTTCCATTGCCACCTCAAAGACATAGATAGACATCGCTGTGCATAAATGATTATTTCATGAACAAAAGGGAGTAATTTCACTGACTTTATTATTTATACTATTCAAATGATGTGATCCTCTTGAATAAATATAATCTACCCATTTTGCCTTTAAATCTGAAATATATTTGGCTACATATTACTTCCTTATGATATGGTTTTCACAAGAAAGTAGTGAGGGTGCTGATTAATTGTCTTTTAATTCTGCTTGGTGAATGTCATCTCTGCTGTGAGACTTTGGCCATAGAAAATAATGTAACAATTTTGCTGGTGTTTCTATTGCTGAGCAGGGCAACAAGTGTATTGTCAGGAACTGTAACTGAATGAAACATGTTTTTACTTGACATGAGCTTTTTATCATGGTGCTCCTCAGGGTTATACATCTTAACTATTACTTAATTTGTTATCTTAAATCTTCAGACATACTTCAGGCAGCAGCAATGTTTTATGAATAGTTCTTTGAGGTATGCTTCTTTTGGATTTAGTCTAAATTACTGCACAACTTTAAAGCCTGAAACTCTTTGAATGGTGGAGTTCTAGGCAATTAATTGGAAATAAGAACTTTGGAATGGCAGAGAAAACAAGAAAACCTAATACAACTCTAGCTCTTCTTGTGAAGTGTATAGTTTTATTGGTTAAAAAATTATTGGTTAAAATATAAAGTTGGTTAAAATATAAAGTTTTCTGCACACTGACCCATAGAAATTTTGGACATTCAGTGTAATCATTAGCATTTCTTTAATTACAGTAGCATGTGGAAGAATTTGTGTGAATACAGATATATTGCCTCACAGTGCATCAACAAAAACAACAAGCTCACAGTGCATCAACAATAACATTTATCTGAAAGTATGTATTCTTTTCCAATAAAAATTCTGCATCTTAAAAAGGAGGTATGCCAATTACTTACTATGGCATACTAATAAAATAAGTAAGATTCTTCACTGAACTATATAGTTACTGAATAAACAATTTCTTCTTTTCACCAAGAACAGGAAATACTTGTGCTTTGAATAAGGTTTTCCATTCATGTGGTAGAGACTTTTTCTTTACAGTGATGTTAGATTTTTTATTATGCATTTTAAAGTATATCCAAAACAAGTTATATCCAAATACCAATAGTATAGCTTAAATAAATAAATAGACAAGTCAACACTTATTTCAGTTTGGGATTATATTGTCTTTGAATGTCTCTTTGGAAAAAACCCAACCTTTCCACACATACTAAGGAATAATCATGCAAATGTAAATGCTTTCAGTTGTATGGAACCTCTATTTTTTGTTGGGAAACTGCCCATCCTCCAAGAAAACCTTACCTAATCACATTATGAGGTTGGGGGTGGGGACAGTTTCAGCTTTCTGCTCATCTCCATCTCTTTTGTATTAAAATACAAGCCTCTAGATATGCCACTAGCTTCATGAGTTATACTTTGCTCCAGCTTGAAGGTGTGAACAATGTCTATGAAAATACTTTGGATGAACAGTTTTACATTTGAACAATTCAAGTTAGGCAGTAATGCTGCCTGCTGTCCACAGATGACTATTGTTGAACCAGAAACTGGTTTTGCTCTGCCTCTTGCAATTCACTCACCAAAATATACACCTTTTTGAGGAAGACAGTATAAGCTTTGTTAGTAATGAAGACTGAATTTAGGATCTTGTTTGTAGTGAGAAAACCATAAAAGGTCACTTGGCTGTGTAGATCCACCTGAGATGGCTGATCTCAAGAAAGATTATGGCATTCAGTCCATGCCAGGCTGCAGCTTGTTGAGTGTTTGAGGTGTCTTTTTCAGTGCTAACAATTCTGTGGCTTTGATTTAATGCTTTCTGACAGACAGGGTGGGGGTGCTGGGAGGGTGGTCGCTGCCTGACCCCAGGATGCCTGAACTGAAGGCTGAAAGTCTGCAAGTGATTAGTGTCCCAGATGGGAGACTGACCTAGGCAGGCTTTTCTCCTGACATGAGGTAGCTGTTTGGTCATCAGCACTAAAATCCTGGTCTGCCCTGGAGTCATGCACAGAGCTTGGGGCTTTTCTCAGCACACCTTTTGGTTTTGTGCGAGCAATAATGTTAGGCAGAAAATTACTAGGTTTTTTCCTTGCAGAAAAATTAGAGGAAAATAAAACCGTATTACAGTTGAGGGTTTTTTCTGGAATACATGGAGGTTTTTTTCTGAAAATACTCAGCTGTATTAAGCCAAGTATTCTAAGTATTTGCTCTGATGAATAAAAATCAAAAACTTTAAAGGAGATATTTTAGGTAAATATTTGTTCATTCCACAACAACACTCTTGAAAATTCCTTGTAAGAAGACATTTTGTCTACATTTGAAGAACTTTCTAAATCAGACAAATATTTCAGTTGAGGTACATGTACTCATTTATGACAGAAATACAAAACCAGGCTAATCAGTAAGAAGGTAGTAGATCTTCCCGACAATAGAAAGCAGAGACCTTGTCAACTGCTAAAAATATTCTCTCAAGTAAATTCAGCCGTTACTGTTTCACAACCATCACTTTTTGGTCTGAGTTAGTCAGGGGCACGGCAATCTTTCCTAAATAAAATAACAAGCCTTGGCCTTGAAACTCTCAGATACAACTGTGCTAAGTAAAAATCTTGTGTAAAGTTTTTACTCTTAATTTTGAGATTATAGATTTTTATTTTTTTTATCCTGTGACACTATTGGCTACAAATACAAGATGCTGTGTAAAGCTGTGACCTTATTCAAAGTCAGTTATATAGCAATATTTCATCCTATAATGTCCTTAAAAGGTAGATTAAGTTGATGCTGTTTGTGGAGCCAGAAAAAAGTAAAAATATTTTTCAGTGACATTTCCGTATAGATTTTAAAACTGCTGAATTTTTTTATATATAAAAATAAATTCACTATTTTATTTTCTGAAGTTCAGTGAGCTGATTTTTCTAACAGGAACACTATGGAGAAAGTATTGCTATAGCTTACTAACTTGCACTGTTCACACAAGCAAGCATGAAGAACAAACCAGGGTGGGTAACTTCACAGAAAGCAAAGCAAATACAAAGGGAGAAAAACAGGAATAAGTAAGAAAGACTTCCAGGTCTCTGGAGATATTTTTTTTCCTGTAGAGAATCTTACCTCTTGGGTGACTTGAGCTGTTTCCATTTTCATCCTGTTTAATGTATCATATATTAGTAACTTGACCCTGCTTATCAGCAGCTTGTGATGCAACGCTTGACTATGTTACAAATTTGGCTTATTTTTTTAAGAAACAATGACACATGGTATGTCCACCTTGTGCAGTAGGTAAAGAGATAATAGCAAAGGGAGAAAAGAGGAAGAAAAATTTAAGCTGAGTAAACCAACATTATCAGATGTCAGCATTTACTCTTGTTATTGTAATGTCAGCCTGTTGACTAGAATCGGGCTTCTGTTAAATTAACAGGTGGAAAGTACATCTTACCTATATTAACTAACTTGATAACAAATTGAAAATTTGTTATACTATTTGAAAGTAATTTGAGAAGTGCTGTGAGATACAGTATGATGAAAAGAGCTCTGTAAAATTTCTCAGCCTGTCATTTCTCAGCCTGTGTATGAGTCACGAAAATCAAGCACCATAACCATAACCCATACTTCTGCTTGCAGAAGGCAGTGTCTTCATTTTGCATTTGAATGCAGTGTATTTTGGATACCTCTGTCTCTGGAAACCTTGATTTGATGTGGTGGTGAATTGTAGCACATCAATTATTTTTTATCTCTGATAGTGGGAGTCAAATAGGTTCATGTATGTCAGGGTGCTTTGTACGTCTGCCTACACTTACACTTTCAAGAAAGGTAGAGAGGATGCATAAAGTAAATCATCATGAATAATAAACCAGCAGCTTCTTTTTGTGGGTTTCATGAAAAGCAAGGGAGACCATGTCTTGTTGCATGCACTTATTTTTTTTCCGTCCCAATCGCTTTCAGCATTTTGATGTCGGGTGGATATAGAGCTTTTGTTATCTGAGCCTCTGGCTGTTAGGAAATGTCAAGCAGAAAATGCACTTTACCTGCAGGGGAAGAAGTCACTGAGGTGCCCCAGTGGTGCAGACTTTCTGCAGGCTTATTCACGACATGGCAAAGAGATGAACCCTGACAGCTGGGTCTTCCTTGTATGTTAGCAACAGTGAAAGTGCCACAGATGAGCCTCAAAGAGCAAGGCCAAATGGGGAAAATAGGTAGTTATGTGCATATTCCCTTTAAGTCTCCTTCCAGCCTCTTTATTGACTGCTTTGGCTAACAAAAGGTGGGTAGGAATTAGCAAGGAAAGGGGAAAGAATAGTGTTTCCCCGTCACGGGTTTCTGATCTAAATATTGGCCACTCTGCTCTAGATATTTAATTTTAGGTACCTGCTCTAGCAACTAATTTTGTACTTGGGATGACTTCTGTGCACATTTAAATACTTTAGTGATTTGCTGAATTTGGACCCCTGTTTGAGGTACTCAGTCATTGTTGATCATTGTTTGTAAGGCTGGCCAGAAAACAAGAATTTTGTTTATTTGTGGGGAAAAAAATTATTAAAAAATTAAAAAATAAAAAGAGGTTTTGGAAATTTTGTTCAGCTTGGAGCAAACTAATCTGTACAGATCCTTTCTGTGGAAGGCAAGGGAGGAAGAGGGAGGCAGCCTAAACTACCAAATTAGTCTGTAGGCTGAAATATCACGTCTAAGTAACTAGGGCAGCACTCACCTAGGATGCTGAATGGCATGTTTAAATACTTGTTCCAGTTAATCCTTACAACAGAGAATCAAATTAAGTTGGTTAATTTTCTTTTCTGAAGTTAATCTAGGAGGTAAACACAATTAGCTAGTCACGAGATAAGAGAAAGGGAACACTACATGTCTAGGTGGACCACTTCTCTTCCTACTCTTGTTTCAAACAGGAATGGTGCTGTGATCTTTAAGGAGATGGTCATTAAAGTATTTCCATGCATTTCTAAGAAATGCAAAATTTGTGATTAATGAGATTTTCCTATGCTTGTTTTTTGTTTGTTTGGGGTTTTTTTGGTTTTTGTTTTTTTGTTTTTTTAGCACATTTTGATCACTCCTAGTACTTTCTCTTTTTTTTTTTTTTTTTTTTTTTTTTTTTTTTCTATTTGTTTTAAAAGAGTGAGAGAGAAAGGTGATACATCTTCAACCATAATAAAAATGTGTAAAAAGTGTAAGCTCGGTGCTGCATTTTATTATTTATTTGTCCATCTGAAAAATATAAGTTGCCCTACAAGATGCATCAAAATGATGCTTACGGATTTCTTTTATTTTCTTTTCTTTACTAAAGAAAACTGAACAAACCTCCTTTTTGAAGTGCTGTTATTGTTTAGGTAACCAACACTAAAAACCGATGACAGGATGTGAGTTTCTAATTTTGGTGGTGTCCCATTGTTTTAAGGGGAAGTTGGTTTTGAAGTAGCGATTGTGAGCACAGCAGGTGCTGGGATCTTGTAGCAGCAGGCAGAGCTGTCACATGGTGGGACAAAAATACTCTCGTGTTAGCTACAAAGCCAATATTCCCATAATCGTTTCACTGACTCACCTATAGATTATGGGAAGTTTCTGAATTCTGGTGATACATACTGCTATTTAATGTATATGCTGGTATATGAGTATGTTTTGGTTCTGCAGTGTTTGATAAATGTGCAGCAATATGAGGAAAAGAGAGAAGAAGCAACATCAAACTGAAATGGATTTCTGAACCTTTGACAGTCAGTCTGATAAATTTAGGGATAAATTCTTATTTGATGGGAAAAGTGACTCTTAGGTCCTTCAAAAATACCTTTACTTTCGTAGTGCAGTACTACATTGTGATTGCCAGGCTAGGCAAATAGTGATTGCTGAGAAGAGTGTGGAAGATCTCTTGTGAAGTGTTTCAGTCTTGCTTTCAAAAGAAAACTTTGGTGCATCCGTGTAAATTGGCATCCTTCCATTGACTTCTAAGGAGAGTGAAGTGGGTGGTATGGGGTTGTGTGCTTCTTGGACAGACGTGCAGGTACTCAACAGGAGTTGAACTCCCCAGGAGCCCAACTTCGATGTTATTTTGCAGATTTGTAACGACGAGGGTGGTCTTAATACACACAGGCTCTGGTTGCTTCTTCCTGTCTTTGCTATTTTGTAATTGATCTAGTGGCTTGAACGAAGTGCAGAGAGATAAGTTTCTGGTAACAATATTGTGCTGACTATATTTTAATAAGGTAATAAACTTTTTCTTACCCTGTTCTGGTCCTTTTTTAGTTGGGGTTCATGTGCTTGCAAAACACATGATGCAAAATCAGTATGTAGATACAATTTCTGCCTTTTAAAAATTCCTTCTCTTTCCTAATATTAAAAGGTAATACTGCATGGCACCCTACAGCTTAAGAGTTGCATTGCTAAAACTTTCCTTTTCCTATGAAAACATGAATGTTTATCTCTTTCTATTTGAAGGTAGATATGATAGGATGAAATATTTGAATGGGAAAATCTCAGTTTAAAATGGTTTCCTATATTCTGATATGTCGTGGAATATGATCTTTCTGAAAAACAAATTTTTTTTTTCAGACGTATTCATGTTTGCCCCAGGGCTGCAATCTCTGACTGAGATAAATCAACATCATCCATTCAAAAAGCGAGTGAACACTGTTATACAGGAATTAAATAATTTCAGCCTACCCTGAAGTTTGGCTGTCAAATTATATTGAGGGCACCCAGGCACGCCTTGGAGCCCTGTAGCTCTTCACTGTCACAGACCGAAGCACCCACCCTCTGAGGAATGACTTTATGTTAATAAAGTCTTTACAACTGAGCAGATTGTAAAATCATTCTAATTTCTTGTAGATGTCAAAAAAATTTTAGAGTCCATCTTGAGCTGCTGAGGAATTTGGGGTATGCCTCTGGGCTCACTTTAGATGTATAAAATATATGTAGAGCTCTAGTTTAAAATAGTACAAAAGAGGCAGAAAGAAGGATGAAAAATTCTGAGTAGTTCAGATACAAAGCTGGTTTAGCTGAACAGATGTTCATATCCCCTTCATGCTGGAATGTGGCCAAACAGGATCAGGCAGGGAGAAAGACAAGTGACAGTGCAAGACTTGGGTGGGTAAAGTGAGAACAAGACAGATAAAAACAGAGGTTTCATCAAGTCACAAGATTTTCCTCCTGTCCCCCACTGATGCACTTGGGAAATGACATCTTCAGTGCTTGGGGCTGCAGAGTGTTGAAGTGATTTCCACCTAGCAGCAATGTAATATAATTTTCTCTTTTAAAATAAAAGCACCATATGATTTTTATTTCATTCTGCACTGAAATAGTCACACCTGAGATGAGTTTTCTTTCCCTTTCTTTTCTGTTTTTACATTGACAGGTTGAGCCATTGATCCAGAAAGGCCATGAGAATCTGGTGCACCATATCCTGCTCTACCAGTGCAGCAGCAATTTGAATGACAGTGTGCTGGACTACGGGCATGAGTGCTACCACCCCAACATGCCAGACTCCTTTCTCACATGTGAGACGGTCATTTTTGCTTGGGCCATTGGAGGAGAGGTAGGGTGAATGACTGTCTAGAATGTTTCCTCAATGGGGCTTTAGGAGGCATAATGAAGCTTCTCCCTAGGATCTAAGTGATTACTTCATCTGGCTGGTTTTAAGTGTCCAGAATCACAGCCTGAAAATGCCTCACCTCCTTAAGTTCTCGTTGACCTGCTAAGTATGAAATGCAATGAACATCCTGAATGACAAGTGAAAAGTAATGAAAATTGTAGAGTTGATGCATTAGGGAAAGAAGGTGACTGAGGAGCATGAAAGTCTGTTGCCTGATCAGCTTGTTCCACCTGATATGGAAATACACTACCTCCAGCAACAGCCAGTATCTGTTACCTTTGGAGAACAACAGAAAGATAAGAAAGTCTCTGTAGGTGACTGCATAAAAGCCATGGAGGGAAGATGTTCCAAATGACGCTAGACATATATTGAAATCATTTTGCACTTCACTAGGATGTGGTTACAGTGTTGCCCCATTCAGGCATATCATTCTGAGATCTCCTACCAAGCCCGAAGAGATATTTCACTATAGGTGTGATTGCCAAAGCAGAGGCAGAAAAAGGACCAATTTGCTCATAGCAGTGGGGCATATCCATATCTGTAGAAAACACAGTCTCTCATGCCACGTTGACCTAAGGCTGTATTTTCAGCTTATTGTATAAGTTAATTTAGGCTGCAGTTAATGCTTCCAGATGACATAAGAATCCCACCCCTTCTTTACCCCTTTGATTCACTGTGTGTCCACAGACACAATGATGTGGGCACAGAGAGGGTCTAGGGTGAAAGTTACTGGAGCCTTTCTTTGCCAGCCTGCAGTCTAAAATCCTCTTGAAGTGCTGCAGTGTAGGGAAGCCAGAGCTTCTACACAGACTCATCAAAGTAAGTTTAATCCACCATAAGAATTATCCCTGCTGTATGCTATGTGCATTTTTGCCATCAGCTATTTTCTGACCTAGTATTTGTACTTTCAACTGTTTTAATCTAAGTTAATTTAAAAACTCATATAAATAAGTTATCATTTGAGAAGCACTATGGAGGCTTTTGCAGGGATGATTCTGCTGATACGTAGAGAGGAAGCTGAGAGATCTGGGTTATAGTCAGGTTTACTGGAGTACTCACAGTGCTGTCATTTACCCTTACATGGCATGGAGTTGGTAATATTTATTACTAAATACTAAGATTAATTCATTCATGTCCATCAAGCATAAGAAAGCTGGGAACTCAAACTGCATATCAAAGTATTAGCTGTATAGTGATGTGGACTCATTCCTATAAAAATGAATCTGACTAGTGAGTTCACTTTGAAGATTTTGGTTTTAATCTTTTGAAAACTTTTTCAGCTTTTGAAGTCATTTTCCCAGTTATCCCCATTTACTGACCTGTGTTTACC
Source organism: Phaethornis superciliosus (assembly GCA_023637945.1). NCBI lineage: Eukaryota > Metazoa > Chordata > Aves > Apodiformes > Trochilidae > Phaethornis > Phaethornis superciliosus. Next base: position 59,219,090 of record JAJQWJ010000003.1, read on the forward strand.
ATCACAAGTGGTCTGAAAACTTACACAGCTCCCTTTGGAATGAAGTTGAACTGAAAATGGTGGGATGAACACAGCACCTCCCAGCAACAGATGGGTTTCAGTGCATGTGATCTGACCAGAGCTTGTCTAAAAGAGATGGACACTGAGCCCAACACAACCTGTTGCACTGCAGAGAACAACTTCTTTTTCACTACATGGGTTGCTAATGTAAATGTAGACATGAAGACCATCTTTATTGTTCAGATCATTTTACAGTGATTAATCAAATGCACTGGTTTGTAGAGGAAAAACAGTCTAATTAGGTGCCTCACTATTCCCTGGAAATTACTGCTTTTAGAAACTGGGAACATTTAAAATGTAAATTCACTTATTCATGATGGTTTTATTGTCAGACTTACTGCTTGATGGTGCAATGTTTACACATTTAAAATGGAATTTTCCTTTTCAGCTCAAGTAATAAACAAAGGATAAATAGTCATAAGATCACAGGATTATGCAGATTGGAAAGAACCTCAGGAAGTCTCAAGTCCAGCCAATGCAGGGTCAGCAGTGAGGCCAGACCAGTGTTTTTTCCTCTAGATGCAGAGTATCAGCTATTTTATGTTGACATAGTTTTTTAGTTCATTGGGCATATAATAAATATATTACTCCACAAAGCCATGTTCAGAAAGTTTTAAAAGAAGTTACCTTTGTGAATGTTACCAGTAATATGATTTTATCATTACAAAAAAAAAAAGTATTTGTAAAAACAAATCAAATCTTAACCATGCCAAAAATTCCTTAACTCTGAATGCATGTGTTGATTTCCAGGGCTTCACCTACCCTCCTCATGTTGGCTTGTCCATTGGCACAGCAGCTGATCCTCAGTTTGTTCTTATGGAGGTGCATTATGACAATCCATCCTACACAGAAGGTTTGTACCTTCATGGTCTTTAAAACATTCAAGACTGGAAAATGTATTAGACATAAGTGCTTCTCAGTGCAACACACAGCAAACAGAGCAAATAGGAACCTGAGGCTTGCTTTTCATCTGTTCAGTAGTTCCTGGTTCCCAGTGTTTTTGTCACTGCACTCAAAAGCTTAATCAGAAGTCAGTGGGAGATTCAGATTTAAAAAGAATCATGGACTAGGTGAATACATCTACCTTTATCCTCATATTAATACTACAAAATTAACCTGTGTCCCCTCAAGCCATAACAAAGTGCCATGTACAGAAACAGGGAATTAATAATGTTTTCTTTTTAAGCACTGGGGAAAATATTATTTTGTTGGGACAGTCCCAGATGAACAAAGAGACCTGCCAGAGACCTAAGAAAATTCAGATAGCATAGGCAGGGATTCTGTAATCCAGGTCATGTTTCTCTCTGCCTTTACAAATTTCATGGTATAAGGTCATGCCAGGAGTGTGAGGGAGTAAACCTAGGTGCTCTGTCTGCTTCAGGCAGGCAGTACATGAGTTCTTCTGACACAGCACCAAACCTACCACCAAGTCCCCTTTCTTTTCCCTTTTTGGGGTCTGCCTTTTCCTTGCTTGGGTCTTGTGGCTAAAGGCTGCGTGGTTATCTTCCTGTTGTGATTTGGGGTAATGTTTTCCTATGTGACTCAGATTGTAGTTGACATTAGCTTCCAGTTAGAATCAAAAACATTTTAATTGTTTCCAACTTGCCTAGTTTTGAAAGTTTCTGTTTATGAAACCTTAACATTCATTCTAATTAGAAAAGTGGCCTCCTTTGAGACTGTTTATCAAAACTCACATCTATCATAAACATTTCTGGCATTTAGGTGTTAGTAACAAGCTTGAAAGGAAAATACAACAAAGGAAAAATTCAAGTTGATGAGACTGTAAAAATACCTTTAGAATGGGAATGAGTATGTGTTCCCAAATTTGTGAAAATTGGAATGTTGTGGGACACTATACATTGCCTGAAATGTCATGATTTGCATATTGCAGGATGTCTCATGGTTAATTACCACTTTTTATTTGCTATGCATACTTCATATCCTGAGTTGCTTAATAACTATGTACTCTCTCTTAGGTATTTTAGTGACTGGATAACTCTGCCCACCTGCCATTTGTATATCTTAAAATAGCCTGCTGATTTCACATTGATGTAAAATTTGGTTACAGGCACTGCTGTATTTGTTATTTTTTTTTAGTAGAGCATTATATGTCACTAGCAAACTTGACATCTCCTCTGAGGTACTTGGTAGTTTTTTTTTCATTTTTACTTTTCAAAATTAGTATTTGAAAAGGGACAACAAAGATGAAGGTAAGACATAAGCTAACAGAATGTAAGGCTTCTGCAAGAGAAATGAATCTTTGTTTTGTGCTTGTATCTTTCCTAATAAAAATGGCTAGTATAAGAAATAATTATATGAAGTTAGATGACAGATGCAACATAAATTCTGAACAGATAAACAAACAAATGCATATGGCTAAACATTTAGATGAAAGAAATAGATTAATATAATTTTGGAAAACAATACTATTGGAAAACTGCTGATGTAATCCCCATATACGAGAAGAGTCAGAAGGATGATCCAGAAAATTACAGGTCTGCCCATCTGACCTCAGTCCCAGGGAAGTTGATGAAAGAGATCATCCTGAGTGCCGTTATGCAGCATTCAGACATTGGAGTGGGCTGCCCAGGGAAGTAGTGGATTGTCCATCCCTGGAGATATTTAAAAAGAGACTGGATGTGCACTCAGTGCCATGGTCTGGTAACCACAGCGGTAGTGGATCAAGGGGTGGACTTGATGATCTCTGAGGTCCCTTCCAACCCAGCCAGTTCTATGATTCTGTGATTCCATGATTCTATGATTCTATGATTGATTCTATGATTCTATGCAGTAGTTGCACAACAGCCAGCTGATAAGCCCAGTCAGCATGGGTTCATGAAGGGCAGGTCCTGTTTGCCTAACCTGATCTCCTTCTATGATAAAGTAACCTGCTTATTGGATAAAAGCTGTGGATGTTGTGTACCTTGACTTTATCAAAGCCTTTGACAAGGTTTCCCACAGCATTCTCCTAGAGAAGCTGCCTGCTCGTGTCTTAGAAGTTCACGTGCTTTGCTGGATTAAAAACTGGTTCTAAGGCTGGGTCCAAAGAGTTGTTCTGAATGGAGTTAAATTCAGCTGGTGGCCGGTCATGAGTGGTGTTCCCCAGGGCTCAGTGCTGGGGCCATTCCTGTTTAACATCTTTATCAATGATTTGTATGAGAGGATAGAGTGCACCCTCAGTAAACTTGCAGATGACACTAAATTGGGTGGGAGTGTTGATCAGTCCAAGGGTAGGGAGGCTCTGCAGAGGGATTTGGACAGGCTTGACTAATAGGCTGAGGCCAACTGCATGAGTTTCAGTAAGGCCAAATGTTGGGTCCTGCACTTTGGCCACAACACCCCCCAGAAGTGCTACGGGCTTGGGAAAGAGTGGCTGGAGAGCTGCCCAGCAGAGAGGGACCCGGGGGTGTTGATTGACAGCTGGATGAACACAAGCTGGCAGTGTGCCCAGGTGGCCAAGAAGGCCAACTCCATTCTGGCCATCATCATGAATAGTGTGACCAGCAGGACCAGGGAGGCCTTACTTGGCCATGGTTGGCCTTAGTGAGGCTGCACCTTGAGTACTGTGTGCAGCTTTGGGCATCGCAGTATAAAAAGGACATTGAGGAGCTGGAGAGGATGCAGAGAAGAAGCTGATTAGGGGTCTGGAGAACAGCTCTTATGAGGCTGTTCAGCTTGGAGAAGAGGCAGCTGAGGGGAGACTTCATTGCTCTCTACAACTATCTGAAAGGAGGTGGTAGTGAGATAGGTGTCAGCCCCTTCTCTCTTCTGGCCAGTGACAGCACAAGACAAAATGGGGTAAAGCTCCATCAGGTTAGGTTCAGGCTAGATACTGGGAAAAACTTCTTCCCAAAAAGAGTGATGAGGCATTGGAACAGGCTGCCCAGGGAGGTGTACAAAAGACAGGTAGATGGAGCACTACAGTGGACGGTTTAGTGGTAATGGGTTGGTGGGTGGACAGTTCAGCTCAATGATCCTAGAGGTCTTTTCCAACCTTGATGATTCTATGATTTTGACTCTTAAAACCCACAACCTTTTTACATCAGGCTTTATTTTTTTTAAACTACTTTTTGAAATCAGGAGTGCAGCATAAAAATCCTATGTAGTTAGTTTACTTGTCTACTTGACTCAAGGTGCTAGTATTATCTTCAGATCTGGGATTTACATTTCATTGATTGTCTCGTAACAATAGGGGAGATCGCAAAAAGGGATGTATTTGGTCATTTGAGGTATTCTGTAATGTTACAAGCAATCCAAAAGAAAGGAAAAATATCAAAGCTAGGGCTCAAAGAGATGGAAAAGTTAAATGCACAAGTGAAATACACAGGGCTTGAAAATTAAAAAAAAAACCATAAGAACTTTATGCTCTTCTTTAAATATTTCATTTGAAAATCATACATAGCACCTTTTGAGTTCTTGTCATTTCCTTGTGTTGTTTGCTCTGCCTGTGATTTACTTTCTTTTCTCTGAGGTCCATGTTGGTAACTTAGTGTGAGGAATATAGAGGCAGCACATATTATTCATTCACATCTGAGAACCACAGATATGAACAGACCAAGTTTAACAACCCCCTGTGGGCTGCCCCTATTTATTACTTCCTGCATATGGTTTGACTCATTTCCAGGTTATTGAGGTTGATTCCTCTATTTTCATGTAAAAATCTTAGGACAAGCCTTGAACAATGTGAAGCAATGGGACTTTTTTAGTTTTTGGTGGGTTTTGGTGTTTGGGGGGGGGGAATTTTTTTTATTTTTTTTTTTTTGGTCAGGTTCAGTTTGGTTTTGTTTTTGTAAAATTGATTTACAGCCACAGCTGACAGTGTTCTTTTGTTGCAGGCTTGATAGATAGCTCAGGTCTGAGGCTATTTTATACTCCAGTTATAAGGAAATATGATGCAGGAGTTATTGAAGCTGGTCTTTGGGTCAGCCTTTTCCACAATATCCCACCGGGCATGCCTGAATTTGTGTCAGAGGGTCACTGCACACTGGAATGTCTGGAAGAGGTATGTCTCCTGCCTGAATCCATTGGTGTTCATTCTTAGAAATAGTTTTGGACATCCTCTTTAACTTCTTGGCATGATTGATAGTTACTGCTTAAAGAAGTGAGCAAAGGCATCTGCTATGTTCTTCCGTCCAGAATTTTCAGTCTTTTTTAACTGGATATTTGGGGTTCTCAATATTCAGGCTGCTCTATTGATATGAGTAATGCCAGATGGCACAATTCTTGCAATGATTTAATTGCATATTCAATATATAAGCACACATTCCATGGCAAAACTACTAATAGCCTGGAAGAGCTAGCCCAGAAAAAATATTGGGAGAGATTAATTAAGATCTGTGTATATGCAAAAGGTTCCTATTGGTGAAGTGAAAGCTGGAAAGGTATTCTTAGACCAACTAAAAAAACTAAAGACCTGAGCATTTTTTTTTACATGGCCCAAAGTACAAAATTATGCAATCCTAAACCACTTGGTTTTATTAAGATAATTTAAATATCTCTACAGATAAGGGAAGCATTGTGTAAAATCTGTGATTCATGTATCATGGGGGATTCTCATATAGTTTGTAGAGAAAGGTTGAATCAGTACTTGTTATGATGTGGTTTGGTGTGAAGGGCAAATTAGATATGGAATTTAGATTTGTTCTTGTTGGTGTTAAATGTTGCACATTGTCATAGCATGTTTCAGCCTTAAAACATTTGAGTGATCTATTATGATGAGGTTTCTGACCTTAAGGCTGTACTTGAAAGGTATTGTGATAACAGATTATTTCTAGGTTGGGCTCTGAACAAGAATCTATGTTTAGCATACCAAAAGTTTGGATCCATATATCTGAGCTAGAATGTGAGGGATGTCAGATTTGTGGCAATTCGGAAAAGTTAATTTTAAAACGGTTTTGACCTGGAAAAATTTTCAGATGTAAACCTACAGTATTCCACTACCAGTTGATTTGAACATGGGAAGTAGAGAGATTATAAATACAACCTCTTAACTTAAAGCGCTTCTCTTGGCATGATATTGATGATAATGTCATTCATAACTGCAAAGAATTTCTTTTTAACCATGACCATCCATGTTCATCAGTATCAGCAATTAACACTAAAGCAATGTTCAGGTTTTAATATAATACCCCTAGGAGTATTGAATCTATTGAGAATTATTTGCAGTCCAGTTGATTTTTATAAAAACTGCATTAGGATTTAACAACAACAACAACAACAACAACAACAACAAAAAACCAAAAAAAAAACCAGGAAAAAAGTATTCTTTTTTGTCTATAAAAAATTAATTTCACAAAAAGGTTTAGTTTTGCTCCAGACTGCATTTTTTTTGTAAACTGTGGGAATGTAAAATGCATTTATTGATGTATTTTCACTCTGTTTGTATATTGCATTGCACTACATTGCATCTGGGCACACTGATGATGTTGGTATCCCCTGCCCAGGCTCTTGGTGCTGAGAGACCAGCTGGGATTAATGTATTTGCAGTACTTCTTCATGCTCATCTTGCTGGAAGAGCTATCAGGATGCGCCACTTCCACAATGGTGTGGAGCAGAAGCTGCTTGCTTATGATGATGAGTTTGACTTCAACTTCCAGGAGTTTCAGTATCTTAAAGAAGAACGAACCATCTTGCCAGTAAGTCACACTTATTTCTTTTCGTGAAACTGTTTAAGAAATCATCTGCATAACATTTATTCACATTTAGGATTCATTTTACTACAGAATCACAGAATTATTCCATGTTTTGTTATTTTTCCCACTCGTTGCAGATTGACTAATGCGTTAAAGTTGCAGTGTCTCAGGAGTGTCCACTCAAATCCCAACAAAACTGTCTTGACTCACCAATTCCAGATATTCTTTGGGTGTATTTGGTGTCCAGGATTACTTGATTTGAACTTTACTATCACAAGTATTGAACAAACCAGATTGTAAAATCATATATGTGCCTGGTTGTGCCATCTTTGTTCATCCAGCCATCTGAGGAATGAAAACACCACCATGAGGCTTTAGAGCTGTTGAAACCAAGAAGCACATCCCAAATACTTGCTTACAACATGTATCCAGCCTTGCACACATGTCTACTACAAATTGGCCAAGTCTTCTGTTTGGTTCATATTTTAATTTTTTCTTGGGGGTAAAACTCCATGCTCATATTCCATGTGAGGTTTCACTACAAACAAAACTTCCTTTGGAAGAGGAAATCATGCATTTCTATCTGCTGTTCTTCTGAGAATAATGTAATACAATTTCTAAAAAATCCCTGCTGTGGTTATATTACAAAGCATCAACTATCCATAGATACTGCATTAGAAGAGTCTGTACTTTTTGGATGAGCAACTAATTTTAAAATTATTCAGTCATTTTTTGTTAGTTCTAGTTGGCATCTGGTTTTGAAGCTTTGGCATGGGGACAGAAAGTTTAGTGCTGCAAAGTTTGGGTGGTCCAGATCTGGCCAGCAGAGCATCTGGAGTTGTGCTTGTCCTGATTCATGTGAACAAGCCTCTTTCTTGATTGAACTGAAATATCAAATAACTGGAATTTGTTTACAACTAGAACCAGTAAGGGAAGGGAACTAAAAAACTATTGCAATGACTGAACTTCAAGTATGGTCAGAAGCCCTTCAGCTTAAACTTTGGGCTTCTGTTCATGTCCTTTTCTCTGTTATGTATCTTCTTCCATGTGGGGATACTTTGATATTTGTCCTGTAAAGGCAAAAAGCTAAAATGCTAACAATTCCAATTTAATTCCCACTGCAAAACCTGGATGTTCAGGTGCAGCATTTACTCTTTGAAGTACAACTGCTTGTACTCTACAGGGACTTCAAAGACAAACTGGTGTTACCTCCCCCAGGAAAGAAGTGTTGAAGGGTTTAGGAAGAGGGTTGGCAGAAGATGACAGGTTTGCAGAGAAAGTCTGCAATATTTTAAGGAAAATCCATGCAGATTATAGAGAAAGGCCTCTTAAAATTCAAGAACAAAAGGGAGTAGACAGCAGAAAGACTAAAAGGCGTTTGATAGTATCAGCAGCTTTAGAAGACAGCTCAAGTTGGAGCTGGAATTCTTTCTCTGAACTGAGCCTTTTTCATGCTTTTTATTGTTTCCATCTTATGCAAAACTGACAGTACAGCTTTTCATACATTGTTCTAGTGTAATTTGGACCACATTCTCATCAATTAACTAATAATATTAAAGATTTTCGTCAATGTTCCTGATATTCTGTCCTTCTGCAAGCTCTTCCAAGGCGGTATCCTTCTTTCAGCTTGTGGAATCCAAGTTATCTGTTTTCTCTGCATACTAGGAGCAAAAGACCTAGTCTCATAGAAGGAAGATTTTTATTCAATGTTACCCATTCCATAAGCCAAGAGAGCCAAAGACCTTGCGGGTGGAAACCAGCAGATTTCTGCTGGGAGCTCTTACAGCTCACAGTGCTTCAGAAAGCTCCATCTCCATGTGACCAACATGGGGCTGATGCACCTTCCTCCAGCAGCCCAGAGTACAGTTAGTGCCAGCATTGATCTGACAAGGAGACAGCACACAGGAAAGGAGTAATTCTCAACTTTGAGGGGTGATGTGTTGGTTTTTTTTTCAGGGAAGATTAATAAAATGGCTGAAAAGGGAGTATGATGATACAAATTAAAAATGAACCAAAACAAAGCAACTTCTGGCAACCTGGGGATACAAAGTTGCCCCCAAATATAAGATTTTTGACACCTGGATATGTTCTTCAATATTTTTAAATTTTCACTTGATCATCACAGTTATTTTGAGATTTGCATTTGATTAGATCCAGGGACTAAAGGTACTACCAATCTAGATCAGTTTGTCAAGAGAGCAAAAAGTTAATTGTATGTACTTGAGAAGGTAAGTATTCAGCCTTTCCCATACATATCTGTCAATGTAGTTAAGTCTTTGCTTGCCACTCCTCTACTCCAAGGCTTGGCAGATAAATAATTGTTATTGTTATGTGGAAAACCTTCTTTTCCTCATTTGGCAAGTATTTCTGTTGAAGTTGGCAGGATAAATTAGCCTAGGGAAAGCTCTCCAAATCAGCTCTGTGTGAGTTTTGGAGCAAGAATCACGTGTATATATACATTGTCTACATATATAATTTTCCTGAAAATAGGTTTATAACTGGGCACCTCCATTGTTATATATAAAAAAAACAACAAAACAGACCAGATTCTTAATAGGACTGTTTAATTCCACTGGGGATCTCTGAGGATCTGGGATAATATGAATGCTAAGTGCCAAGTCCTTAGATTACACCAATTACCTAATCCTTTGCTCTTTCAAGGAGTGGTGCCCACTACTCTGATCTTTATTTCTTAAGTGTTTGTTATCATCTGTGGCTACCTGAAACTGGTATTGATAAACTGTGAACCTCCTAAATATTGTGTTTCAGGGGGATAATTTAATCACAGAATGTCACTACAGTACCGTGGACCGAATTCGCATGACATGGGTAAGAATAGTTTTTATGGATCAAAATAACTACACAGATAATACTGGGCACTAATATCTTGTTCATCATATGCTATTAGAAATGTCTGAACTTATTTGCTAATGCTTATGTGCATGTAATTTTGTATTATCTTATTTCAGAGACAGGTTTTTAAGTAATCACGACCATTAGGATCATAGTCTGATCTCTTGCATAAGGCATTCAAATTACTGTTCTAAAAATAAGCAAGCTAGTTCAGAAAAGATTTTTAAAAAGCAGTCCACTATTATCAGGAGTGCTTTCTTCATAACATGTATAAATATGGAAATTCTGCATATTTAATAATTCTTATGTTACACGCTTTTCCCCTAAAGTTGTTATTGCCAGTTCTTGCATACTGATTTTTACTTATGCCATGACCAAGATGGGACCAGTTTCTTTTATGCCTAATGTAGAATCCAGGTAGAATGCAAATCCCTATGCCTGGGAGGAGGAGGCTGGGCACAGTGAGCCTCTGAACCCTACCTTTGGCATGTGGTGGTGGCTTTCCCAGCAGCAGGGACCCTCCCAGGCAGCTGCTGCCCCTTGGATGGCACAGGAGGAGGAGGCCACTCTGTGCCCTTACTCCCTTGCAGCCAAGACATGAGCAGTGGCCATGCCACAGCTGTGGGTGCACATCCACAGCAGCAGATGAGGCAGGTCCATGGCCAGGGGGTGAGGATGTCCTTTGGGGTTGAGGGGACTACCTCAGGTTTGGCACACGGCAGCGCACCACCTCCCAGATGCATCTTTTCAGATTAGCAGTGGCCACTTTGTTTTGGAGGTGGAGCAAATTTGGTTGTTGGGACACGAGCTGGATTGTGCCAGCTGGCTGCAAAACTAGGGAGTAGTGCCAGACCCACTGTTTATAAAGCTACGGGCACCCAACCTTCGCCAAGGGCTGATCCCACTTCCTCAGGAGGGGTTGGATCCAGACCTCTGGCAGCTGAGACCTAAGGGGTTTCTGTTTGGCAAGGAAGACCTGGTCCTGGCATCCAAGGAGTACAGGGATACGTCTCCCTCAATCATGGCTTGCATGTAGGAACACACACTGGACATATTAGGAAAAGCAAAAGAATGAGAATGAAGGGTTTTGAGTTTTTGTCCTCCTTGCCTGTGTGGTGACCTCACTTCCTCTTGACTCTTCGTTCTTGTGTTTTGTCTTCTCCGTTCCTGCTCCTGCAGTTCTGTGAGATTCGTGGAACTGTTCCCACATGGGGTGTAGGAATGTGCAGCTCATAATCTTGTCCATATTCAGCAAGACTAATTTAAAATTAGTTGTTTGTTCTGTGGCTCTCAGTGGAACACTGTTTAAGAATCTGTTTCTGCTGCTACCTAAAATTTTCACTCTATTTAATTATTGTACAATTTGTGCTTATTTGTTTTTCAGTCAACATATCTGTGAACTTAACTCTTTTCTTTCTTTAGCTTTATCTGCATATGTGCTTGCAAGGAGAGTCCATCTAGATATATATTCCATCCTGGCCTCCATTTTACTAAACAATGAACTTTTAATTTCTTATTAAACAGACTAATTATCCTCCTAGCCTTTTTCTACATCTGCTCCACTATGAAGCTCTTTTTCTGAAACATGTTCAATATAAGTACCTTGGAGATAAGGTTGAAGATAAATCTGAGATTTTCAGATAGTGCTCTTCAACATAATAAGAGTCTTATTTTATTGATAGTTGCTCTTACTGACATCTTTTATGCTCAGGAGCAAGTGTTTGAGCTTGCAGTGTATTTTGTAATTAATTATGTAACTTCTTGCTACTTGATAACCTAATGTTCAAGTAAACTTGTTGAATTGGGCCTCTTGATGCACATTTCATTAGCATATAAATACCAGTCAGTGTTTTTATCTGTGAGATTCGAATGATATCTTGATTGAAAGAAAAATCCTATTTTCAGGGTGGTCTGAGCACCAGGAATGAAATGTGCCTGTCGTATCTGCTCTATTATCCAAGAATCAACCTCACCCGATGTGCAAGTATTCCAGATATAATGGAACAACTCCAGTTCATTGGTGTTAAGGAAATCTATAGACCAGTGAGGTAAGTAAAGTGTTTATGATTATGTGTAGTACCTCTATTTCTCTCAGTGAGATTACACGGTAATTTTTATATGACCTTTATTTCATTAGAGATTAGAGAACCGAGAATAGTTTAAAGAGGAAAGTTCCCAAATTAATGAAATGCAGAAAAATAATCAACTAATGAAATTAGAATGTACTACTAGTGATGTTAGAAGAGCTTCGTTGTTAGTTGGACTAAACTAAGGTAGTTGTAAGGTTTCAAAATAAAATTCATGGGCAGATAATGTGTTACCACATTTAAATTTTAAAAGTTGTCTTTTCTTACACAGCTTATTGTAACAAAGACATATAAAACTATAATTCAAAGTAATTTGATGTACAGACTTATTGATCTTAGTTCTGAAACTTATATCCAAGCCAGAAGAGTCTGAAAAAAAGTCAATGTCTGCTTCATTTTCCACTCTATTCTACGTCCAATCTCTTTTAATATAGGGAGAACACAGTTTCTAAATTAGTCCCAGCTAAGAGTCTTTTGGAACTTTGAAAATATTCTAACAAATGTATGCTCTCTTCAGTGTTCATTCATGATAACTGTACTTAAGGAAAAAAAGCACATTTGGCCTGGGGAAATAAAGATGTTTTGAATACAGTAAGTATGCAGACTGTCTGCCGCAAATGGAATAGTAATTAGAAGAAGAGATTATTAATGCCTCTAGTATTTATGACCTAATCCACAATTCTTGTTTCATTAAGCTCTGTCAGCCTGAGGATATGTGACCTGATATTCATCTCTCTTGTGTCAGTCTTGCATGGGGATTGCCTCACCAGCTCCTCTAAAGTCCCTCTTGACTTACACATGAAGGCAAACTGGAAGCAGGATCAAGGCACTGTGGCTCACTTAAAACCTTCTCTTGTTCTGAGCCTGGTGGTCGAGACATTTGTATAAATCATGAGGAGATGAGATAAAAGTGTTTTGGCCACAATAGTGTAGAACAGCTCCTTGATTAAAATTATGTCCTCTGCACCCAGATGTTGAGTAGAGCAGAGCTTTGGCACAGGCAGCACTTTACCCAACACAACTGGGAGACAGCCTACTGCAAGATAACACAGATGTGTCTAAAGTGCTTTGAAAAGATAAGTCATGCTTCAGCCAAAGTATTAATTAGGTTACTTAGATAAAGTTTTAACTACTTTTATTCTTCTGTTTGACGTATTAGACCTTCTATGTGTGATACAGATATTGATATATATATATTTTATTTGGGTGAATGTTGACAGTTGGATTCAGTGATCTTAGAGGTCTTCTCCAACTGCAATGATTCTGTGTAAAGCAAAAAGATTAAATTCTGTTTTTAAAAGCTCGACCTGTCCACCATGTTGTTTCTATGCATCCCAGTAGAATCAAAAAAGGAGAAAGCAAGAACAATGGAACAGGTTTTCTTTAGCAGTTTTATTTTTAATTTTTCCTTTGTTATTATTTTTTTAGTTGCCTTTACTAAATGAAAGACAGCAAAATCTTCCTTTCTTTTCCATGTCTTCAGCTTGGGGGGGATGGGATTAGCCCCACATGTTCATGAGAAGGATTTCATATGTACACAGATAGTCAGATCTCTTAGATCCACAACACCAGTTAGTCTCATTTGATCTTTTGGCACTGTGGCCAACCAGCTCATGTTGGAGCAATTCCTATACTAGCCCGAGTTTTGATAAATTATCTGAGTTGTGACCAGAGCTTGGCAGAGCCCTCTGAAAGCAGTTGTCTAATGACAAACATGTATTTGCAACACTCTCTGGTAGGCCTGGCGGAGGGTGTGGTGCTTTTTTGTTGTTTTGTTTTAATTTATTTTGGTTTGGGGTTTTTTTTGAGAGTTTCCAACAGCAGATCTGTTTTATATTGTTTGTGTTATCAGTTTGTAGATCAGAGAACAGCAATGTAATTCTTTTTCTTAAGTTAAATTCCTTAGTTTCTAAAAGCATCTGGCAGCAAGTCCCAAATTGCTGTCAAACCTTCTTAAGTCTGTTAGAACCAATGTAACTGCATCTATTTTCAGTGTGTGATAATTTACCTGAGAGTGTGGCATGATGTAAGTGTTAATAGTATATTTGTTTTTCTGATTAGATTCACTAAAAGCTTTTCCTCATCAGTTCCAACATTATGGTATTTATCTGTTTAAAAAAATCTATTTATTTTTTTTCTTTTAGGACTTGGCCATTCATTATCAAGAGTCCTAAGCAATATAAAAACCTGTCTTTTATGGATGCAATGAACAAGTTCAAATGGTCCAGATCAGAAGGTCTCTCCTATAATGAGCTTGTGCTTAAATTACCAGTGAATGTGAGATGTTCCAAAACAGATAATGCAGAATGGTCGGTAAGTCTAACAGGTCTAACTGCTAAAAAGGAGGCAACAAGGCCATGAAACAAATGTGATTTACTGTGCTTCGTTCATTTTCAGACCATTTACATGGTGATACTGCATTTACATACAATAGCAAATGATGAGAATGTTTTATCAATGTTTCCACCTAACTGGAGTTCTAGAAGTATTTAAAGAGAATAGAAAAGTTGGAGATTTGATCACCACTTGGGATTAGTAATATATGTATGTTGTCTTTCATTGTCTGTGAATGGTCTGAGAACAACTATATGTGTCAGGCTTAGGTGACCGAGTTAGAAACCTGTTTTCCTTTGGCTACCTACAGTGTCAAGGACTTATGTTAGAATCTTGGGATGGATGATTCAAAATACCTAAATCAGGTTTCTTCTCTGAGTCCCTCTATGATGGGGAAGCTTATTGACTGCACGTGCAAAACTCAAGAACATAACTTGCTAACTCAGGTGTCTAGACTACCTAAAGCCATATAAGTACTCTTCCAATACCTCTTGCTCTTTTGTTGGTCTTCTGTCTTAGCAATGTCTTGTGTGTTTCCTTTTTGCACCTTTGGAAGATCTTATCTTCTATAGTTTTCCTTTGCCAATTCCCTTAATGAAAAATACCTGTATGATAAAAAATAATTCCCCAGTAAATTCTTATTTATTCTAAATATCTTCTGGTATTTTAACAGGACTTCTGGGAACAGCTGTCTTCTTTAGTCTTGATGTATGTTTATAATAAACTACTAGTGCATGTAGTGTTATTGCTGAAGGGGATGTTGAAAAATAAGTATTTCTCCTTGAACTCCTTTACAGAGTCCAAATTCAAGATTCCATTTCTGATTTTCCATTACTGAGCTTTTCTGCTCAGTAAGGGAGATAGTCTCATTGCACTGGCTTATTCCCTACTGTGATTTTAGGCCAGCTCAACACAGCTGATAGCCCATGGTACTGACAAAATACTTCCTAGGAAAGGACCTTTGCCTTGTTCTCCTTACCCTGAAAAATAGCCCACCCTAATCCTCATAGTGGGTCACATGGTGCTTTCAGGTGGTGGAGGAACTCCTGCCTGCAGCAGCATTCTCAGGTCTTTCCAACAATCAGACTGGTTTGCCCGTGGGATGTGTTCTATAAGTAGCCATAGGGTCCTGTTTCAGTTTTTTTTGGTTTTTTGTAATATATTCCCAACTGCAAACCTCCTGTCAAAAATAGTTTTTGATAGTATGTGTGACTATTCACTAGTTTGCATTAAACTTCTTGACCTTTGCAGCTGCTGCCTAGTAGCATCTGCATAGCTAGTCATTCACTGATTATTTGTCAGAGGATAAGTTCAGATGAAAAGCACACAGAATTTTTATCAGGAGGAGATAGGCTTCTCTTTTTTTTCTCTTTTTTTTCTTTTTTTTTAATATTATGTGGAAAATGTTTGTCCCCTTTATCTTACGGGATGAAAGAGCAATACTTACAACTTAAATAATGTAGCCCAAGAGTGAGCTCACTGGAACTAGGAGTGCTTCGTTCTGCCTTTTAATCATAATTTCCTACTTCAAATGACTAGGGCATATTCATCAAAGCTAAGATTAAGACTCCTCCTTTCCCTTCCCTTATTTGTGATATTACATTAAGCTAGCCATCCTCATCAAAATCAAGAACAGATTTAAAATGAATGGTGAAACAATCAAGTAGTTGTTACAAGAAGGAAAACACTTGAAGCAGAGGAAGTGAGTTCAAAATACCTTCCTCCTTCTGTAGGGATGGTCTCTAAATCAGTGTTAGCTGTGTGTTGTGTTTTCTAAGATTAAGTGAATATTTAATGATTTTTTTTCTGCAGTGCAGGCTAATTGCAAGATGGAAAAAACCCAAAGCAAGCACATGCTGTGCAGATGGGCATTCAGACTTTAAAAAATGTTTGTGCCTAGGGGATTGCTTTTTGCAGGGCTTCTTTTCTTTAATGCTTAGGGAGTAGATTTAGGAAAAGCACAGCCAAGCACTGTATCCAGATCTCTCCAAGTTCATGTAAAAGCTAGGACAGGCAGGTAGTTATGTCCATCTCCATAAAATTTGCACTGAGGTACAAGGGAAGAGTGAAAAATGCTCAATATATAGAAATATGACACTGAGGTAGGTGGCCCTGCTTGAACAAGGACATTGGACCAGATGACCTCCAGAGATCCCTTCCTACCTCAGCCACTGTGATCTTGTGAAATCAAATGTGTGCACAATTAACTCTTGTACGTTTAAATATAAGCCTTGTGTGTACAAATGAATGCATTCAAACATCACCCAACATCCCTATAGCACTGTAACATTGGAAACTTCCATTTTTATCTGCTAGAAAGATGAAGACAAAACCCAAAGCAACTGAAAAATCCCACAAAGCAAAATAAGGTAATACAAACCAACAAGCCAAAGCTTAAACTTACTTAACAAGCTGAGAACAATCCACATGTAAGCATTTGATGTGTAATGTATTAGTATTTCTATCAACCTTGTTGTCACCACAGTAAGTCGGAATTCCAGTACAAAGCTAACAGGAACTTTCCATGCAATCTGCCAGCTAGATAGAGAGCAAAATACAGATTTCTAATCTTATGTGATGAAACTGATTTTTTATATATATTAATTGCAGATCCAAGGTATGACAGCTTTACCCCCTGAAATAGAGAGACCATACAAGACAGAACCAGTAATATGCAGCTCATCTTCCTGTTTACATCGCAGCTTATTCCTCACCCTGTTTTTTGTTGTACATGTCACAGTCAGTACCATAGGAAACATTGAGTCCTCTGTATAATGATTTTTGTTAATTTGTGTTCTGTATGCCACACAACTTCTGATGTGTTTGCACTGTTGCTATTGTAGATTTATTTTTTTACATATTAATAAACTTAAATTTGCCAGTTCAAATTAAATGTGTACTTCCTCTGAAAACTGTTGAGTTTTTTGTTTTTAATGTAAAGTATGTATAAAACACAATAGGTACACTGGCACGTTGCATATTGAAATATTTTCCCATACTATTTTTGTTACACTTTGTCCTGGCTTTTTCACGTGATGTTTTCAAAACCAACTATGTATATGGGTAAAATTAATAAACTAAAAGCGACTCAGTTAACCGTATTAAATTTGGTGTGTGCTGTATTACTTTGCCTTGGTTCCTGACATCTGCAAAAAGGTATTTTGGGCATGTCTGACTGACACCTGCCATAAAGCTCCAGGAAATATTCATTCAGGAGGGAGAAACACTTTGCAAACAATCTCTCCACCTTAAGAAGAGTGAGTACTATGGGTGTGAAAGGGATGACCTCCAAGTCTCCCCCCCAAAATTGCCATTGTCAGGGATTTCTCTCCTCCTTTTCTGTTCTTTATCTCTTCCCCAATCCCTTGCAATTCAGTACATTTCTTTTTATCTTAAGGTGTTTGTACAGTGGTGAGTACAGGTTTGGTGGGGAGTAGGCATGCCTTTGCTGGATTTGCTCTGGATAGCAGTTTCAATAAAGATTTGTCTCACAGCCAGGCTCTGGCACATACAGGGAACAGGAGTACGAGCCTGCCAGGAGCTGTTGCTAGCACACGCTGAACATCCCCATAGGCCAAACTGTTGATCAAGAGGTTATTTTTGTATCCCACGTGTACAGTTTTTTATTTATTTGCTTATTTATTTGGAAATCTGCGAGTTTTTTATTCAGATGATTTTGGGAGGGGAAGATTCCCAAAATATACCTTATTTATTGCTCCTCAATGAAATTATGCAACACGGTAGAAAATGACTTTGAATATCCAAAACATCCTTATTTGACCATGCTTTGAACATCCTTATTTTTGTAGTTTCACTTCAGTATATTCAACTATAATTTTTCCACAGTGCTTTACCAGAGCACTATAACTAACTATAAAAATAAGTTGGTTTTGGACGTTGAGAGTTCTTTCCTGATGGCTGCAACACCTGCACAGCTACTAACCTCTGTAGAGCTAGTTACATATAGACTTTGTTACGTACATTTTATGTCACTGAGCTCTCTGCAGTGTGGTGAGCCCAGAGCACCTGGACTGGTCTGAGATGAACTGGTTTGCTGAACAATATCGTTCAATGACTGTTAAATATGAGTAGTACCTGTCTGTGCAGTTGCACCTCTAAGACAGAGCAGACTATTCTGATATGAAGAAATATCACAAAGGAAAAAAAGGAGAGGATTTGAGGACTGTCTTCTCTCTGAGAAGTGAGAGGGAAAGACTCACAAAGCTTGTAAGGCTCCTTTGTGGGTAGCCAAAACGACAATGTGTGTGATGACTGATGCAGAAGAGGAGCACTGAAGCAATTAATGCGTCAAGTAGAGATGAGAGAATTGAGGATAGGTTAATTTTCGAGGAGCTCTAACAATCTCATTACAAAATTTATGCATAAAGGGACTTGAAATGAGCTGTGAAGTGGAAGGTTCACAGACTACCTAATCCTCCTGGAGCTTCAGTCTGCATTTGGGCTAAGAGAGCAACTCCCACCAAATCCTGGGGAATTTCTTTGCTATTTTCGGGCAGCTGCTTGCTCTAAAGATGACTATACGGTGGTATTCTCTGTTATGCTTCCCAATGATGCTGGACAAGGTAAGAAGAAGATGTCATGCCAAATAACATACAGATTTTTTGAGATCAAAACCTAGAAGTTTTAATAAACAAATATAATTACTTAGGTGTCTCTTTTTTGACAGCAGAAGAGCTATGCTTTTCTGTTGCATGTTCCAGAATGGAACTGGTTGAAAAATGAGAAACAAATTCATATTGCATTATAAGCACAAAACTCTTCCAAGTGATTATTTATGAAGATCTGTTCTGATGGTCAAAAGCTTTTCCAGCCAACATATCACAGAGTTCATGATGCATCTTACTGTAAAAGCAGGTAGCAGGAGCCTTGGCCGTTCTTACCCTTAAACCTATCCTTAAAGTGGATTTAAACAGCAATTTGCCAGGGTGTGAGGGGTAAAATAATAGGGAATTAAAGGAGAAGAGTATTTTTGTTGGACAGGATAGCCCTTTTACATGCAATGCAGTCTCTCATTTGTTAATGGACATGAGCTCCTGGCATTAGACCTATGTTGACTTGGTTTGTAACAAAGATAAAACAGATCTAGGGTTATTTTCCATTCACTTGGCTGTCCTCTGATTTAATGCAGGTTCTAATCTTTTGGGATTTCCTTTCCATGGGCACTCGTCCTAAGAGAATGTGAACAGATGAGTGTTTGTTGTTTTCATCCAGTAGGCCAGGAGGTGATGTAAAGCAAAGCCAAGTCAGAAAGGATGTCTGTGAGAGATAACTATCAGGGTATCAGGCAGACCTGCTATATACACTAAAAGTTCATTTTTGTTTAATGTGCAACTCTATTATGATTTCTGCAGAAGAGGGATTGAAAATTTTGCTTAACAGGTAAATAAAAAGGCAGTTCTAAGACGCTTTCAAATAAAAGGATCCAGAACATATTACATTATGAAAGAAACTCAAAAAGAAAATATTTTCTGTAGTTTTCTTTCAATATTGTGCTGTCAAAGCATAGTCTCTTGCATTGTATAGTTACCCAAAGCTTTCATAATAGCTATACTTAGAAGTATATACAGTAAATACTGTTTTCAAGAAAACCATGGAAGAGGAGAGGATATCGAGTATACATTGTAAGACCAATGTGTTAAAAGATGATGAGCACAAAATTACTAAATCGCATGCCTTTTTTTTTTTTTTTTTTTTTTTTTTTTTAAATTCAGAGCTTTCCCGTGTGAATGAATGTGTCAAGAGTTTCTTGTGATAAGCTAAATATGTAACTATTTTAGTGGAATAAGGAGTCGCTTTCTGGAATAGCAGCTGAAAATCCCATTCTCCTTAACTTAGATTCCCCACACAATGGTTCAAATGCCTGTGGCCTAAAGACTATCTATAGAGATATTATTAATATTAATTAATCCCTTTTGGTTTTGTTATTTATTTGTTATGAAGCTTCTATTTAATGAAGAAATGGATCTCCTCAACTATCCACGTCAACAGCCTTTGGGGATTTTGCCTGTTTATTTTCCAACCAGGACACAGGAAGACTGAGAAGGGAACATTTGAGTTTACAAAGTTTGGTTTGCCTCTGCAGGGGAGAGTGCCATTCTTTGTTTGCATATCCCACCCACCAGACCCACTGCATGACCCCGTGCCAGCCCCTCTGTGCCTGCATCCCAGTGAGCTCCAGGCTGGGTGCAAATGTGGACTGATGCAAAGGCAAGGAGAGATGCAGACATGGACTGATGCAAAGGCAAGGAGAGATGCAGTCAGTGGGAGTGCTACTGGGCTTACTCTTGCACTGGGGAGGTCTGGCTTGGTAACCAGACTGGCTGGTTAAAAAGAGGGACTGTATGGCCATATGATCCCAGATGCTGAAGAGGGACAAATTTAATAAATAAAAAAACCTAACAGAAACACTGGCCTCATTCTCCTCTTTCCTCCCTCCCTTCATGCACAAAGGGACTATTTTTAGGCCAATTATTACTTCTGGAATGTTTAAGAATTTCCACTCCTTCTGCTCTCTGCCTCTTATTTCTAATTTTGGTGCATCCCTGGTTTACATGAGGGAGAGAGATAGAAAACTGATGACAAGACTTTTAGAAGAGAGGAAAGCTGGGAGAATAAAAATGACAAATGTGACAAATGAAGTTTTTCTGGGCTGCCTTTTCCATCTCCATGGAGGTTTTCCTTGGCTTCTGAGCATTGGCCTCCAGAGATCACCATCCTGAGAATGCACTGAGCCTGGCACAGGCTGAATAAAGTGGTGGGTGCAGTCTTGAAATTTCGCTTCTTCAGACCCTCCAAAGTGCACGTGGTGCAGGTTCCCACCTCTGCCTACCACAATCTAAAGTCTGGGGCTTAGTGAGCTCACCTAAAATAAAGGCATGAGCATCATTTACACCAAAACTAGCTAATTAGACTATTTCCCAGGGTGAATTTTTAGTTCTGTGTTAACTCTAGTTTTCAAGAAAACTGTAAGATATCAGGTGAACATAAGATAGTTTAAGATGTCTAAAAACATAACTTGTAGTCTGCTTATGAGAGATTGTTGTTTCAGGATGAGTTATTGCATTCTGCTGAAAAGATAACATGCTGAAAATCAGTACAGCCTCTTCCAAACTACTGAACAAGGATCAGACCTATCACTACCTGAAAAATCACACATAATCACATTTGGCTTTTCCTATTACCCACTTGGTTTGCATTGTATCCACAGAATTCAGTTTTGAAAAGCTTTTTCAACACATACTGTTACATTACAAATTTTACAGGTACAAATGTGTTTCTCTGCTAAATAGGTGATTGTTTCTCCTACTCATCCCACTCTCCTTCAAGGTAAGATAATATCAGTATTACACGTGCAAATGCCAACACTGAATGGAGCAAAATGATTTTAAAAGGCTGCCATTAAGGTAATCGTTCTAAAATCAATTTTGCCCTGGTTTATGTAACTACAGAAGGCAGAGGAGAATAGTAACTCCAGCTAAATCTGACTACTTGCAAGACAACCTGTAAAAACTTAAAAGACTGTGTGTACCACAGCTGTGAAAAAATGCAGAGAACACGAAGCTTTTGCAGAACAACTGTGGTGAGGGAACAAGTGACTCCAGAAACATTTGTTTGCTCTGTGTTCTGCCTTTCCAGTCTTTGTAGCACAGATGGTGACCTGTTTTTATGACTTCAGTGGTAACTTTTGTGCAGGCCTTGCACAGGGAACTTCAGGAGCTCTGCTGCTCTTTGCCCCTGGGACGAGGTGAGGAGGAGGGCTGGAACAGACTGTATCCACCCTTTTCTCCATTCCTACCCTGCAAATTGCCCTTGGTCTCAATTGAACTGCTAAGGAGTAGGTGAAATATGTTTTTCTGTTTTTAAAATACACTCTCAAAATTAGGGAAAAATGTATTTCAATATGTGACAGGTACTGAGGAAACCACATAGTTGCATTGTATACATACTCTATGCATTTTAAATATGCATGGTTGCTAAATCTAGAGGTATAAAGAAAGTGAGACTTGTTAGTGCAAAGGAGTTCTGATATTCAGGGAAAATACTCAATACTGTGTGAGTACTTGTCTTAAAAGCAAAATCTTCATTATAACATTTACCCATAATTCACACTTAGAAAGGTTGTGCAGAGCTGGCTGATTAAATACTTGTTAGAGTGTCCTTTTAAAACGGCTCAAGTTTAAACTGTATTGTTCAGATTTTTAAGAAGATAATCTGAATTAAGTATCTATCTTTTTAATTAAGTGCAAACAAACCCTAGAATTGTAAACAAATTACTTCAGAAAGAGGAAAGGTGGTATGCTGGAAGTGTGGAAGTGATAATTTTACAGGCTCAGATCATAGCAACTTTTATCACCACTTCCTCAGAATAAAATCATTATGTGGTTCTTGACTGGAAGAGCCCATAGTAGACAGAGAATGGCTTGTGTTAGCTAGGACAGGAAAAAGCCTTAATCTCCCAGACTTATTAGGATTAAGCTACTTCTGTTTCTCTTTATTTGTGCTAGACTTTTTCTATTATGTTTTTAATTATTAAGATCATGTGCAGATCACACTGCAGGAATCAACTTTTATTATGTGATAGGCAGCATATATATAACTAACTAACTAGATATGTATTGCAGCAGTTCTTACTTTGTAAAGCATGGTTTTTGGAAAAGGGTTGACTGTCTTGAAATTTCACAACCTTTTAATAATTGGAAATACACACAATATTTAGCAGGACATATTTTTCATACGACATACCTTTTCCCTTTATTTTAAGCCTCAGGTATTAAAAGCATATATGGGTTTGTTTGGGGGGGCGGATTTTTTTGTACTTCCTGTACAAAAGGCATCCCTTTCTGCCTAGCTGCTATGCTTTCCCACATATTGCTGATTTTACCTGGGATATGCTAGAGCTCCTTAAATGACAGCAAGCACCTATCTTCAAGCCAGCTGAGGCCTCTAGTTGGTCATTGTAGCAGAGGAGGATGGTGCAGAGCACAGGTCTTCCTGGACAAACAACTTTCCCTTTCCTCTTGCAAAGGAACATTTTGAAAAAGATCACACTAAAAAAATATTTACTTTAAGCAGAAGTATTTTTACATTTGACACTTGTGTGATGCACACAATCTGTGTGCATCAGGCTCATGTAACAGTGTATCTGGGATGCTACATCTGACCTCAGACAATATTTTGTAATTTCACTACCAGTGACAACTAACACTGTGGTGTTGAGGTGAGCTCTGAGGGACAGAAAACTCTTCTTGACAACCACAAACAGATTGTATAAATACTCTGGGAGAGTTACTGGCAAAGTAAATTGCTTTCTGCAAGACTGTTCTCTCCTTTCCTAAGTATATCTCTCCCATGGGTAACATATACAGCACCTTGTAAATTCTTCCAGCTTCTTCCATCCTAGTGAGCAAGAAACCAGCAAGGCTGAATGTAGTTCTCTAGCTATTTAACCTCCAGGCAGCTTCATTACAGGTTGTTTAGAATGCTTTTACAAAACAGTGGCAAAGGAAAAAAAATTACTTTGTGCTTTAGTTTTGTAGGCCTGAGCAACTCTTTCCTCATCACATTAGTGTTATCTAATCTTGATTTCACTTCCCTATCTGCAGTGATTTTTAAAAAAGATAATAGTATTTTTTTTTCACTGGGAATTTCTAATCTTTTGAAAGGAAATCTGGCAAAATGTAAGTCAGGGACCAGGAATAAAAGGTTCTTAGAATTCAATACAATACTATGAAGAGTATTTCTTTACAATGGAGCAAAAATAATGTGACTATCTCAAATGCATTTCAGGTTTATTTAAGCGTAGGTAATCAGTCCAAGAGAAAATACAAATCGCATCAGTACAAGTAGCATTTCTGTTGGTCTCCTGTTGGTTTTGCTGAGAATTTTTTTTCTCGGGTTTTAAAAGGGTGGTGTGCAGTATTTTTATTTTTCCCTAGTTATCTTAAGATTGTATGACTGGTTTATCATCAGAAGATGTCTTAAGATATTTAAGGGGATAAAGTTTGAAACCTTCTTCATAACCTGTGCAAAATCTTGCAAGATATTTCTGGGGAATAAGGCAAACATCTATAAATATCTATGTCTTTTAGGCATCAAGTTACAAGTCTGCAATATGATGTGAAAGCCATAAAAGCTGCTCAAGTGTTGGCCATTATTTGTGGCATCATGCAATATGTTTCCAGATTGTGCCTCTCTGGGGAGATTGTAACTGAAATACTGAAATACATTTTTAGATTTAACAGGTTGGATTTGCTGCTGATATAAGGTGATACAAATCCATTACAGGAGTTATATGAAGCACCTCATCTTTCAACAGCAGTGGAATTGCACCTTCAAGGCTGGCAAGATGTAGAAAAAGCAGGTCGGGAAGTTGAGAAATGCACAACAGGAAAAAAAGTAAAGATAAATACGTCCAGCTGAACATACCTCCAGAGACAAAGACATTTTAGCTAGAGTGAAGAAGAACTGAGCTGTAGAGAGGTGAGCTCCCTGTATATTCAATCTGTGAGTATTTTTAAAAGGCATGATGGAAAGAACAATAGGTTTCATACCCAAGGCACTGACTCAAGGGTAGGAGTTTGGGTTCAGTAGCCTACCCATGCCATCACCAGAAGTATGTCTGCAGTTAAATTAATACATGCTCCAAACCACTCCAAGCAAGGAAAAGGTGGATGAATCTGTGAAAACATGCATGTGGGAGCTGGGTACCCCAAAGACAGAGGACTACCAGAAACATCCAGGGGGTGTGTAGGTGTAGAAGAAGGAATTATGAAAGAGGGCTTTTTGACAATTAGGCAAACGAAAATTTATCCAAGACTGAAACAATTAGCCAGGACTTTCTGATTATGAAATCTGCCTTTCATTTGAAGTCCCTTATTGTCTGGGAAAGGTAATCCTGGAACTTACAAAAAAAGTCTGCTTTAGAGAGCACTCCTGTATTAGCAGAAGATAGCCATGTAACCAGATAAGAACTTTCCCTTGTAACTTGGGGAAAAAGAAAGATAAAATATGCCTTTTCCAAGAGCTATTGTTTTTTTCTGTATGTTTTTGCTAAAATTGATACTCAGAAATGTTTCTTTTCTGTTCTGGTTTTGGTTAGTTGGTTGGTTTGTTTGTGTTTTTTGTGTTTTATTGGTTTTTTCCTTTTTAAATATTAGTTCACAGAATGTGTCTGTACATATTGCTTTTTTAAAAAGTTTGTATTACACTGGAATCAGTTAAAAAATTTGGAAATTGCAAGTTGAGGAAAAGATTTAATATCAGAAAGTACACAAATTAAATTTGCTAGTCAGCCTCAGTGCCAGTGCAGACAGCATAATAGATTCTTCTATATAGTGTCTTTTTCAATGCCTAATTTTCAATGAACACTCTCAGCTTTCAAATTCTGAACTAACAGGAAAAGTAAGGCTTGTTCCCTTTAGACCAATACTTGCAGGTCTAGCTATTATCTTCATTTCTTTGGGTTCAGCTCCCAGATGGTTTACTATTCTAATTTAAGTTCCCCAGCCCTAGCTAGAATTTTCTTATTTCTCCTCTAGCTCACTATGGGATCATAGAATTAAGGTTGGAAAAGGCCTCTAAGGTCTACAAGTGCAACCATTAAACAAATAGCACCATGCCCTCTAAACCATGTCCCAGAGTGCCACATCTACACTGTTTTTTTTTTAACACCTCCAGGGATGGTGACTCCACAGGGCAGCCTGTACCAATGTTTGGCAACCCTTTCAGTAACTATTCCTAATATCCAATCTAAACTTCCCATGGTGCCGCTTGAGGACATTCCCTCTCATCCTGTCACTTGCTACTTGAGAAAAGAGACCAGAACCCCCCTCACCACAGCCTCATTTCAAGTAGTTGTAGAAAGTAATAAGGTCTCCCGTCAGCCTTCTCTTCTCCAGACTAAACAAACCCAATTCCCTCAGCTGCTACTCAGAAGACTTGCTCTCCAGACCCTTCACCAACTTCATTGTCCTCTGCACATACTCCATCCAGCATGTAAATGTCCTTCTTGTAGTGAGGGCCCAAATATCGAACACAGTATTCAAGGTGCAGTCACCATGTGTAACACAAGATCCTTGTTTTTCTTTCTTTCACTAACAAAGTTTTAATTTTTCTTTTGTCTACTAAGGAAAACAACAACAATAACAACAAAACAGCAAAAAACCCCAACCAATATAAAAAAAACAAAACAACTTACTTTACTCTGGCTGGCATCAAGCAGTTTCATTCTTCCGCTCTGATGACCACCAGAACGAGGATGATGTTCTTGTCTGGGTAGCAGGGCAGGGTAACAGCAAAAAGGGAATTTTCAAAGGCTGAGTTCTAGACTTGGTAGCAGGTAATTGCCACCTTCCCCAAGCTATGTGATGGATCTGCCCTGCTATGTGCACCCATCAGCCTTTAAACAATGTACAGCACCCAGGCAGGTGAAATGGCCTTGGCAAGTACACAGTGTGATGTTAGGCTTGTACAAGACAAGCTGTTCAAATCTTACTTTGGGCCCATACCAACTGGTATTTAACACACTACTTAATTTGCAGAGGATTGAGGGCCCTTTCTTATGAGTAGAAGGAGTCAACTGCTCCCCCCACCCCTTCCATTCTCTCCGTTTTTGCACAAAAACTTGGTGAAAGAAAAAAAAAAAAAAAGAGAGAGAACCAGACTGAAAAAATAACAGCTTATTGAACAGCACTCTCTGCTGCCTCATGAGAGATTTGCATTTGCTTTCAGCTCTAAACTTTTCAAGGCTAAAAACTTCATAGGTTGGGAGAAATGCCCTGTTCTGCCAAGGAGCTAGAGGGATGGTGTTAAAAGTTATTGCTGCCAGTCCCAAATTGTGCTATTTGGCTTCCCGGGCAAGGGGGAGGTCTCAGTAGCAATGGAAGAAAGGAAGGGGCGGGGGGGTGAGTATATGGCCACCCATCAAAAGCAGTTCCCACCTGGTTTATTTCCTACAGATGTAGCATTCTCCACAGGTGTAGGATGGGAGGAGATGACGTCAGGCAATGCCAGTGATGGGCTTTATTCTCACACTTCCAAAAATACTTTTATAACAGGAAAAAAACCCAAACCAACCACTAACACCTTCCATTCTTAAATAAAAGTAATTTTCTTAAAGTCTTGACCACGGACAAAAGCTGAGGCATTTTATTTGTAAACTATTACATTTTCTGTGATGTATACCAGTATAAAAGTATTTGCAATTGCTGGCCTATACCCAGAAGGAAAAGGAAGTAAATGGTACAAGAAAGAAAAAGAAGAAGAAAAAAAAAAGGAAAAAGAAAAAAGAAAAAGAAGAAGAAAAAGAAAAAGAAAAAGAAAAAGAAAAAAAGAAAAAGAAAAAGAAAAAGAAAAAGAAAAAGAAAAAGAAAAAGAAAAAGAAAAAGGAAGAGAAAAAGAAAAAGAAAAAGAAAGAGAAAGAGAAAGAGAAAGAGAAAAAGAAAAAGAAAAAGAAAAAAAGAGGAAAAGAAAAAGAAAAAGAAAGAGAAAGAGAAAGAGAAAGAGAAAAAGAAAAAGAAAAAAAGAGGAAAAGAAAAAGAAGAAGAAAAAGAAAAAGAAAGAAGATGCACTTACACCAAGGGTTATATTGGCAAAACAGTGTTACTTTTGAATGTGTTTAATCTGTCCCAGAACTAAAGCCAAACCATGCAGCCAAAATCTTATCACAATAAAGCATAATGTAAACTTCTCCTTTTAAGCTTAATAACTTTGATATTAGTAGCTGGGAGTGTTGGAAAGCCCCAAAATAAAATAAAATAAAAGAAAAAAAAAACTGGAAAAAAACCAACCAACCAAACAACAAATAATCATATCAAAGAACCCCCTCCCAAAACGCATAAAGCGGAAATATGAAACAGACATAAAGTTACGGCTCTGCCATCTGGTGGTACCCATGCAGAATGACTCCAGGGCTGTGTCAGTGCCTGGGCATGGGACCCAGCAGCGCAGGGTGGGTGCTCGGTGCGGGCCCTGGGGCAGAGCCCACCGCTGGGATGCTGGGTGCCCTCAGGTCCTGGCACTGGGACCCCTCTCAGCCCTCATCCCCTCAGCCCTGGCTGCTGTGTTCCAACATACCAACAGCTACCCCTCTTTAGGGAAATGACAGTCTGTGGGAAAAGCAGGAGTTTAAGTACTTCAGTTCTCACCCAACGGGAACTATTAAGAGATTTTTATAAGTTTTATCTGCCTATTTTTTTTTCCGTTTCACCTTTGTCTTTTTAGCAGCAGACAGGGTCCTTACCAAGTGCCGGGTCCTGCACTTTGGCCACAACAACCCCATGGGGAGCTCCAGGCTGGGCACAGAGTGGCTGAGAGCAGCCAGGCAGAGAGGGACCTGGGAGTCTGGATTGACAGGAAGCTGAACAGGAGCCAGCAGTGTGCCCAGGTGGCCAAGAAGGCCAATGGCATCCTGGCCTGGATCAGGAACAGCGTGGCCAGCAGGTCCAGGGAAGTGATTCTGCCCCTGTACTCAGCCCTGGTGAGGCCACAGCTTGAGTCCTGTGTCCAGTTCTGGGCCCCTCAGTTCAGGAAGGAGATTGAGGTCCTGGAGCAGGTCCAAAGGAGGGCAACCAGGCTGGTGAAGGGACTCCAGCACAAGTCCTGTGAGGAGAGGCTGAGGGAGCTGGGGGTGTTCAGCCTGGAGAAGAGGAGGCTCAGGGGAGACCTCATCGCTCTCTACAACTCCCTGAAAGGAGGCTGGAGCCAGGGGGGGGTTGGGCTCTTTTCCCAGGCAGCTGTCAGTAGGACAAGAGGGCATGGACTTAAGTTGTGCCAGAGGAGGTTTAGGTTGGACATTAGAAAGATTTTATTTATGGAGAGGGTGATCAGACATTGGCATGGGCTGCCCAGGGAAGTAGTGTATTCTCCGTCCCTGGAGATATTTAAAAAGGGACTGGATGTGGCACTCAGTGCCATGGGCTGGTAACCTCAGTGGTAGTGGATCAAGGGTTGGACTTGATGATCTCTGAGGTCCCTTCCAACCCAGCCAATTCTATGATTCTGTGATCATACATGTTTCAGGATTTATGAGACTGCATGTCCCCAGGTCCAGTCCTCACTGCTACCCCTGTACACAGAGATAAGCCACATAACAATGTAACTTTTTCAGGAAAAGCAATAAAATAAAATAAAGAAAATAGCTGAATAACCAGCTACAGTATCACTTAAAATCTGCCAGACGATTCTTATCAGTATTCTCTCTTTCCCACTGCTTGTTCTCTACAACCCATGAGACAGAGATCTTGTACAAATGACAAAAAGTACAAGATTAAAAGATGCACTTGAGGGAGAGCCAATCTGTCACTGCCTGGCTGCAACCTGGAAGATGTTCTTCAAAAACAGGTCTTTTTTTTCTCTGCAATTTCATCTTTTAAAATAACAAGAAAAGAAAATCAGAGAGATACCACTAGGTGCTACCCATGGAAATTCTAACACCTCTTCCCAGATGTCAGCAATTCAACACCCAGATGCCCATGGTTCATTTCCTCTTGGACAAGGAGAGAGAAGCATCTGTAATTTTTGACCACAACAGTTTGGACCAGCTGAGGCGTGATCTGGGCAGACATCCCAAAGCTCCCTGGTTCCTACAGGCCTCCTGGTTGGAGCAGCAGCCAGGCCACTCCACAGGGCTCCTGGCAGCAGGTAGGAGTACAGATTTGTGCAGTGTTCACAGATTGCACTTCCAAAACAAGAGCTTGAGGAAGATAGGGTAACTCCCTGTGTCTGGAAGCTGGCAGCTCCTGTCCCCTGTGGCAAAGATTTACACAAGAGTGGCAGGAAGGCAAGAGAGAAAAAAAGATGCACCATCCAACAGCAGGTTTGATGGATATTCACTGGCAGCAGCCCAGGGAGGAGAGACTGTCACAGTCACTGGTTTGCTACACATACATCAGAGTGTGCTCTAAGCCTACTCACTCTGCCTGAGCACCCCTCTCCTCCCAAGGCTTCCTTCCAAGCCCCCATTTCTACACCATGTTTCAAATGACAGGCCTATTGCAATACCTTCAGGCAAAAAGAGACCAGAACATTTTTATAGCGTGGAAAACAATGTATTTTTAACTAACCTCTTACTCGGAAACCAGTGAATCATTTTGGATGAATTTTTCCAGAAATAAAGCAGCCTAAAGCAAACACTAGACATGGAAAATTTTCTCCAAAAGAAGAGTTCAGAAAAATTATAGACAACTGAGAACAGTACCTGCAAAAGAAAAGTTACAAGGAAACCTTAATAATAACTGTCAAGCAGTTTTACAGTGATCCTACTAGAGATCTGAATAATTCAACAAAGACTATTCTATTTTTTTCAGCCTTTTTTTTTTAACACTGATTCCTATCTGCTTTTTTACTCTTCTCTTATAAACAGCAATTCCTGAGAGAGATCAATGACCTTTTACATTTCTCTCCATAATCTAGTATAAAATATTACAACTCACTATGATCATCTTATTCTTCAGCATCTTTATCACATGTGAGAGAATTAGCAGGATTTTTCTGAATCATGATTATTAAAAGTGAGAATTATTAGGAACTTCAAATTCAGTATTTTTCGAAGGTATCTTACAGACTTATCCAGACTTTACCACCCATACTAATTCTTAATTTATTTACAAATTTTATGATCGACAAGTCTCATGCTGTTTTTGTGTTATGAAACAGCAGACTCTGAAATATTAATCACCTGGAAAATGATATGTTACTGGCAGTTGTAGTTTATCACTCATTCTTTTCTGATCTGTTCTGAACTAAATTTACAGTAGAACAGGGTGAATGCCAATAACATCAATAATATCAGCTTCTTTCTTAAGAGAGAAGGTGAGGGAAAAGTTACTTGGAAAATATTATATGCAGTTTCTGCTGTATCATCTCTTCCTTGGAAAGGTTCATGCTTGTTCAAGTAATATCAAGGTAGTGGAAAATGTAGACTTTCTGAGGTGTGTACATTTAGCCTAAATCCACCTCCCCACTGCCTCTCCTGGAGTAAGCATTCCCCAGCTCCCCAGCCAGCACGGGGCAGGGGTGGCTGGCACCTGGCCTCCTTCCACAAACCAGAGGCCAGGAGGCTTCCACAAAATCAAAACCAGCTTGTTATTGCCTCCAGAGCTGAGCCAGAACGTCTGAAGGTAAGAGGGACTCTTTTATCCAGTTCTGTGACTTTATTCAGCTCGTTCAGACAGGAATTTGGACTGCTTGCTATTCATCTTCCTTTACTGTTTTCAGGCCCACACCCTGGTGGGTCAGTGATGGGACACATGGGCTCCTTCATCGTCCTGTGCCTGCTACTGTGCTGCAGACAGCCAAGGAAGTGTGAGTGGGCATGACATCAAGTGTAAAATTGAGCTCATGACATCAGAGATATAGTCATAAGAACAAAATCCCTATTCAGGGTGAAAAACAGGGTCAGCGTGTACCCTTGACTTCCATGGACCCCAGCTGAGAACTATTTTAATCAAATACAATAAAACTAATAAAGATTTATACTACAGCTGTCAGTAGTGAAAAGACTCCATTCTCCTTCCTCCCACAACAGGTCTCTGGAAGTTAATGCATTCACCAACCAGCACTTAACCAACTCACTCTCTGCTTTCTGAGCTTGTTCAGCAGAGACTTAATAATCCAGAAAAGAGAATATGAGAAAGCATCTAGCCAGTGATATTGTTTGAAAGAAATAATATAAACCAGGAAATGCAAGACAGAGCATTTCATTTGCAGCAAGAAGTAAACAGCATACAGAGCAGGCAACAGCACATGCTCATTTTACTCACTGCTTTGCTTCTGATTCTCAATATTTCCTTTGATACATGTGAGCTTAATATACCTCTGCCCACCTCAGTGCTGCTGCAGATGAGAAGCATCTCTACAGCAGTAAGGGGCTTCCAGGGCACTCTTTTCCCTGCAGTACCTCCCCCAGGTACCCAAAGCAGTTGTTGGCACTGATCCTTCCTGTGACTACAACCTGGATGCAAGACTTTTAATCTGAAAGCAGAACTTTGCTGCAAGAGTGGCAAAAGTTACATTCAAGGGAATTTGTTATGAATTAGTCCAAGGTGCTTACTAAACATTTATACATCAGCTTTCAGACCATGTGATTCTCAGGCAATTAATCACCCTCCCTGAAGATAATTATGCTCTTTTGGCTGTAACATTTTCCCCTCTTTCACATTCTTTCCTTTCTTCAGGCTGGCCCAGAAAATGTCATTTTCCATTGGAAACAGGGAATTAATGAAGCCCATGTCTGTTAATTCATGCTTTCTTCAGTCAGTCTGGAAGAGATTGTTTCCTAGGAGCTGTAGAGGCTCACGGGGCTCATTTTGGTGCTTTGTGTTTGTGCACTTTTCACTGACACTATGTCCTTCTCCAGAGCTCAGTGGAGACAGTCACCTTCCAAGCCACTAACACAGTTGCACCCCCATGGCTAGAGTTTGTCAGGAAAAACAGCTGAGTAAGGTACCCTGGCTGCTGCTGATCAGCTGTGTTTATTTAGGCTGAGTTAATAAATATGACCGAGTCAAGACCGTGAGTCTACTGGTCGTGGCAGCTGGCCAGGAAGCTCCTGGGCAAAGGGAGAAGCTCAGTGACACAGGAAGGGAAAAGGGGAATGTTTGCTGTTGGTACACAACTGCTGAAACAATTTACGCAGATCGCAGTGGGCTGAACAGGCAGCGTGACTGATACGATGACCTAGGAAAAGACTGGCATCCTCCTATGGTATCTGGAAAACAGGGATTTTTTTTTCCTCCTGTTGTCTTCAAGTTGCAGTTTGGAAAGCAACTGCAAAAGCAGTCTGATGGGGAAAATGTTTTCTCTGTACAAAGGCTGTCCTGATAATGAATTTTAATCAATAGCAAATGCTATATTTCTTCAATGTCTCTCTTTCCCCCTCTCTTCATGACACCCACACTGTTTTTTTTTTCCCTGTGCACACATACACACACTGACAATCTTCCTTATCTGCAAGATGCTGTTTCTCTCACTGAATAGCACAGCGAAGGACTGGCTTAATGTGAGCAGGACAGCAGCACAAAGGTGTCTTGCCAGATAAGGCCCTGAGCTAGAAGGTGGAGTTTTGCTAAGAGAGGGAGAAAAGAGAGAACTGGATTTCTGACAGCCTCTGACTAGCAGTCAGCCTTAATCACTTATTGCTTCCTTGAAGTTTCTTAGTCTTTTCTTGTGCACTCGGATGCAAATCAAGTCAAGATGTTCTGTCTGCCTCTGAGCTTATCCAGACAGTCTAATCTTCAAATTGATTTTAAATTATTTTAAATTAGAGTTTTAGTCATCCTCTTCTCTTTGTCGATAAGATTTGCTCTTTTAATCAGAAGTTCCAGAACAATTTATTTTAAAACATGTGAAAATGCACTCCATTTAACCTCACAGAAATTTATGACCACGTCTCTAGTAATACATGGAAGTTTTCCAAAGAACAATCTTAATACAAGAGAAGCATTTATAGTATCTTATCCTATGTCTCAGGAGTGTATTTAAAAAGCAAATTGTGATAACTTTCAAGATAAATAAACAGAAACATTGAAAATAAACATCAGCAACAGAAACAACAATTAAAAACAGCAACAAAAAAATCTCAAGATTTTGGCTTCCTGAATTTTCACATGATGATTTCAAGTGTTCTTCCTGCTGATTTTTTAATTAAATGACTAATTGGTCATTTATTCATTTGTTTCCTTGGGGGGAATTTTGATGGCCTGAACTTCTGACTGGCATGTGTTATGTGTCCAGACTAGATGATCAAAAGTACTGGCAAGAAGAAACGGTAATAATTTTTGAAAAATGTCTCATACCTCCATATATATTCAGAAACAACAATTCTGATTCAGTCTCATGAGGACTACTGACACATACAACCTTTTAAAAAATCAGCCTACAGAATCTAAATCTAATCACTTGTTTACATTTATTGCACCATTCATGACTTCATAAATCATGGAATCAATCATAGAATTCCAGCCCCCTAACCATGTTATGGGTTGGAAGAGACCTCTAGAGATCATCTGGTCCAAACCCCCTGCCAAAGCAGGATAACCTAGGACACGCCACACAGGAATGCATCCAGGTGGGGTTTGAAAGTTTCCAGAGAAGGAGACTCCCCAGCCTCCTTGGGCAGCCTGTTCCAGTGATCCATCACCTTCACAGTAAAGAAGTTTCTCTTCGTGCTGAGGCAGAACTTCCTGTGTTCTATCTTAAACCCATTATGCCTTGTCCTATTACCGTGCACCACTGAAAAAAGCTTGTCTTCATTCTCTTGACACCCACAGCTCAGATATTCATAGACAGTAATAAGATCCCCTCTCAGCCTTCTTTTCTCAAGGCTAAACAGCCCCACTTCTCTCAGTCTCTCTTCACAGAGGAGATGCTCAAGCTCCTTAATCATCCTCGTAGCTCTCTGTTGCACTCTCTCCTGTAGATCCCTGTTCCTTTTGAACTGGGGAGCCCAAAACTGGATACAGTACTCCAGGTATGGTCCCACCAGGGCACAGTAGAGAAGGAGGAGCATGTCCCTAAATCTGCTGGACACACTGTTCCTGATGCACCCCAGGTTACCATTAGCCCTCTTGGCCACAAGGGCATATTGTTGACCCATAGAGAATTTACTGTCCATTAGGACTCCAAGGTCTTTCTACATGGAGATTCTTTCCATGAGGATGTCCCCTAATCTGTACTGGTGGTTGGTGTTATTCCTCCCCAGGTGCAGGACTCTACATTTGTCCTATTGAACTTCATGAGGCTGCATTTTTCCCATCTCTCCAGCCTGTCCAGATCTCATTGGATAGCAGCACAGCCTTCTGGCTTATCAGCCACCCCTCCCAGCTTCCTATCACCGGTGAACTTGCTGAGGGTGCACTACATCCCCTCATTCAGGACGTTGATGAAGATACTGAACAAAACAGGACCCAGTACTGGGCTGGCTGGACACAGGCTTCCAACTTGACTCTGTGCCACTGATCATAGCCCTCTGAACTCTTTTATCCACCTCACAGTCCAATCATATGTCCCACATTTCTTGAGTTTTGTTATGAGGATGTTATGAGACAACATGTTGAAATCTTTACTGAAGTATGTGACATACACTGCTTTCCCTTCATCTATCCACTTGGTCATGTCTTCGTAGAAGGATATCAGGTTGGTGTCAAGCACGATTTTGCCTTAGCAAATCCATGTTGGCTACTCCTGATTGACGTCCTTTTCTTTCAGGTGGTTAGAGATGGCCTTCAGAATGAGCTGCTCCATCACCTTTTCATGGATGGAGGTGAGGCTGACTGGTCTGTAGCTGTCTGCATCTTCCCTCTTGCCTTTTTTGAAGACTGGAGTAATATTGGCTTTCTTCCAGTCCTCAGGCACATCTCCTGTTCAAATTTTTCAAAAATGATGGAGAGCGATTCAGCGACAACACCAGACAACACCAGTTCTCTCAGCACATGGGGATGCACCCCATCAGGGCTCATGGATTTGTACATTTTCAGTTTATTCAAGTGATCTCTAACCCAATCCATGCTTAACACTGTAGAGACTTCCTCTCTCCAGTTATTGTCCCTTACTCCTAGTGCCTGGGATTCCTGAGGGCTGGTCTTCAGAGTAAAGACTTAGGCAAGGAAGACATTCAGCAACTCTGCCATATCTGCAGTTTCTGTTATCATATCTCCCACTTCATGTATGAGTGTACCCACTTTTTCCCTATTCTTCTTTTTCTCATTGATGTATTTGAAGAAACTCTTATTTTCTTTCACCTCCTTATCCAGACTAAGTTCCAAGAGAGCCTTGCCCTTTCTTGTTGAATCTTTATATACTCTTGCTGCATTTCTATAACCCCCCCTATTAACCAGACCCTTTTTCCACATAATGTAAATTTCAGCCTGTGTTGTTCTAGGAGCTCCATGTTAATCCATGAAGATCTCCTGCCTCCTGTACTTGATTTTTTTTCAAGGGGATACATTTATCTTGAGCTCAGAGGAGGTGGCATTCTATTTGAATATTGACCAGCTCATGTGGCCCCCCCCACCTTCTAGAACTCTAGTGCATATGACTCTTCTGAGTAGATCTTTAAAGAAGACAAAGTTGGCCCTCTTAAAATCCAGAGTATAGATTTTACTTATTCTCCTGGTTCTTTTCCTAACAATTTTCTCTAACATGTCATGGTCACTACAGACAAGGCTGCCCCCAACCCTAGAATCTGTGACCAGATTGTGACCTTGTTCATGAATACAAGGTCCAGCATCACTTAAGCCCTTTATCTTCTATCCCATTCCCAGCTGATAGACCTTGCACAGTGCCTAGGCAGGCAGGCCTGTAGGAAGTGCTGGCAAATTCTCTACACCTGTGATCCTTGTGTGTACCATGCCTATGGCAAAGGGCAAGGAGAGATGTTTTGGCCTAAAGGGTTAGGATTTTGATTCTACAGTAGCATCCTTTAAACTATCTCCTAGAGAAAAAAAAAACACAAAAAAACTCCCCAAAACAGAAGGCAGGGAGGTTAATAGAAGCACAATGGTTTCCAATCCATCAGGTGTTTGATGTTGTCTAAAGGGAACCTGTATAGACAGAAGAACTCAGTCTGAACCGAGCTTCAGGCTCCAGAAATCAAGGTTGTAGATGAGCTTCTAAGCTGGTAAGCATAGGAAAGTCATTAGGGATGGGAGAACTTGTGGTTCAGGATGGTGCTTTCCTGCCCTAGACAAGTGAATGCTTTTTCTTCAAATGAAGGATCTGCAAGAGGCTGAAATTCATAGACATGAAATAAAAAGCACAGTGCTGTTGAAATAGGGTGCCAAAATGAGAACCAGAGACACGATACTCCTACACAAGTGTAAGACTAAGAATAGAATGGAGTATTTTGTATGTTTAGCTCTCAATGAAGACAATGCTTTAGTGGGAACTCTGTGGTAGGAAGACAATTGATTATCCACTATAATACAAACACAGAATGCACAGATAATACAGAAAAAACATGCAGGTAGTAGAGTAGTACTGTTTGTCACAGATAGTCTATGGCCTTATGCAGTAGGTAGACGTTTGATTAATTCCTTTCTGAGGCTTTCAGTACTATTAGGGGAATAGGGAGACAGGATCTAGTCCTTGGTCAAGGCCTCTCATGTATGCATAAACACCAGCAGTCTTCAATTTTTCTCTAATATTCCCATATGGGACTTCCCTCATGCATTATAAAGTGAACACAGTTGGTCTTTTAGACTTCACTTCCCTTGAGATTCATGACATGCAGATGAGAAATGGTGGTTTGTTCCTGGCCAATTCTAGGTAAAAAAAAAAACTCAGCATCATGTATGGCATTGTAAATTTGCCCTGATTTGTGCTGTGGGTACCACCAGTGCAGCCAGGAATGCAAATGGGTCGCAAATAGGATTGAGGCGGAGGTAGTGAACTGGTGAGCTACAGCAGAACATGAAAAATGGCAAAATTTCTACACAGCTGGTTCAGAAGATGTGAGGGGAACTTGATCTGTGGAAAACAAAATCATCAACAGCTCCTCTTATGTTAAATTGTAACACAAAGAGTGATTTGTTGTTATTCCTGTGCAATAATTTAAGACAAAACACTGATGATTTTTTTTTTAAGTCAGTTTCTGCAATTCATGCCATATACTTTTAAAGATTCCAATGCACCCTTAGGTTTAAAGTGAGTTGAATAATGTTTTTTTTTTTAACTCCAAGGGGAGGGTTTATTTCAGCTCATAAAATAGATGCTTCTTGCGGTCACAGAACGAATTTTCTTTGCTTACCTGATTCTGCAAAGGGGTTGTTCGAATTGTTGTTCTGTGGGTGGAGAAGCATTGTCTCTAATTATCATAAAAAATAGTAAATCATCTAGGGATAGTATGGCACCCTTACACATCTCAATTTTTTTTAGAGCTCACACTTGATGTTCTCCCACAGTGTGGAAGCATCTCTGGAAGTATGCAAGACTCAAAATCCCTCGTGTGTGTTAACTGAGACCTCTAGACAGGCATCTCAAATGTCAGACTTCTCAGTAGAGACATGAGTGTAGTGCCTGAATAATTCCTGTCATCCTTGGAAAACATGTGCTTATAGTTCTTTCTCTGCTGACAGCTTACTCCTGACCAGGAGTTACCTCCTCCCAGCAGCAGAAACCTCTCCAGTTCTCCTCCCATTCATGAGGACCCACTTGAGTCCTTCCTCTCCCAGCTGTGGAAAAACACCCGCTCCTTGGCCAAGAACACCCAGATCTTTTGGACCATCCAGGTGGAGCTGACTCCAGGGCTGGCTGTGAATGTGAGGGACAGACTGTAAACAGTACAATACTGATGGGATTGGCCCATGGTCAGGGTACTCAGAGCTCTCTAGCAGGCTGCTGAGTTACACCTATACTTAAATCTGGACTACCATTGAAATACAAAGTCTTGTTTTGCCTTGCCTGCCTCAGTCTCAGTACAAAGTGCACCCTGGGTGATTGATTTCTGAGAAATCTAATGCTAGATCAGTGATAATGAGCTACAGGCAACACATAAAATGTTTATGTTCCACTGCATGGTCCAAATCTGTGAAATAAATATTTGTTCTCTTGTATGTCTGTGGGATCCTGCCATAGAGAACACTATGTGCTATAATGTGTTTCAGAGCCACCTATGGCAGGATTCGGACAGACTTTTCACTGCTCATTTAACATGACATTTTCTTTAGACTCTCTTCCCATTTTCTCTGCTCCTTTGGAAAACTATTTTATAATGTATTTCTGTTAATGTATTATGTATTATACCAATTATAAATTGTATATTGAACAACGTATAGTGTACTTCTTTTAAAGGATGGAATATGACTGCTAAGATGTACTCAGACATGTCAGACAGGATCTCAGACCAGAGCCAGTAAAATTCAAGCAATATTTAGGGACTGAGGAGATGAAGAGTTGGAGTGCAGGTAGGAATGTACCACATCAACTGACCATGCACCCGTTTATAAAATTTTACATCATCAAGAAGTATCATTACTGTTGTTTGGTTAGGTATGTAATCCCTACTATTTCTCACCAAAACATATCGAAGTACATGTCCCCAGATCACCTCATATCAAATGATAAGCACATGTTTTTAAAATTTAGAGTCTGAGAGTTCTTAGAAAAAGCCCATTGTGTTCTTGTTTAAGGACCACTATATTTTTATTACCTTCATGAAATCCAGATTGCTGAATGTGAAAAACATACTAGGAAAAGTTATTAAGAGCTCATTCAGACCATGGGAAATGTGCAGGAGGAAGGTCATAGCTTTAGGAAATATTGGCCCCACCTTGAATTTTTTATTTATCTCCTCACTTGAAAATGGTATACTCTTGTTAGGCCTTTAGACAGCTATACCTTTTCTTTCTGCAATATATAAATCACCCATGCTACCAAAAGGTTTCTACCTAGGGTATCAGGTTTTCACACAGTTCCCCAGGTTGATGACATAAAAGTGGAGTTTCATATTATTTGCTTAAAATTTATCATTTCCCAATCATAATGGTCAGTAGTAATGGTAGAAATAATGTTTAATTAAGGATGAACTTTAAATGAGTGTTTGCTGCTTAATTTTTTTTTTTTTTTTTTTTTTTTTTTTGCTATATGCTGGCTGATTTCTCAATTCAGTCTATGTATCTGTAAAATAATGTAATTTTGGTATGGTAAGGCTTTTGATGGATACTACTCAGTGTGGAAGGCTAGGAGATAAATCTTCATACCACAAGAATTTTAAATAAACAATCCCTTACATTTGGCTTACTCCTTTTTCTATGACTTTGACTTAATGCAAAAAGAAGAAGGCTGAAATCCAACAGTCAGCACCAGCAGACAAAAGACGTAACAAGACATAAAAAGATAAAGGAGGAAAAGCAGCATCTAGTACCCTACATGTTTGTGTTCAGCCTAGACCAATGTACCCATGAGAAGTAGATAAAGAGCTCTGTCTTTGTTATTACTGATCCATTTTGGGAACTCTGCAGTGCATCAGAAGCATCCTTTTGGATCAGCTGATAGAGGATCACAGAATGGAGCAATCAGAAGATAGATCTGCTCCTTTTCAATGAGGAAATAAACATCTTAGGAGGGCAAAGGAAGAGGAACCATGTCCCAGGCTTGAATATTACAGTAGGGTAGTCCTTGTGTTTGGTACTGGGGAAAGACTAAGCACTGGGCCAGCTGAAATGCTTCTTGCCAGGTATGGATGGCTTGCTGACAGCCCTTGCCAGGATCCTAACTTCCACAAGGTGCTGGTACTGAAGGACAGGGAAGTAAGTTTTTAGCCATCTTCTGACAAAGAGAAAGCTGCGAAGGTTTCTCCCTGTAAAATGATTCTTCAGTTGTATCGATGCCCCTGCAAAATGATTCCTCAGTTGTATCGATACTGCCTTTAGTGTGTTGCTGAGGGATGAGAAGGAGGAAAACCCCATTTATGTTTCACTATGGTCAGAAAAAATATCTTGCTTTGGCTCTGCTTGCAGTGTTTTTTCTTTTTTCTCTCCTAATGCACATTTAAATTTTGAGATTTCAAGTATCTCATAGATTATGACTTTTCCAGAAACAGCTGGAGCAACAGTTCAGTCTCATGGACAGTGAATACAAAAAAATTTGTAGTTCTCAGAGGTGCTTTTGAAAATTTCTCTTGTCAAATTAGATTTTGTAAATAAGTTATCCCTCAAAATTTATTATATCTTACTGTATGCATTCACATACATATGCAAGCTACACCATTTTAATACCTGAAAAGAGTTGTGAACTCAGTGTGGACAGACTCTCAATCTATTTGCAAAATCTTCATACACTCTGGTACATAATACTACTTTTTTTTTTTTTAGGACATATTTCACAATTTGAAAAATGTTATTCTTGGGGGTTTATTATTTGTTAATTACCATTTTACTAAATAAACCATGGGGAGAATAGGGTATCAGTAGCAAAAGCAAAATTTATGGCTAGTAATAATAATGCTTGAAGACCAACAGTATGGCTTTTTGCTGCTTCAAATTGCAAAACTTTTTTCTCCTTTAGCATCTCTTCAGTCAACTGTAACAACTTTATAATTTGTGAAAAGTCTGGAAAATACCCATCTTTCTTAGCATGAATTTCTAACTAAGCTGGTACAAGCAATGAAAATAGCTGTTTACATACTTTCTAAATGAAATTCAGATCAGAAAAGCATGGAAATTCTTGTAACTGCTACTGGGAAATGGTGAAACCACAGCAAGACCTGACCTTGACTTTTGCGATCTGTGTTCTCAGCTGAGCTATATTCATATTTTCCATGTTTTTAGCAAAGGAAACACGCTCTGACCCATCCCCTCTTCACACCCTGTAAGGCAAAGTTCCACAAAGGATCAGGGCTGCCACAAGATTACTTCTTCCCAGGGGGAAACATCTGGGGAGAGGCAACTCTTCATGCCTTCCAGCCATCAGCAGGGCCCAGCTGTCAGCTGTCTTCATCCTCCAGATGTGGCAAGAGAGATGATGAGACACTCATGTTAGCATGGAAGAAACACAATGAGGTCTTCTAAGGTGTGATATTAAATGATATTAAGAGGAGCATAGGGACTAGATGATGGAATGTCTCAGCCCAGTACTCCTCAGCCCCAGGCAGGTGCTGCCTCCACCCAGGGTCCCTGCACAGGAGGACACAGACAGGAGGGAGCCTGGTGAGCAGTCCAAGGTGGCTGGGTGGGTTGGAGCAGGGATGGGTCTGATTCTGGTGGGGAAGGGACTGTTCTGGGGGCTAAGAGCAGCCCCCCATCACTTGTAGGGAGATGGTCAAGAAGATGCAGCCAGGATCCTCACCATGCTGCGTGGTGGGAGGCTGAGGGACAATGGGTGTGATTCAAAATGAGAGGTTGGGTGTAAATAAAAGCTTTTTCACACTGAGGCAATCACTGGCAGTGGAGAGGGTTCCTCTGAGGGTTTTCCACACCCAAGCAACCTGGTTTGACCACACAGCTGGCCCTGCTAGGAGCAGGAGGTTGGACTGGAGACCTCCTGAGTTCCTGCTCTGACTGAATGATGGATCAATCCTGGGATTCTATTCTCTGTAAATACATACCTGTATGATAAATGGGAACAGTTCTTTAGAACTGAATGCAAGTTCTAAGGAGTATTTGACTTTTAAAATTGTTGATCTCTCTCTCTACTTACTGGAAAAAAAAATAATCCATAAACAGTGAGTGCTCTATTTTTTAATATATTTTACTTTCTGCAAAAGAAATTACCCAAGTCCACCATTGGGGGGAGATAGAGATGAAGCTTTGGCTCTCGGATGAATTCTAACAGTCCGTGCAGAGAAAAAACAGAAAAGAAACAAAGTTTTCTAGGCCAGGTGGTAAACTTCTATTTAAATTAGTAACAAGCTGCTGAATGCCATTGTAGTCACTATTACAGGAACTCTAGGAACAGATATTGTATTTTTCTTCAGCCACATGAAATAGCTGCCCTGGAGAGACTGTGACCTGAGACTGCAGGGTTCAAATTTTTTAAAAGCATCTAGACTTGTCTATATTAGTGGACATTAGGCTCCTGGAAGACTGATGATCAGGGAGGAACTT
Source organism: Phaethornis superciliosus (assembly GCA_023637945.1). NCBI lineage: Eukaryota > Metazoa > Chordata > Aves > Apodiformes > Trochilidae > Phaethornis > Phaethornis superciliosus. The sequence goes on from JAJQWJ010000003.1 coordinate 59,261,615, forward strand.
TCTGTGTTTTACCGAAGATTTACTCTTTTAGATGTCTTAATAAAGTCTACTTCCTGAAAGATGAGAATCCTACCCTCCTTTCACAAGATACAGAGGTCCAAATCCCTGTCAGCTGGATCCACAAAAATAGTGTGGTTATAAATAAACCAGAGGAAATATTGTCTGAAATTCCACTCCTTCCCAGTCTCCAAACTTCAAATAACTGGTGCTGTTTTATCAGAATTCACTACCCAGATTTCTCTTCCATCTACAGTTGTCAATGTTAAATTCACACAGATTACAGTCATGGTGACCTTTCTAAAGCAATATGGGGGCTACCAGAAATTGGACCAGAGAAGAGAAGAACATGGGATTTAATTCCTTTCCTTTGCTTGGAAGAATTGGAAGCTGTATTTTTTTACTTCCTTTTTTACTACAATTAAACTACCTGAGTATTAGATATTCTGAGACAGCCTATGGCAAAAGCAGTGTTTTACAGGGCAGAGCCTGGAAAAATCTGTGAGCCAAAGAAGTGTTGTTTGCCTGTAGTTGTACCTTCCATGTGACATAGTTATTCAGTCAAGAACTACAGCAGGTAAGATGCTTCCCTGGCCATGGGAACACTTAGCCCGAGTCTGCAAAATTATTTGTGTTCTCTCTCTGACTCACGAACATGCAATCACTGTCTACAATTTGTTATTCAAATCATCAAAGCGGATCTCAGAGTACTCTACTGCCTGGAATTTATTTTGTTCACCTCTAAACGCATTAGACTTGCAAAGGCTTTCAGAAGAGGATGGAACTGAGCCTAATCCTCTCATATTGCAGTTCAGAGCTTTTCTTGCAGTTCAGTGGGAAGGGTAGAACGGAGGTGGATATGATCTGAGGCAAAAAGGTGGAAGCATTTCTACTGTGGCCATACTTCATTAGTAGAACTGTTCCAAAACCACCTACCAGGTCAGATGGGAAGACCCAGACTAGTACTGGGTTGAGACATGTTGTACTAAAGTTGGATTGATTAAAGAGGAGTATGATGGTCAGAAAATGGAAGTGCTTGCAAGGTCTGAAAGCAGCTAAGTAAAGGCCAAGAGAGGCTTCAATTGGAAATTAGGTTCTACCAAAGCAATTAAGAGTTATGTGCATAAAATCACTTGTAAACCCTACGCACATAGTCAGAAAACAAATGATTTTTTTTTTAAGAAGATGCCAAGAGTAAGCTGATATGTATACCTAGGCAGGTATACATGTCTAGTGCATTGCAAATAGGAAGCAAAATTATATGTTTTGTTACACCCTCTAGAGAGCATCTTTGTAGCACATTAGGTTGGGACACTGCTGACCAGTGAATTTGTCCCAGCTATGTGTTTGCTTTTCAAACACAGACACTGGCAGGTGGAAAGTCAGGCCACTATCCTCCTACTCAGGTAACAACACAAGCAGATATATCAAATATATGGTCATGTTCCTCAGATAGAAACAGCTCACCTAATGCTGGTCCAAAAGTTTCTGCTTTAACCATGCTTTGAATGGATATGTGCAGTATTACAGTACATCATTAGTGTACTGAAACAGAGGATAACAACAGTGAATCAAGGTATGAGGGAGAGAGTGAGGAGTAAGGCTGACAAGAACATCATGCTGCTCTCATCTTTTTCCAGATGCAAGCAGTCCCTGAAATGACAGGTCCCTGATAACAGACATCACTTTCTTTGGTCTATGATGCTAGTAACTGATTTTTATGTTTACATATACATGTGTGCAGATGTGTGTATGTACATATGCCTACACACACAATTCAAGTATATATGCATATTCACAAACTTTTAAATTTTGGTGGAGGGGGATCCAATGGAATGAAAATCTCAAATAAATGACTAGGTTAAATTCTAGACTGAGGAAAAGCATATTGGCTTCAACAGGCTTTCAGATGGGGTTTGTCTGCCTGGTGACATCATATAGTAAATGGAGAGACAACAGTTTTGGGATCAGGGGCCAGGAGGACCTGGCCAATGTCAGAAAGCTATTTGTCTAGGCAAGACACACAATGACTCAGTTCCTTCCAGGTTTCAACTAGCACAGTTTTCCCCACGAGACCTCTGCAAGCAGCATAAATAAGGAAAGAGAGTTTACTGCTTTCTTGTCTCTCCAGACACTTTGAGACTCCGGCAGATCTGGGCCTGGAGAATTGATAAAAGTGGTTCACAGCTGCCTTTCCCTCCTACTATACTCAGGTGCTTGATGTATGAATTTTGAGAACAGTGTGTCTGTTTCTTCACCACTGGCTTCCATAACATATGGAAAGGAGATTATGGAAGGAGGGCTGGAAAGTGGGATTCTGGAATATCTACAAGTTTGCCTGTAACAATGAGTATGTTGTGGTAAATTGTACATAGTTTTGATATAATGGAAAAAACTAAGTATGTGCAGTATGTACATGCAGAGGGTTTAATTATATATGTATGTTTTATGTCTTCTACTATTTGGAGCTTCAGTCTCCCCATTCTGTGCCTTTTCATCTCTGTTCCTTGCAACGTCAAGAGCCCTCCCTACACAGTTGCACACATTGGTTGCATTGTACTCACTGCACTGTGATTCACAGTGCCACACCAGTCCCACACTGAATTTGGACAGGGTGAGTGATATAGATAAACACAGTTGGGACCAAATCGTTTAAAATCTAGAAACCATCAAGTTGTGAGAGTCATTGCTCTGCCTCACTCTCATGAAACATCTGAGTAGAAAGCACCAAAACCACCACAAAGCTTTCCATTCTTCAACAGCAGGGCAGTTCCATCTCTAAATACACTGTGAAAGACACATTAAAATCAATGAAGAGGCAAAATGTTATTCCATTATTCAGACTCTTGATGGCTATTTAAGTAATTTCTTTTATGGTTACACATAAAGGCTGGAAGATCTTAGATGTATCAGAGAGGTAACTGCTGCTGAAGTGATTGATACACCTTTTAGATTTAGAAATTAGAGATGATTTGCATTTGAGGGGAGTAACAGGTTTCCTTTCTAAAGAAAAAAAGTATGTACCTTGAAGAAATTTAAGTAGGCTAAGATTTTGCCACAGTCATCCGAAACACTACAATTATGCTGCTGTAAAATCTAGTGGGTTTGAGTATTCTTAAAGGTTTTGTAGTAGTTTAAAATAAGTGAGACAGTATTTAAAGTCTGCCTTTCCAAACAGGCTTTATTTCTTTGCATTCAGTTGCACAGACTGAAAGATTAACACAAATGTCTTTAAAAGTAGACTCATTGGCCCTCAAGAAAGGATATAAGTGGTTTTATTTTCCAAAAACTTGGGTACCTTACAGTTGCCTTTGGAATGACTAAATCAACAGGAGATGCCTGCATTCCCAGTGCTTATGAAATTCAATCTATTTCTTTAGGTGCAGAAGTAAGAATTTAGGGCTCAGACACATCATCTAATTATGTGGTTTAGCAAGTAGACACTCATCTCTCATGATGTGTGATAAACTGCCCTGTCATTTATAGCAGTTCAAGTCATCCTGAGAACTCAGAATTCCTTCTGTCACTGTTGTAAATGGCAAACGTCCCGCTGTCTCGAGTTGAATGAGTTTACTGCAAACCCAAGATGTTTTGCTTCTAGCTGCACGCACACTGCCATGCCTAAATGACATTACTTCTGAGTTTCTCATCTGCTCTCCTGCAGCTGGCGTTTGTGCAAGTCTATGGATGCAGAGTCTGTTCCAGCTGCAGCTGTGCCAACAGAAAAATCAGTGCTCCAGCCTCCTCCCTCTTCTGCTACTGGAAGTTACCATCTCCTCTGATCTGCAAGCCAGGCTCCTCATGTGACTTCCCATAGCTTGTTTCAGTCAAAAGTAGCTGCTGGAATATTGATCCCTTCTTTGAACACTTAAAATTGACTTGTCTTTTTTTCATGGATGTTAGTTAGGGGCCACAGAGAAGGTGACAAGAACATGGGCACAAGGTGATGCTTTAGTAACCTCTTCAGCTGGTACAGCTACAGCCTATGAGGGTGAATATCCACAGCCTAGAGGCAGCTGTTAATTGAGTTCCCAGTTGTCAAAAATCCCTGTATCCTGGGAACCAGCTACCTGAAATAACAGTTTATAAGGCCCAAGAAATTCCTGCAGGAAGAATGAATGATCAGACTGATGAATATGCTAATAGTGGTCGGTTTAGATTTCTAAAATAATATTAAAAGAAAGGCAATAAATAAATTCCTTATATGAAATAAATTATTCATAAATAAAATAAATTAAAGAAAGGCAGGATGCCATTTGGGGTGGTGAAGCAGAACAGGAGCAGAAAAAGAAAGGTTTGCTGTAGGGCAAGAGTTGGCTATGAGACAAACGGATGTGTTTATGTTTGAGCTATTTCTTAATTTTGTGTTGTTTCATTCACACTTACACAAATTCAGCATCAGTCATGTTTGTCTTGGTTTCCAGTCACTATTATTTTAAACTAACTGTGTACATTGTTGGAACATACCAAGAAGACTTAATACAGACAGCTTTACTAAGCTGATGACTAATTTTACCTCTGGTTCCTTTCTGGATTACTTTACGTGACTAGTTTCTATGAAAATTCAGTTTATAAACAGTAGTCAAGAAAATGTTTTTCGTTTCATGCACTGTTTTTCCTTCACTTCCCGTTAGCCTTCGAGACAGAATTCTTGGAATTATAAACTTGGTGAAATTCATTGTATCAATAAATCCCAGCTCTAGCAAGTAACCCGTGCTAATCTTGAATACACAGCAAGGCATGAAGCAGAAAGTGAGTAAGGTACATTGCACACCACAGCTTAGTGAGAGTGAGATTGAAATAAATAAGGAAAGCAGCCTTCCACATGAAAGTCTTTCCTAGGAAGGAAGGGAGGATCAAAACACCTGGCTCTGCAGAGGGCAAGTGTGAAGATTTGGTTTCTTATGAGACCAGCAGACAGGAGAGTATCCCATCAGTAAGGTTTTCTATCATTCTTTTCTATCTAATAGTAACCATCAACAGGGGAGAGTCCACAAACATGTAGGGTGGAAAAGGGATGTTACAGCTATAGACCACCGTTATACTCTATCATATTATGGGTACATATAATTATATACTAGTATATTATATTATGGGTATGTATTTTTATATTTGTACCCTTTCTATTATTTGTAGCCATGGATAATCTGAGGCTAGTAACAGGATTCCTCTCAAGGTGATAAATAATGCTAATTAGAGGTTAGCTAAGGCACAGAGACCCAAAAGGCAGTGCTGGAGCAAAAGAACACCAATGAATCTGGCAGATCTGGTGCAAAGAATGGTGCAAAGAAACCAGAAATGGAGCAGTCTCTGTTAGTGCCCTGGATTATCAGGACTGTTTAACATTGCACAGTAGAGCTGAAAAATCAAAACACTGAGGCAGTTTTTGGGGGGTTTTTTTCAGACTGTCATAAATACATGTGGTACACTTTTCAGGAAGAGGTTATCATTCAGATAATTTGCACATGGATTTACATTCATCATGGAGTTTGGAGTTATTGCAAACAAAGATAAACTGCAAGAAAATATGCCAAAGTAATTTGTGCTATGGGTTTAGTGGGGAAAACAATGACTGCTGAAGCAGTTAGCCCTAATAAATGCAAAGAAACGAAGCAAAATAAATATTGGAAGTAATTTCCCAGTCAAAGGCTATAATCCCATTCCTGAAACTGATGTAAAAAATATGATCCACTTAGTTCTCATTCACCAGCTGAACCAACACAAGCAGTGCTGTTTCCCAGCAGTCAAGAGTACCCAGAATCTGGCTCAAGATACTACCTTTTTTGCTGAAGTATGCAATTTTCTTAAATCCCATTGCCACAGAGGGACAAAGACGTAGCTGAGCCACTGTGGCTGAACTCTGGCTTAATATTAGCAGATGGTTGACATAGTGGGGGAAAAATTTGACAATTATTCTTTTGGGGTTTGCACTTTTATTTTCCTCTAAAATAGCTCGGAGGTTTGGGTTTTGTTTCTACTATGTGACTTATTTACTTTTGTCATGGGCTAACAAAGTTAAATTTTCTTTATCTTTTGGGACATTTAAGCTGAAGTTAACTTTGGCCAAAGTGAGTTGGCCTCCTTGAGCTCACTAGAGAGCCTGTGGCAAGAGACAGCATCCTCCCCAACTTGTTCTGTAGAAGGTGGCATCCCAGGGAGACTAGATTTTCTAGATTAACATTAACAATTACATACAAGTATCTGTGGGACTGCGGATGCCTCAAGGAACATACTCTCTGATTCCCAATGGTACCTTTTTTGTACTATTTTGCTTTATTTAGTTTAACCCTGTTTTGAACCTGGAGGTTTGCTCTGACACCTCACTGCACCTCACTGCCTGATCTGCAAATTGATTTTACCTAGTTTAAACTGAACCCTGTTCTACGAGTTGAGAATTTTGGGTGAACGCTTTCTCCCTCACCTTCTCTAGTGACTTCTTCACTGCACAAACCTTGATCATATCCTCTCTTTGCTGCCAGCTGATATGTCCTAGCCTTCTGCACCACATTGCCATCTCAAGCTCTGAAAATGACCTGAAAATATCCTCAGACAATCATAGAATCAGAATGGTTGTAGAAGACCTTAACAGTCATCTGGTTCTAGTCCTGCTGCCATGGGTGGCAACATCTCCCATTAGACCAGGTTGCTCAAAGCTCCATCCCTTCAGGGGTGTAATGCACAACTTACAAAACTCTTTTCAGTGTAAAGCAGAGTTTTTGGAGAAAAAGTTTACGCCAGTTACAGTCTGGAGACCAACGGGTGCCTGAGGCTACTGTGCCTGGTTTGTAACACCGACCTGGCTGAAAGTCACCACGAAAAACCAATCCACAGCCTGACACAGCAGGGCATAAATGCACACCTTGTTGCTCACTGGATGTTTTGAGGTATTTTGTTTTGGAAGAATTTAGATCTGGTGGTGAAATCAGTCAAGTCCATGATTCTCCATGGTATTATTAAGTTTCCCCTTTTTCAGGAAAAAATGGGCGCTCTGAAGAGCCAGCTGAAAACAGCCTCCCCCCACATGGCTAAGTAAACCATCATTGTCAGGAATGCGGGCACACTCCAGTTTGTGCTGGGCTGTGTGTGCTCTCCCTGCTGAAGCATTTCCTTTAGCAAAACAAGTAGGTGCCACAACGACAAACACTATAACAATCAGTCGATTGATGGACTGAAATGCCTCTTTGCCATCATGCAGTGAATCTCCGGATGAAAAACACAGGGCTTGGAGAACGTCTTTTCCTGCATCTTATACCAGCACTGTGCTTTTTACATGATCCAGACTGGCACATGTTGCTTGTTAAAACTCAGAAAACAGAGAGACTATTATGGTAACTTAATATAATACCATGTTTAAATCCACTCTCACTTATCCTCTTTTGCGTGGCACGAATGAAATATACCATTGGCTTGTCATGGCAGAAGTATGGTCCTATCTGAAGAAGGAAACAGTACATGTGCAATGATGGTCCTTCTAACATTTTACAGAAAAGTAGTGTCTCAAACAGAGATGGATGTCTTGGAATAAAACTGAGATTTTAGGCCACGAACCAGTGCCATACAGTTCTATGATGGACTTCAAATTAACTCTGAAAGTGTCACAAAGCACAGACATATTTTGATGTTCTTAAAAATAACATATTTACGTATAACATATCTTTCTTTGTCTGGATTAAGGAGCCTTAAGGTGGATTTTCTCCTCCCTGTCCCACAGTGGGGGTTGGGGGTAAGTAAGAAGAGGCCTAAACCATGACACAGTACTTGCCCTAAGATAATGCACAAAAGCAAGTAAAAGTGTATTTTTTTCCCCCTCTAAACTAGAAGTTGCTGTGTGGTCATTTGGTCTTCTGTTTAAAAAATACAGTACATTCCTTACTCCCAGCCACCCTGACCACTATCTCTTGTGTTTCCTACAACAGAGAACATGAAATCATTAATACCAGCAGTAATGGTGTTTGCAGAAGTTTCTTTTTTTGCCAGCTTGTAAGACTGGTCTCAATGAATTATGAAAAAGATCTACAATCCATTTAAACTCCCCACTGTTTAAACTGACTATGAGACATATGCCTTCACTGTCATTATTTGTCTTCTTCCTGGTAAAAGAAAGGATTACTCTAGTGAGCTATCTTGTTTGAGAAAACATGCATAAAAGAAGAATTTTGCAAAGAATCACTGAGGCGAGAGACAAGGAGAGAACTTGTAATAGACCATGAAGAAAGAAAAATAAAAAAACAAAGCACAGATATGAGAGAAGAGGAAGAAAATGGTAGACCCACAAATACAAGGTCAGTGGAACGGAATTTTGGTCAGATTGTATCTTGTCACATCTTCATCATCTTCAATAAAAAAGTGACCATGTCTAGATATCGCTGACATAAAAGGGAATAATAAGGCCATTAAGTAATCAAATATAGTTTTCCCACAATGGTGTACAGCAATAAATCAGGTTTGTTCATATTTTACTGACCTTTATGCATAGGAAACAAAGAAACCAGAGAAAGTAGACAAAACCACATTTTTATAGATAGCATAAGAAACAGTTCATTTGACTGTACATTGCAGGAGTTGTTTACTTTAAAATGAGTAATGACATGGCTACCTTTGAAAAGCAGCATTCAAGGCTGATATTTAACTCTTCTCCCTGGGAGGGTCTGAAAGAGGTAATTCAGATTGCAGAACAAGAGAAGCAGCTGAATCCCAGGGGGATGGATCCTGGATGTCTTCTTGGAGGTGCTCTACTGGAGTTTGTGGGCATGATGCTTCAGATGACCTGTGGTCTCCTGAGTAGAGCTGCTGAATCATTGTGGGGTAAAAATAAATAAATAAATAAATACAGGAGACAAAGGGTGAATTATTCTTTCACTTGCTGATGCCAGAGAGCAGAGTGTCACAGCCAGTGACCTCAGTCCTCCAGCTCAAAGAAGGATGTGTGAGTTTAGGAATAACTGGCACGACTTGCTGCTGAGGAGGTCTGTGAGGCAGCTGCCTGGCAGAGCACAGATCTGTTGCTGCCCGTGTTCAGCAGGCCTGAAGAGGTTCTGTGTTTACTTCAATTACTACTTTCTCATCCATGGATTTCTCCTATAAGACTAGTCTTATAGGACTAGGCATGATGAGAAATCAATTGAAGTAGACTGCAATATTAGTTTGTTTCTATTGTTGCTTTCATGAGTATGTTTTTTCTTCATTTGCTGTCCAGTTAACACACAGGCTGTGACATCCCAGAGGTGATGCTCTGAGAATCGATCCTGGCACTATAGATATAGTGCATGGTGGTTTGGCACAATGCTTTGGGGGAAGACACAAGGAAAAGTGGGTAAAAAAATGGTGGTTTCTGACCTTAGTCTCCCCATCTTCAGCATCCATCAGCACTCAATAGACTGGTGATGTCTGTCTGTATCCTAGTTAGGGAAGAAGTACTTCAACAAATTCAGCTGCAAAACATCACTTACTATCCAAACACATGGGCTGTTTGAAGCTTCCTTTTCCTTACCCACCTGCTGTAAAATAAAACCAACAGCAGCAATAACTCCAAATAAATAACAGCTAAAATCCCATCTCCTGTAAAGATTTTAAAACATCAAAGTGCATCAAAAATACAACTTGCTCACTCTTTTTGTTCTATAATTGCAAATAGCACCTGATTGGGGAGCCTAGGAACAAAGCACAAGTGACAATGGAGTTATTTTTTAGAATGATAATGATAAACAACAATTAAACAAAAGTTCTGAAACCAGTCAGGTGTGAATCAATGCACAACAAATAATCTGGCACCTGGGCAGTAAATTCTCTAGGAATGCTTTCTCATTTCCAAGTACAGAAAAAGTGGATCATCAGGAAATATACACCACTAAATTAATCATGTGCTCCTACTATTAATTTCAGGAGTACATGAATACACACAAAATTTGGTCTGAAATGTATATAATAAATTTGAAATATCCCAAAGCAAGGATGTTCCCAGGATACTTACTCCAGTAAGTGCTTTTTGAATTCCAGAAATTATTGGGGTTTTTTTGGTGATACATATAAAAGTGAGAGAGTTTGCTAACATCACAGAAAGCTATAAACCTCAATGGATCACCAAGTAGAAGTGGTTCACAGTCTGCAACAGGGTTGATGGCGATAAACAGAACTACATTTAAGGGTACAAATCTGTTACTACCTACAGTTCAGTCAAATCAATTTTTTGACAGAAAATTGCTCTTCAAATAATGGGAAACTGTATTTCATGTCATAAATGCAAAAGCATATTGACCTCTTTCTGGTAACTATCAAATGCTTTGGTTTCTTAACATGAAGATAAACAAGCCTCAAAGAATTTGAGGTTTTATACATCTCACATACCTTTTTGTTGTTTCATTTTTTTCTAAACATAGATAATTTTCCAAGTATTTTAAAATTTGTGAAATAAATTTCTACTCTGATAAAGAAGAATGAAAAGAAATATTTTTTTTCATAGCTTGTAACCAGCTCTCCAGATCAAATTAAAAATGTGGGTTCAAACAGCTACCACTGTTTCTTTGGAAGAACACAACGCTTTTCAAAAACATTTTGTTGCCTTCAGAATACAATGACTGAGAAATAATTTTAAAGGCTTCCATAGATTATCAAAAACTTCTTATTTCATCCACCTTTCAAATCACAGAGATAATTTGATTGACTGCTTTGCAGTTTGTACTCTGAGATTCAGTTTTGTCATTGATCACCCTGCAATAGTAGGTAGCTTCCCTGGCATGTCTGGAGGGATGATCCAGTCTACTGAGGATGGAGATTGTGTTGACCAACTCTTTGTGCTATTGTGCTGTGACAATCTTCTCCCTGGCTGCAGACAGGCTCCAGTGTGGATTTTTTACTGAGTGCAAGAAGCATCAACCCCTTCACTTGTTCTCTGCCACATGGAAATTGTGAAGGGGCCTGAAGTGCAGTTCCAATAGGATTTAATGATAATGCAGGCAGACTCTAGACATATGAGATTATCCACATGCTAGAGGAGCATTTCAGACTGTAAATTACACTTCCATAGGGTTAATTGCATGAGACTGATGTGTGGTGAGAAGTATGTTGAAACCTATAGAAATATTCCTGGAAATGTTCTGATAATCTAGAAGTTGTTTCTCAACATCTCCATTGAGTATATGAAATGAAGATGCAGTGATAAACCATGACTTAATTTTAAGTGCAGGTCTTCCCCTTGCAATGATTTTCTGAAGCTGTTTGGTGGAGGACTGTGGATGGATTTTACAGTTCATCAGCTAAACACTGTGGAACTTCTCCAAATGGAAGGAAATCCCATAGAAGAACTTGTTTGAAATGTTAAGGTGTTGACATCTGTGTCTTCATCAACAGAAAATAACAAAATTAATCTCAGCTTGCCAACCCTGGGGACATACTGGGGCCTTTGATGTAAAGGTTAGATTAGGATACATGAACTGCTATGGGAAACTACCAGTACAGTTCGATCCTGTTTTTGTCAATAGATGAGAAAGAGAGCAAAAGAGCTTGGTACTTTTTTGAATTAAGACTATATGTAAGTTTACAATTCTGCAGTGCAATCTGACTGTATTGACCACTACAGGTATTAACTTTTGAGTTGTTTATCAGTATGTGTATGAAAAAATGTACTAAAATCTTTGAGATCTCATGTGACTTTTCAATATATTACCTAAGTTGGAAAACGCATATACTAATGTTAAGTTGTCTGACAAACCCCTTTGCTGTTTAGATCTCAAGAAACATCAGAACTCGTCATTCTTACCATGTGCTACCCCATTTTCTGAACCACTGTTGCTAGCAGTGTTCTCTTTTAAGTTCTGAAAGCAAGAGGTTGCTTTATTTCCATCAGGGACATTTCAATTTGATTATCTGTTTCATCACTTAAATGAACCCCAAGTCTGTTGACTTGAAAAGTTTGCTGAAAAGGCTTCGTATATCCAGAAACTTTTATTGGACATGTTGGGTATCACAGAGCAGAGTACCTTTTTGTACTAAAAAATGTGAACTGCTTTTGAACTGACTTCTATTTTTGATTTATGGAGTTCTGTGTATTGATTGTACATGGTCCCCAGAGACTGCAAAAGTCATTCATCTAATCAGTCATGAAAGTCAGTCTCAATTGGAGGCATGAGACAAGCTAGAGTTACTGATGGATTATTTCTTTTCAAGATATACGTAGTATTATTGTTCATCTGCTTAAAAACCCTGATTTTAACTGTTAGCAATGATAACTGAATGATAATAGCTGTGACTTCAATTAAGAATTATCTGAATGAAACTCTGTCTCCAGTGTTTTGTCCCTACTGAGCTTCTTGGAACCATGTAGGTAGAGTATATATATATATATAAACAAATTCAGCAGAGAAGTTTCCTGAGACATTCAGTACATCTGTATCAATTGCTTAATGAATACATCCATTTCTCCCATAACGAGTTGATTTTTTAATTACTGGTAGACAAAGGATAATTTTGTATTTAAAGCACAGGACTTAAGTCCTTTAAGTAAGGGTCAAATTTAGGCTTGAATAAAAGTGCTTTCGAATTTGAGTGAGAATCATGCATGTTTATATTATAGTCTAGTTTGTTGCTTTATTTTTGACTTCTTCTGTGACAGTCAGACAAGTTACTTTGCATATAAGTACCCTGTTTCCACACTGTAAACTGGGGACTATGTAGGACAGTAACCCACAAAGGGTTCATATCCCAGCTTAATTAGAGATTATAGAAACAATTTTGGTTTTTGGAGAAGAAAAGATTTTTATTAAAAACTATTATTGCGGTAACAATAATATACTGTAGCTACTGGAGTCCATTTACCTCTCTAGTTTTATACTAATGTTTAATCATAAAGCTTTCCTTCATCTAAAGCAAAGGTGTTGGGTACATATCAGCCACTAAGTCCTGCAGACTAGCAGTCACTTAGGCACTTCTCAGCTTTTAAGAGGTATTGTGAGTCTCTTGTAATCATTTTATTTCTGCTTAATTTGCACAAGCTCCTTGTGTCTTAGAGATGCCTGTGAGTAGTCTTGATAGCAATCAAGAGGAATGGCAAAAAATATGATCCTCTTGATGAGCACTTAAAGGAAACAAAAGACTTGCCATTGGGAACCATGAGATATTTCACTGTGGGGGATTGTGAGCAAGAGAGGAGAACTGGGGCTAAACAACGTGTTCCCTCAGTAAAGGATATCAAAGGGAGCTGAAGGATAGAGCTCAATTAGATTAGCTCAACTGATTAGAGCTCAATTGCCAAGGAAGGCAGGCAGGAGTGACCAGAGAATCTGTGGGTTTGGATTCCTGCAGAATAACAAACTCCTGACTTCCTGTGCTGCCTTTTCTCTTGGGGATGTTTGGGTAACCAACCAGCCCCAGCCTGGTGGCAGCTTAAAGGAGGGTGGCCAAGCAAATAGCCCTGGTGATATGAATCATGATTAAAAGATTAAAGAAACCCCATGTGGCTAGCTGGGATCACGGGAGCATGAGTAGACCTGGTGCTCTAATAAACAAACAGCAGCACATTTACTTCAGTAACTGGATATAGAAGCCATATATAAGCATTTACACTATTTACTGTTTCAGTGTGCTTATCCCTAGCTGCCGAGACATGCTTTCATCAACATAAGTAAAAAATTTATTTGCTTGAACTGGGTGAAATAAAATAAAACCCGATCCCAGACTAGGAAGTTTTTCTCCAGATTCTTTCCACCTTCCTTGGCACCTTTGATGTGTGACCCTTGCCACCCACCACCCTCCCTTCCAGCCAGCCCTCCCTGGAATAGCCTCCGAATGAAACGATGGTCTCCGTGACCAAAGAGGAGGCTGTGGTTTCCACAGATGACTGCCCAGAGCAGGCATTGCTTATTTGTGGTGTTTATTTCAGTCCCTCCTAGCTACGGTGCCTGGAGTTGGAAGGGTCAATCCGCAGTTTGAACTGGCATATTTTTAAGGTCTTTTCTATTATGAAATATTTATGAGAGGAAACAAGGTTGGACATTCCTGCAGCCAGTCCAGTGTAGGAACGCTATGTGCTTTCCTCCCTGAACATGTAAATGCAGTCAGTTATTTAATGGAAGACTCACATACCTTGTTCCTTTACATTTCAAGCGAGCTGTCAGAGGAATGTAAACATTTATTTGGAGCAAGCCCCCAGGTAAAGGATTACCAGATGCCGCAGAAGGAAATTCCAGCATGCCCACCAAAATTTATGCTGTGGAGAGAGCTATGAATAGAAAGTTTGTACACTATTATGAATATGGATAAAATACATCACTCATGGCTGGACTATGAAACACAAAATTGAAAAACACGTATTTTGGATCACACAATATTTTCAAAAATATATTTAAAAGAAAATAAACATGGGATCTTGTGTGTTCATTTGCTGTTTGAAGTACCTTTGGGGAAGAGAGACATCAACAATTTTTCTTCCAGACCACTCACTTCTCTTGATAACAGGGGTTTCTTTGGAGAAAGGCTGAAGTCTCATTCCTGGGATCTCTTAGTTTCTTTAGCCAGTGTCCATTTATTGGGAGTTTATATTGTGTTCAGAACTAGAAAAAGCAATTGTATTCAGAGGGTTACAGTCACTGTTGAAAGTCAGAATTCCTCATTCTCAGCCACCTCACAAGGTGACCTTTTCATGAGTGTTACATGACCCTTGCTCACCTTGCAAATGAGTGTAATTAGAATTTTTTATTATTGTTGTCTAACAACCATCCAATCATCACTGACGTTTTGGTGTGGCCAGCATCAGGGTTTTTTTGAAGGGCTTCTACTAAAAGTGTTAAAAAGGGATGTTAAAATTTATGTCTGCAAGGAGGACAATCCCACCATGTCAACCAATGACCCATGGGGACCTCAGCAACTCTAGGCTGCACAATGCAATGATCTGGGCTCCAGAGCTTGCTACCATAACCTAAGGCCGAGTATAGGTTCTGCACTACAAACCCCTATGTCTGCTTCTTCTGTGTTTAAGTAGTACTGCACAAGCCCCTTAGGTAGGAGGGACTCATAAGGGGTAGTCTGCTCTTCCTCTGGGTGTATGTGTTTGAGCCAAGCAAGCAATCAATTTGTTCTCAGGACCCTCCTGCTGACTTTTCCTCTCTGCTTTCCCCTTGCAGTCTCTCTTTCTGTTGCAGTTTCTTTTTTCATATGTGTGGAAGTAAAAGGAGAACCATATGCTTAAATGGTCACCTTACTATTAGTGAAAGAGAACTGTGGGACAGGGAAAGAAAACAGGATTTGACAGCAGGAATACTTAGAGTGGCATCAGACCCAAGCTGTCCAGAGCATGTTGATGCAGAGGAAGGGTGGAGTTTGATGTGGGACAGTGAACTTTGATTATCTTTCATTGTTATCACAAAACCAAGTTTATTTTAACTGGAAATGGCCGGTAATTGCACCTGACAATTGAATAAGAAACTTATTGAAAGAAAAACCTGCTGATTTTAAGTCTTAAGATTCCTCCTAAGGAGCAACAGCCCAAACCTGAGTCAGGGATACCTGTGGCACCCATGTTCAAGCTGAATATCAGGGAGACCCCTAGAACCACATGCACTCCCATTACCCTTCTCTCCAGGCTGCTCAAACCCAGGACAATTTGAGCCACAAGTTTTCTACACTCACCTGCCCCTGTTGTTCTTCAGCCCTCCTTCTCCAGTGCAGTGCCCAGCACTGATTGCAGGGGCATGGTACAGCACTTCCCTCATGGGAGGCTCTAAGTGCAAAGTGTGTACCTAAACTTATTGCCAGTGAGAGGCAAGAAGGAAGTTTGTTTAGAGATGAAACAACAATGTACAGCAGAAGATGTATAACTTCTCTCTGTGTGTCACGAAAAAATGGTAGCTTATTTAGCTAATGCAGAATAAATTAGCACTTGATAATTAGAAAAACAACCATTGATTAAGAGCTTTACTGCAGTGTAGATGAGTTTCCAGGTAAGGCTTAAAGAAGCAATCAATCTCAGTCTCTTTGCCTTCAGTCGTGTCTTTTAGAACAGGGAGAGGAATATAAATCTGAAAATTATGGTGATGAAATATTATTAAGAGTAAATATTTGGAAGCTGGGGAGTCAACACATGGCCTTTGTGATTTTTGCACTACTAGACTGTTTACTTTGAGAATCAGATGCCTTAGTTGTTATTTCACACTCTGACCTTACTGCAAAGGAAAAAAGAAGTAACACTCATGTCAGTCTACTAACACTGAGATTAAAAATTTCTGATGTTTGGTTGAGAACTGGTTTGGAAAGGAAATAGAGCATCATAAGATAATGGCTTCAGCCTGCTCAGAGTCATGATGCTGTGCATATCACATTTGATACAGTGAATGATCAAGGTATTATTGCCATGTTCTAGCTAAAGAAAGTTAGACAAGAAGCTTTCAGTGATGGTGGCATAGAAAGAAAAGAGCACTCCCTTGCAGGCTTCTTCTTGAGACGCAGATCATTTGGAGCCACTTTATAGTTTTAACATCCGATTAATTTCTAAACATACGGCCCTACAGGAAACTTCTCAGTCTGGCAAACGGGATACCCGGTGTGATCCAACAGCACATCAATCACATTACTGGAGGAGCTGAAAAGTGCCATCAGAGCCCAGCACCCACATTTGAAAGCTGAATCTAGGAGTAGCGGAGAGCAAGGAACAAAGAGCCTTTCTATCCTTGTGCCCATTTGCACAAACATTGAGCAGGTCTGAGCCTCCACGCTCTTGCTGCGTGCCTATACAGCTGTAAATTACATCAAAGAGATTCTTGGAAACACTGCCCTGAGGAAAGCCCACAGTTCCTGGGTGCTGGGACCCTGGGAAAGGCACAGCCTTTCTAATCATGTCCCGTTAGGATCCTCAGGGTGGACCTGAAGTTAAGCACCACAGTTTGCATGGAGAAGACACCAAGATGTAACTGAAGTGGCACGCTTGGTCTCTGGGCTGGGGGCAGTAATTTGATAGAAGACTCGGTTTGTGGTGTGACAACTCATGAACATCCACATCCAGCTGCAGGCAGACAGCTCAGCAAGGGAGAAACAGAACCGACTGTCCCCAAAGGCTCCTGACCTCCTGACCAAATGATGACCAGCAAACTTTTCAGACCAAGCCTGGCTAGAATTTGGGTCCAACTTTTGGGGAAAATTGCTCCTAGAAGAAAGATATATCATACAGTAATTTACCTGCAAGTCTGAATCCCTCAGACCACGGTTGTCTTACCTGCAAGAATGCTTATTGGGCTGAACTTGGTGCCCACTGTTAATTTGTCAGAAAGTTCTGCTCTCCTTGAAGTACCTGTGACTTCGCCTGTGATCCTCTGTCTCATAGTCAGCTGCTCTGTTTGGACACAGACTCAAGTTCCCAACACAAAAGTAACAACACTATGAGAGAGGCAGCACTGAGAAACAACCACATTTTCAAAGGCAACTGGTGTCTAGACATAATTTGCTATTGGATGCTTGCAGATATGATGCACGTGTGTCTTGTTGATTGTTTTTGGATTGTGCACCTACATGAACACTCCATCTTGAAAATCAAAGCCCTCAGGCAGGATTTTCCATCAGTGCTACCCAACTTATAGCCTGAGAACAACCCAAACTCTGCTGAGGTCCATTAGAACAACTAGCAAAAAATAACTGGGAGTTCTGATCTGCAAAGTGAGGGGCAGGGAGCAGACTATTCTACTACTTCTCTGGGGGCACAGAGGACAATTTGTTGGGAAGGGAGTATTCTGGGGGAAAAGCCACACCAGCTGAGGTCTTAGAGGGAGTATGAAGCTCTAGACAAAGTACTAAAAACTATGCCAATGTAATAATTTAAAACCCTAAGGTTTTTCTTTTTTGGGAAAAAAAAAAAAAAAAGCAAAAAACAAACAAACAAAAAAAAACCTCCCAGATTTTTAATAAATGTTGTGATTTAGTGACAGAACAGGGTTTTCAGTCATTATTTTGCAATGTTCACAATATCGTATTTACTGTTACTTTATGGATTTGTTTTAATCTCCTCAGTTGACAGTTCTCAATGGAAAATTCCAGATATACCTGTAAATCACTGGTGTTTTTTTATTCTTGATTGCATAAACATAGCTGCTCTTTCAAGCTGAAGAAGAAAGCAGATCTTCGAAACACCTTGCATAATAAACATATGTGCAAAAGCTTATATATAGGAATTTCAGATATTTCCAAGAACATGGAAACAGATGGCAGTTAAGAGGTAGCATAAGTTTATACAGCAAAACAATATTTAATTGTAGAGTAACAGAAAAGGAGACTTATTTGTTTTGTCATTCTCATTGCTTTTATTTTTAAAATTTTTTAATTGCTTTTTAATTTTTCTTTGACTCTAGATATGAGTAACAAACATTGATTAAAGAAAATTAACATGTAGCCCAGAGAGAGCAGTGAGAGAAAAGTATCTTGCAGTAAGTTATTTTTTGAGATAACACATTCTCTTTCTTTCATAGGAGTATTTGTTCCTGTGGAATTTCCAGTTTTGTAAATGCATCACGCTCAGATGGTTTTGTTACAGAGATGGGATAAGCATCCAGATTTTACATTTTTTCACAATATTTGACATTTTTAAAGCTTCATGTTATTACTGTAAATGTCATTGTTGATTATCATTGGATGTATGAGACATGTTTGGACATACAGCTCTTTCAATACTGAATTGAAGGCTTGACATCAATTTAAGAATAATGAATTTATAGACACCAACTTCTTTTGTCAAAAAATTGAATTTCTTCCAAGTAGCACCTTTTTTTGTGAATGTGATGTAATTATCTGTAGCACTATTGCTATGGTTGCCACTTTTCTGTGTTTTAAGTATGTTCAAATGTAATGTGGTCTTTGTCACTACTGGTGACTTGCATTTGTTGTGCTGTTTTTTGTTTCTCAAAAGTCAAGTAGTACTTTTCTTCCTTTTTCTAATATTAGTGGCTGTTCTGATTTCAAGGAATTGAGTTTGAAATATGTAATTGTATTTTAGTTCCCATAATTTTATGCATGATTTACATACACAAAAATCAGCTAAATGAAAAGAAGAAAAGACACTTTACAAGTACATAAACTTTTGTTTGTGTATGCTGCCATGTTGATGATGTGGATATGTTTTGGTGACATTCTTTTGCCAGGCTTGGCATATGAGCTTGGTGTGCTTTAAAGAGGAAGGTGGCTTGCAGCCATTGCATTTTGACCAGGAAAGTAAAGAATAGATCCTGTTTTGACACACTAAATATGGATAGAATTTCTCCACAGACTTTTTGTTCTTCTCTGTACCTGGGTGTCTTGCAAAAAGGTAAATATCTCAGGTACCTTTGCACCCTCCAAGTTAGAGTTTCCTTACTGGGGAGTCGTCTCAGTGTACCAGAAAGTGATTTGTTTGCTGACTTACCATCTTGGTCCATCAGCATGTGCCTGCCCCCCGTGCCCCAAATGTATTGCAGATGGACAGCTGTACAGTTGGCACACAGCATACCAGTCAAAAAGGGTGCTGCAAATCTCATGAGTGTGGTTTCAAAAAAGAGCAAACAGTTCACATGAAACCTGACAGTGTTTATTTTACTGCAGAGGATAAAACCCTATTTGTTACTTAACTCAGGACTTTCTCAGCTTCAGTTAACAAAACAGACAAGTTAATTGCTTGTGAATGTGTTGTTCTATTTGATTTCTGGACTCTTCTGGTTTTGATGACTGAAACAGACTACATCAAACATGAAAAGTTTTTTTTTTTTTTGTATAAAGTTCATCATAAATGTCCTGGCAGAGCTGCCTAATGTTGCTTGTAGTGTTTGTGGAGTATGAATGCAGTCATGGGCTACAGCAGAAAGGTTTTACAGAGTGGAGGTGTCAGGAGGGCCCTGGAATAAGCTGCCTGAATTATCACATATCATTTATCACCTGAAATATTGAGCACAAAATGTCAGATGCCACTGAGAAGAATTTCTTTCTTCTCCTCAAGTCATTAAAGGATGATATCTCTGAGGAGAAGAGCTGAAAAGTATTCCTGATTTCTGTAGATGTTACATACTTACTCAATGGTTCTGTATACCAGTAGGTGGCAAGGAAATTCTGTCAAAACTTACTGTTTTTCAAGATAGATTTCACCATTTTCTTTTAGTTCAGAATCAGTTATCTGAAAATAAAGAAGAAAATGTATAAATCATAGGTCTGCATCACTTCAGACAAAGGAACTCCATTTGTTCTATTACCATAAAAAGCATGAGACACTGTTGCCCTCCTAAAAAAAAAAAAAAAAAAAAAGTCTATGTTAGAGTGAACAACATACTTCAAACAGAATTGCATTCTGCAGGAAATCTAGCATGATCTTATTCACAGACTGAGAAATCATATAGTCTTTGTCTTTGCACAGGTTCCAGGTTGTGGGGTGTAATTTTTGTTTGTTGTTATTGCTGATTTTTATAGTCACTGCTGACGTCACTTCTTCCTGAACTGCAGCAAAGTTTCTAGTACACAGGAATGTCTTGGAAGGCCAGAAAACAGACCCTAAATATAAAATAGCTTGGTAAAATGCTGCAACAAAAAGCAGATTGACTTTTACACAGATTTGCATAATTAGTAGCTTTCTCTATCATGTAGAATAAATGCTGCTGTCTAGGTGATAACTTTACTATTACTTTAATACTGAGATTGCACAGAGCTTTGTGTTTGAAGACAGATCCTGGGTGGTTTGACTCACTTTCTTGAGCCACCTCCTTTCATGCTCCACAGATGTAAGCAGTGGCAACCATGCTCCTGTCCCAAGACCCCCAGCCAGGTCCTGGAAGCCAGAGGGATGACTCTAAGCCTGGTTGGCTGACTGGATGGATGGACAGAGAGAGGTTTACAATAACCAGACAAAACAGTCAGATGAAGCTGGATAACACTTTCAGAGGGAAGTGAGGTACCTCAAAGTCCTGCACAGGTGGGAGTCCCTCTGTAGCACTAAGATGTCCTTTACAGCAGCATATATTGTCATGAAGTAAATGTCACCTGCTTAAACTGAACAAGGAGAGCCATGAATCCCTTGCAGACTTCTCTGAGGAAGGCATGAAGGACCACAGAGCCCCAGCCTAAAACTGGGTCAGCCTTCAACATTTTAGGAGTCCCGTTTACTTTAACTATCTTCCTCTGCACAGCTTTACTTTTGCTTCCCAGAATGATAAAATTTTTTACTCCTTAGGTAGTTGGAAGAGAAAGACAATTAAAAAGAGAAATGGACATAAGGCAGAAGGTGTCAGCATTTGCTAATATCAGAGTATCTCCAGATGGTCTTTGCTAAGGCAGATCATAATTCAGCCTACTGCTCATCCTTTATTCAGCTTTCAGAGATAAATATGATAAACTTTTGTAACGTGGAATGTATTTACATAAATTTGTTTTACTTTGCTTATTAACACAGGAATGTTTTGTTCCTTTTTCAGTCAAAATCCCATGCTCCTTCTTCCTGTAAAAAGGATTCTTCAAATCTGTGAAATTTCTCCTTGGTTGATCCACTTTAACAGGGGTCAGACTAAAAGGGTACCAGCAAAACAAATGTCTGCAACAGACAGAGATAAGCAATATAAAAAGGTTTCTGGACATAGTCATGGACTTTCTACTATGGTTATATTTTGAACTCCGTCAGCTTACTTCTCCCAAATTTTTAAGTTATCATTCACTGGAGCATTGTGGCACACCAAAATTGTTTGTTACATAGAATAATGCTCTAGCTTAGGTCTTCTGCAGGACTGGAATTTGTTCCATTTAGTCCAAGTTAAATTATAACCTTGCCCATACTTTCTACACATTTGCAAAGCATGTTTGCATGTACATTCCTATTGCTTTATAAATAATTATGTTCCGTGTGCGATAGAAAATTTCCAAGGAAAGCACTGGGATTATTATTGAAAAATCTTGGAAAGGATTAAGAATAAATTAATTGGGTCTGATTTACAAATATTTGCTTGTATTTTTATAAGCTCTGTGCAGGCACAGGGAGTATGCTAGGTATGCCTAGTATTGCGAATATAGAGTGCTTTCACTGTATTATTTTTGCCATTTAGTGGTGAGAGGTGACACTGAAATGATTTAGTGAAAATTAGAAACTTGCAGAATCTCAATTAATGAGATGTCTGTTCATTACTCTTGGTCCCAGCTCAGTTTACTATATGATGTGCCTTGTATCATGAGACTATGTTCTAATTACTGAAGTCACCAAGCATCAGTTTCAATATGGTCTGATATTTTTTGGTTTTTTTGTTTTTTTTTTCCCTCCTGGAAGATGGACTCTGAATTAACAGATCTTTACTTAATCTGTTTGCTATGCTAACCTCTATACCTATAGAAGAAGAGCAGTGCTGTAACTAGCCTAATATTCCAGTGAGCATTTCCTCTGCAAAATGGACCCCATTTTTGGTTTTGTGCTGATGAATGTGATTTTAAAATAATCTTAATAGTGACTGATTTTATTAGCATATCCTGCAATAAGCCTTACAAAAACTCTACCAGCCTTTTCCTTTTCTCTTTGAACTTGTGCCACAACTTCAAAGAGAGAAGAAAACAGGATTTTATGCATTTGGAATAGCTAATAACACAGTACTGGATCAGCACAGAAGCTAGTGCAGATGTCTGAAAAATACGGAGAGAGCTTCTTTCCATGAATATGAATTAGATCAATGATGTCTTAACTATTATTTTCTGCTTATATCAACTGTATTACCGCTATAACTTCTATTTCTCTCCTTTTTGAAATTTTTCATCCAGTAGGCTTCTGCTGCAAGAACTGGGCAAGGATGAAATTAGTCAACTGGGTTTTAACCGAGACGCTCTACTTCGAAAGCTTTCAAGGCAGTGTTATAAATTGCAAAACTTGTAGGTCCAGCTGCTTTATGAAAACCCAGATCCTCCCAAATATTATTAATTCTGTAATATTTTCACAACACTGTTTAATTCATTACTAAAGGAAGGAATGTGATATTTTACTAGCATTTACTAGCATGATTTTTTTATTACAACAGCTGGAATATAGTAACTAACAGCCTTCTGTCATGCTTTTCAACAACCCAGTTCTGGCTTTGCACGAAAGAGATTTCTGAATGTACACTGTGTATACCATACTAACAAGAGAGCTCTGGTTCTTCCTGCTATGTTAGCTGCACAGCTTCAAGAGGAGGTGTAGTATGAAAGCTGACACTGAGATCAAATGAAGATTAGCCAGATGCAACATATAAAATGCCTGTCCTGAGGAATGGAAAGGGTGGTATGGTATGGTATGGTACAGCACAGCATGGTACAATATAGTAGTTCTGCCTTTTTCTAGGGTTTAAATACACCAGAGTATATATTTTATAGATTAAATCCTACTTTCTGGACATTTTATGTCAAACATAACCAGAGGTGAGTACCGAAGATAAATAAATAACACTAATGTGCTTCAGTGAAAATCTTCTCAACTGAGCATAATATAATAGTTTTGCTTTAAACTGGCTCCAAATGATCTACAGTTGTTGATGTCTGTGATGAGCCAGTAAAAGACACTGCAGGTATATTATTCTCCAGTATCTAACAAAAACATGTAGGAAACATAGGACTGCGATTTCCCACCTTCCCCTGCTCCTTTCTCTAAGGAAATATAAGTTGATGGGACAGGGGTTTTGAGTCTCACCCTCCCCCTTAAAAATAATTTTTAAAAAAGCAAACAAGGAGGAATATTTCAAATAGGAGATCAGCAACCAGTTTTAACAAAGAGTGAGAAAATGAGGTCCTTTAATTTTTTTTTGTTTATTTGTTTATGCTTCCCATGAAAGGAAGATGGTGGTGCATTTGACAAATTACCCAATTTGCTGTCTGCCTGATGGGGAGACAGTACCATACAGTTCTACAGCACCTTGAGTTGCCTGTCTCTCTATGCTTGTGCATGATTCTAGAGCACTTCTGCAAAAGCAGTAGCCATTCCAATAAAATCATCTAAACATCATGTACTTTTCTAAATTATTCTCCAAAGACATAGTATTTTCAAAACTTGGATTTGCTCTTCTTGCTTTTCTCAATATCCCAGGTAATCTTGAGTTCGTTTGCATCTATGATTTATATATACCCATTCAGTTGACAGGAACTCAAAACAGGTCTCTCCCTGGAAAGAAAACAAAACAAAAAAACCAACAGAAAACCCCATTCATATACATATCAGGAAAACATATCAACAATAGAAGAAAACACATCAAGAGCTCACAAATATCTTTCCAGCAGCAGAAAAACCACATCAAGCACATGTACATAGCATGAGAAATGTCAGACAAGGAGCTGGGTGGGTTTGCTCCAGTTATACCATGTCAATGTAGACATCCAGAGCTCAGTAGTGAAACAGAGAAGTTTATTCATGCGTTGTGTATGCTTATGAATTCCTATGAGGCAACATTTTAGAACTCCCCTCAGCATATTTATTTATCTTAATACTTGGAAAAGCTGTTACTGACTACTGATAAGAAAAGCATGGATTTCTGAGCAAAACATAACAGAAACAGTGATTAAATTTTAAACACATTTACTACTGGAAGATAATTCAGGAAATACCTTAAATGGATTAACCATATGCATGCTTGTTATCTGTAAGATAACATTATCTGTGCTTCAGCTGCTGAGAGATGTCACAGTAAGTTTTATGTCACCATAAAACCTATGAAATGCTTGCGACTGGTGTCTAAAGCTCTTTAGTGAGGAAAAGAGGAGTATTAATGCAGTATTTTATATAGAAATCCAGCTGTAGGGAACTGTACTAACAACAGTTTCCTGTGCTTATAACAAATACCATTACCCATCCCTGCCCTCCTGGAATCTAACCAGGTGCCTGAAATCCTAATAAATATTACATAGCAGGATTTTCTTTGGGATTTCTGCCATGATATTCAGTGAAAAGCATAACAACAGTTGGTGTGTTGCAAGCCCTGCTTCAAATATTGGCTTCTTGTTTCCTTATGTGCTATTGTCTCTCCATTTCCTTAGAACACAAAAAAAAGGGGCAGGAACAGTCTCTTCACTTTCTGTTTCCATTGCATTTACCAGGGGTATAAAACCCTCCAGGCAGGTAAATGTTCTTCCTCTTTTGACTATTTTATATTATTCTTGTTAGTATTTATGAAAAAAAAAAAACTATTATAAAGCAGGCTGTATTTTCATTTGTTTCTAGACAGAAGTCTGAAAGACCAACCTTCCATCTGTTCCATTGATAGAATACATATGTAGCTGCTGTGATAGTCCATCATCAATTAGAGAAATGCCAGCTCTATTTATTAAAATATTAAAAGCCTCCTCTGATGCAGGACTTCCCATTTGATTGGTGGCCTAGCAACTATTATAGCAGGCCCATTAAATTATTTGATCATATATTTACAGATATCTGGAAAAATCTTGCTCTGTAGGTATGCCTACATTTGCGATCTTTCTCCTCACATTTAACAAAAAATAGAAGCATTAAAAATGTCCTATCAAATATAAACATCGTTCTATTTCATGAGGGGTTCACCATTAATCTGGGGAAACAGCATCATGCAACAGAGAGGCTTTGGTAGGCCTAAACATGAGCTGACATCCCAGGAAACTTCTATGCCTGAGTTTGTAGAGTGGGACAGTGAAGATGGAATCCAGGGCACGGGCAGCTGGGGCAGAAACAGAAGGTGGGGGTGAGGGAGAGAATTGTTCCTTCTTGCTGGGCTTAAAATTCCAGCTTGGTTTTAGCAACCACAGGGATTTACTACCCTTTCAGTGGGTGGGATGGAACCCAGAGGGTGTCCTCTGGTGACCCATTTTTTGGGTCATGCCCCAAGTGCTTGTAAGATGTTGGTCCGACAGATTTCAGCAATAGGAAGTTTATTCTGATGTGGTTCTTGAATGGTTTAGGAGATGTTTGGAGGGAGGTTTGATGTAGGTCATGGAGCACTGATGTGGTCTCTCAGTTTTTCCATCTGTTTTTGTTCAGGGAGGGACCTAGTTTGAGTTCCTTTTACCACATGGCAAGTTCTTCATTGCACAGATTTTTGTATGATTCCCTTGCATTTTAGGAATGTCTAAAAGCCAGACTTGACAAAGTGTAGGAAGTGTCTGATCCTAAAGAGCTGCTGGAAAAATCTCACCCAAGATTGCGTGCCACCACCAACAGCATTGGCACAGCAGCAGCTAGATTTCAGAAGGTGTTGTGTAACCCATTTTTAACTTGTGTTTTAAGAAATACTTAAGTATTTGACCTTTTACAGGATGTCTGAAATATCTATTGGTTGCTTTTGAGCACCACTGAGGTGGGATTCAGTCCTTCAAAGCTGGGGTCTTGCTCCAGTACTTTAGAGTAGGCTTATCTTGGGAGCTGGAGGTTGGGTGATCAGAAGTACCTACCATTTTCTTCTGGAACAAATAGACATCCTCTGGAAGTATATTGGCCTCCAGAACAGGAAAATGGACAGAGTACTGAAAGGAGGCTCTGTGGGTTCTCTAAATACCTGCAAATTTTTTCTCTTCCCAGTAAACGAATAAAGAGGATGACCAACTAGACTCAATTTCCACAGACTATTTTGAAAATATGACCTTAATTCAGTAAAGGACAAGCGAATTTTCTGTTTCCTTTAGTCTAAGATTGAGTATCTCTGCAGAAGTAATGTTTGTAAATGATTTATTGTCAATTTTCCTCCTAGTTTTCCCTCTTCTATTTGTGTTCCAGAATGAAAAAAATACAGTCCATCCTAACTTATAAAATTTCATAGGAGTGTAACATACAGCACAAAAATCACTTCTGAAATACTGCCAGGAAATTCATTTGTCAGGTTCACTTTAGAGATGAAGTCTACAATATGTTGTGTCCCATAGTAACAAAGAGGAGAAAAAAATGGAGTACTAACAAAGTACAGACAGCCATTCCTAAATTTTTGGAGAGCAGCTGCTCTCCTCATAGTGAGGCTGTGAAACTGGGAGAGGAGGTAGTATGTGGCAGCAGAAGAAAGGAATTAAGTAACTAAGATAATTATGATATCCCATGTCCTTGGTGGATGACTCAAGAACTCATGACTCCTGTTTTCCATGATGAACCAAACAGCATGTACTGACTTTTCCTAAACTTATGTGTAGGCACACAGACTGAAATAATGGGATTCTTGTGTTTGTTTTCTATTTCCACTTGTACCTCTGTATACAGTCACATTGCCTGCTGTTCTCCAGACCATTTAATTGACCTATGGCTCACACTGGCTGTGGCAGACCTCCCATAGATCAGCTGCTAGCAAAGTACAGAGGTCATGATGAAAGAAAAAGATTCAGTGACAGCTTGCCAGCCAGATCAGTAATTCAAATGGTAACTCAGCCTCTTTTTTGTAGCACATTAGTGACATTTCATTGACAAGGAAAAATGATTGTACCAAGAAAAAATACTAGTGAATAAGCACAGACTTACTTTTCCAGGGTCTGGAGATCTTAAAATTGTGTTGGAGTTTTGCTAGAGCTTAGTCTGTTTGGGGATGGAGGGATGAGCAAAAAAATCATAATTTCTTTGATATGTGTGGATAGAAAGCATCATCTGCTGTGTCAGTCACAACATATGTCTTAGTGTTGTTATTTTAAATTTAAGATTATGATTTAACATTATGATTTCTCTACTGTGCATTACTATTTCTCTACTAGAAATTACTAGGTTCATATAGAACAGAAGAATAAATAAAGCTCTAGATACCGAAATAATCCAAGAAAATCTTGGGCATTCTGGCATGTTTGTGCACAAGGCTTTTGGCCCATTTGTGGTGTCACCAGTGTGAAAGACCTTGCAGACTTGCAACACAAAAAGAAAAGATCTAACACAAGAGCCTTCAGGTTTTGCAGGTAAGTATCGCTGTAAATCACAAAAGAGAACACAATTGCCTGCCAAGTCAGATTGAACTGTGCTAAGATATACCTACCTGGATGTTTATATTGTACACTGGAACAATAACAGCAAACAGAAAGCAGTACTCAGAAGACACTTATCTGGATGATTAATCAGTATGATGTGTGATGGGAAAGAATGGTTTGGCAACCAGACTTGAACTAAGTTTCAAGAGCCAGATTGACACCAAACATGCTTCCAAATCATGAGAACATAAAGCATTCTTTTGAAAACGAAGGATAAGCATCAAAAATAATTCTATGCTGAACCTCTTATGCAAGATGGTGTTTGAAAAGGAATCTAAAAAAAGCTTTTTAAAGTGCATTCACAAGAACAAGATGAGGCAAAAGTCTTCTCAATTTTGTTGACCACTGATTAGAATTGTCCTCATCATGACAGACAGTGTAGCTGCTATTACAGGCAGCAGCACCAAGGTCTTAATTTCACAACATTTACTTCCCAACTCAGATGTTTTCTGCATTATTCTGGGAGAAAAATCCAACAAGGGGAGATACATATATACAAAGACAGCATTTTAGATTCAGAACTACCTGACTACAAACCACCAGATGGAGGCAGATTTTCTGGTAAAATACCTCTATTTTTTCCTCTGTTTTCCTACTTTTCCTTATTCATCTGCACTGACGATTGTTGGAGAAGGACACTGGCTATATGGATCTTTGGTCTGACATACTTATCTCCTTATGTTCTGTCTTACTTCTGATACAGGAAGCACAGTAGTAAAAGACATAATGAAAGACATTCCTGATTTAGTTTTCACAAACTGAAATACCAATAGTACTTAAATCGTTTAAGCATATAGAAAAAATGAACATTCCTAATCTCAGAGAGATACAAAATGTGCATCACAGCTGTGGAAAACAAAATACTGTTGGTAGGCTGGAATAAATGGTGAAATGATAGCTCCTTATCAGCAGATGTTCACATATGACCACAACAATGAGTCTTTCCTTTTGTAAACCTAATTGAAAGGAGGCAAGGTTATTAGTTATCCAGCAATCTTATGATGTAGGTGGTATTCCTTACCAGCATCTGGAAACAGCAAAGGCATGTCTGGTGGCCCCATTTTTTGGATTTGAGCTAAAACTTGAGAAAAGGGCACGTAGAAACAAAGTTTAATATGTACTAACTGTACTGTGCTGTGAGATTTCATCTCTGTTATCATATAAACTCCATATAGTTTATAAGCTTTTTGGTAGCAAACTTTGCTACTAAAAGGAACCCCAGTTGCTGTTCTGTTCCCCTCAGTGGCTAGTAAGTTGACATACACTTGGTGAAGGTTTTTTTAAGATTGCATGTAGTCTTGTCATTATTCATATTATATTTCTGCTCCAGAAGGATGCAGATGTCTCAGTCACGTGCACTGGTCTAAAGCCCACTTGTGAAGAAGAAACCCTTCCCTGAAAAACCCTGGCCACTTTTAGCAGGGTTCTCTTGAACAGGAGGGAGAAACACTAGTTTAAATCCAGGTACAAAAATTGTGTATAGTGAGCAGCTGTATGATAATGAGCTTAAATTGTGTTAAAGTGTCTAAGCCTCAAATGTTGAAAAATGTGCATTTGCATTGATTGCAACACCCCTTCCTACACTGACATTTAAAAAAGTTTTTTTGCCAATTTTTCTATCACCTAAAAAAAAAAACCCACAAAAAAACCAAAACCAAACCAAAACAAAAAAACCCTCTTTTTACTCCTCTGTGTTATTTCATAATTACAGGGCATGTGGAACTGATAGAATGTTGAAGAAAATGTAGAAAATGGAGAAGGAGAAAGAAGTGGGTTATAAGACAGGGAGAGTGTTGTGAACTGAGGTGAGGAGAGCAAATAATTATCTGAGAATTTCAGCAATAATATTTTCTAGCCACAGTGAGAGGTCTCAGAGGGGGCTGAGAACCTTTTATGTTTGAGGGAGGTTGCAGGAAAGACATATTTTCACTCCCAAAACAGAGGTGTTAAATCCTGTAAATTGAAATAATGCTGAACTGCACATGCTAGCAGACTACCTAAATCTCTGGGCAGTGCAGTAGCCAAGGGAAACATCAGGGGGTCTGTACCATTTTAGGGAAAAGCCTTTAGAATTTAACGAAGTACTGCAAGAATGATGTAGGCATTTCCATAATCACAATTAAATCCTGGAAGAATAGTTTGAATATCTGTTGGAGACGGTATTATTTTCAGTTACATTTCTGAAGTCCTTAAGCTCAGAAGCAGGGTGGCTCCAGCAAACTCTCTGTGAGAGACTATGCAGCAAGAAATTCAACTCCTGTGGACGTTTCCAAGCTGGCACTACGTGTGCTCTATTGCTGTATTTCCATTCATTTGATTAAGCTGTTCAAAGCAAACATACAATATCTTAAACAAGTTTCTGCTTTGTCCATCTGCACTTAATGGGCAAATCAAATTTAGGCTAATAGGAATACAGTTAACAACAGCTGACGTACTACTTCAGCTAAGATTTGATTGTGACTGATTATGTTGCATACGTCAAGATCACTATTAATCTTTGGCATGAGGAACCGATTAAAAGGGATTTTATTTTTATTACATCAATTATATTTTTCTTTAAGAACTTCCCACAAGCAATCTGTTGGCATCACAAAATGTTTTCTGATCATTGATGGAGGCTGGGCTGAAACAAACACTTTGAGTGAAAAGATGCCAGAAGTTTCTCTAAGTATGATGACATTCAAATAATTATATGCCATCTTCTTTTCCAGTTTGTCAGAAGGGTAAGCAGTGCTCTGCCAAAACACTCACCCATATGTTGCTTCTACTTTTCTGAAAAGTTGATCATACTCACACTTGATCTTCCAGTCCTGAAGATGTTGAATTTATTCCAGAGGAAAAAAAAAAAAAAAACAAAAAAGTTGGCAAATCCTTTGCTACATCTTGTTTTCCTACTATATTGTCATAAGGCATATCCCGAATTTTTACAAGACAACCTTGGTTGCCCTTTGGTCACCCTTGGAGATGTCATTTTACAGCTCACAGATAAAGTCTGGTTCAAGAGTCACAGATAGCTTTGAAAGCCATTATGTCACTCACCTTATGTCGATTTAACAGTGGTTATTGGAAGTTCTCAGCTTTCAGGGATAGGCTTTTGTACTATTTTTGCATAACTGAGAAGAGAGCATCTATGGTCTAAATCTTGAATAAGAACAGTGACATCTTGTTCTTGCTCTAGGAATACAGCGATGACCTGAAGGCTCAGATGCAACTTCAGATAAATCCTATAAATTTTTGGTCAATTCTTGACACTCAAAAGAACTTCTTTTGAATAAAAAAATCTAAGAGAGATTTGTTGGATTTGCTCATATCTTTGAGGTTTTTGACCACCATTTTAGGCTTTCTCCTGCTGCAGTCTGAATAAATTTTTGACAAGTCTACATCAAAGAAGCTCTTGAGAGAATCCCTGCCACAGGACATGGTGAGTTCAATGTTTCTTTTATGGCAAGTGTTTGTTTTTTTTCACTGGATCAAGTGATTGTCACTGAGCTATGGGATTCACCTGAATATGAGTATGAACATTAACATACATATGCACCTTCCTTTCTCATTTAATCTTTTAGGGATATGCATTTTACACATTTTTCCAGCTCCAATACGCTAGAGTTGACTGAACATCTCTCCTTTTTAAAAAAAGCTGATTTGACACCTGAGCTCAGTTTTGCAGTTACCTTTCTTTTGCTAGTTTATTTCTGCTAGGTTAGAAAAAAAGACTTGTCTTCCTTAAAAGGTTTGTTTTTAAAAAATTAATTTCATTAATAAACTAAACAAGCCTTAAAAGTGCTCAAATGCTTAAATACTGGAGGGTAGAGTGGTAGGTTTTTCTTTACAAAACATTTGAAATATTGCATTTCACTTTACATGAACTTCATTTATTCTTTTTATTTTTCATATTTTGATATCATTGATATTTTTTCACTTTTTTTATTAAAAAAATGTTTACGATTAATTTCAAGGGACTGACAAATCAATTATGCATGATATGTTAGAAATATAGATCACATAATCTGTTTTGTGCCCTTGCTGCTAAAATAAACACAGCTAATTAGAGATGGATAACAACAGCAATTCTTATGAAGCTAAAATCTAATCCATCAAAAATGATGTTTTTATGATATCACCCCTTGGTCAGGGCTTAGGAAATCTGAGTTTGATTCCCAGTTTTGATAAGCACATCATCTCATATGTGGTGTTTCATCCCACTCGAGCTCATCACCCTGGCACAGAGACACTTCCAAAACTGAGTCATCTTTCATATGCCAGATGCCTGTCCAGACTAAAACCCTAGGGAATGGCTATTTCTTTGTACTGAGTACAAAGCTACTGGGTAAGCACAGGTAAGAACTGATAATTTGGGGGGGTTGTCCCATGAGGATATTGTGCAGGTGGCTAAAGACCTATGTTTTCGCATGAGAGAGAGGCAGACAACATGTCATGGGATGGGAAGAGATCAGAGTCTCATTTTATTAGACAAAGCCTGACTGCTTACCTTACTTAAAAGATAAGTATTTTGTCTAATCTCATCTTCTGGATGCTATTGAGTGGAGAATGATTGACACCTGCAAAGCTTATGCATCATATCTTAAAACAGGTGTCACCAAGAAGTCTCTCATACCATCTAACTATAGACTTGTCTCCCTTAACTAAGGACAGAGGAAAGATAAATGACCAGTTTTGACTAAATATGTTCCTTGAAGATGGCTGAAGTTAGGTGAGATGCATCCTACATTCAACAGTCTCAACCCACACACAAAGTTTCCACTTTATTCTTCACAGTCACAAAATGCAGTTTCAAGACATTCTTCTAAATTGTCCTCCCGCAAAAATGTTCTTGGTTTCAACATTCCAAGCTGTTGCTGCCCAGGGCTTATTAGTCTGGGAAAAGCGATCCTACCAGTTCTCATAGATCTGGGGAGAATTCCCATAGATCATTGTTTTTTTCAGTCATTATGCCATGAGCTGCTCTTAATTCAGAGTCTGTCTTCATGTATAACGCATTACAGAGCAGAAGAGTTACCATCACAGTAGGAAAAGACAGAAGCGACACTTAAGTTCTAAATAGATTACACTGAATTGTGGCATTATAACTGATTAAGAGAAATTTGTGATTTGGGGAGAGGTTTGTAATTTAGCATTTCCCTACATTCCTAAATTCCTACATAACCAATGACAGTTATATGGTACCCTTGCTACTTGAGCAGTAAGTTTGCAGATAACATTAAGTTGAGAGGGAGTGTTAATCTGTCCGTTATCATTTTTCTTATCCCAACCCACATCAGGCATCTCTTCCTCTAGAATGACTTTCTTGGTACCTTCAATAAAGATGCTGAGAGTTGAATGCCACAGGAAATGGTCTGTCTTCTCATAGTTCAGGATATTTCCACAAGAACAGACCAGGGGTATGTTGGTAATATGAGAAAGCATTGCCACTGCAACTGCTTTTACTGTTCTGGGAATTTATCAAGGACTTATTGCCTACCACTTCAGTCTTATTCGTGAGCACGACATTCACTTTAAATTATGTGCATACCCACAAGAATGTATTTGCCTACTCAACAGAACTATTGTTATTGCTTAGAAAGGGCTAATGTAGTTCAGCAAAAGTAAGAACTGCTCCAGAGCTCTAACATTTTTAAGTTAGAGGTATAAGTATTTTTAAGGAAGAGGTATAGAAGTACACAAATAATATCAGTAGTAACAATAATAATTATGATAATAATAAAATACACCATCTGTTGCATTCATCTGTCTGTTCTTTACCAGTTACATGAATACAAAAACATTCTAGTTAACTCTTTTGGTATCATTTCTGAGCTGACTGTGAGTTCAGGAGTGGAATATGCTCAGGAAATCCAGATCTCTTGAAAAAGTCTGCCTATTTCCAAAACCAAGGAGGTTTTTAAATGCATCCAAGCTTTTGGATGTTAACCAAACATCTTTTGCAGTATGCCCACTGATGATTGGTACCATGTGAAAATGTAATTGTGAAATTCAGAAGTACGAAAACCTCATCTGGTTTTACTATAAAGTTTCAACTCATTCCTTGTACATTGAAAAACTTATCTTCACATCCTTGTTTATCCTTAATGCTCTGGGGAAATTATACCTCCTTTACATATGTAACACCAACTAGAGGTTCCTCATCAACATGGAAGTGTTCCAGCAAAGTCTGTTTCAAAATTTAAACACAAAGTCCTAGGAATGACAGATGGGAGCAATGACATATGAAAATAGATTTACATGGAATGCCAAATACTGCTATCTCAATGCCTCTCTTCTTTCTACAGACAGCTTTAACCTGTTTTCACTTACTGGCATTTTCAATATACCAGCACTTACAGTACTTGCATGAGTTAGATCATGGGGGATCTTTGTTTTGTTTTCATTAATTAGAGGTCAGCAAGAACTCTGTGGCAGTGATTATAATTGAGATGAGTCTTCAGAATAAGAGAGAAGCTGTCAAGCGTTAGAGAAAAGAGTATGAACAAAAGAGAACAAGTTCTGAAATAAAACAAGGAATGTGAAATAGTGTTTCCTGGAATCCCACAATGATGTTATTTCTAAACTGGAATTAGAGCTCCTTGCACTTCCACATCTACTCCAGGACCATCCTGTGCACCACTTCCCCATATTCCAGCACTTCAGGAACACCCTGAAGGTCTGATAGGTTCCCACAGGTCAGACAATCTGTTTATCTCCAATTCCTTCTTCCTGTGGAAGTCCCCTCTGCTTCCTTCTGAACCCCACAGTGAAAAGCAGCCTGGGTCCCTCACACTTTTATACTACTCAGAATCCTCTGCATGCCAGTGGGGTAACATGTTTTGGGAATACAGTCAGATGTGGGATGGGAGAACTGAAATGTGTGAGCATGTTAAAAGCTGTTGTTTTGCCTACAGACAATACTCAGCCGAAGGAAGCTGGAAGCAGTACTAGTTGCATGCAGGAGTTCCATGGCTTCCTTTCTTGCCTCTTGGCGTTCTCCAAAATTCTCGGTCCACCCCCCTGACACTCAGATTATTCTCTGAGATTTTGGAATTGGTTCCATATACTGAAATATAATAGTGTTAAGAAATGGGGCTAGGGCTTAATTGCCTTCAGACAGTGAATATTTCAGCATTCATTGGACTAGTAGAGACCTCACAATACTGTGGGTTCCACAAAGGCTCTTAACACGCTCTGCTACATTCCAAGCTTGAAGACACTTTCTGCTAACTCTTCTTGAAAAACCAAAGATTTATATTTATATCCATTCTGGGTTTCTCAGGACATTGTCTCTGTGGTTGACAGCTCAGTTTAGCCTCAGCCGTACCTCTTCAATTGTGGCTCCAGGATGGGTCTCATGTGAGCTGGGCAGCCTGAAGGTCCCTCTAGGGCTCTAAAAATCTCTTGAAGGGACTCATCCTCTTCCCCAAAGTGCCTGTGTGGCCTACTACACTTTTCAAGTTCTGGTACACAGGTTTCTCTTATAAGTGACCAGGCAAGATGTGCAGCAAAAAGCTGGGCTGGTGGATTTCATTAGTGGTTGTCTGTTCCTGGTTTCACTTCAAATGCCCCCAGATCACCCAGAAGGTTTTGGGGGAAATTTATCTTGGTTTCACAATCCACAGAGGGTGTGACATTTCTCTTCTCCACAGTCACGTTGTAAGGGAAGATGAGTAACTTTTATCCAGTACTTTGGGAGTTACAATGGAAAGTATTCCTATGAATGTTTCCACAATATTTTTCATTAATTAAACATTTCACATCTCATACAAAAAGATTCCATTGGTGTTAAACAATAGAAAGACTCTGAATGTCACTTTGGTTATGGGCAGAATGATACTGTATAGAAGAGCAGATTTTCTACCTTTTTTTGTAACTTCCCACTGTTTCAGCACAAGACGAACCTGAGAGTGCTGAATGCCCCAGCAGCTCACCCACCTGCAGTTTTTTATGTCAGATGCTACCTCCAAGTGTGGCAAGGCCATAATTCTGACAACTCGTGTATGATAAGGATGATGTTTTTGTGAGCAAGTGTTTCCCCTGTTTTCCCTTCTTTTGAGATTTCCTTGGTGGGGCAGCCAGGTACAAACACAGACTGCTGAACACTAGATGGAGACAGATGCTCCTGCCACTGGGTGTAGAGGATTTCCTATGGTGAGCTGACACTTCCTATCAAACAAGGAGCTAAGGCTAATGAGGTGCTGACTGTTCTGAAGCAGCAGGAGGATTTAAGCATTAGAGAGGTTTTACTCCCCCCACGTCATCTCAGACCTCAGCAAGCAGCTTTTTAAGGGCTAAATTTGAGCTTTGCTGTCATGTGAATGTCGTATTACTTTATAGCAGAGATGAAGGTTTTATGGGACGTTGAGTAAATCATGAAGGGGTGAATCCAAGGAAAGGGTAATTGTCCTTAATTTCTTGCTACTTTGTCTATGCCTGTGATCAAAGGTCTTTGCTAAACCAGAATTATATTTGTCTTTGGGGACCTACCTTCACTTTTTCATAATATATCCTGAACATAAATACTCACTGCAGCACTGGAAACAAACCATTTAAAAGAGGAGGTAGGTAGATTAAAGGTTGGAGTTGGGATGAGATAAATATCTGGAAGTTTAGAGCTTTATCAGAACGTATCAGACTATCCACCAACCTGAACATTCAGCAGTCTTTTGGTAAAATACCCATGTGTAAGCAAAGCATGATAGATGGAGGTATTTAATACTTTTGCATTAGAGATGTCCTTGCCCTCCAGATAAACATCCACGAAGTTTTAACTTTGAAATTCAGATTGGTTTTGAATATAGTTTGTATGCAATAGAAAAATAAAAAATTGAAAATAGTTTCTACCAGAAATTAACAAGCAAGCACTTCTAATCTCAAAGGGATGTCCATTTTCCAGAAGACTCACAAATACTATGCTCTCCCTTTTTTTTTTTTTTTTTTTTTTTTTTTTTTTTTTAACCCCATTTCTGATTTTGATCACTGATAGGAAACTGTGCAAAAGAAAATGGTCTCATCTGGAACTGAACACGAGCTGGCCTGTGGGAGGCAGCAGAGGTTGGTAAGGGAAAAGTGGAATGCTGCAGTACCTGAGGTCCCCAGCTGAACGAGGGTGAGTGGCTGACCACCAACCACATCAGCTGTCCTTCAGCCTGAGGTCCCTGGGAAGCAGCTGACACCTACATGGTATAAAAGAAGATATACTGCCGGGCAGAGATATTAAGTAAATAGGCTCCCCCTGCCAGCTGACACCCTCTCTCAGCCAGGAAGGTCGCTGTGCCCACACCCAACACTCAGCTATGAGCTCTGCTCTGGCCCCAACCAGCAATGTGACTTTGAGGAATTTTTTCATCGAAGTGAGCCTTCACTTGCCCTCCTCCCCCCCCCCCCCAAAAATAGTAAAAACCAAAAGTCAGTCCTGCCCAAATCAAGTGAAGTAAAAACAGTGTATCTCCTGAGGTAAAGGAGTAGACAGTTATGCACCTCATGATGAAGGATAAGAAAAGGCCACAGAACAGAACAGAAAAATTCAAAAAGTGGATTCTTTTTTCCTTTTCCAGACACAGGTTTTTATTTTTAAAGCTGTTGATTGGGTTTTTGTTTTGGGTTTTTCTTGTTTGTTTTTTTTTTTTTTTAATTCTATTTTACCTCAAAAACAACTGTAGATACTATAGTCACCAGATAAGAAGAAAATGATGCAATGGGGAACAGCTGGTGTTAGAACTTGTTGCATCACTGCAACCAGTATGTTTCATGGAAACAAGACCAGTGAAGAAAAACGCACCCTGGTGGCAAACACATTTGCCAAATATGTTTTAGTTAAAAGTCCATTCTCCCTCTGACTTATAAGCATTTGGGATGAAAAATAAACTGAGCTCTGATTCAAATAAAGTCAAAGAGTGTGTCAGAAATGCTGGGAAGATTTTTCCGTCTTTACAGAATGAAAACGTGTTTCTGCTATATAACTAGATGCGATATCTTCTGAACAGTGTTGCATGATTTTGACTCACTTACCCCTTCCCTCCCTCATTTCCTGGCTTTACAAGCAAAGAAAACATGAAGAATATGTCAAGAAAACACATTTATTCTTGGGAAAGAGCACTCCAGTCCACACAATCACCTGAAGCTCAGCTCTGAATTTCATTCATGCACTCAGTAAATGGGACACATTTGCTAACACACTCTCTAGCACTTGTGTAGTGAAGCAGGTTGCTCTGACAAAGAAGCAATTTCCATAGAAGTAAACATAGAATCAGAGTCTCAGAGGTAAAATCCTTCACAGCTGAAGGATTCTTCTTCACCATCAGAAGTAAATGGAACACTGAGAGTCTCAAAAAGCTGTTATATTTGCCTCCCTTTGGGCTTTTAAGAAAGATGTGATTTCTCCTGAGAAAAAGCTCCAAGATAAAGTAGAAAGAAGACATTATTTTTGCCTAGATTATATAATTTTAGATAAGGTGCAGTGAGAGTGGGGGGCTGCGGTTTGGCTTTCAGAACGGACAGGTTCATGTATGGGCAGTCTCCTATTAGTCTAGTACTTAACTCCATAGAATATAATCTTTATTTTGACCATAGCTCCAAAAAGCAAGTTCTTGTTCTCTTGAATAATGCATCCTACCTTTTTTTAAAATTTAAAATGTATTGATAAACCTTTTTTTTTTTTAATGTAATAATTCTCTTGTTTGGAAAGTTGCATAAACCCAGATACACTGTCTTTAGATAAAGGGATTAATTAGTTCCAATAGAAGCAGTTGAAAGTTTTGTGACATTTGTCTTACATAAGCATTCACTGGACTGATGATTATTCAAAAGTACATGAACCTGTTTGGGACAGAAATACTGAAAGATTAAACCTGAGAGCCTTTCACTACATTCTGAAGTAACTGCCCTTCTTTTAGTGAGAGGTGCTTGATTGGTGCAAACAGAGATCTGGAGAATGTTTGTCCACATTCCAGCATTCAATTTTTCTCTAATTCTCTCCCTTGATTCCATTCACACAAAGAATTTTTTTAA
The DNA here is from genome assembly GCA_023637945.1 of Phaethornis superciliosus. Lineage (NCBI taxonomy): Eukaryota > Metazoa > Chordata > Aves > Apodiformes > Trochilidae > Phaethornis > Phaethornis superciliosus. Next base: position 59,300,486 of record JAJQWJ010000003.1, read on the forward strand.
TTTCTTTTTCATGTCGCTGTTCGAGAAATGTCAGCTCTTCACTTGTGTCTATAACAGGAAAAGGGTGCTTAAGCACAAGGAACTAATCTGCTTAGAAACTTCCAACAGTCTGGACAGAGGCCAAAATGCAGAGAACAGATCCCACCTCCAGAACAATGAATACTGAACTGGCAAAACAAGTATTCATGAAAATCCAAATAACATAAGCAAGACTAGGAGCATTTGTATTACTATTGCTAAATATTTATGCAGAAACTGAGCTTGCTGCAACTGTGTTTTGGCAAAAAAGTTTACATATGCCAGATAATACTTTAGCTCTTCTCTGAACCCAAGAGTGTGAAGGGTTACTGATGATGAAGGTGGCCACATCTCAGCTTTCATTGCCCCAGCACAGAAAGACAGGGACCAGATGTAAAGTTTTTGTACAGCAGGTCAAAAGCAAAATAAGCCAGTGACTGTGGTGAAAACACTCAAATTTCCATGAATTCAGCTTTTATCCACAAATTCAACAACTTAAAGATCCAGTTGTTGGACTCCTGAGGAAACCTTGTATGTTGTTGTTTAGGAAGGAAGGTAGTGTTAGGGAAACACCAGATCTCAAAAGAAAAACCCCTTCAGGGGGTTTGTCACCAGGGGATGAAGTACCAACTGCTTAAAGATTGTGCCACCACAACACTCACCTTGTTTGCAGGAGGACTAAGGAGACCATTGCCTTCCTGAATCCCAGTGCCTCTTGGGCCAGTCCCGGGGTGATACACAGAGTCCCCTGCCCAGGACAAGAGTAAAACACAAAGTACAAGTAAGACAGACAAAAGACAAATACATGGGCTGTGTAAGCTACACGAGCACTTATTCAGAAGTTTGTTTTTTCTGTCAGATCACCCCCTTCTTAATTAGACACTCAAATTATTTGGCAGAGAAGCAGGGGAGCATGGTTTGTAAATCAAGGAACCTGCTTCCACTCTCCAGCCCTGCGTCATTGCCTTGGGGACAGTTACTGTAGCCAAGGTCCGAGTCAGTCAGTCCTGCTGTCTAGCCACAAAAGCTTTTTAATACAAACATTGCTGAAGGCTGCTCCTGAGCACAGCAGATGTCTGCAATCAGCTATTGACTGGCTACCGTGTTTGTCTGATGGGCTGGCCAGTACCTTTTCTTGACAGTAGATATCTAGGCTATGAAATAATGCAGTTGAGAAGAGGCATATAAGCATGGAGATTGGTACTGTCCCACAGGAGTTTGCTAATCCCTTTGCATCACAGAGACACCAGACATTAAACAAAAGTAGGAGCAGGCTCTGGAATATTTGGTTATGACTAATCTTTTATAGGGAATGAGTATCTTCCTGTAGCTCCTTTGCTTCAGCGCAGTTTTGATAAAACCTTCATAGACACGTTATAATGTTCCCCAATAACCTGATAGGTTATTTCCAGCTTTAATAGCTTTAAGCAAAACACCAGGCACCTTATCCACTTTCCTCTCAATCTTCCTTTGGAGCCAAAAGGAGTTTGTCTGAATGAGAACAAAGAAACTGAGTATCTTGCTCTACTTATCCAGAGGCTGTCACCACCAGCACCTGTGAGTGACCTTAATGCCACTGATGGCAGACAGCTTAAGTTCAAAACACCTCTCTCCTTCCAACTCCACTGCTTTTCCTATTAACCCCTACTCAACATATTGAGCTTTGTACTGCAAGGACATTGTGCAAACAGTGGCAGAGCAAACATGGCACTCTTCTGACTCCAACTACCCATAGAGGTAATAATAAAGGGACCTCTAGAGGGAGCCTAACCCTGGTCCAACACCCCCCTTCCAAAGCTGGGTTACCTAGGGCAAGCCACACGCAGGAATGCATCCTGATGGGTTTTGAAAGTCTCAAGAGGAGAGTCCACAACCTTTCTGGGCAGCCTGTTGCAGTGCTCCATCACCCTCACAGTAAAGAAGTTTATCCTGATGTTGAAGCAGAGATAGCAGAGACCCTCTTGCTCCAAAGGCTGTACTTTTAACACGCCTACTGATGCAAATCCATAGGTCACAGCTGACTACAATATATGCATCCCAAGTATACATATCCCACAAATATAGTGAAAGTGTTGAGAGCAAGCGGCGAGGTTATTGATCAAGAGCACCTATGAAGATCTTGCAGCTCTGTATTATGGCACAGTTTGTTTAAAAAAAAAATTAAATGCAGAATCATTCATTAGAATGACCTACCCTGCTATTACGAATCAAAAACAGAGGATACTTGTATGGTCTAGTTTTTCCCAATTACCACTTCGCTTGCCTACAGTCACTCTCACCTCCCTAAAATGTAATCCTTTTTATATTTTACTTGTTGGTTTTTGATTAGTGTGCACAGCTATCATCACAGTGCTGTACAGACATCTTGTTTGATGCATTGAGTACATAGGAAGAAGAAGCCTCTTCATGCCAACAGTACAGATAAAAGATGAAATAACTGATTGCCTCATAGGTTAAACACTGTGCAATACATAACCAGAAGCTCATTCTTGGTCCTGTCACTTGCACAGCATGCTGTGTAGGAAACGGTGAGAGGGAGGAAGGAAACAGTAAAAGTGGCCAAGTATACATAGACTGAAGTATGAATATTAGGAGTAACATTAAGAAGGAAGAAAACTGAGAATAGGGGGAAAAGAAAAGTGTGTGTTTTCAGGCAAACTGCTTTTGGAAAAGAAGCTTTTGAACAGTAAGCAAATATTGTTTATCCTGTGTTGGCCATCTCCAATAATAAAATTTTCCCTCTGCTGGGATCCATCCACCAGTTAGGAGAAAGCTCTGAGTTTGGTTAACTTTTCAAGTCAGGAGAGCTAACAGAATGTTCTCAGCATGCCTCATCCTTTCCTGCCTAGTTCCTTATTAGCAACCAAATCTGTTAGAGCACAACACAGGAGATAGAACTTTTAGCTTCTTAACAGATCCATTGCCTTTCACACAGATATTTCGCATGCTGAGACTGTGCCAGAGAAATTTCTGAGAAATCTCCATCTGTTGTATGACATGCCAAACGCCGTGAGACAGCTAAATCCCTTATCCAGCCGGTGAGATGACTCTGCAGACAAGATGTGAAACTTTGTGGGCTGGATTTCTCCTGCAGGCATATTTCCACTGATGGCAAAGCCTGTTCCTCCTTGAATCCTGGTCTTTGCACTCTTGGTGACCTGGCTTCACACTGGGCAGTCTGGTAGCAGATGGCTTTTTAACCCCTGGGGGAAAGTTATGCAAGATGAACTAGAAAAGTTAAAAGTGGTGAGCCAGTTTTCCCTGGATAGGAACAATTAATTTTTCCAGGAGGAAACTGCCTCTTAATACTTGCTTGTCCATCAGCTGGTAACAGAGGACTCTGAGCCAGATCAAGGACTGGAGTGCTACTTCCAGTAATCACCAGTCATATAACCTGATTATGAAAAAAAAACCCAAAACAAAACAGTGAGACACAGCTGCCCTGTATCTTTGAAATGGGTAAGATGTTATCTTTGAAAGGTCATACTAGGGAGATGTCAACAGAGATTTGTCAGATTATTTGCTCTCTGAGAAATCACAGCACTGACACAATTTAAACTAGACTTTTGCTTGCCCCATAACAGGTCAACAGGTTTGAAAATACTTGCCTGGATACTGTCAAGTTCTGCATATCGAAGGCTATGTGAGATATACAAAACACCCAAGATCTGCTATCATGTTCATAATTTCCAGAAAATCCTAGTAAAAATATAGCCTTGTATCACACATTTCAATGTCTTATTCTTTCCTTTCTCCATCTGAGTGGCTGTCTCACACAAATGCCAAGAAATGAAGTACAGTATGTACTGTACCTGTAGTTTATGCATCTATTATTTGTGCAGATTTTTTCCAGGAGTAGATCATTTTGGGCAGAAATTGGTTGCCAGCTAGGAAAAGAGAGAAGGAAAAACAAAATAATGTTCCTTAGGGTGGGTGGTACTAGTAAGAAGAACACTATTGGTCTGTGCAGGCAGCAGATCTGGGCTTGGTGGTGTCACTGACATCTTTTGAGAACAGCAAGAGAGGAGAACTATTACAGGAGCCACAACTCCAGCATGCAATTAGGGTTAGGTAAAGGGATTGAGTAATCATGCAAGGGTTGCTGTTATATAACTTGTACAGCTGTGCCCAGGGAACAGGGATGTAACTTAATACTACAGCAGCAATTCTTAACACTGTGACTGCCAAGGGTCAATTGCTGTTCCCATTAAGAACCTTGTTTTACAGCTAATTTAGAACACAGATACTTGAATTCACAGCAGGCTAAAACTTGGCTTCTGCACTATTATTTTTTCCCCTCCACTCTGAAAGCCTCAATTAATTAGATAAAAATGAAAACAGAATATAGTTATAATTATTGTTAACATTAATTTAGACCCAGAGCATTCGAAGCACTCAGAGGAGCTTGATGGTTTTAGACTTGTATTTTCTTCACTTAACACGGTTCAATTTCTATCTCAAAACATACATTAGGTCAGACACTATACTGGAAGCCTTTCCCTTTGCCATCTGTCTACTTTTGTGCTTAATATACATTTAACTTAAATCCCATTAATTTATATCTGATACACTAGTTCTGTTTCTCAATATCTAATTTGAAAGAAGCACTACACTACTTTGCTCTATAAGAAAGATTTTTTCTTTCTTGTTCTACAGAATATTTTCCATTCATGTTATTTTGTAAGCAACGTTAACCACTATTTGCAGCAAGATTTTTCATTTTTTGTCACATACTTAGAGATTTTTGCTGTAGTATCACTCAAAATTGTAAGAATCCTAACTACATAGAGAGACTTAACTTGAGCCCCACGTGAATTTCTGTTTATAATGCACTTTTGTTATAAATTGTTTCATTACTTTGTAATTTACCTCTGTGGCATCTAGCCAGCAGCAAAAATAAGAACATTCCCAAACTTCATATTTTTGTGTAGATTAAAAACAAACAAACAAGCCCCAGCACACAACAGAAAGTTTGTTGGATTAAGACAACAGTCATTAGCTAATGACTTAATTCAGATGGATTACACCTGGCCTGTGGTCCAGAGATAAGCTGCACAGTGACAGTGGAAGTCTATAGGGTAGCACGCTCCACACTTCATCCCAAAAGAAGGCTATACTGTATCTTTAGGCACACAACACATACCTCCTGATGCCATTCTCATTCATGTTACTATTTTAACACCATGGGAGTTGGAAGGTCGAATTTAAACCCATCTCTATCCACATGGCACCTTTTGGGAAGATCAGGTGTAGTCAAGGCAAAAGGCTAAGGGATGATATGTGCAAATCTCCTCAAAATAAATTGGTCACAGAAAATAAAGACGAAGGACACATTTCATAAATCTTATTTATCTGCTATTCTGTGGCACAGTTTTAGCCAATAACCAGGTGACAGATGCTATCTTATACCCCCACTACCCGCCCCAGAGATGATAAAAAAGGGAGAAAGGGAGAGAGACTACAACAGGGAAAAAAACCCTAGAATAATTTTAATGAAATAATAACGATGACAGACGACACACGAATGTATATGGAAACATGGAGCCCTCGCTCAGTTGGTAATCACTTCCCAAGCAGAAAAGTTTCCAGCTGCGGGTGAGGGCTCCCAGTGACAGCCCACAACAGGCTTGAAGCAGATGAGCAGGATCAAGTGGGGAAAGCAGAAGACAACCTGTCGCGGCCATTAACTTCTCCAGGCAGCAAACAGGATGCGGGAACACCGGGAAGCAAAGGCAGCGATGACAGAGAGAGCCCAGGCCAGGCAGAAAGGTCCCTGAGGAGCCATTTTATACAGAGCGCCAGGGGCAGGAGCGCTGTGATTGGTCCCTGTGGGTCACCTGACCCGCCCTCCCCTCCCCACCGCCACCGGTACCGTCCCGAACCGGCTTGGGGGGTGTGGGTGTCCAGAAGGTCTCGGGTCGGTGTGATGGAAAGCAGCTTTTAATCCTAAATTCTCCAAGCAGGGCGTCTGTAGAGCTGCATGGAAAACAAGTTAAAAATGTAGAAATGCGAACAATCCCTCGGTTTCTCACAAAGAAGTTGTAGGGTTCTCCCCCGGACACCCGCACTGGGTCAGCACTGCTTGTCCAGCAGACATACGGAGCAGGTCCAGAGCCTCTGCTCCCCGATGGGGTTCTGTTCAGAGATGGTAACCGCACAGGGGATGTTTCAGCTGAGTCGGGCTGGGTAATTTTACTCTCTCTTTGAGTTCTCCTCCTCCAGAGCTGCAAAAAAACCCAAGTGAGCTTTGTAAACAACTACTGGGCACCCCATGTGCAGGGGGAGATTAGGGCGTGCTGGAGGATTACCCCAAATCAAATTATGGAGAGTTTGTCTTTATATGAGTTCCATATACTCACAAACATTTTCTTCACAGAAAACATGTTAAGGATTTTTTATAGGGTTATTTAACTTTCAAATGTACTTCCGGAATAATGTATTATATTTGCAAATGTTTTATTATGCCTATGCAAAATGTTTTATTAATTAGATTTTTTTTTGTGTGTGTGTATAATTATTTAACTACCATGCATGTTGAAACTTAATATGCTGTGAATTTACAGAAAAATGAAAACCAGGTGTTCATAACATAAGAAACAGGCTTTGAGTACCAGGTGGCAAACAGCAAGGGGAGAGGTAAAGTGAAGAAAGTCAGTCAAAACCTTTTGTAATCATTTGGCCCCAGGAGACATTTAATTTGTTTTTTGTTCCTGCTCCAATGTATTATAATGTTATTGAAGTTGACTTCATAGGTCAAGTGTCACTAAGAAACTGCATATTTTATTTAGAATTATGTGTTTCAAATCTGCCAGAAAGTCAATATTTATCAGGGACACAACATCTAATATTCTTGTTTTCTACATAGCCTAATCCGTGCTCTAAAATTGAGAGCTTGGTCAGGGGTCCACTCAGTTTACCTCTCTGTGTAACAGTGTGTACTGATTCAAATTGCTGGCTGCCAAAAGCAAGATTGAACCAGAGTCTTGTTAACTAATTAAAATGTTATGGGTTTGTAGTTACTGGACTACCCATGACCAAGTTCAAGTTTTGGTAGTGGTTTTAGGACTATTCTGGGACCTTCAGTCCAGGAAATGAAGAACTGAATGGGGTTTTTTACTAATTACTAATAATAATTTTAAAAATGAAGCTATTCCATCTTTTTCATGGCTTCAATCAGGTGTATTCTATTTTGATGAACAGTCACAGAAATAGCAAAAGTATTTTCTTTTAAATCTTGAAATTGATTGTAGGGATAGAAAAATCTTTTTAGAAAGAATAAAAATCTAAATTCAGCAGAACTCTGATTTACCTTCATTTTCATTAGCTATTCCATTTCTTGATTTTAAGTTGCATTTAAAAAGCCAGAAAAGGCCAAGATGGAACCTGACATTTCCAAGTGACCAGATGTAAGAACTAGAAATCTCCCAAAATACCTGTCCACTGCCCAACCAATTTTGTAGAGTAGGTCTTGTCAATACTTACCCAAACCATCTGAAATTCCATCTGAAACCTTTTTAAGTCCTTCTGGAAAATCAGTTAAAAAGAGTGGCTCATTAATCACTCATTAACTCACAAGTAACTACTTTGGAACCTTATATTGTCATTTGGTTGAACTGCCAGTAGGACTGGTTCCATGTGCCTTGTTGTTAATGTTCTGACATTTGGGATTCTCAGAATCTGACATCAAGATCTAAATATAATAACTTTTTTTTTTTTTTTTTTTTTTTTGTGGTGAAACAGTCGTACTTTTTCCATAACTGACTTCACAACATTTAGACTTTGAGTTCAGCAACTGTATATGAGAGCTATCTCTGATGGCAGAACACCAAGGGCTTTTAGCAGATGGACACTGCACAGAACCAGGGGAAGCAAAGCTAGCGTGGGGTTACCCTGATCCAACTCTTTCCTTGATGATTTAATGAGCTGCCTAAAGAGAGAAAGCCATTGTTATGAAGAGCTGTAAGTTTTAAAGGTCCTTTTTGTTTGTTTGTTTTGGTTTTGTTTGGTTTTAATAGTATTTATCTGATCTCACTCAAATATAAGAGGCAAGTGCAGGAAAAGAGGGTCCTCAGGAAAACATGCCCACCTTCCTGTCTATCAGAAGAATTCCTCTGAGGTCAGCTCCAGAATCCCTCCATCTGCATCAGCTGCCCTGAAGACAACCAAGAGCACATGGAAGTGGCACAAGAAGGAAGGAACTGCAAATTGCAAATTGAGACCTGTCAATACCTTCTCCAATGAAGTGCCACATCAGTTCTGGGGAAACAAAAACACAGAGAGGAGTCTACAATGGTGACAGCAGGTGTAAGAGGCAGCATCTTTCATACAAAATAGTAAAGATAGAGGGAATGCTGAGCGGATGTGATGGTGATTTTCAGAATATGGGAAGTTATAGAAAAAGCATGTGTGCTTTTATAGTTGGCCTTTTTCATAATACAACAGAAATGGTGTGCTGGTGAAATCAAAAGGCAGCAGATATGAAACAAATGAAAATACTCTTGGAGTTACTGATTAATTGAGGAACTTGTTGATACTAGACATCACTGGGGTCAACAGCTTAAACGTGGATGAATTAGAAAAAGAAGTGAAAACCCTGGTAGCTCCAGAGACTTCCCACTCTACAGGACACATCTGTTCTGCTTAGTGTCTGAACAGAAAATTTATTAAGATGCTCTCTCTTGTAATGTAAGGAAGTAAGGTCATGCTTGCAGAATGACCTCTTCAAGTAGGATTAAAAAATCACTTCAAGTATTTTTATACAATAGAAAAATTATCTGTGACAACTGTTTTCAGCACTTTGATATCAAACAGTCATTGGAGATTGCTATTGGGAACTTCAATGTGATTTCCAAGTGCAACCCTTGTCCTATGCTGTTGACTTTCATGTAGAGGAGGAGTGCCTCTGCTGTCCCTTGCATGAGTCTAGATTAACAGGCTGTCTAACTGCACAGACATTTACAAAAATCTTAAGAAAAACAAGATCTGAAATCTATGTTTAATGTTCCAGCTGCCTGCAGATTGGAGAATAAAGTAAAAATTTATATGAGCTCACCAAAAATAATGAAGTCTGGCTGAAAACCAGCTGGGCAAGAACAGAGTTTAAAATCTGGAGTTGCTTGGAGTATTGAATCTGATTCCAGTAAAGCTTTAGTATGATTCCAGCAAAAAATCCAATTTCCATGCTGTTATTTTCTCTGGGAACTATTTTTGAAAACTGGTTGTTCCCATGCTGTCCCTTCCAGAAAATTGTTTGAAGAGGATATAAATAAGGATAAGGTTTTGACTACCATTTTCCCTTTTCAATATTCTGGTTATTGGTGCAGGCTTTATGAACACAAGAAACAGTTGGTGCCTCCTCAATTGTTTTTATTTAACAAAAAACTCATGTCAAAGGAAATGAAAACAAGTACTAGCATCTGAAAACTAATGTAAATAACACCCAGCTGCAAAACACATTTGTCGAATGTGGGCCCCCAGATCACAATAAGTAGGCAGTACCCAAAGATGAGGCATATGTTTCTTTGAGGCACTATTTACTGGTGAAACTTCCCACTGGAGACTCTTGTTCCATCAGAAGGGCCCTTCCTGGAGTATTGCAAAAGGAGCTGATGGCAGAGCTCTATCTGAAGAAGGTAACACTAAAAGTTGCTAAAACATATGCAGAAGGAACACAGGTGCTAACTCATTTGAAGTGTTTGGCATTGGTCTGAAATGTTAAATCCACAGTGTACAGAAAATATTCAGATACATCAGAGGTACTTAAAAGCATACTGCATGTAAAAACTCAGATTTACCTATGCAGAAGAGAAAGATAGTTGTAAAGCAAGCTGATGCAACAGATACTTCTGTCAAGTGGATCTCTTATCAAAGGCTGAGAAACAGATTGGTCTGTAGAAAGTCCCATTAACATGATAAAGAACTTATTCCTAATGTCCATGGTACATGAAATTGTAAGAAAATAGCCCAAATAACTGTAAATCAGTATATTGTCCAGTAGAGCTTGCAGGCTGATAAGAGGTGTTCCAATAAATTGAGAAAATGTTAGCAGACATAAAAGTGGATTAAACAGAAAAGGAAGAAACAAATAAGGGAAAAGTCTTCTTTTTAATTTTCTGATCTCATGGCCAAAGAAGCAGCATAATGAAACCTTCAGTATTAACAATCCATGAAATACTTGTGGAAAAAAACATGTTACAGTGTATAAAGTGAGAATAAATAAGAGCTGGAATAAATTAGCCACACTGGAAGGGAAAAAAGTCCTATACAGCAAATGGCTTTGAAATATGGAATTATTGTGACTGTCACCAAGTCAAAAAGGTGACATGGAGTAGTTGCACAACCAGTGCAACAGTAGGAGTTGTCTCATATCATTCAGATATGAGCTGACTAGAGTATTAATTTTATTCCAAACTAATGAAGATCTAGTGCAACATGAAAGACTGAAAATGAAGCCCTTTTGATAAATCACCAGTGCATGTTCTTAGAAGATTAGACCATATGTTCACACGAAGGAAAAACATTGGCCAGAACTATTTAAATTGCTACTATTACATCAGCGCCAAATTATAAAAATAGCAGAGAAATTTTTACAGATAAAGTCATTGTTAAATCAGCAGAAGGAAATGGATTGCACAAAACCATTATTGCAACAGAAAACAGTCTTTTATTGCCCCCCCAAGGTCTCTGAATATTAGCAGAGGCTTAGTGAATGCAATCATAGAACAAAAATGCAAGCAATACATTTGCCAGGAAGCATCCCATTGACAGTGTTACCAAATTTGGAGATGGCCTTGGAGCAAGAGATGGAAAATTGAAACCAAATAAATAAAGAGGAAACATCATTATTAAAAAGAAAAAGCATGAAAATGCACGACTGATTAGAGCCATAAAATAAACAACACAAACAAACCTTGAAACATTACAAAATGGTCACAAAACATGAGAGTGAAGGTTGGTTTTGACACATCTGCTTCAACATTTTAGAGAAAGAGATTCTGTTTTAGAGAAAGGCATAGTGATGGGACAAAAATCAAATGATGGTACACTTGAATACAATAGAAATTTTTCAACTTGATTGGTGGCACATTTTCCATAGAGAAATGAAACTCAGTTTGATTAAAATAGCAATCTACAGGGATTGTGTTATTGTCTTTGGGCACGATGGGAAAGACAAAACAAATTAACAAGTTTCTAAACTACTATATATTATGTGCTATAGGTTACAAGATTTGGAATGAAAATAGCCCAACAATGGGACATTTTAAAAAAAAATAGGGTTTCACATCCATTGCATATTTCTTTTTTTTTTTTTTTCATAAAATAGTCAATGACATTTTAAGCATTATTTTGATTTTTCTTTTAACCAATTTAATAGCTTTTAGATCATTAAATTCTTTATTGAAATAGTAGTTTTCATCTTGGAAAAATAACTTTTAGTAGTAAAAATGTAAAAGAATTTCAGAGCTAATTTCAGGAGCTATATAGACAAATATTTCATACAGTGTTATAGAGAAGTAAAACGAGTTAGTTAATAATTAGGAAATCTGAAACAAATTTAAGACTAATAGCCATTAAATATTTAAGGAGTTCTAACAGACAAACAAGAGGTGCATTTTTTCCCAAAATACTACTCTGTTCCAGAAGTTTCAGTGAGTCAAGTCATCACTAATTTTTTCTTCTCCCACGTCCTTTCTGTGTTCTCAATTTGACTCATAAGCTGTGAGACATTATTTGATCCTCATGAATTTGTATACATCTGTTGCAGAAAACCTCCAATATCAAGTACAATCTAAAAACACCAGAGTAATAAAGAGCGATAAAACCACCTTTTCATTTGTTCTTTTTCCATATGCTAAATGCCAGATGACAAACATTAACATATTTCCATTGGCTAGCATTGCATTGCAGTTGTCCTCATGACAAATCTCTGATATCCATGTAGATTATGTAGAAAACAACCAGTGCTTAGTAAATATCTCAGTATAAACACTTTCACTGGAGTGAGTCCACAGGAGGGCCTCAAAGATGATCAAAGGGCTAAGGCACCTCTTAAATGAAGACAGGTTGAGAGAATTAGGATTATTTAGCCTGGAGAAGAGCAGGCTCTGGGAAGAGCTTGTAGCAGCCCTCCAGGACCTGAAGGGGACTACAGGAAAGCTGAGGAGGGACTTTGTACAAGGGTGTGTAGTGAGAGAACAAAGGGGAATTGTAAACTGGAAGAGGGTAGATTTAGATTAGATATTAGAAAGAAATTCTTCGCTATGAGGGTGCTGAGACACTGGAACACATTGCCCAAAGAAGCTGAAGCTGCCCCCCCCTGGAAGTGTTCAAGCCAGATTAGATGGGGCTTTGTCCAACCTAGTGTAGGGGGAGGTGTCCCTGCCCACTGTTACGATCCAAGCTATTATTTTATATTTTGATTGTGAGGAAAAATCAGCCACTACTCATAGCCATTGCACGAATTTACAAAAATAACAGGCTTTATGATTTAAGCAAATGACAAAGATTTATTTTAGGGAAAGGAGACAATAACGCCACCTTTAAAAGAAAAAAAAACAAGTTTACAAGAGGAGGGAATTTACACAAATTAGTCACTTTGGGGAGAGAGTTGTTAAGAAAAGGAAAGAAAAACAAGAGAGCAATTAAGTTTTATCACTGTCCGCCGGCCCTGGCCTCTGGCTGGAGGGGGGATGCGCAGGATCCCTGCTTGGTGCTGTTCTGCTGGGGCTGCCCCGTAGCTGAAGCAAAAGTGGCAAGAGAGAAGGGGGGAAGAGAGAGCCCGCATCTTCTCCTTTTCTCTTGGTGTTTTTATACAGCAAAAAGGGGTTCTGTCTTTTCACAAATCACTGGCACACAGACTTGCTAAGGATGACGCATAGATTTTGCCATCCCAAGAACTTCTCTTTTAATTATTGTGATCTTTCAGTCCTTGTCACCTTGCTAAATTTATTGTCTTTGTCTTGACCATGTACCAGGAGGTGACCTGATTAGCAGTCTTATCTTTAGGTGCCTGTCAGGCATGATACAAAACAGAAGCTAGTTAAGTTTGGGGTAAAAATTTGTTAATTGAGAATATGTTTGGTATATTTTTAAAAAGGGCAGAAAAAATACTGATTCGAGAGACATATTTCGTATTTTCAGAGTGTTTACATCACCCAGACAGCGGGGGTGGAACTGGATGATCTTTAAGGTCCCTTCCAACCCAAACCGCTCTGTGATTCTAGGACTGTGTAAAGCAGATGTGTTTCCTACAACCAGCATTGCAGAGAATAACATTAAACACCTAGCCATGAAGTGGAAATTCTTCAGGATTTATGAAGGCAACTGGAAAGAAGTAGGATGAGATCACAGAATGAAATGGACATTTCGCTGCTTTTTTTTTTTTTTTTAGTATGCATTTGCAGAAAGCAGTTTGAGGAGTATGGGCTTCCAGATAGCAAGAGGTAGGAGGCTGGGTACTGCTCGCTTCATTTCCAGCCATAGAATAGAAAATAGACAAAACCAACTGAAAAGACTTATGTTAGTACACAGCAGACCTTGAGAGCTTTTTGTAGTCCAATACTTATCTAAAAAATTATCACATTCGCTTTGTCATTTTGGCTTCTCTGCCAAGTTTAGCTGAAGCCAGTTCAGAAAACACAGGAAAACTCATATCTAGTACTTCTACTCGACTTTCTTGAAGATGAAAATGAAAAAAAAGCAAAGTTCTGTCATCAAGAAAGACTTTTATTTATAGGCTTGTTTGTTTGGTCTACAAGTGTTACTCAGTTTAACCATGTCTCATCATCAGGAAAATTATAAGAAAATAAAAAGGTGTCCTATGAAGGATAATAATATTTTTTCCCTCTCAGTTGGCGATTTTCATTATGGTCACCCAGGTATGTGGAGCTTCTCGTTTTTCCCACTGTATTGTGATTTGCTTCCCGTTGACAGGAAGTGTTAAATTTTGTAGTAGGAATATCACTGGCTTTGGAAAGTGGAATGTAGCTAGTGGCCTGAATCAGATTCTGATTGTATTTGGTGGAAATCTGCCATAATCCTCGAAATAAAAGGCTGAAAAAAATTTCAGAGAAAAACATATTGCTACAATTTGGAAGTCTCACCTCATCATTTGTTACTTATGTGCAGTATTTCTGCCATCTGCAGTAACCTGAGATATAAATCAAGAACTTCTGAAGAGTAAATGGTACTTTCATAGCCATGCATAGGGACTTAATTTAATAATCTAATAATTTAATTAATTTAATAATCTTGATGGTAGGGGGGTTCTAAAATTTTCATGATCCATAAACTAATCGTGTATTTAAAATATTGTTTCTACAATTATCAATTAATAATTGTATTCAAATAAAGGGAACAAAATACGAGCACTATATTTATCAGGATTTAATAAAGAATTTGTAGTGTAGAATGCTGATGTGTTTTTAGAGCCATCTACCATGTGTCCTTGATGTCTGTCTAACCAGCACCATTTATAATAAAAGTCTGATCTTTAAGCCTTTTAAAATTTCTCAGGTGTTCCAGCAATGAAATGCTCTGAAAAGACCTTTCCTGACAATCTGGTAACACAAACAGAAAGGGATTGATAAGAGAACAGGATTCTGGCTTTTTAAATTCTCTCCACTGCACATGCCCTGGGTCCAATGTGTGAAGCCAGCAGCAGATGATAGAGGAGCTACTGTACTCTACAGAAACACAAAGAAAAGACCCAGGTGCTAAAATGAGTGTAATGGAAACCAGAAACATTCACGTTCCCAGATGCAGTATTTCCTTTACCAGAGATGGCATTTCCAGCAAAGCAAACAAGGCCTCTCTTTAGCTTCCTGCAGCTGGTGATGATATATTCTTCCACACATTATGCTGGTCATTACTTTCATTATACACAATCATAATTTTCATTAGACACTGCATTTTTTTTCCCTGGGTCACTTGGCAAGGTGTTAATCTGGAGACATTATACTTTTTAGACTAATACATATTTGCCATTTTTTCTTTAGTCATTGGAAGGTTTCAGTAAAAATCTGTAATTTGGAAGGCATGTTTTTACTGTGAAAATAAAAGAAGATACCCCGCACAGTGGAAAAATCAGGTTCAGAACTTTGCCTAGGGCTTCTCCACAATACCTTGAAACCCCCTCTCAGATGCTTTTACCCCTCCTTGAGCCTTCTTGGAGACCACTTTTCTCCCTTTGTCCTTCCTGTGAGCAAAGTAGCTTTTCTCCACAAGTTCCCAGCATCTAACTTATGTTTTGGCACAATTCCTGCCACTGATTTTGCTCTACAGCTATTCTGTGCTTTGGTGAATATAAACTTGTAAAGTTTCCTGAAGAACCTTGGGCTTAATCAGCTCCCTGTTTGAAGCCCTCAAGGAGACAGAGCAGATTAATGAATCACTTCAAGGTGTCCATTGCTCTGATCCTCAGCGTTATATTGGACAAATCCACTGTGTGAAGCTTTCTTGAACTAGAAAGACAGTTTTCTGTGCAAGGCAAGATCACATGAAACCCAAGGAACATACCACCACCTTCTTTGATTTTCTTGGGATACAAGAAAAATTTCTTTCCTCTTTCTCTACAGTTCTCGAAAATCCATGTCTCTTGATGAGACTTTTTCCTATTTATGGGAGATTGCAGTCTACATAGAAAATTAAATATAAGTCGTTCAGATTTTTACTAATGAAAAAAAAAAAAAAAAAAAAAAGAAGCAGCCCTTCCTTCATTCTTCCTTACTCAAAGTCTTCTTTGTACTCAAATGACAAGGTGAATGAGTCAGATCAGGTTATTTGTTGTTTGTTGTTTTGGTCATTTTCTCTGTAACCCCTATCCAATTTGCTTCTGCCCTAAACACCCTCACCAGTTAGATACACACTGTTAGCAGAGTCTTCTCAGCCAACCCAAGCAGAGGTGTGGGATCATGTTTAATATGCTTTCCCTGGTCTGCCTCCCATTACTCAGGAAAAGGAGTTCTGAGTAACTTCTCTGTGATGCAGATCCCCAGGAACTGGCTATATATATCTGCTTCAGCTTACTGAACCTAAATTTCACCATGTTAGGTATATCATGATTATTCATTTAGTATAATCATTTAGTAAGAGCATGTTAAGTTGCCCTTCAAAGACTCAGACTGCTATTGTATTGGATTGTTCAGAATTACATAAAGTTCATATTTCCAGATACTTCTGGGAGTTTTATATATCACTAATTCAATTAACACAAAGCAAAAGAATAAAATGACACAGTGCATAACTGTGTCATAACATTATTCGCATACCAGAGAATAATTTGGGCCCAGTTTCTCCAGGGAAAACTGATGATCAAGAGATAGTGAGCTGTATGTATTAACTCTCCAATGTTTCACAGAACAGTCTGTCTATATGGTCCAGAATGTAATTCTTATTTAAACACTAACACCAAATCCTATTCTGTTTGATGAAAAAGTTGATTTTTTTTACAAAACATTCCTGAAATCTAGGGACATTAGTGGAAAATGTGGGCAATTTAAGCATTTGTGTAGCAGTCATGCATATGCAATATGTATAGACAAAATACCATGCATACATTCTGAGGAAGACAGATTGCACTTTCTGCTTTAAAATAATCTCTCTAATACTTTTGACACGCCTGAATGTTGAAATGTGTTGCAATTTTCTGATGAACAAGGGAAAGTAGTAAACGGATGCAACGCCATTCTCCTAGCTGTTGATCCCATTTATTTTGTGCACAAGGTAGAAAGAAACCTGTTTTCAGAAAATGATAACAGCTTTGGAATAGAGTTCAGCTTCTAGTCATGCTTACTGGTTGAAAAGAGTTTTCAGTCCATTTGGTGCAACAATAATAGTAAAAGTTAGGGAACCATTTTTCTCCCTCCTAAATATGTCCTAGCACCAGCATGATTTTAACAAGACAACTCTTCGTTTTTATTTCTTTCACTCATTCCTTGGGTTTGTTGCCAAGAGCAACACAAAGAATGCACCAGGGTGTCATAATAATCCTCCATTAAATCCCTAGTATTTAAATTTTAATGCTATAATTCAACAGCTGACAAAAGCCCATTGAGGAGGTCTAAGGAGAGGAAAAGAGCTGGTCCCATTTTCTCAGGGGGTGATGCTATAGCAACATGGAATGAATTTGGGGTCAGGGAACAAGCTGTCTCCAAGCTTTGTTTGCATTTCCTGGCTAAAAGTAGAATCTGGTGTTATAAATTTTACCAAAATAAGTGGTTATTTGGAGCTGCTTGAAGATCGTTCACTCTGTAAAAACCTTTGCCTTGTAAAAAAGAGCGGAGACAACAAAACCAGCAGCCAGAAATACAACAAACTCACAATTTTAGAAAGTGCCAGCCTAAGAATTATTTGACAGTCCCTCTTCCTTCTCCAGTTTCCCTACCTTCCAGCACAAACCCTGCACCAGAAGTTGAAATGATGCAACACACTAAGTCTATTTTAAAGGAATAACACAAAGACAGCAAAGTCAATAACGTTGGAACAGAGAACTCTTATAATCATCAAAGACCTTGGGGAAAGTCTGGTATGTCATTTGTTATGCTTAGCTGTCCCCACACTGAAGGCTTTTGTGCTCTGGGGAATGTTGTTCGGTGCAGACAAATGAATACACCTGGAAGACAATTGCCCATTGTGCAAAGTGCTGCCCTCACATCCCACCATACTCCCCTCCCAAAGCCCTCAGCTCTGCTCAGGGCCCAAGTTGCAGTCCGGCTGATTTTCAAAGTTGGGTTTTGCTGGGGTTAGAGCTCAGGATGTCTATAGGTAATATGGTGTACTGGATATTTCTGTGCTTTTCAACTGTACTGTGAGGCATATTTTAAAGAAGAGGGATGGTGCATTCTTCTCATTTAAAATAACCAGAAATTCATTAGATAATAGTGATATAATGAGATATAAGATATGAGATGTGCGATTCTCTATATGGAGATACAGATTTTGTCACTGAAGAAACCTATCAGTGTTTTACTGTATTTCACTGAGCCACCTTCTCTCTTTTTCCACATTTTTCTGAAATCCACTTTGAAATCCATTGCTGTAGCCATCAGGGAGATGTAGGACTCATCAGCACAGGTTGTACAGGGGTTAACAGCTTGATGTAAGGTGAGTGAAGGTGCTTTGTAGGTCAAGTGATGCAGCAGAGAGGGATGAAGGAGGAACTGATCACAGAATCACAGAATCATCCGGGTTGGAAAGGACCTCTGAGATCATCAAGTCCAACCCGTGATCCAGTACCACTGTGGTTACCAGACCATGGCACTGAGTGCCACATCCAGTCTCTTCTTGTAAACCTCGAGGGACAGAGAATCCACCACCTCCCTGGGCAGCCCATTCCAATGCTTGATCACCCTCTCTGTAAAGAATTTTTTCCTAATATCTAACCTAAACCTCCCCTGGCAGAGCTTAAGACCATGCCCTCTTGTCTTGTTGAAAGTTGCCTGGGAGAAGAGACCAACCCCCCCTGTTCCAGCCTCCTTTCAGGGAGTTGTAGAGAGCGATGAGGTCTCCCCTGAGCCTCCTCTTCTCCAGGCTGAACACCCCCAGCTCCCTCAGCCTCTTCTCATAGGACTTGTGCAACTTGATGTGACAATAGGTTGAAGAAATGAGATAGACAGTTTTAAGGCCTTTCAGAAGTGTGTGTATGGGAAAGAGGGATGAGTAGGAACTGGAACAGCAGTAGCTGTTCTTACAACCTCTTATGTATAATAGCTGCTTAGTGGTGGTGGAGTTCAGGACAACTCGAGTAGAAGGGAGGCTGCCTTGATCTGCAGCTTGTACACATCTTACTGATGAGGTGGAATTTACTATCTCATGCAGAGCCCTCTGACAAGGGCTTGGTGCATGTCAACAGAGTTAGGAAACCTTCTTCCTTCCACCCTCCTGCTTCAGAGATCATTAGTGAAGGTTTTCTACAAGAAAAACAGGACTGCATAGTGTCTTTCTCTGCAGTGCCCATCCTTTCCTCCGGAATGTTTCTGGATGGGGAAAGCCACTGAGGCTTTGTGAGTGAACCACTCCACAGTGTACCTCTGTGACAAAACATTGCCTCCCTTATTTTGTCAGCAAATTCATTACAAACATTTTTCCAAGCCTGCAGTTCAAACTTTTATAGGTCAGTCACACATACTACTTTTACTGGTACACCCACTTATGACCTGCATAATATACAGCATCCTCTGTCCTCTATTATACCAATATTATTAAGCTGATCATTCACAGTCCTTTAAAAACAGGGCACCATGTGATTCTATTTTCTTTCTGATGTTTGTGTATTGCTTTCTAGATCAGTTTTGCTGTACCTAAGATGAACAGATTTTATGAAAATTCAGTTCTTTTATCCTATAAAGAACAGTTTTTCAATAGAAAAGCTGTGTTCATTTGAGCCCCACTCCAAAAGAGTTCAGCCCACTTGACTTCAGGGTCTTTAGAGCAGGAATCATTCCTGTCAGCCTGCTAGATCTAAAAGGGAAGCAGTTCATGTGCAAACAGCTTTCCACCATTATCCTGGGAAGAATCCCACTGGGAGAATAAAGAGTAGCCATAGGAGAAAATTTTTGCAGTAATGGCATGTCATTCCCTTGACCCTCTTCTGAAGTGTTTGTTTCTGTTATAGTTCAGGCAAGAAATATGACATTTTATTGTCTGAGATTTGCAGGCAAGCATTCCTGAATGGGGTGCAGTTCTCATTGGGTAATAATCTGTAAAATCATCCAAGAGAAACCAAGGAACTGTCATAATGTTAAAGTCTATCAAGCTATAAACTGTAACAAAGATGCTTTGACATTTTTTATTTAATGTGTTTGGTGTGACTGAACATATTTACACACAGATTTATTGGATTTACGTATCAGCAGCATTGATTCTGATTATTCCAGGCAATGAAGATCAGAGGCAGGGTTTTGGAAGATTTGAGGGGCTTTGAGCACCTTTTTTGTTCGGGAATTGTGAATTCTGTTGATAAAATGAAACTCTCATAGCTTGAATTAGGGAGGACCTGATCTTTTGCAGCAATCTTCTTTTGCCCTGAAATTACCCCGTCACAGTATAATGCTGCCACAACATGACTGAAGTGATGGCATTCTCTGGCAGTAAAGTTTATAGGTATACACAAATGGTACCACCTGGGATTTACTTCAAGGCAATTCTTCTCTGAACAGCATTTCACTATTTAAGTACAGATGCTGGTCTGCACATTGAGGTTCTGGGAGGAGCTGCATGCTCAGGCCTCCAGCATGTCAAACACACACACGCAAATGTGTGCTGAAAATGACAGCAATCTAGCAAAAAAAAATGCTTCTTGAAGGCTTCCTTTTTTTACAATAGGTCTCAGAACTGCAAAATAAATTACTTCAATAGAAACCAGATATACAAATGTTGGCAAAGGACTAAATGTTGGCAAAGCTGAGACTGAAACAGAATGGACCTGAATGAACTAACAGTGAAAAAAAGAGCTCACTGCATTTATGGCACTGGGCATGCTTGTGTTGGTTTTGCACACCCTGCTGACGATGTGTTATGACCAGATATGCATCAGCCTCAGTCTAAAGACACCTAATTTTAGCAGTACAATATCAGAAGGCCACTTATCCGTAGTTGCAGAGCTGAGCTCTGTAATTGCAGTGGCTGTATTTCACTTACCTCAGCTTCCAGTGTGTGTAGCATATAAATATCCTTTGATGCTAAATATATATCTGTTCCTCATTGTCTGTAGAAGTACCTTTCGCATCCTCTATTTGTGTATTAATTAATTTTTGTGTATTAAAACCCTGTATATTAATTTTTGTTCTCTTTGAGATATTCTTAGTTGTGTTTGAGTGTCTATCAAACGCCTTTATACTTTTTGAAAGGCATCAAGTGCTGATCGAGGCAGATTTGCCTAGGACAAGTAACTGGCAACAGTTGTCAGAGTTTTCTTTGGTTTTGCCCAAGAATTTTGTCAAGTAATTCACAGTGAGGATTTAAAGGAGAAATAAAAAGGCCTGTTAAGACTATTCAAACATATGTTGGAGCACTTCTTCCTCGATAGTATTAATAATATCAGTGTAATAGAACAGTAAGCTCAGTCTCACAGATCAGTAACTCTTGTGCAGGTAGATAATTATTAATAAGTACATACTATAAATGGGGAAGTAGAAGGTGTAAGACAATTTGTAAGACTGTTTTTGGCCTAATGCAAATCTAATTTAACACAGAAGGGAACTTAATATAGAAGGTGGACAGAAGGACTCAGGGTTCCTGTAACTGCAACACTGCTGATTTCTGAAAATGATAATATCAAAGGGTGAAAAAGACTAGAACTGTTGTGTTACAACCCAAAGGAAAACTCCATATTGTTCTCTGAACATTTTATTCAGCAATTACATACTGCATCAGTCATTCAGAAAATTATAAATTACTGAAGATTTTCCAAAACTCCTGCTGTGGATCCATGGTAGTGACAAGGTCTTTGTCTGCCCCTATAATGTGTTAACTCTGTGTTTAATTCGTCAAAGATGTGTTTCTGTAAAATAACTCAATTCCCTTTTTGACAGACCTAATCTCTTTAAAATAAAACAAGTCTTAGGGAAGACACAGGATAGTACATATCTGACAAATCTGACATGAAGAATTAGGTTAATTTTGGACTTCAGAGTCAAGAGCTCTCAGAGGTTAGATCTCAGGTGAGATTAGAGGCAGGACACTTGGTGGTGTATAATCAATAAACCTGTGATGCTACCTTGCTTAGGAAGACTGACCTACTCTTCAATATGGGGACCAGCTGAGGAAAGTCCACTGTGAGAGTATTTCAGGATCTTTTAAAAATTACAAAGGTGAAAAGGATGGGAATTAATACTCATTTAGCTTGCAGATTGAGAGGAGACATAATAAAATCTTCAAACAAATCACAAGTTACTGCAGTGAGAAAGAGGATATTCAGTTGTCAATGCCATTGCTAGACTGAAAAAGAAGTCTGTGATTTCAAATGTAGCAAGGAAGTCCATATTGGAGTCACAGAGAATATACTTACAGTAAGGGTAATAAGAGACTGAGACAGGTCATCTGGAAAGTTTTATGTATTTTCATTAGTGGAGGTTGTAGAGAACATAATACTCAAACATTTGCCAGGTGTTAACTAGGCATAGCTGTTCCTCCTTTTAGACATGGGTGGACCAAATAATTTCTCTTCTTATGCTTCTGTGGTGATGTGGAGTTTTTTAGCCTCAGCACTGAAAGGTTTATATGGCCTACATTGTTTCATGTCAGGCATACGTCTTAGAATACCTCATGCCTTTATTTAATCAGCAGAGACTTTCTGTAACAATTTTCTCACCAGAACTACTGATCCATTTCAACTGAGTTACTCCCAGATAAGGGTGGAAACAACTTTACTTTCAGCATCTTGGAGATTACATAAATTTTTGCATTTCAGGAATGAATATTCCCAGTAGCCTGTGGATGTGAAACACATAATCCTGATCCACTTACTAAACCATCAGAGACCATTTTTCAGGGGAAATGGGTAGACAGTTTTCCCCAACTAGAGATGAATGATGGCAAAGGAATCGGATATAAGATATCTTAAAAGAACAAGAAACATATTACCTCGTTTTTTTTCCAATTTGTTTGGAATTTGTTGGTAGCAACTGTGGCAAATTAAACAACATCCTGATGTCACTTATCTGTCAAAGGAAAGGAAAGTTATTTCCCATTATGAAATTAGCAGATGGGAGTTGCACCCTGTAAACTGAACCTCAGGTCAAAAAGATACTTCTTGAGAGTAAACAGTACAAAAATTAAATTGAACACAACTTAGATTACATTCATGATTTAACAAAACTTGGAATTTTTTACCCTTTTCTCAGAACCAATGTATATGTTAACCAACAGTTTGTTTCTGTGAAGAAGATGCACAGTTTTTGCATTATAGAGGTTATGCAATATTCTGCTATGTGTTTGGATGAGCACATATAGCAATGTTAATTAAGGCTAATTTCATTCCCTGTCTGTGGACTGAGAAGGACAAACATGGACTCAGGTCACACTTCACAATGATACTTCAGTGTGGGCACAGAAAATGCCCCATGTTTCCATCTGGGAAGTCCTGGATTGGAACATTTGTGCATGCACTGCACAGGTGGCTAACAGAAGCAATTAAGAAATGTTTTGGGCATGTATTGGACTAGATAAAAGGTTGACTCCTGTGAGTATGTGCAGTGAGCCCAGATGTCTGTAGAGTGAGCTCACACTAGTGCTCTGTTCACTGGTCCAAGACCTCTGGTCACACAGCAAGCCATCAAAAGCCACTGCTGCTGCCTGGTCTGGAAGCATGACACCCAATAGACAATCTAGATAGATGACCACATTCCTTTTTCCCAATTGAATTACATTTTGGGCTGTGTTAAAAGGGAAATGTCAGAGAAAGTGGAATAACTACTCTCCCTAAAAAAAGGAAAAAGAAAAGGTAGGGATTCCTACTCAGCTGTATATGTTTCGGCCTACAGAATAATTAACTGTCATATGATTCAGGGTCTAAAAAAAAAAAAAAAGTATTTCTTTGCTTTACATTGAGAAAATCATTGTGGTAGTATAAACAAGCAAGTAAACCTGCCAAAAATCCAGGAAAGTCTTTTGCTGTGATGTTGCCATCTTTAAATTCAAGTAATATGTTTTCCTTCAGCTTGGGCAGTCCAAATATCAGATTTTAGGAAGTTTTCAGATTTTAGTTTTTCAGCTGCTGTCCAAGTTTTGTATGTTTATCCTTGTATAGAGACAGACCAATCATTTTCTGAAATAAAATTATGAAAGGAACAGTCATGCCAAATCAGATTCCGAGGTTTCAGGTTTCTGTTTAGGGTTTTTTCTTTATTTTCTTTTTTTCTTCTTCTTTTTTTTTTTTTTTTTTTTTTTTTTTGTTATAAATTATTTTCACACACAAGGAAGATGAGCTGCACATAAGAGCTGTACTCTGCAGCTGCAAGTGCTTCCAAGTCTGAATCTGAAGGTGGGATATGGACTTGATATTTTTAGCCACAAAATATGTGAACCACAAAAGTATGTAAACTACACACATATATTTGCCCGTTCTTTTCAAAGGAATTCTCTTCATTGCACTAAAAAAATATTACCCACAGAAAGTTGGCAGAGCAGTAGCCCATGTCCCAGCAGATGCCTATGGAATGTTCCTGACTGCTTTGCATGCTAAAATGTGTGGCTTTATAAATAGTGTTAAAATATTAAACTGTAGTTTAATAAAAATATATATATAAGAAAACATGAATATTTTCCCTAAAAATCACATGTAATATGGACAATAAACAATGTGCTAAAAACTGTCCATACCCTAAATGCTTTTCTCATCTGGTGCTTTAAAAATGCAACCAGAGTAGGCCCTGTTGCCCCAAACAAGATTATTTGCTAATTAAAGTAGTACTTGAGGAGAGTGCTGTTGATGCAATATGTTGTTATTGATCAACAACTTCATATCTACTTATGAACATAGGTCTAGATTTAGGAAAGCACTAAGATGAATGCATAAACCAGTTTCTCTTCAAGACAGCATATAAATACATCCTGTATTTTACACAAATATCTGTGCCTGCTTTTTCCCTATTAGCTTATTCTAATAACCATCTTGTTTAAGATGTAGTTTAAGCTCTTTAAATGATTCTTGAAAGCATGCCTAGTTCTCCTAGACATGGAGACCTAAGGAAAATTCAGGCTGTTTGACTATAGCCCAGTGATCAACTTTTAGTAGGTGCTTCAATGAAATTAAATTTTAAGGTATGCTTAAAGTTAATCATATTCTTATTCTTATTATTCTTGTCTTTTTTTGAAAGACAAGAATTGTTTTACTAAAACAATTACACATACAAATCATAGGGTTTTTCATTACTTTAGTATCTTTCATCAGGTAATCTAAAAATATAGTTTAAAGGTATATGAATTAAACTACTAAAAACTCATCTGAAATGAATAACTATAAACCCTGAATTCTTAATGCAAGGAGTACCTTAGTTTCCCCTTCTCTTTGATGAATATTAGTGTTTGAATCTACATTTTCTCAAGTCAGTTATTTGAAAGAATTCCACATTTGCTTTCAAACTGAGTTAGTCTTCAACACATCACTTTTTAGTCTAGGACCTAAACTCAACTACTTCCTAAATTAAGTGGTTTGGTGCAGTCAGAAGGTATTTCTGTACCTCAATGGAATGCCTGCTGATTGTATGTAACTGTCAGCTGTCCAAGGCTTTTGTGACCCACCTCTTTTCCTCCCTACCCCATTCACTTTTTGTATGTCACCATTTGTTCTGACTTATCTATTAATTCTGAGCTGACAAGTCTGATGCAGAAAATGTCTCCTTTTTTCCTTCTCCAGCTTCTTTCAGTTTGATATTCTTTTTTTTCCCTTTTTTTTTTTTTTTTATTTTTTTTTTCTCCAGACTTTATATCCTGAATGGCTTAAGGTCAATTCAAGCGTAGTCTAACTAAAACCAATCCTTTTTATCTTACCTCCAAAACCTTTTCCACTCCCATTTTCTATGGCTGCCAAGAACACCATTCTCCTTCTCATCCAAACACACAATATTTGATTCTTCTTTTGACTTCTCTCCTCAGACTCTAAGTAAACAGTCAGCCACACATAAATTCCTCTGTCCGTCTTCACGGTGTACAAACTTCTTTTCTTGAAATTCAAAATTTTACTTAGCTCTGTCCTGCCTACATTTTGAAAGCATCTTTTTTATTTTTGTGCTTAACTGAATAGCTCACTTTTCAGTAAAATTCTCATGAAATTATGATTTTGGGTCACCTTTCAGAAAAGTTTACTACAGTAGCAATTGTAATAATTATACCAATAGTAATGGAATCAATATATGGCAGTTCCAAACCTATCTTTGTAATTACTTTTCTCCATTCCAAATTTCCTCTTATTATTATTATCTTTCACAAAATAAATATTTTTAAATAGAGCTTATTGAAGGTTTTGGTCATCTACATTGTCATTCTTTTTCTAGCGATACATACACATGTGAAAATAAAAACAATTTATGAAACTCTTCATCAGTTAGTTTCAGTGGTTAGTGTCTTTCTTTGGAGCTGACTCCATGCCAAGGAAATCTATCCTTGATGTGGAAACAGTTTTGTTGACTTCATAATGCTTCTTTGTTTTGGAGGGAAAAAAACCCTTTTGAACTGTCTTTAAAAAATGTGTTGCAAAGAGTCATGAAAGAAATATTTTATTTTTCTTTTTATTGTCGGGTTGAATAGGTCAAAAGGTGACACTGCAACAATTTCAGGCTCTGATTCACAGAGCTTGCTGTAGAATATCTTCCCATGCAATTCCCCAGTGCTGCTCAGCTGAGAAAGTGTTGTGTGATCAAACCTGTTCTCATTGGCAGGGGTAAAAACAAGGGGTGTCAGGGGATGGATACTACCTCACTGCAGTTTTATTTGTCATAATCCCTTGGGTTTGTTTTGTTGGTTTTTTTCTTAAATCTCCATTTCCTAAGTGGAAAAAGCCACAACTCAATTTGGACCTACCCATTCTTGACATTAAATGCAAGCTAAGTTTCGTTATACTTTTCAAATGCATCTTTTTTATCCAAGCATATCAAAACAAAGTCAGTAGGAGATACTGATGCTTCTCTCATCCTGAACTGAATGTGTGATTGATTCACAGTATTACAGCTTCAGCATCCACTCTTTGTGAGCC
The DNA here is from genome assembly GCA_023637945.1 of Phaethornis superciliosus. Taxonomy (NCBI): domain Eukaryota; kingdom Metazoa; phylum Chordata; class Aves; order Apodiformes; family Trochilidae; genus Phaethornis; species Phaethornis superciliosus. The sequence continues at coordinate 59,327,193 of JAJQWJ010000003.1, forward strand.
TAGTCCCACACAGATAAGAAGCTTTGACTGGAAAGTGAGGTTTCTGTTACAAAATGAGGTACAAGCCTTGCTGATGCTTCTGCCAGAAACAGGCCTTTCATCAGATCTCCTTTTTGTGTGGCTTGTGTGGTGTTTAGCTCACCACAGCTTCCCCTTGGAGAGCACTCATGTCTCTGCTAACTGTATGTCATATCTCTTGTCAGGTCTGCTAAGCTTGGTTGAAATTGGCTGATGTGTTCAAATGTAATAGGAATTAAATGTCTGACAGACAGAGATACACACAACACGACTTCCAAATCCTTAGTGCCTTAGGCAAGAAATCAGACTCAAAGATTATGAAATAAAATATCCAGCCTATCCTACTCTAAAAATTAAGGCATACACTTAATAATCTTCTGATAGAAGATTTTTCTCTGAAAAGGAAAAATACTCTGGCAAGTCCAAGGTGCCCAACATGGGCACCCAACATGGGTTCTGATAATGCTTGAGATTTGATGTGATTGTCCCTCTTATCCAACTGCAATGGCTATCAGTACACAGTTCTGTGACAACCTCAGGCAGATGAAATATGGTCTTTACAAATTACTGAAGACAATTACCAAATAAAGTTGACATGATTATCCCATGTGTATTTGCTCCACTACCTGCTACTGATGTAAAATATCAACATAAACCAACACAAACAGAGTTGTATAAATATCAGCATCACTGCTGAGGCAACATTAGCTGCTGCTTAACTTCTACTTTGTATCATAAGAATCAAAGGGATCTCATTTACTATTTAAAAATGCTGAACCAGTTTAAATTTCCAAGCAATATTTAAACACTGCAAAAATCACCAAGTGCTATAGCACATAGCATTTACATTTAACCTGTTGCTCTGCCTCCATGCTCATCCTCATTAGACTCATGCTTGTCTTACAGATACAAAAAAGTCCTATGCAGTTTAACCATAAGACTCTTTAAAAATAAAGCTGTAGTGCCTCGAAATTTGTTTCACTCTGAAAGGTTTCCCTGTTTTTCTACATTACATAAATACTGAAGAAAAAAAGAGAAAGTCTTAAAAAACAGGCCCTGTCACAAAAGTTTATCCAGCCAGGTGAAAACTTGCTTTAAAAGTAGGTCTCCTTGAAGAGATTTCAAGATTTCAGATTTAGCTTGTCCAGATTGTATTAACTACAGAGAAATAAAGTTGTCTTTCCATAGTTTACTGCTTTGTAAGTATATTTTCATGCTGTAATTTAGTAATTAAATTTGTTAATTACCAAGGTAAAAGTTGAACATGAAGCTCTGACCTTTTGATGGCTCAGTTTATTGGTGTGTTACCAGTTCTGTGCTAGTAACATCATTTTCCTGATCATGTTGGCTGGCATTAATGGCTTATTGCAAAAATAGCAAACATACTTGCTTTATGTGTTGCCAGTGTATTATGAGCTGCTCGCTGATTCTTGAATTTCACTGTCCTAAAGGGCAGAAGAAAAAAGGCATGCTAGACTCTCAGTTTATTCCACTTGATACTTTATAAACTGCAATTTTGACATTGCTCTGCTTCATATGATCCCATGCAGATGACTTGATTGTACCAGGGTTGCAATCCATGCCTGAATCTGCAGTAACACATATTGCAGGCCAACAAAGGAGAATTTGTAGAGCTAACTTATTAGTGGTGAGGAACTGGCATCCAACATTATACACACTTCAGGGTTTTTCAGACTAAGCTTTGCCTGCTGCCAGGAACCAAAGGTCTGACTTGAGCTGGAGGTTGTCAGCTTTTGTATTATTTTCTAGCTATGTGAGTAATCAAGTTCATTAATCCCAAATCATCTCCACAATGCAAACAAAAGCACAGGAAGCAATTAGGACTGTCATATTCACTTCAAAAGTACAGACCTGGTTCAGTCAAACTCTGACGCAGATACACGTGTCTCAGAACAAAGACACATTAAGACCAGTATCCTCTCCAGTAGAAGGCAGCAGTTTAGAAGGATGCAAGAAATGAGACAAGTAAGCAGTGATCTTTCCTATTGCTTCCAAGAACCACTTTTTAATGATTCTCTGATCAGAACTGGATGCAGTTGCACGTGAACATTAATGTGCTATATAAGATTTTCATTTTAAACTCATGACTGACAAGCCAAAAAGCTGCATTAGACTACAAATTTTTGAGTTGGCTTGGACACGTATAGTCAGGAAGAAGAACAGACACAAGCCTATCCGATGTTGGTTAAATGCACAAAGGACCAATTTGCCTCTCTCAGAGGTTCTTATCTTCCCTTCTCTTAAGCACTCCTGTTGAAAAGGTTAAATACATTGTGTTCCTGTGTTAAAACATGTCATCGTCACCATAGCTTGATTCTGATCTTGCAAATGATTAAATATTTGTAAACATGATCTCTATCTGTTCATGCCTAAAATGGAAAAAAAGTATAAAATCAATGTGGAAAACTTCTTCCAAAATACTTGCTAGTTCTGTGCAGAACTAAACCTGAGACTAGTTTTTCTGTGATATGTCCTTTTCCATCATTCTATCAAAAGACTTTTGAGAAGCAGAACTTCCCTTGGCCCTTTCAAGGGACTTGTATGTGATCTTCTTTTTTTTTTTTGTACTCTTAAGTACAAATCAATCTAAAAATACAGACTTGGTATTTCAGTGGAATCTTAGCATTTCCACTGAAATCAGGTCTACGCTGTTCTAGGTGTTAGATGCACAGTAAAGATCTCTTTCTTCAGGAGCATGAGGATAAGGTAATAAAACCTGGGCACCGTTCCCACCCTGCCAGAGTGGGAAACAGAGGCATGAAGATAACTGCAGGGGATCATCCAATGCAATGAAGGAAGTCTGTAGCAGAAGTGATGTCTGCTGCAATTGAACCCATATATTTTAAGATTACTATTTGCCTAAAATGCAATTACATGGTTTGGGTTATTTAATATTTTTTTTTCTAAATATCAGCTGTTTTTTTCAGGCTTAAATTGTGGCACTGGGCATATATTATAAGGAATCCAGGCTCTCTGGATTGAAATACAGAGCAGTCTAATGTAGATACAAATGTTAGACCTCAGGTCAGCACAGCATAATTACAACTTGTTCTTACAGAATATTGATGTCGACAGAAGACACAGTTTCACTGAAATGATAGACCCCAAGTGAAAATTAAGGAAAGGCCTATCTTTGAGAGTTCACAGGTCCTAAGACTGATTTTCCACAGTTTTTCTTGTAACAGTTATTAAACTCAGCCTAGCAGCAGCTCTGATGATCTGTAAACACATGCAAATGCATCTGTTCGTGGAACTTTAGAGCTTTCACTTTCACTTTTTTCTCTCATATCAGTGTTTTCAGACATTTGCACACAGTGACATGGGCAATGTGTCTTACATTCGATCATGAGAAGTAAGCAGACCCAGGACCTACCACCTTCAGTGTCATATAGCTCCACGACAATAATGGAACAATATTTTTATCAGATTGTGCTGGAATGATGAATACGGTCTCCAAGTCAGGCATGCCTCATCTTTTCCAAACAGCATTCTTGTACAGATTAGAGGATAATCTGACAGGCAGGCCCAGCCAATTAAAACAGTAATTGAAATATCTGAGAGTGTTTTGTTTGGCAGAAACTGATCATTTTGCTTCATTTTTTAATGAACAAACAAGTGGGGCCAGTCATAATAGTTTGATTAATTTAAGAAGTAATTTTTGTGCTAAAATAATTTCCTATCTTGTGTTTCTAAAAACAAAACCAGAAAAGACAGACAGAAATAAAAGATTCCTTTTGACCCTTGGTGGGACACTGTAAACATCTGTCAATGAATAAAATCCTGAAATGATGGTGAAGCCACAAAAGCAAAACAGTTCCCCTTTTGACTAGAGGTAGTCAAAGGTATTTCAGATGCAAGGAAGGGGAAAAACCTCAGGAAGTTCATGCTCATTAAAGGATTGAGGTTCGTTTTCCTGAGTCTCAGAAACATTTAGGAAAACAACATTAAACAAAAAGCAAACTAAAACTTCCCCTTCAACTTCTATAACCTTATTGAGGCTCTTGCAAAGAACCAGAACTTTCTTTCATTCCATCGTCTTTTGACCAGCCCTATGCTATAAAAAAAAAAAAAAAACAAACACAAACAAACAAAAAAACCCCAAACCCCACACAAGAAAAAAGAATGTAGTCCAAAAGTATGTAAGGCATATTTCAAACAACCAGGACACATCACTAATTGACTGTTGCTTAGTGATTTACAGGAGACAGCTTGTCAACTTTGGTACAGTGCCAACTGGTACCCACATCACTGAAAGCATCTCATCTGTTCTTCAGGCATGGATATCTCAGACTCTACTTCCTACTGTCCCCTGTTTAGGAAAGCACCACTATTCATCAAAGTGCTTAGACCACATGCTGAATTTTAATCATGTGCTTTCCTCAAAAAGGGTGCATTTAAACATGTGCTAGGGATTTAAACATGTGTTAGAGTTATTTATGGAATTGCACTTTCCAGGAATGGCATACATCTGAAGGCAATATGGGGAATATTAACTGCCAAGATGAAGACTGCATCTTTTCTGTGGGTGACTTGTGGATTTGGGTCCTCAAACCAGATAATTTGGCACCTCGCAGAAGGAATTTAAAGATGTCAACTGTTTCCTGGAGATAACATGTGTGAGTAACAAGACATTGCATACAGTCAAAGGTTATAATGGTGCATTCAGTAATTTTGACAAAGAATACAAGTGCTGATCCATGTGATTTAGTCTGAAGTGAGGATGGCTGTGGGAACCGCAGTGTATGCTGGATTCAGCAGTTATTAATAATCTTTTTAAAGCATGTTTTAGGTTTTCCAGAATGATGTAAAGGCACAGTTAATTCAGACTAGTCAGGCATGTCACATCCAAATAGTGGGAAAGCCATCCCACTATGTTCCATATTATACTGCAGATACACGTTTAAGGCTGTCTTCTGGGAACTTATCTTTCAGTGTTGTGAACAGACATGCAACCTTTTTTGGTTGCTACTTACTGTGATTTCCTGATAGCAAGAATTAAAAACTGTATTAAAATGCAAGTAGCAAAACTCCTTTCCCTTCACAGTTCCATTGTTATAAAGCAGTGCTTGCAATTCAGCTATAAGAAAAATTAATCACAGTGGTACTGAAAATATATTTATGTGCCATCTTCTGATTTTCTCAGTAAGCTGGAGGGGCTGGTCTGGGCCACGTTACATGCAATGAAATGAAGCCACCTGTCTGGTGAATCCTCACCTTTTCTTCCTCACTACCCATAGAGTAGACCATGCCCCTACCTGGCTTTCCGACAGCAGCACAGCTACAGCAGCTGCTCATTCCAGAGGGACACTGTATTCACATGGATGCACCCCTCCTCCCAATTAAGGATTTTGTTCAAATAAGTTCCAGGATTCTGGTGCGATGCACTGTAGAGAATAATTGGAGGGATATGCTATTAGTATATTGTTGCTTCCTTCTGCTTTTCAAGTCCTACAAGGGCAGACTTCAGTTTTCATATAAGATGCTGCCAATTACATCAGAAAAGTTAAACTTCATGAATTGCCCTAGATACATGCTTGTAGCCATTCTCCTCAGTTCTCCTCTCATAAGGATCTCCAATTTTGCTGAGGAGCAGCAGCCTATTCCCTACAGCCCATCTATAGGGCCTGATAGGAAACAAAATATACAGAGCTTCACTACTTCCCTTGGCCTTAGAATATACCTATTTGCTTCTGCTGACAGCAGATGGGATGGTCAGGTTGTTGAGCCCTGGAACACAGAAGTTAGTCTCAGCAAACCCAGAAAATCTCTCATGGCAGCATTTTCCAATCTATACATTAAACTTTGCGTGGTGGCAACTTGTCTGCACTACTTAGGGCTGGGTTGTAGTGGTCTGAACTTCTCAAGCTTACCGTGAAGTTTTCATGAGACTCAGCTGTTTTGAGTTGCTCCTCATAACTGAATTGGCTAATGCAATATCATACAAAGCTCTCTATCTAAAACTCACTTTGAGTTCAAGTTTCATCATCTGAAGCTTCTGTTACAAGTTCCTACAGAGTCAGTCCTTGCTGCAGCCTGGCTTTGTCAACCATTTAAAATTCAAACAACATCTGAGATGAAAAATTCAAAGAGACAATACCAAAGCATTTGTAAAAAAGAAGCATGTTAGTTATTATTTAGACCATAAAAACATGATGTCAGTCATTGGTAAGTGTTTGGGAAAAGAAGTCTCATTTCCAGGAACTTTTATTGGTTGCTTTCTTGGCTTCTTTGCTTGCAGAAGCTTCTCCCCCAGGCATTTCTGCATTTCTGCATCTCTTGCTGAGTCAAGTGTTCTCACATCTGGAATGCTTCAAGGCTATGTAGTCACTTGGTCTAGGATTTTACCTCTATACCTGTCTCCTTCTGCCCCTTTGCATCAACTTATTCCATAATCTATTGCCATCTTTTCAAGATGATTGAAGGCTAAAAGTTCAAACACTGTCAAAGCATAGTATATTGCAGAAAAGCTGTAAGTAGGAGTGTTAGCAACTGTCTTGGCTCCTTCATTTCCAACTGTTTTCCATAAATGCAGCCAAGTTTATTAATATTCTAATCTCTATTCAAAGGCCAAAGTTCTATTCTATGACTGAATTAAGTCTGAGGTTTTGGATCTGAGAACCATAACATATTTATATAAAGAGCAAGGATATAATACTGCACAATCATTTTGCTGATATCTTATTAGGATACTTAGACTCTCTTCCCATGCTCAGGATGGCTTAATAGGATTACCTCATTGTGAAAGAAACATTTATCCACAAGTTCAAGAGGTGTATATTAAAGACTCATGTACTACATCACAGAATGACCTTTACCTCAGGATGTGTGTGCACTGTGTCAGATTCAATTTGTATTGAAAATATCATCCAGTTTGACTCCTCTTGGTAGAAGAGACTTTTCTAGAGACACCTGAACAGCAGCTTTTTTAACTAGCTGTGTTTGTTAGCTTGAGAGAGCTGTATCATGTTTGAATTTTTTGTAGTAATGCAATAACTATATGTTATAATATAATAAAGTAGGAATTATTTTGTTCTTTTAAATTAGAATTATTGCATACCATAGCATTTGTAGCTGGCAAGTGGAAAAGAAACCACATCAATAAATTGTATTATGAAAGAATACTTTGCGGTTTTATAAAGGACTTTCATTTGAGGATCTCAACGCCCTTTATAAACTCACATTACCTTTCATAGCATGTCTGTGGGTCCCTGAAACCTCTTTAATTCACATTAAAAAACTTGCAGACAGACAGATAGATAGATAGATAGATAGTTAGATGACATAGTCTGGCTAAGGATATAGATCTTTGACAATCTGTGAAGCTGTGAATATCCAATTGAGAAAAATCCAGAGTGTGGTCCATGTTTGCCTGCTCTAAACATAATCTTGTATATTATTTTCCTTATTAAATGATGAAAAGCAACATGGGAAAATAAATTGCCTGAATTTAGATAAGATCTAAAAGGAAAAGTTCTACATTTTACCACCATGATCACCATGATCTTGTAATATTTCAAACTGTGCAGACAATTGAATTTCTAACAATACCCTATAGTATGTGTAAGTATCATTCTGTGTCAACAATTTTTAAATTAAAATTTAGTGATAGGTTTCCATTCTCTGAAGCAAAAACTACACTTATAGAGAAATTTTCTGGAGGTTCACAAAGGCATACTATAGAATATAACAGCTGAGCCAGTGTAAAACAAATGGGCCTGGGAGCTTGAATTCTACAAGCTGCTTCTGATGTCTATAAATTACTATACATGTGATGCTGCTACTTTGCCCCATATGTGTTTCTGCAGATAATAATCAGACAGCAAACCAATTAAAAATGCCTTTCAGCCTACTGTGTTGCCCTGTTCCTCTTCTTAAGGCTAGTAGCTAATTTGCCATGAACTGATGCTGCAGTATGTGGCTTGTTGGCAACATCTGCTAAGATCTGAATAATCTTCCCAGCAACTTAAATTTTTCCCGACAGGACAGTGAGTGAGAGATAAAAACTCAAAACATCTTATATGTTAAAGTCATTAAAATACAGAATGACACTTCACTAGGTCTGAGAAAGATGTCATGAAAGCTAGTCATAGATTTTTATAACAACAGCAGTTGATTTGGCCACTGAGCAAGTTGACTGTCCTAGTGATTACTGGCTGCATCAGAATTAGACAGAAGTAATGCTCAGCTACTTACAAGTATACTGCTCATCACTTTAATCAGGCAGTTAACAAAGCCACACCATTGCTGTGTATATTTGAATTAGAAATACCTATTGGCAGAAGTGTAACACTGTGCTTAGTAGCAGACAGGCTATGTACATCTCTGGTGAAATGCCACACACTGTCCTTTAGCAGAAAATACACCAGAGAGACATGAGTTTCCTACATGGTATTACTGACAGTTACAATGCTATATTATAAGCCTGGATTCAGTTTCACATCTACATACAATGATTCAGTTCAGACAGAAAGAAGGACCACCTTTAGGAAGCCAAAGCATCAGTCTGCAACAAGTTCTATGGCTTTTCCCAAATTTACTTAATGGAAATTTTCAGAGATCGTGATCCACAGTTACATTGAATCCTCAAGACTGATGCCTGCACAGCTTGCTTACCTAGAAAGGCTGTCTTCCATGTAATTCCATATAATTACAGCCAACAGGAGAATTGTCATTCTCAGATTTTCTTGCTTTATGTACGCATGTGTGTGGCATTGCCCCCCTCCTTAAGTAATCATGTCCCGTCATAAAGAAACCATCTGTGTTTAGTTTAACAGCTTATTTCACAGGAGCTATTTCTGTCACCCTACACAAGGAAGATGCCATGGCTTTGGTTCTCAGAATCCATCTGTCCTTCCCAGGCACAAGGAATAACTTTACTAATAACTTGCATTTTAAAAACAGGTGCAGAGGAGTAAAGGAAACAAACTGAAGGAAAGGAAAAAATGGAAGGAAAAGTCAAAAGAAGCAGTCCTGTATTTCTCCAGGCAAAAGGGGCCCAGAGGTGTGGGGACATCAGGGTAGGCACAGAGGTTGTCTTTGTCTGATAAAAGTTGGAAAGGTCAGTTCATTCCAGTTTTTGTGCCCGCTGCTGCCAAACTGTGGAATAAATGTATAAAGCTTTCAAAACTTTCTCATACAAGTAAACAAATACCAGATGAGAGAATCTCCTGTATTTGGCTGTCAGAAGCTGTCTGGTGTCCCCAGAATATCTTAACTATCTTTATACTATGTACGCTCTTCAAGTAGACACACAGATTCGTATGTTCTTGTCTCACACAGGTATGGCACCAGTCAGACAGATGTTTTGACACAAGTAGATTACTTTTAAGAATATTTGACACTACAAATATTTTTTAAACACAGAGCAGTCATTATCCAATGATTTCACCTATTTTCCAGTGGCTTGGAAAGTCCACATCAGGACACATCATTTGAAGATGAGCTCTACTTATGTCTATGTGCACTACGGATAAAATTGGGTAAGCCAGATATATATAACTGGACTGATGGGTAAGTTTACTCTACAACTCCTCACCATCCTGCTCATCAACCTCCTCCATCAACAAGGTCAGTGACTCTCATCTGGACTGTGAGTCTCAGTTTCCTCCTTATGGGGGGTGTGGGGCTTAAGAGTCAGGGACAATATGCTTCTCATCCTCATCCTAGCATGGAAACATCAATAGAGAACTCACTTGGGCATAGATACTGGTCTTGTTTCCAGGACCCACAGTTTCTGATACAGTATCAGGAAGTGTATGTGAGGTAAGGCCTCTGAAAAATTGTGCCTCATTAATGTTTATAAACAATAATCAGTTTGATAGATGCAGTGCTACAGATTGCTCCACTGTGGTATCTACTGATTGCTCCTAAAAAATCTCCATATGTCAAATTCACTAATATTTTAAGAAAGATCATCCTGAATTATCTAGATCTAGAGGATCATCCCTAAACTCTTTGTTCATCAAGCTTGCACTTCATTTGCATTTTGTCTGCATTTTCTCTGCCATTCCAATTCATTTCTATCAAAGATACCTCTTCTCCTTGAGGAACTCACTGAACTACAACACTCTCAATTTGTATACTTTAGAAGTATAACTGTATGTCTAAAATTTTATAGGTTTCTGAGTAAGAGATTTCAAGACTGAAATTAATGGAAGCAGGTATGTAAAAATAAATTAACCATTCATGCTTTTTAGAAGATACCTGAGCTGATGAGTCTTCTGAAGTTCACTAAATGACCGCAGCACACAGCAGAGCATGGGCATGCTCTGTGAACAGCTTGATCTCTTCTCCTTTATGGGAGATGACCTCCTATATGCCCTCCTAAAGGGCAGTGCTACCCCCTCCACCCTGCAGGCTTTTAAGGAGCTTCCACAGATATGACAGGCATGGCCATACCACCCACATTGTGGCACTGTCCTGAATTTTACTGGAGAAAGGCTGAGGGAGAGGCAGGGAGCATGCAAGCTGGAACCCATCTTCTGCCACTTGAAGATATACATCATATAAATAACAAAATTTCCAACCATAAAGGTCAAACACCTTTAATGTTATTTAGGAGAATAAATTAAAACAACATATTCACTTGTTTCAATTAGACAGAATATGGGCAAACTTCAAATTATTTCAATTTGCCTTTACAGAGCATCATTTACAGACCCTGTAGTTACCTCAAATTTGGTCAGGTCTATTTTCTCACCCAAATGGGAAGGCTCTGGAAGTCGTCTAGGGCTGGCACAATGATTCAGTCCTCTGACAGACCTCTGATTATTTCCAGATTTCCTGATCTCAACTGACTCTAGACTGAATGGCTCCAGAGCCTTCTGAGAACTTAAGATATGTCTCCAGACATCACCATTTCTCATTCTGAAGAGGGAACAGAATCAATACTCCTAACACTGTAATAACCTGTGCTTTGGTAAATTTGATTATTGGTTTCAACATGTGCCTGCTGCCTCTCACTCTGTCACTGTCTACCTCCAGGAAGACTTTGTCTCTAGCTTGTATAGTCATAAACATCAGTCAGACACTCCTGAGCCCGTTCTCCTTTAAGCTGAGAAAATTCATCCCCATCAGCCTCTCTTTGCACATCATGTGGTCCAGGCACTTCCCCAGCTTGATCAGTTTACACTGGACTCTGTCCAGTATGTTCAAGTCCTTTTTTGTACTGGGGAGCCCAATACTGGAGTTGGCACTCCAAGTGAAGCCTCACAAGCACCATGTCAAGGAAAATAATCTCTTCTCCCAACTTACTGCTGTAACCTTAAACTGTCAACAAAAGACCAGGTCCTTCTTGTTGCTTATCCTTTCTTTTCATATGACTTTGTCCTGTGCTGATGTTAGTATGTGGGCCAGATCACATGCTATACACACTGAAGTTTACTTTCTGTAGATACCACTAATATGTCTTGAGTTTTTTTCACCCCTCTAAATGCTGACTGAATCCCCTTCCTTCAGTGTCTCCAACTGTCTGAAAAACAAGGTATGAAGAGAGAGACTTGGATGAAAAGAGTAAGAGAACAGAAGTGTCATATGTTGATTCATGAAGCAACAAAATGAGAGGTATCAACACTTATTCCTATTCCTTTTTATGAAAGTATCATTGCTTTGGGAAAATTTAGCTGTAAAGAGGAATCAGGGCTAGTCCAGACTTTTTACCTCAGAAAGAATGACACTTTTGTCTCTGACTTCAACAATAGTAAGTTCACAGATCCTTTGCCAAACCATACAGTGAACAAGGAGGATGATGTGTCACAGCCACTGATGTGTAGCACACAGCTGCCAGTAGCATCCTTTATTGTAACAGCCATAGACTACCTTCTGTGTTGATTAAAAAGCCTTTTTGCAACTTCTGGCAAGAGAAAGAAAAAAAATAATATATATATATATATATATAAGGTAAAATGGATAAAGGTAACAAAAATGTAGGATTTGTGCTCATCTGTAAACTTCCAGGTTTGTGGAACAACCTAGGAGTTTCAGCCGCTACCAAAACTCTGGAATCTGTGTTGGAGAAAGGAATTTGCAGAACCAGAAAGAATAGGCAATGCCACACTCCCTGTCTCTAAAAAGGAGGGCTGGAGGGGGTCTGCAAACTATTTTTTATGTCAGGGAATGATTATTTTGTAGTGAGACAGAAATTATCTCATTTAAATAACATTTTTCCTACAGTACTTTCTCAAAGCCCAAAGGCTACTCTTCCAAAAAATGAGATTTTTGGCAGCCCCAGAGCTTTTCTCATATTTCTGTCTGTCCTACTCATACTATAAACAGTATTCTTACAAAATAATTTCTAGACTACAATTTCTTCATCAGACCACTGGAGGAGGAAGGAAAAAAAAATGCATTTTATGTAACAGCAGCTGCAGACAGTTACTTCGTTGTGCTGTAAAAATCCAACATTTGTTAGCAAAACAATCCAATTCTATGGACAGGATTATATGGGAGGTCAGGCTAGATGTTTGAATAACCATTTTTGGCATTAAAACCTATGAAAACAACTATTATTTCAGTATCATAAACAGTGTTATTAAATACAAATGCAAAATGTCTTCATTCTAACTGCCCCTTGAAATTTTTATATTGTACTGGAGTCACTCATCAAACTCAATGTAGTTTATGGTCTGGGGATAAAGTCAAGCTTCTTAGAGGATGGAAGAGGCTGTGGAAGATAACAAACACATACTAATAAGAATTCATGAGGAACAAAACTAAATTTGTGGCAACTGGGGGAAAAAAAGTCCTTGTAAGTTTGCATTTAACTTCAAAAGCAAATATAGCACTCTCCTGAAAAAGCTGTCAGCCCAGGGCTCAGACAGGAGCACTCTGTGTTAGTTAGGAAGTGCTGGAGGCCCCAGAGAGTGGTGCTGAACGGTGCTGATTCAATTAGCAGATGGTCACCAGTGGTGTCCCTCAGGGATCAGTGTTGGGTCCAGTTCTGTTTAATATCTTCATTGACAATTTAGATGAGGGGTTGAGTCCATCATCAGCAAATTTGCAAATGACACTAAGCTGGGGGGGAGTGTGGATCAGCTGGAAGGCAGGAGGGCTCTGCAGAGGGACCTGGACAGACTGGAGAGTTGGGCTGATTCCAATGGGATGAGGTTCAACACGGCCAAGTGCCGGGTCCTGCACTTTGGCCACAACAACCCCATGGGGAGCTCCAGGCTGGGCACAGAGTGGCTGAGAGCAGCCAGGCAGAGAGGGACCTGGGAGTCTGGATTGACAGGAAGCTGAACAGGAGCCAGCAGTGTGCCCAGGTGGCCAAGAAGGCCAATGGCATCCTGGCCTGGATCAGGAACAGCGTGGCCAGCAGGTCCAGGGAAGTGATTCTGCCCCTGTACTCAGCCCTGGTGAGGCCACAGCTCGAGTCCTGTGTCCAGTTCTGGGCCCCTCGGTTCAGAAAGGAGATTGAGGTCCTGGAGCAGATCCAAAGGAGGGCAACCAGGCTGGTGAAGGGACTCCAGCACAAGTCCTGTGAGGAGAGGCTGAGGGAACTGGGGGTGTTCAGCCTGGAGAAGAGGAGGCTCAGGGGAGACCTCATCGCTCTCTACAACTCCCTGAAAGGAGGCTGGAGCCAGGGGGGGGGTTGGGGTCTTTTCCCAGGCAGCTGCCAGTAGGACAAGAGGGCATGGTCTTAAGCACTTCCAGAGGAGGCTTAGGTTAGATATTTGGAAAAAAATCTTTACAGAGAGGGTGATCAGACATTGGAATGGGCTGCCCAGGAAAGTAGTGGATTCTCCGTCCCTGGAGATATTTAAAAAGATGCTGGATATGGCACTCAGTTCCGTGGTCTGGTAACCACAGTGGTAGTGGATCAGGTTTTGGACTTGATGATCTCTGAGGTCCTTTCCAACCCAGCCAATTCTGTGATTCTGTGATATTAAAGCATCCACTGATAGACCACTTCAGACTGTTAAATACACTTTAGTGTGAGAAGTTAAAGTTGATTACTTTCATAAATCATGTGAGAACCAAAGGAATTGTCATTAGTAATGCTGAATAAAGTACTGGTTAGATTGAGAGTATTCCCCTTACTTTTATTCCTGTACATATATGAACAGTTGAAGTACAATCCTTTTCCTGCTAACACTGCTCAGGGATTAGGTTTAAATTTGTGGGTTGTTATGGCAATAGCTAAAAGGGTGGCTTTATTGATGAATGCAAGTACTTTTTGCCTTGTTGGTCTCAAGGATTATCTTGGAATTTTACTGAACAGAGGAAATGAAAATTGCTCCCACTTCTGGCCAGGGATTATTGCTGTCAATTTAGCAGTCCTGTGATTCTCTGAAATATCTTGAGGATAAGTAACTGCCCGGGAAACTGGGTGCAGTCACTCACCACAGCTCTGGCAGAAGCTTGAGATAATCACCCAGTGCCCTAAACTCCATAGCACCTTCTAAGTCAGATCTTAAAAAAAAAAAAAAAGAAAAACACAACAAACAAACAAACAAACAAAACAAATAGAAAGAGGTCCACCAAGCTCTTGGACTTTCAAGACAGGAAAAAAACAATCATGCAAGCAATGAACTAAAGCACTTAGGAGAGCTGTAAGTGGCTCCACCAAACAGATGGTTACATGAGCAGGCTGTTTCCTCGTAGGTATTTTAAAGAATGTTTTTGGATTTTATATGTTCTATAAACAATTTTAAATGCAGTGTGGAGTTACTTGGGATGAAGGGAAATATAAGAAGCTAATAGGATGGGTGTGTAGGATGAGGGAGGACATGAAGGACAAGCTGTCTGAAATATGAAGATCTGAAGTACCAGCATGTCTGGTTATTTGAGTGTCCCTAGCAGTCAAATAATGAGCCTTCTTCACGTTTTGCCTTTCTGTACTTGGCTTACTTAGACAAATTTGTAGGCATTAGGGTCTGTCTGGAGTTATTTCCAAGATCTTTTTTTTTTTTTTTTTTCACTTTTAACTTTGCAGCTGAGGCAGCCTTGTGAAAAAGACGCTTTGAAAAGAAACATTACCAAATATGTCTTTTCTCCTGCCTATATCTTCTATTTCCACAGGAAAGGGACACAGGCACAAGCAGACCAATGGAAACGCTGAAGTGGTCACCAACACTGGACGAACAAGACAAACCCTGCCTGGGGCCCTGCTCTCAGAGAGGAAACCACTGAAGGTAAATGTCCCCAACAGCAAAGGGGACACTCTCACCTTGGCATTTCTGCGAGTTCAGCTCATCCTCCCCTTCCAGCTGCCCTTGGCCCCGCCTGGCTGAGCACCTCTGAAGGTTGTTTTGCTTCCCTCAGGGGCACTTTGTAAGTTGCAGACACCAAAGTCTGTCTATTTTTGTCAGGGGACAGCACTCACACATGTAGAATAACTGCACCCCTTGGTATTAATGCTTCCTGCCAGAGCCTCAGCTTCTCCCTTCTCTGTGTTTCCAGAGATTTTACATAATCATAGAATAAGAGTGGAGCAAGAGCTGCTTGTTCACTCCTATTGCTTTTCTCATACAAAACGTTTTGCAGAGTAACATCTGCATGTGGAAGTCCTGAGTAAGGTGTGTCTAGCATTGTGCTGGCGTGCATAAAATAAAAACAGTTCTTGCAGTTCTCTTCATTGCTGCCCAGTCCTACAATTTGTTCATTATTTATTTTTCCCCAAAAGAATCCTAGCCTCTGGAGTCACAATTACTTAAGTGTTCTTATTTTCATGTATTTAAGCTCCTCTGCCTTTCTCCAAAGTGTTACTGTGAAGTTTAACACAAATTAAATCCAAATTCCTAAGTAATCATATTTACCCTTTTTTCACTCTTCCCTGCTACTTTTGACTCCACTTTTTCTGTATCCTATAATAGCCATACCAGACTTGAGACAGTATGGATTACAGCTGATACAGAAAAATGTAAATGATGGTCTCTCATTGATTGTCTTTTGACAAAACAGAGAGCTGCTGCCAGGCAAAAACTCCTTAGGCTTAGCTCTGCCTTCTGGAACTAGAAATTTAAAAGATACCAGAGATGATCAAGTAGATAGTCCTGGTCAATAATATGATAAGCAATTTTCCTTAGGAAAATCGACAAAAATTATTCTAGATAGGGAGAAAATCTTGAAATTGTGGCTGTTCCATTTCAGAATAGAAACAAATTTGGATTATTAGGATAGCAACCTTTCCCTAAACTCTTCTTTTGCAAATTCTATTTTGAATGGATGTTTTTGTTCTGCTTTCTGTACTCCCTCTTTGTGCCATTGTATTGAAATACAATTCAAACTAAGTGAGACTTGTGAAATCTCTTTTTCTACAAAGAACTGAAGTAACGTTACAATTTAACAGCTCAAGAAGCTGGGACAGAGTTTGGATTTTTCTGGATAGCAACTTTTTGTTGGAGTTAACAGATGAAGCTGCAGATAGGACTGTGACCAATAAGGTGCAAAGAATTAGGAAAAAATATTATGTATAACAATGACCTTGGGCTGAGTTTCAGAGGCAGAAGATAATGTCTGTGTAGAGTTTCAGGCAGAAGCATTATGTGGCTGAGGGGTATGTTTATGAAGTGTCTCATTTGGTGATTCCAGGCTAGCAAAGTTACAAACCCTAGATGACCTTACTGGTAAGCCATTTGGAGCTTAGGTAATGAAACCTTAGAGGTAAGGCAGTTTGAAACTGGTAGGTGGACATCTAATAACAGGTTTTGTTAGTTTTAGCAAATATCTACTGCCCATGACTGCTAAATTAGACACAAAGTTAACAAAAGAGGCGAAGGTAGATTTGAAGCTAGTGAAGTGGTGGTCAACAGGTAACTTCAGGCCAGCAAAACTTGGGTGAGATCATAGTCAGGGCAATGTGCAGGACTTCAGCAGATATGGTCAGGACTGAGAGGCAGTGCCATCAGAGGGACACTTCAGAGCAGGTGAAGCTTCAGGTCAGTGGCTTTGTTTTAGGGCCTCCATCAAAGATTGCTTATGGTACAGACCAGGGAGATTGAGGTCACTGTTTTTCAGGTATAAAATTCTCTCTGGCCCTTCAGCTGGAACATAGAGGGGGAAGTTATTCATTGACGTTCTATGAACTGCAATCAGCAAATTATTGTTAGTCATCTCTAACCAATACTTTTTGCCTTTGGAATAAGTCAAATAATGCATAATATTCCCTGATTACATCCTGAGAAGATGGATAACAACTGCCTCCTGTTATGACTGTGAACATATCCAACCTCTCCCCCAAGTCCCTCGTGTCACTCATCCCCCCTTTCCACAAAGCCCTTGTGCCTACATGGGTAATTGCAACCATTCTGAATTTTTGAGCTCTTGGATTTTTGGTGGTTTTTTTGCTTCTTTCCTGCTCCCATTCCTCTCTCTGGCCTTGTAATACTCTGCAGACTCTGAACAATGGATTAGCTGTTCCCTCCAGTCAAGGTTTCCAGAAATAGTCTTTAGAGTTCTGCCATATGTTTATCTTTCTTAATACTCCAAAGGGCAGCCCCCTCATGACTCATGGGCAAACAAAGGTCTTGAATGGTTTGTTTATTCTTCTGAGTTAGATGGCACTGCCCTGGGGCTTGCCATGCGGGCAGCAGAGGAGGTAAATTCTGTTGCATGTATTTAATAACAAACAACATCATATTTACCCTGACCCAAACTGCTAGGACTCAGAATGATGGTCAGAAAATCTAACTTCCCTCAGGTAGCCCCACTCTGACATTGTTCCTGGAAAGGGTTTGTTCCACATACCAGTACACTCCTACACTTGTGTCCATTCCCATGCAGAGCCATTTCTGGGAGAAGCAGAGGAGGAGTAGGGACCCTAAATAACTCAGTTTCTGACCTTCTCCCGCTCTGACACAGTCACTGTATGACCCTTGTCCATCAGCCATAAGGTATATTGACTCATAAAGAACGAAGGCAAACACCAGTGGCAGAGCCCCAGAATTCAATATTAAATAATTTTACCACGCATGACAAAGACATAACCTCAAAAGCCAGTCACAGAATTAAATGCCCATCAAAAATAAAGGTGTCCAGAAGAGCTGAAATGTGGGGCTATGACATGTTCTTCAGAGTACTGAATATAGGACAAGGTTAAGATGGAAAAGCAACAGGTATTGTATGACATTTTGTCAGTCTCCTCATGAGTTCTGGGAAGGGATGCTGGCTGGGAGAATCATAGAATGGTTAGAGTTGGAAGGAGCCTTAAACATCATCCAGTTCCATCCCCCCTGTGTGGGCAGGGACACCTTCCACTAGACCAGGTTGCTCTGAGCCCCATCCAACCTGGCCTTGAACACTTCCAAGGAGGGGGCAGCCACAGCTTTCCTGGGCAACCTGTGCCAGTGTCTCACCACCCTCACACTAAAGAATTTCCTCTTAATCTCTAACCTAAATCTCCCCTCTGCCAGTTTAAAACCATTACCCTTGTCTTCTAACTACAAGACCTTGTAAAAATAATAGAGCTGCTGTTTCACACACAAAGATGCAAAATAAAACAGTTGAAGGAAAATAAAGTCTATGCCTATGTAGCTGAGTGCTCCCAAGATGTTCATGGTCCTCATTTGGAGAGGGATGGACAGGAAAACTTGGAAGTTGGCACAAGGGTGAGCAAGTATCTTGAGATCTCAGGATCATGTTCCAAGGGAAAAACCTATCAGATCACCAAAGAAGGAAGATAAATCAAGATTATTGCATGCTGACAAGGAAAATAAGAGGGACTGGGACACGGGTATCTGAACATTAGTGTTTTACGTGGAAACTAGCTTCTATTTCAGAATAATATGGACCTCCCACATATAGGAGCTATGGCATATGAGACATGCATATGAGACAGGAGCTATGGCATATGAGACAGGACACCTAAGACAGCAGAAGCAACTTCTTCTGGCACGTGGATGGATACCAAACTGACTGTCACTTTCTTTGAGAGCTTAAAAATCAGACTAGGGAAGTAAAGATATCTGACCTCTCTGAAATACAGTGAAATTACAGAAACTCAGTGCATACAGGATGATCACATTTCTGTACCTCCAAGTCAGTCATAAAATTTTTCCAAACGCCTACTCACTCAGGGGGGTCATCCCTGGAAATTCAGCATAGTGAAGGTTTGGAGGCCCAGGAAACCAGTGAACATCAGCAGGCTGCTGTAGGGAACACTTTTCCCTTACAAACAAGGACATTCTGTTCCAAAGACTCTGCTGATCACAGCTGTGCAAATAGGGTGAGAAGGAAAGCCTTTCTCTGGAGGGAGGATTTAAGTCTTTCATAGGTCAAGCTCCATCTGAAATACAAGCATAGACCAGGACAGATAGTGAAGCACGAATAGAACATTGAAGTAGACTTCAAGATAGTACTTAGTATATGAGAACCTTTTTAAAGATTCAGAAGGCATTGGTGATATCAATATATATTTCCATAATATCAACATCAACGTTTCCAAGGTATTCAACATAGCTACCAGATTTCAACATCAACAGTAAATGAAAGATGAGCTTCTCTTCTTAGGGGTAGAAAAGGTGAGTGAAGAAAAAAAAGATATTATGCTGGCAAATATTTTGTTGCTTTCTCTGACCCACTCTAATAATCGTAAGTCAAAATATTTTGCAACAGGAAGGAAAGGATAACTTGTACACTGAGGCCTTTTATAAGAAAGGAAGTTCAGTAAAGTGTGTATTTCCTTCACATCAGAGAAACAAATACTTTCAGCATCAAAAAATGGAAAAACAGAACAAGTTTTCCAGGCAGTGTTCACTTCATTTCACAAGGCAGGTAGAAGTCCTACAGAAAAAGAGTGAGACACAAGTTCAGATGCTGGAGTTCAGTTTCATGCCGTACTGAATATTCTGAAAGTTATAATGTCTGAAGCTTTCCATTGTCAAGGTTTCAGGCACATATTTCTTTCTTTTTATTTATGAATTTATTTCCTACCTTCACATACTGCATTGTTAAATTCTACATGGATGGCATTGTCTGTGCCATCTTGGGAGCACACTAACAGTTGCATGAAAAAGGGAGCAGGTTTCTGCCTATGTATTTGTAGAGAACTGCAAAGACCGCAGTTTACTGCTGGAGCACTAGATTCATAAGGAAAGAAGCATAAATATTTTTTTCCTGTTTTGGACATGTACAGATAAAAATATTTTTTTTAGCACACAAGTATATTACAGAATTTAAGGCTGCAAAGTTAAATGCTGTATTTGAGGTTTCTATAATGGTATAATATACATTGTAATTTTGAGACAAAGAGTCTGCTGCAGTGTGACTGGCCTTTTCTTCAGCAGTGAAAGGGAGTCAGCCTATTACTTCATAGAAGTCATCTCGTAGGTGCTAAGGATCAGGTAGGATCCGTTGCTGCTTTTAGTAAAGACATACCAGGATGCTGTTCTATGGAACTCTTAACTGGGAACTATTAACTGTTTCTGCTGAATTTTTGTCTGCATCTGTTCTTGTAAACCTCAGCATTGCATGTGACATCACAAACAGAGTCACTGGCTTCAGCCGTGTAACAGAAAGCACAGAATATCTCTGGTTTTTCTGGTTTTTCTTCACATATATCCTAATGTTTTCAGGCAGGGTGGTTCAACAGAAAAAAAAAAAAACCAACAACAACAACAACAACAAAAAAAACAAAAACAAAACAACAACAAACAAACCCTGAAGCCTGCGTGTATATTATTCAATGGGATTAAAGTGTCTGACCACAAATGGAAATAACCATAATAATTCATTTGCCTCTTTTTTTTCTGTAAGAATAACCTTTGCCTTGACCTCACACAAGTAAAAAGAAAGGTTTTGTGAGAGTAATGTGGAAGTTTGTCAGTGCAATGTTTCTGGTCATTCCATTACCAGCTGCCAAATCCTGATGTCAGTCCTTAGCCATCTAGAAGGTTCGTTCACTGGGTTTTGCCGATGAAAGTGCTTTAACTTCAGAAGTTAATTGTTTGCAAACTATAAAAGCTTCATTATTCTTTCAGTGCCTGGTTCTGTTTCTGTTGAAACAGGTGGTAATTCTGACCAGTTCCCATGAGCCCTTTTACCCTTTATTTAAATCAGTTTACTTTCCTTTATATGAAACAAATTGATAACCATAGGACCAATAAATCATCAGCATAGCTCTCTGTCATGTGTATCAGAAATACTGAGAAACCGCATGGGATAAAGGTAATTTCAACTCCTTACACATCCTATTCTTTTCGACTTTCCTGAATGTCATTTTTGATTTACTATCTTGTTTTCATATGTGGATGTTTAGGCACTTTGATTAGCTTGAAATGCTCAGCCTGCTCCACTTCACAGCTGTCAGTTGCTCATTACTTCCAGTAATTGCTCCTTGAATCATAGCTTACATCTGCCATGATGTCAGAACATCATCAGGATAACCTGAATCAATTTCCTAACATCAGGTTATAAAGTATCATACAGTTTTCTACATCAGGCTCTAAACCGCTCTTCAAAAGGTTGAGATTCTTCAAAATTGCCTTTCAAAAGAGATTATGTCCTACTAAGGGCCCGCTGCAGTGCTCACCACCACATTTTACATCTCTAATGAATATTAATAATATCATATTAATATTGTACTATACTATGACAACATATTCTATATTACTATAGTATATTATATGGTGTATATTAAGTATTATGTATGTCACATGTTTTATATTGTAAATTCTATCGTATTAATACTCTAATGCTGTTCTGTTAGTGTAATTGTATCTACATTTATTGTATACATTAGTATATTATTATAGGTATATATTCATATATATATATATATCTTGCTGTCTATATATACATATATTTATAGGTATATAACTATATAGGTATGCCATAACTGTGTCTGTATATAGACTGTAGAAGTGATTAATTTTCCACTGTTAAAAACATGGTTTTTTTCCTACCTGGAATTTATCCAGTCTTAGTTATATCCACTGACTTATACCATACTTTTTTTTATCTGCTAGATTAAGGTGCAAAATCTTAATGTGAATCTTTCCTTTAGACAGAAAATAGACTAAAATAAATTCACTGGTAAGTTGTCCTTAGGGGTACATATGCTGCTCTTCTTAAGAGTTTTCATAGCTAGAGCAATAGTACTGATTGCAGCCATCACCATTAATTTCTTGGACTCTGTATTTGTTAGGTATGTTAGTAACCATGTGACAAGTGATAGTCTGTTGTTGCTTTGAATTTTTTATTTTTTTTTAAATTCTCATTGCAGCATTGGCTACATGTTGGGCTACCAGTGAGTGCAAGAGGCCACAACCAGACCCAGAGGACTGGTGAAGGGTAGATGATGGTAAAGCAGGAGAGGGAAAGAGTCTGACACCTTCCCTTTGACTTGGACTGATGGTTATCTGGTGCCAGCATGTGTGAGTCTATAGTTCAGCCCCAGAATTTTGAGGGACAAATTGTTCACCCTACTCGGGGCTCTGGGGTCAGTGCATCACCTTCCCATTCCTGCAGGACTTCTTTGCTAAAATCCTCTGCAAGGTATTGGCATCCTACTTTTTTCAGGGCTTTGGCTTCATTCAAGACCCTGTGGCACCATGGTCTGATATTTTTATTTCTTTTTTAGCACAAATAGAGATGTGACATGTTTTCAGTTGACAAGGCTACACCCATGTCACAATGACAGCAGACTGGATTTCTGCCTGGATTTGACCTCATATGCCAACAAAATAACTGTCTTCCTCTTGCTGTCTCTCTGAAGGTGTTTGGCTGATTAGCATCCGAACTCAATACTGAGACTTTTCCTCTATCACCATGGCTTGTGTGTCTCCCTTTCTTTTTTTTTTTTCACGTTACAAGGAGATAAATTTTCGATTTTGTCTTCCCTTAAATTTTCATCTGATATAGTCCTACTCAACAGTAAATATTCATAGCACTCCAAGAATTAGAGATACTTACCTGAAGTATAAACATATTATTGTTTAAAAGCCACATCAGTGAAGATTTGTATGGTGTGGAAAACTTTACTATCTCTTTCCTGGAAAACCCCCTCTTCCTAAACTGTGACAGGAAGAGATATCTAAGAAAGTGAAGGACATTATTTTCCCCTGGAAAAAGACTGTCTAAATATTTTTCAGCTTGTTTCTTCATAGGTACAAGTAGCCAGGTGTCTTATGCAGTGAATTAGGCCTCCAGTAACATTATTTTAAGGCAGCTGTACAGCTTCACAGAATCATAAAGGTCATGGACAGATTAAATGATCCAAGATGATATTCTCATTTTTCCATTCCTCTCCTGGTAAATTATTGTTCTCTGAGATGTGTTTTCCAGTGCTTTCTTCTCAGTTCTGTTTAAAGGAATCAAACAACGGGGGTTCCTATTGTTTTCTCAGGAGGTTATTCCAGAGCCAAAGAAATTCTTAGTAGATGCAATCAGTGAACTTCTCATAATATTATTGTGTTTTCATGTATCTCATTTTGTTAACTTCAACCATCTTCAAATCATGTATTTGTATTTACACTCTCAAAGTCCTTTTAGGTAGTTGCTGAAATTTATGTATGCATGTTCACCCAGCTCTGTGTTGGACTTAATTGAGATCTGTATCAGTGGGCCCTTTGCCCAGCTAGTATTATCTTGGATCTAATACACTGATTCCAAAAAACAGTGATCTGCTTATACAGATCCCTCAAAAATCAATTTTTCTTGCTTTATTTTTTTTAAAATCTTTTAATTTCTTTCCATTTGCTGTTTTTCTTCCCATTTTCTATAGACTGCATGTAATATTGCCATTTTAAATTATGTGTTTTTTATTTGGAAACAGATGTTAATGTGCCAATTCCTTCCATTGAAGTGGAGGTTCTCAAGCACTTTGAGCTAAGAATACATAGAATGAAACTTCCTTATCTCACAGATAAGCACCACGCTTTAAAAAGTTTCACCACACCATCCTCAACATTTTTAATTTGTACAAAGTCAAAGGCAGAACATAGAAAACTTACTCATATTCATGCCAAAACAGAGCCAACTTCTGCCTTCCATCAAACAGGTGTCATTTTTATTATGACCAACAAGCTACAAAAGACTTGCAGATGATATAATTTGGTTTGCAGCATAAACCAAATGCCTTTCAACTTATTCAGTTGGATGGTGAGAAAGCAATCCTGTGAAAGCACATTCTTACAGAGTTAAAATGTGTCTATAAAAAAGATTCCTCTGTTCTTAAATTGCAGTTGAAAGTGCCTTAAAGTGCCTCAGTAGTATTTCATTCTCCTGCAAATGTTATGAATGTCAAAAAAAGCCCAAGTTAATTTCTGCTGAAACTTCATAGTCAAAATGCACTATAGATTTTTTCAGAAAAAAGTATGCAGAAGATTTGTCAAACTACAGAACTTGTAAGTTCTGGATGTTACAAGTACCTAATGAGTACACTATGCTACAAGCACCTTAATTTCATGACACTTGAGATAGTATTTGAAGTAATTTCCATCTGGCTCACTCTCAAGCATTTGCTGTTGTCCCTTTCTGAACTACAGCTAAACAAAAAATGTGAAAGGCTCTTTTCCACATTGAATTCCACAATTCTCAGCTCACATTTTCTCTTTCAAGATCCATATAATTTATTAGCCTGGAAGGCAAGAGGAAAGATTAAAAAGCTTTCAAGATGATGTAACCTGGGTTGTAGAGTAGGTCAGGATGTAAGTTCAAGCCAGTGTGCAAAGGAAATTGGGTGGCTCTCTTGTCCAGGAGTAGGAAGCAAGAAGCAAATGGCCTTTACAGTACAGATACCTCAACATAGGCACTGCCTACAGTGACCAAATCGTAAAGTCAGTGGTACCCCAATCTATGCAAGTAGAGAGAACTTACAGATAAAAATGGCACAGCCAAGGGAGAGCTAGTGCAGTATGTTTCCATATTTGCAGCACATCTTGCCTGCTACCTACTTTAAGTCCATAGTTGGAAAATAGACTCTTCCCTTTCTCAGTAACAGTTATTCAGATTTCTTGAGGCTGATCTAAGAAATCGTTGTTTACTGCAATTGTCCTGTAACACAAATCAATGGAAAAAAGCTTTTGCTGAATAATAGGGTCAGGTTCTTTTCCTTCATGAGCACATCTGAAGTTTTCTTCATGAGTCTGTTCATAGGGATGTTACAAAAAACTACAATTATTTTCCACTAACAGAACTGGAAGGTGTAAAAAAAAAAACAAAAAACAGTTGTGCAAATTTAAACAAATAAGCCCAGCTGCCCCCTATAGCAATTGGAAAAAAATCAGCACTTCCAGTAGGTAATTCCTTTCATCCTCCCTACAGCCATCCAACAGATTACTTGACCTTTGAAGAGGTATCTATGCCTTTCTGTTTGTGTGTAAGGTGAAGGTATGTGTACAGACTTTCTTACTGCATTTGTCAACACAGATTCTTTGACTGAGAGATGCCTTGTAGGCCATGACAAGAGGAGATGGGATGGAGAGTAAAAAGGCGTAGGCAGTGGCAAGTCAGAACATCTGTCTGTATATTCCTGCTCCTTTCCTCACAGAAGAAATGCAGCCTTAAATATAAACATGCAGATGCAGCTGAATTTAACTACGGCCACTTTAGTCTTCTACCTGTTTTCGGCAAGCCCCTTGACAAAGCAGTAGAGCTTATTAAAAATATAATTGTTGTGAAAAAATGGTTTAAAAGTTTCTAAATGCCTTTCTAATTGCCTCTTTGAAAGATTCTCATGCCTTCCTATGACTTTCAGTATGAGAATAGCTTGTCAGTGTCCAAAACGAAAAAATAGTGCATAATTCACTGTATCAAGCAGGTGAAGTGTTTCTGTTTGTTAGAAGGGGAAAGCCCTTCTGAATAGTGCAAAAGGGTTAGTATTTTAACTTAAGCTATGCAACAGGACCTCAGACAAAATGTGAATGATTTTTATGTCAGTGTTACATATTTATTACGATTTTGTAAACTTTATAATCTTCCAAGAAGTTATTACATGCATAGGTGCACATTTTAGTTACTCCTCCACAGAAAGAGAATGCCTCCATTTGCTGGCAGGGGTTACCACCATGCCACTGCCCAGGAGAAAAGCATGAGTAGCATACAAAGATGCAGTATGTCTCTCTTGAGGCTTCCAGGAGAGCTCCTTCAGGGGAGTTTTGTGAGGAGAATAGTGAGAAGATAAAGAGGGAAGATTTGGCACTCAGCTGACTTTCAGTATGCTTCTCATTTACAGAGATACAAAGTTAGCCTGATTTGCTTGTCTCGGGCCAGATATCATATCAGAAATTGATGATTTACAAAAACTTGGACTTTTTTTCCCACTTAAGTCTATATATTTTAGTAGTGTTGATACTGAAAGGTATCTATAATGTACACAGTGATAATGTTGTTTTACACAGGAATTACTTTAAGGAATTAGTTTTTTTCTGTGGCGAATTGGAAAGAAAACTGATTTGCTCCAAAGGCTCTAATCCAGTAAACATGAATACAGTAGTCATTTGTGCCTAGACAAGATTCTAGCACCCAAACTGCAAGGCTACCAAAAACCCAAGGGATCTCCATATGCCAGATGATTCACTTGCCCCCACTTATAATTCAGAAATGAAGAGACAGTATTTACTTCATTCAAGCAGTAAATCCAAACCAAGTGCTCCAAGCTTCTGCCCTCTGAGCAATGAAGGTGAGGCCAGGCAGTATATGGTCTTCAGAGACTGGGCAGGCATCTATGTGTGTGAGGTTGTCCTCTTCTATTTCAAGTAGCAGGCTTATGCTATTGTCTTGCATACAAATTCAGAGCTAACCCATCTGAGGGCAACTGTAGACCAAATTATTTACTCAGGATCCACAGTCTGCTTCCTGATGTTTAATGGTTTTTAAATTCGCTGGTATGGAGTACATTGAGTCCTCTGCTCTCTGAATGTGCTGGAAAGCACACTGCTTTTGTTGTCTTATAAGGTTTTGGTGGTGTGAGCTCTGTACCATCCTGCTGCAGGTGAATAACATGTAAGGCTTTTTTAGTATAGCCCAGGAATGTATAGGTAATCATGGAGCAGGCAGGGATGCAGAGAAGCAGGCATTAGCGAGAAGTTATACTAATGAGACAAAACATGGTGTACTTTTATTACCTAAAAAGTCATACAGAGATTTACTCTGAAAATCTTATCTGGTTCATTGATGTTATCTATCCAGCTATTCTGGTTGATAAAGGAAATACTCATAAATCCTTTGATACTCCATGGAAAATTATTTCATTCCACAGGGACATAAATTCCTGCTATCTCTAGGTCTTCATGGGACATAAAAGAGGAAATATAAGAAAAGAGCCTACGCTGTATTGGGATCTACAGAAAGGAATGGAATTTTGCCATTAACTTCAGTGAGGCAAAGATGTCTTCTT
The DNA here is from genome assembly GCA_023637945.1 of Phaethornis superciliosus. Classification (NCBI taxonomy): domain Eukaryota; kingdom Metazoa; phylum Chordata; class Aves; order Apodiformes; family Trochilidae; genus Phaethornis; species Phaethornis superciliosus. Next base: position 59,354,506 of record JAJQWJ010000003.1, read on the forward strand.
TAACTACAACATTTTTCTGATCACAGCAATTATTTTTCTTCTTTCTTTTTTTTTTTTTTTTTTTCTTTTTCTTTTAATGTTTTGTTTGGTTTTTTTGGTTTTGTTGTTGGTTGGTTTTTTTTGTTTTGCACCTCCTTTACCAGTTAGAACGTTATGAAGCCTCTGATTGAAATACGATGTGTTCTTTTACTGAACTTCAATTGCATCTTCCTGCAGTTGGCTATTTTAATATGTTAGGGTATTGACAAAAGCTTTTATTTTGGAAGCTTCCTTTTGCAATCGAATCGCCTATGAAGGCCTGATTCAGCAGAGGTTACCCAGAGAGTTTTGGAAAGGACCAAACTCATAAATAACCTTTGTGGTACTGGGAGCTGCAGAATAAGTGTCAAGAGTGGTTCTCACTGTCTGTACATAAGGGCCTCCTAAATTCATAAAAACTTTAGAAAGGATTGTCTACAAAAAACATCAGGAAGTTGAATGAGGTCAGAGGAAAAGCTATGACGCAAATGAGCTCAGCAGGGATATTATTAACCAATTCAGACATGCTGGTGATACAATGTAAATACCATCTTCAGGCAAGAAATCCTCCCCCAAAAGTCTTTGGTCAACACCTGAGCTCAATTCAAACTTGCCTGGAGGTGCAAAAGAATCATTGCATTCTTCTTAGGCTTTTTCCTGTTTATCTGCTTCTGCCTTCCTGAGTTTTAGCCTAAACTGAGTCACTCAGTCTTAGAAGTCATACTGGAAACTGCAGAACATCAGAATAACACCATTGTCATTGCAGGGTGCTACCTTAATTTCCAAACCTCAGGAGGTCCAGCAGCAGCTTCACTTATCCTGGTCATATAAACAAGATCAATTCTGTTCCCAAGAAGCTGAGACAACTGGCATAAAGAGCAAAGCAAGGCAGAGATGAGAGGCCTTGAGCTGCTGCTGGGCTGAAGCAGAAGCTCCCTGCTAGCTGCCTGCAGCTGATGCTGATACAAGGAGATGTTTGTACCAAGGGGAGAGCAGCTGAAGTTGTAGGCTGGGAGAATAACCCACAGGAGCAAGGTGAAGTTTAGGGAAAAGAGACCATAAAGCAACGAGCTTTAGCCCACTTTCAGACTGCAAAGGTTTTAGCTCCTGAGATTCAGCAGTGCCAAGAGATTGAGGAGGCTGACAGCTCATTTCACCTACAGGGGAAAGCCACAAGTTATTTTCATTCCTGGTGTTCCACTGTCTTTCCTGACTCTAACCAAGTGCCCTAGAGACAGGTGTTTGAGATGTTCTGGAAGAGTCTTGGTGTGACCTGATGGTGCAGGTTCCCTCACTCTCTTGGATGTGTTCCTGCTTCTAATAAGCCCTTGCAATGACAATAGTCCGGGGTCAGACACCCCACTCAGCATGCTGGCCTCACCCCAAGGAAGAACACCTCACATTTTGTGTTGTTGCACATCAACAGGCTGAGATAGTCTCAGGTGTTAAAGCTTCACTTGTCCCAAGAGTTGCCCTGGTACAGGACAGTCTAGAAGTTACAGCCATTTCTACTACAGGTAACATCACAGGAACCCCTTTAAAGCCTCTGAAGTTATTACAGTTAGTTAATATATCCCCCATGTATTTCAGTGTGTTTCAGGAATTTCAGTGTTTTGTGGGTTTAGTTTCAACTCAATTGCTATAAAGAGGTCTATGGAAAATGGGATTTACCAGGAGTCCTCAGCACTCCCCTAGACCTGCTTCTATTCAAAGAAATATCAGCACAACTTGATCTGCAGGGCATTTCAAAAGTCCTTCTTCAACCCCACTTTTGTGATGATGGGATAAGGTATTTTTCTATCTAAAACTTGAACTTTCCCACACTGTTTTGTGAATTGTAAACAATATTAAGAGGATTTTTCACCTCAAATTTCTGTAATGGCTTTAAGCTGGTTACTTAAAAGAAATTTGTTATACTTTTTCATCACTGGAGAAAAATAAAACACCTAAAAAACACACCTAATGATACCCTGAAAAACCTGCAGAGAATGAAAAGTCCAGGCTTATATGCAATTCTAAACAGGAATTACTTCAATATATTTTGATTCCTTTAATGAGCTCATTTTTCAGTAACTTTTCTTATCTGATATTCCTGGAGGGCCCTTGGCATTCCTCACATTTTTTCCCTTTTTCTTTCAGCTGCTTCAGTCCCCTTTCTACTTCAATCTTTCATTGAGATTCTAAGCTGAGTGACAGACTTTAATTAGGTGACACTTGTTGCTAAGGAGACATGCTTATTTAAACTAAATAAGAGGAGGTTACTTTAAAATCCAAATGCACTATAAATGGTAGCTTTATGTGTGGGAGGGGGCAATAGTTTTATCGGAGCTGTTATTAGCATATTTCTCATGTTATGTTGGAAAGAAACTTATAATAACCTTCATTTTTTTGCTTCCCAATATAACTCCAGTCTTGCCACTCTGCTAATTAAATCTTTTTCACAATTATGCAGTTAAAGTTTGAAGTGCCTGGCAAGCACTTTGATTTAAATCCTCTTGGAGTCAATGTTGCATTGTTATAAGGAGACCTATGCTTTAAGCATGCTTATTTTGGCATTTTGCAGCCCTGATTCTAGTAATGATAACTAAAAATAGTTGCTAGCTTTACTTTGAAAAAAAAGTAAATTGTTACTTTTCAGAGTACCCATTCTGGTTAGGTCTTGTCTGAATTATCACTTTGGAAAATGGAGTAAAAGGTGGAGGACTTACAATAATAATTATGTGAATATGAATGTGAGATGAAGCCATCGTAGTAGGCCTCCTATGTGAACAGAAGCATCCATTGGGATACTAATGTGTTTCAATCAAAGCCATTAAGAACCTTCTCAAATTAAAAAAAAAAAAAAAAGTGGATGAGATGGACAAAGGTAGGTGGGCAAGGAATGATAGAACAGATATTAAAACAAGTATACAAAGAAATGCAGTCAATCAGTATGTAGCTTCAGAATCAGAGAGATCTCCTGCAGAGATTAATGGTTTATATACGAAATTCCAGAGAGTTCTGTAACGTCCCACAGCTTTTCTTCCTGAAGTGCAATCTTACGCATTTTGGAATAGTGCCTGTGAAACAATCTTGGTTCAGTTTCTTCGAGTCCTATAAAACCTTGAATATCTTTCCATAAGAAGAAAGAAAAAAAATGTTTTGAAGTGAGTGAAAATTAATTTTTCACTAAGATAAGTGAAAAATAACTTGCTATCTCAATTATTATCAGGAAAGGAAATAAATGCTGGTTTTGTTGTAGTAGTAGCGATAAGGGAGATAATTACAGTAGTATTATGCTGCAGTTGTTTGTCTTTGACCTTGCCTTTTTCCTGGACAGTCTGGAAAAAACCTGATTGCAACATGATAGGAAGGAAAATGAAATTTTTCCAGTCTGAGTTACAAGGGCCCTAAAGAGCTAATGGTGCCTTTGAAATAATCCATCAGAGTATGTTGTCTTACATGCACATTTAGGATAGGGAACACACATTGAAAAATTGTTCCTTGTTACCATGACAACTACATGTTTAAATATTGTTTAATTATTCAGTGAAAAATATATAAATTGAGTCTCCACCCCTGAATGTGTTTAAAGATCGGCTGGATATGGTGCTTGGGGACTTGGTTTAGTGGTGGGTCATCAGAAATAGGGTAACAGGACTAGGATGAGGTTGGACTTGAAGGTCCTTTCCAGCCTGATCAATTCTATGACTCTATTTTCTCTTCATGCTTTTTTCTTTCTAAACCCTTTAAATTGGAAAGTAAGTGGAGAGTTCCAATCTATCTAGTTATCTGTTTATGGCTATACATATCTAGCTTGCCATTTTTCTTCATGAACAAAATTATATCTACAAAACATAGAGAAAAACTAAAGATAATTTATTTCCTTCATTTAATGACACAATAATATGCCTATCCATGGCTTTAGTCTAATTTGATTTTAAAAGAGCATAGAAAAATATTTAACTTTGAATAAAAGTCAGGGCTTGACCCCACCCTTCCTCCCACATCCCAACCCACGAGTCCAGAGAGAGCCTAAAATAATAACATCACAGTTCCTCAATATGGCCTCAAGGTCAACAGATTCAAGTTCTGCTGGATCAGATACAAATCTGATCTTAAAAGCCTATGATTGAAACAGTATTCCTCTGTTTAAAATTCAGAGTTCTGCATTCAACTGCCTAAGCAGATCTTAGTGTTGTGGTTATAGGTGAAAGGGGAGATTTCAGATAGCCAGAGCTACTCGTTTTCTTAGTGGGCACTCCAGGTATGTACAGAGTCATTATTCCATGCTGTTGGATGTGTTGACTTTATTAACTTCACTGAGATAATTCCTAATGTACTCTGGTATTGGGAAGGCCAGTGCTGAACTCAAGAAGGAAGACACAGAGGCAGGAATGTGGTCAAGCTCTTTTCCAGCACGACAGTAAAAGTTAGCATTTATTGTACAGGTGTCTCTCATCTAGATATCTGTGCCTATAGTACACCACAAAAAATATTTACTCTAGGCACTGCTTTTTCTCCTCTCCTTCTCTCTACACATAGCTATGTAAAAAAGGTCAATCTACCAACCTTTTTTGTGAAGCATAGTTTGCAACTGCTGCTAGTAATTTCCTACATTATTCACCCCTCTTCCATTAGCTTTGGTACAAGATGACCATAGTACTATTTACTCCTGTAGAGGCTTTTCTTTTTAATTTGCTTTTAACTGCTAACTTCAGGACCAAAATCTTCTGAAGGTCTGTCCAGCTACGAATGGAATTTAGGTGCTGAATCAGACTTTATGCATACTTGAAGAAGGGAATGAGTATGGGTATACCTAAACAATTTTGCTTGGGTGCCAGAATGGGCAGGACTCCTTGAAGAGAGCAGCTGAGAGCTGACCACAGCTAGATTGCTTCCAGGCCTGCCACTGGCTCCCTTCGTGTGAGTGCCAATATCTCCCTGCTGAATGCAGTGCAGAAAAGCCATATAAATATACAGCTCATCTTTCATTTCTTCCCTCAGACCCAGGGAGAGCCTGAATATTTATTTATCTGCAATGTTGACATTCCTTTTTTCTTTCTTATGATGAGGGCAGGAGAGAACAGCCACCCACTCTGAGTCATAACAGATTGGTAAACCTCAAAGCCGTGATACAGAGATGAGCAGTGGGGCTTATTTTGCCATGGATATGTTGTATGTTGTCAGGAAAAGTGTTGTGACTGTGATTCTTCTAATCTTTTGATATGGTTGGATGAAAACAGTATCCACAGTTCATCTTTGCTTCCATTAGGAACAGTCACTGGAGGTGTTAATGGAACTTTGCTAAAAAAAAGGCCTTAGCAGCTCCTAATGCCATGGTTCAACTCTGGTATAGCTCCTAAAGGCAGCATGTTTGACTCGGGGTTTGGATCCTCACCCTTGTGAGCATTTTTACTGTACATGGACTTGAATACTCCTGAGATGCTATCTACAAGATGGTGTGAGTCCATAGAGACTGGAACACACACTTAGGATCTCTTTGAAGGTAACTTTGCTCCAATAGGATCAAAGCACAAGAATAAAACTTCCCAGGGACCACTGTCCTGTGCTCAGCTGTTGTGTTTAGTTGTGTGCTGCCATGCATTTTCAAGATTTCCTGGAAGAGACTGGCCAGCTACGATGCAATGATAAGATATTCAGGATATTTTGGAATGGAATATATTTTTTTGCGTATTACATATTACTGCTCTGTAAAGTATGGTGGATACATAAACGTTTCTCCATGTAATTTTGATTAAATGATGTGTTATTTAGACTAAAAACCATGTTCTGTGATGATGGTACCTTTCATCTCAAACATAGAAAACATGAAAGGAGCACCACATACCAAAGCTGTAAGTTCACTTCTAGCTTTCTGTGCAACTAGTCTGATGTTGAAGGGTATTTTTTGGGAAATCATTAATCTCCTATGCCTAAGTTAGGCAAAAAGCTCCACAAATATGACTGATCTTCTGAAGCACTCATTTTCTAGCTGTTTGCTGTGCTTTTAGAGCTCTTCATGTCTGTTGTCTGGGTGAAATACCTGTCTCCTAATGCAACATATTTCACATTTTTGAAAGAAGTTACTGGCTATATAGTCCTCAAGTATTAAAATCTTTAAGAAATGGACATTTACACTATTCCAAGGAAGAACAAAAGTTAGCATCCTACAATTAATGAGACAATTCATGTTGCAGAACTGCAACAGTTCATACTTCCTTGTAGTCCAAGTATTTGCCTGTATTTGCACACAAAAATGTACCCACATAATGAAAGAGAGATTTGAGAAAACAGTATCATACCAAACAAGAGTATAGGTTATACATCAGTAATATAATACCAGCAAGATGCTAAGATCTGTTTTTTTGACATTGGCAAGCAGAAAAAAATACTCCTGCATGGTAAAAGCACCTTTTCTTTTCCTGATTATTCCTTGTTCCTATGTTCTTCTACCTGTAAGCTTCAGGGTAAGCAGCAAAATTCTCACTGAGAGCCTACCATGTAGGCACACAGCTTCACAAGACTGATTGACATATTTGTGTTTTAGTAAAAGCAAAAGAGAACAAAAAAAAACCAGTTTATCTGGAAAATTATTGTAACAGTTTACATGTTATTAATTTGTCCAAAGTTTATAGTTTCTTTAGCTGTCTTTGGATGTCACCACCATGACAGAATAACAGGGAAAGACTATGCTGAGGTTTCTAAAATTCTCCTGCTTGTGGACCCCAATGTCCTCAAACTAAGAGACCACCCTGGTGAAAAATAAACTCTGGCTGAATTTGGTAAAAAAAACTATAGAAACATGGTCCTGGAAATGTCCTTTAGCTATCATCCAGCCTTGGCATAAACTCAATCCCATATGTGCATCCTTTCATTACATGAAAGTTTCCATGTGTCTAAACTTGTTTCCTCACATGCCAGAAGTCCCTTCCAACTTGAACTACTCCATGATCCTATGAACTTGAAGCCTAATTTATCACAGCAAGTATCCAAAAAGAAGACCTTCCTTGTCCCTTACCCAAGGGACATGAAAAGAACATATCTAATGAAGTATTATGTTGACAGAAAAAGCAGTGAAAATAAACATTTTCCTTTGAAAAACTGCAGCAGGACACTTCTGGCAACCTGCTGGCTGCTTGCTGATGATGCTAATTAAGGCAATCCCTGCATGGGATGGTGCTTGTCCTTGACCCTGGGTGACAACTGCCATGAAACCCACAAGGAACCTGGATGTTTAAAAGCTAGATATTACAATGCTCACTGTTGTTGTCTCCAAATATTATTCTTTTTTCTAATATTTGTAACTCATTTTGTTTGTTTTAAATGAAGGCTGAGATACTGAAGATAAACTGCAGCCTGTTTTATGTCTTCCCATAAGTGGATCTCTAAGATGGAGGAAAACATTGTCCCATAGGAAGTATAAAGGAAATTCTAAATGTTATGCAAAATCTGGCCATCAGACCCCTAGAGCAAAAGCTACAACATAGGAGTGGCAGAGGTATAAATTATGTAGTTAACTACAGCTCATCAGAGTGTACGACTCCTATTTCCTCACCCAGCCCTTAAATTTTAAAAATTAACAAACACTGGAAGCATCCAGTAAAATAATCACGCCATGGAATACAAGCCTGATGGACAAAGGTAGCCAGATCCAGTTCCCACCCTTGTCAAAAACAATAGGAAATCCATTTCAGACATGAAAATAAACTTCTCCAGAAGAAGTCTGATTTGCAGCCAGAATGAAATATGGTCTCTTCACACAGGTTTGTGTTTGTCAAGTTCCTATTCAAGCAAAGGTCTTCTCAGCAAAAAAAAAAAAAAAAAAAAAAAAAAAAAAAATATTAAAAAAATTGCTGAAATACAGAATAATCCATCCAGGATAGGAAAATATTTTTCTCCATAATAATACCTGAAAACAGAGTAGAGTTGCATTACCTTCTCTTGTTTGACAGCCACTTTCTTTTTTTTGACTGTATTCCTGTGTTAAACCAAAGTTATAATTTGACAATATGCGATATCTATGGTAATACCAACCTGGGTTAGTGTCTTCCACAGACAGAGCAATAACCTTAAAATTTTAGAGGTCAAATTGCTTGCATATACAAACATAAATGCAAGGAAAAGATGAGCTTATCAAACCTATTATTTCTTTTGTACTGTTCAGGATACCCTTTAAGAGCTTCTGTCATTTCTGGAAGATCCTCTATTATTCCTTTGCTAGGGAGAGTTACATATGGGCAGAAGGCAACTGTGTACTCTGCTGAACTTGGACACAAAAGGATTATCTCTCCATTCTCATCAATAAAACAAGAAGGGTAGTACAAAGCCTCAGGAAAATAACTGAGATATTAAAACAAGTCTGTGTCAACTTCTCAGTGAGATGCTGGCCACAATCAAACTGAAAGCCACTGGTTAAATATAGATTTCTTACCCATAGAATGAAGTGCAGACTTTTTGACTCCCACACTATTTACTTTTCAATACTTCTGTTAGTGCACTACTTTTATCAGACTTGATTTCTGGCGTTTTTCTTCACAATCCTGCAACTGCCTCTACAAATAAATGGAGAAAATATTGACACCGGAATACAGTTATTTTATAAGAAGAAAAATCCTTTATTTGGAAAAATTCCAATGTGATCAGAAGGCTGGATTGTCTTTGATACTTGGCAAAAATTCTGATGAAAATGTACCATGAAGAAAAAATCCCAGGTGCATCAGATTTTTTAAAAATATGCTCCCTACTGTGTTAGGCAATTAGAGCAACTTTGTTAATCAGGAATTCCACAGAGAAACGCTGCACTCCAGAAAAGCACCCAAAACAGGGCGTGCTTTGTCTGCATCCTTCAGCTGAGTACTTTCTGAAATCAAATTTCATTGCTCAGTGAAAGCATAAGCTTTCTTTGGAAAGACCTTGAAGACAGAAATACATGTCACCTGTGACCAATGTTAATTTTCTTACTCAACAAAGAAAAATTCAGTCTATTTTATGGCCAGAGTCTACCATGTTTGTGACACCTACTTATCTTGTCATCACTTCCTATTTCATCCATACTGGCATGAGTCTTGCCTTCAGTAATCCACAGGGTGAGTGACTGTAAGGTGAAATATTTACTTAAAATATCTATCTTAGCATTTAACCCTACACTCAAAGATTAAAGCTTGGGTCATATAAATTACACAAATTTAAGTAACCAGAAAGTGGTGTGGAGGAAGAATAGCCATTCTCTTCCACCAAGGACTTGGTCATCTCCAAATCTGAGTATAGTCGAGTAAGAAATTCTTTGTGAAATTGAATTGTTTGCAGAAGAGAAACAGAAACAGAAGCCAGGCAGGCCAAGGTGAGCAGGGAAGAGGCATACAGGCAGCCTGTTTGTCTTCTGCCAGAAGGTTTTCCAAATGTCCAAGATGATCTTTTCCATTCTGATTGGTCACTAGACACCAGAGGAACTCATGTTGCAACTTAGTATTTCTCTGCCCTGCTCTAATCATGACAGAAACTAATCTTTCTGGACTGACAAAAATATTAATCAGTTTAAATGCAGGATACTGGTCTGAGCAGTCCTTCCAAAGAAATTACTTTATTCAGATGAGTACTTAACATGTGCCTACATCCCATTTTTATTGGTGGTTAAGCTTGTATTTTAGACTATTTTATACTAACAAACACATTGCCTCAGCTCTTTTATATTACTATTTTGAGTTACTACAGGACAAGGATGAGAAGAAGTGTTAGCCTGTCCCTGCACAATGATTGTCTTTGTGAAGGAATTTCTAATTATTTCCTACTGTGGTTCAGATTTTACAAAAGTAGCAGTTTTACTTGCCATGAACAAAAAAAATTATAATTGCCACAAAGATTTTTCAGATGGAAAGTACCTGTTACTAGGTTTGGCCTCAATTTGTCACTAGAAATAAGTGGGCTTGATACCTAAAGTAGAGGTTATCACCTGGACCAGCAAATCCATCTGAGGGGAAATTTAATCCGCTTGAATCACCAGTGTGCATTGATTTCAACCTGCCCACACTTGTTTTCCTCCAAGGTCTACAACATGTTTAATCTTACTCACAGTGTCTTTAATCTTACTGGGGCTGGGGCTGAGATGCACATTTCCTATTTCCAGGCATAGGTCATGATGTAAAGATGTAATGGGCATGAATATTGTCATTTGCATTGGAAATAGGATGGGGGTTTTTTCATATACACTTTGAAAGTTGAACAAAACTTGACCTGAAAAGGGGTTTTCTGTGATGGTCACAGTTAGAGGGTGGTGCTCTTACAGAAAGAGCGACATTGCCCCTACAGATGTTGTTTCAGGGGTGGAGTGACAGATGGTAGCAGGCTGTCCAGTTTCATAGTTTGGAAGAAGGCTGCATTATATTTTCATATAAGTATTTTCCAAACTGTGGTGACATCAGTTATCTGTTCCAGCCTGGCCTGCTGCACTAATGAAAAAGAAAATTCTACTCACTACCCATTGAGTTAAACAAGAAAATGGGACTGTCCCATGGGCCACCTCAGAATATTTTTAAAATACCACCCATGGAGTGATTGTACAGATTGGCAGAAGTTAGTACCCACAGAGTTAAGGTTTTCCTTAAGTCATGGTTCAAAATATCTAAATTAATACATTCAGCATGGGGAAAGGAAAATCAAAAGTCAGGAAGATTGTGAGGTTTGTATCTTCTAAACATTTTTGTTCTGGACAGTTTGTTCACAATTATAGCATTTCAAAGCCAAATTGTCTGGTTTGTTTAATTCATCTGATATACAAAGTGAACATACACCAGGCAGGATTCACTGCTGGGGAATTCCCACAAGCCAGGACAGTCTGTGTCCAATTCAGGCACTGCAGGGCTCTGCCATCCATGCCCCACACCCATGCCACCACCTGCTTCCCTGGACAATCATCCTCTGCAGTAAGAGAAAACAGAGCACAAAATAATATTCTCCCTGTGTTTTGCATCCAGAGGGATTCAACAGAAGAAGCATATTTATTTTATAGGGAAGAAGTTGGAAGGTTGCTGCTCACAGCCAAAGAAGATTCCATTTTTCAAGGCCAGGTTTTGTGGGGCACTTGTTCTACACAGCAGTTCCTTGGCATTAAGCCTCTCTCACTTCTGCAAGAAAAGGATGTGAAAAATTGCTCTACAATCCGATGGATGCACTGCCCAGCCATGCCAGGTTATATATCCATTTCTTTCTTCAGCTTTTATTAATATAGGATTACCCTTCTCCTAGCCATTCAGAAAGTTACTACAATGATCATTTTACTAATCCATCTCTGACTACTGTCACCTTTCTCCTTGCAACTTAAACTGTGCTTCTTTACTCTTTCATATCACAGAAAATCATCAAGCTTCTTGGTATCTAATTCCATTGCTAAATGGAAATCTGTTCTCTATACAGGCTACTTCTCAGCTGATAAATATTCATCTCTGATACCATATATACATATTCAATGTGAGGTATTTCAGCTGAAAGTAAAAGCGTAGAGTCACAAAATCAGCAAGGCTGGGAGGTTGCCATCTTTGTACCACTTTGGTGAGGGCATTAGTCATAGATGTACAAAACAAATCCAAGATCCCTCTTTGTCTCATCCAGCTCAAGGCAATGAACCAAGGAGTAGCAATGAATGACCAGAATGACTCACAGAAATTGAATTCTTCTCTGGTGAGGTTTGTTATACCTTTGAGGAAGAACCTCATTCTTAACTGTTTGGAGGGAGAAGATGAAAAGTAAATTATTCTTCATCTTGCAAGTGATTGATCTGTGGCAAAATTTTTGGAAGGTCACATCATACCTCTTCCCTGTCCCTGTCTCTTGTTGGATGACTTTGATCACTGACTTTTAAGGGCAGAGCCTGTCTCTCTCCATGTGTTTGCACACAGCCTAGCAAAGCGGGCTTCAGTTTGGATCAGGGCCTCCAAGTACTACCATTGTATAAATAATCATTATCAGAGAAAAAAAAAATCAAACAGGAAAATTGTGAGATGAAAAGCACACATGGTTTCCTGGTGACTCATTTTGCACAGTCCCAAACATGCTGCTCTATTTTGCTCTCAAAGGCCAAGTCACACGTGGTGCCCTCCAAAGACAAGTAAGGATGCCAGCATAGAGGAGCAACCAAGAGTAGAAGTTAGGGCAAGTATTTTGGGACTGGGCTGCTTTTTCTCCTTTTTTTCCTTTGCTGAGTACTGTATCACTAAGGAAGTTTTTCTGCCTGCCAGTTATAAATAGGCACTTGTGCCTTATCACATTCTCTCTCACTGGGAAAGAATGTTGGTCAGCTGAAGAATGAGAGACCCAGGAAAGCTGCTGAACAGCAGCAACAGTTTAATTTCTTTTAAACTCTCTCTCCCAGAGTTGGAGACATACATTCTTTGGCAGTGAGTTTCCTGACGTGGTAAATGACACAATGCTTTATATGCAAAAATATTAAAAGGAGGTTGTGTCACTGGTAAAAATGTGCTGAAATGAGACCTTTCCCTTTTCCAAGCCTTTAAAGGAACTTTCCAAGTTTACTAAAACTGTGCAGTCATCATATTTACAAGCTGCCAAGTTCACTTAAGGACCACTCCAAGGGCACCTTCAGGGCTAGGGTACATTATCAGCACAAAATCTCAGTAACTAAAATCCTAAAATAAACATTCTTGTAACATTAGGTGAGTCTTGAAATAGCTGTAAATAGGACTCCAGGAAATATGTACATGATTAGGGAAAGAGAAGCTTTGAAGAGAAGGCACTGAATGGGGACCAACAAGACACAGACCAAGATACACATAGGTATTTAGGTTCCTATGCTCCCATCAGTTTCATGATGAGCACTGGTGCCTAAAAACAAGTTACAGTCTTAAATCCTTTTGTAGGTTTTCGTCCTCTATTTTATTCCCAAGCTTATTCAGCTGACAAATCTAGTTGCCTCAGTGGAGAGTTAGCTGTTCATAACTTATAAAACATGTGGATTGCATCCATAGATCACATGGACATCTTCACAGGCTTTGAGTCATGACAAGAAAGATGACAGAATATTCCCAAGCAAGAATATTTTTCTTGAATAATTTTGTGTGTGTGTGTGTGTCAGGAAGTATTTAATGTTTCAATAGGTACTTCCAATAAAGCAAGGCATCAGATTACTCTTGCCAGTTCAACTGCAGCCATACACAATAGATGGGCCAGGGATTTTTACTTCTGAGCAGTAAATTAATTAAATTAATTTTAATTTAAATTAAAAAATGAATTTAAATATTGCCTCTTTGGGGAAAATTATCCCTTCATATCTTCATACAGTAAATAACTAACTCATACTGATCCTGCTTTATTCAGAGTTCTGAAGTAGAAGTTCTATTACTTGAATCTTTATTTTCCAAAACTTAGGACTACAATAACATTAAAATAAATTTTTAAAAAGACCAAAAGCATTGTATTTAAATTAAAATTTGGTCAGGATTTGGACTTTCCAAATTTCCTTTCAGAAAAAAAAAAAAAAGTGAAGATTAATAAAAAATAACTATCATCCTTTCCATCTTTGCAGTTTGGTTCTGCAGGAGAATTAAAAAAAAAAAATAAATTCATTATTTTAAGCTCTTAGAATGTCTTACCTAAAGTATGTATAGAACCAAAAGACAGAGCTATTTTTAGAGAAATATTTCTCTGCTTGTTTCGGTTAGGTAAATGCCGAAGTATTTGAAAGACTTGCATCCTCTGAGATTATAAACTTTGAGAATACGCAAGTCAGTCCCTGTCTTCAGGGGACTTTGGCAGAAACCTACCACCAAGAGAAAGCTTTTTGGAAGGAAACTTACTGCCATAACTTACTTGCTGTGAATGGAGTACCTAGGACAAAGTAATAATCACCACTACCCCAGGGTTCCATAAAACAGGCCTTTAGTATAACATAACATTTTCAATATTACGCTGTGGTTTTCAGTGTTTCCTGAATCTCTTGATGTAACAATTCATCCTCTTCAGACATGAAAAAAGTGATGCTGGAGATCATTTTCTTCCACTACCACCCCAAAACACTTTCTGGATCTCAACAGTGACTGCACAAGACCACTCCTATTTCAAAGTCAACACAATTTCAATACATTCAGATAAATGAAAATTAATCCCTCAGCCACAGTTACCTGTCCCACATTTAAACAAGACAAACAGCAATAAGAAACATTCTGCCTTATACACCTGAAACTGCATCTAGAAGATCTCCCGCTTCTGGGAGGAGCCATAGGACAGCTCAGTAGAGCCAACACAAAGACTAGAAGAAGTTATTTTCACTTCATTCCCATATGTTGTTGTAACCAGTGGCCAGCTAGTACCTCTCGAAGCCACCCAGCCTTCTACAGTGCCTTTCTCTTCACATGCTGCCTTCTGGTAGTAAATAAATTTTAAAAATGGGTCCACTTAGGAGTTCAGAGATTAAGAAGAGCTGAAGTATCTTAGTGATAGTGTAGTGGCTAGCAGAACTCTGTTTTTCAGAAGTGGAATTTTCATCCTGATTTTACTAATAACATTTCTAGAACCAGAAAGGTTTTGTTTTGATTTTTTTTTAATACCAACAGAGACATTTCCTAAAATAAACATCACTTCAGACAGGAACCTGAGCTAGGTACGGTAGAATTACAGAAGCAGACTGACTTACATCTAACTCAGAGAGTTGCTTCCAAAATGTGTACACACCCTTTATGCTAAAAAGTGCTGGACTTTGATCTCAGTTTCAATTTTAACCACAGCCAGGGTCTAATTTCCCTTTCTTCACATTTTTAAATTCTCAAAACCAACTCAGCAAGTTCTCATTCTCCCCTGCACCTGGGGAGAAAAAGTCAGAAAAGGCAAGAGAACCAGCCAAAAGGAAAAGAATGTGTTCCTGGGTTGATAATTGAATTTGCTCTGAGATGGGAAAAAAAAAGCTGACCCACTCCTAGCAGGTGTTGTCACTCTGAATCCCACTGACATCCATGTATTTAAGATGCTGTGCAGAAGACTAATCCTCTCTGACAGCACAACATGCTGATATGGACAAGCTGTCTTGTTCTTTGTTCATAGCGATGTGCCAGAAAACTCATTTTAGTATATCTGGATGTCTCCAGATACATCTGTTCGTGGACACATATGAGAGGAATCCTCTGATAAATCATGCCCTTTCCAAGTTCTTCAGCTTACTATGCATCTCATAAATCATGTTTGGAAATAGTATTAGAAGATTCACTCTCATGTGACTGTTTTTTATTTGAATCTAAGAATTTGCATTTTTTAAACATACTGGTTAATGAAACAAATATTCAAGCCCTACCTTTAACATTCCTTTTTTTTACAGCTCACAGACTTGAATTCAATGGTAGGACACTTGCTTTTCAGATTGAATGCATGTGCTTTTCTAAGGACAACTCAATACTTCCAAATATTTAGCGCTCTTCCTCTAGCACATAACAAAGGGACTTTCCTGAGAAGATCCCCTACAGCCTTCTCTGCATTATGTCAGCCATGCAATGAGTCTACAAAGAGAGAAAAAAACATAGTGGAAGAGCACTGATAATGCCTTTGGCTGTGTGTCTGAGCCTTCATAGAGTCTGAGTCCAAAAGGTTCAGAAGTTTTTCTGCAATAAAATGAGAGCAGAATTTTACTTCCTCACAGTGCAGACATGCAACATTTCATCCTCAAAACATGAAGAGTCACACACAGCAGAAAATACCTACAGAGATGGGTGCAGTCCTTTGTGGGTCTGCTCCATTTCTTCAAAACCAAATGTAGTTTGGAAGCTGAGCAATCACAGAAGTGGAGCACTAAACTCAAACTTACATCTCTGTCATGCAACAAAGCTCAGCTGGCTTGCCCCTGCTGTATAACAGGGCTCTCTTTAGAGCAGCTCAAAGAATCTTAATGTGAGTTTCAACAGCTTCTGCTTGTTGCTCTATATCTGTTTTTTTATATCTTCTTTCTATTCCACTGTGCTTCTTTCAGGTTTTCCAGAATCACCTTCTCCATGCTCAAGAATGGTCCATCCTAGCAAGAAGGAAATCAAGCAAGTGTGATGGGAGGCCTGCATGTATGAACAAGGATATCCTGATAAATCTCAAACATTAAAAGGGTGCATACAAGAGGTGAAAGCGGAGAAAGGTGACCCAGAAGGAATATTAAGACATTGCTCAGTTGTGCAGAGATGGTGTTAGGAAAACAAAATATAATCTGGAGCTGAATCTGGAGACATGAAGTACAACAAGAAAAGGTTAGGGAAAATGTGGGCCCATTGCTGAATGAGACAGATAATCTTGTAGCCAAAGACATGGAAAAGGAAACAGTATTCAAGGTCGTCTTCACTTTGGTCTTCACTGGTAAAATCAATCTTTGGGAGTCCAAAGCTCCTGAGATCAGTGGGAAAGCCTACAGCAAGGAAGACTTAGAAGATAAGAATCTAGGAACTCCTAAACAAACTTGACAAGCATGACTCCATGGGACCTCATGAGACACATTCATGAATGCTGAGGGAGCTGGGTGGCGTTACCATGAGGGTACTTGCAATTTGTCTTTGACAGGTCTTGGTAATCAAGGGGCTCTCCAGGACTGAAAGAAAGGAAATTTCAATTCTATCATCTATCTATGGGACAGAGTGTCTCTGTTTAGGCATGGGTAAACCTTGACGACAACCTCTTGGAGGCATCGCTGAGATGGGGAACCCACCCGTCACCCTTGGCTGCAGTCTCTCAGAGGTGCTCCTGTTCCACTGTGAGTTAGTTTATCAGGGCTGTCACTGCCTTGGTGTGGGTCATCCACACCCACAGTCCCTCAGAGGTACCCCCTCCAGCACCTCCTCCCAAGCCTACACCTCCAGGCACCTCCTCTGCAGTGTCACCCTCCATGTGTCCACCGCCCCCAGCAGCTGGTGCTTTTTATTAAACACATGTCAGTGGGGGCACCAAGGGTTCTGCTGACCAGTCAGAGCTCTGGTATGTGGTAGATAACATGTGGAAAACAACAGCATAGAGTAAGACCTATAAAAAGAAGGGAACTAAACATACAGAGGAAAGGACAGAGGAGATAAGGGCACAGAGATGGCAGGCATAGGCTTCAGAGGTCTACTCATATTTCTGGAACAGACTTCTTCAAAAAAATAAACAAGCAGACAAAAAAAAAACAACCCTCATGTGATGGACTGGAAACCCAGTGATCAGAATAAATCAGGACCCGAACTTTACAACAGCTGTAGATTCTCGGGTGCTTAAGGGTGTTGCCTGTTCTCCCTTGCACAATTGCAGTGCATGAACAGCAGGCCTGTGTTCCTGACAAAGAATCTGAGCATCAATTTTCCTTCCTTTCTCTGGAGTAAATCTAGTTTTATAAATTAGTAAATTGCTCGAGGTAGGCTGCAGCATGTCACCATTTAATCACTTTTGTAAACCTCATCAAATTCCCACATTAATCAGAGTGGGACGAAAGGGAATAAATACCTGGAAAACTATGTAAACTTTTCAGTAGAAACAACTTAATTGATCATGAAAATTATATACAGAATTAAAATAGCTCAGAGATGAGGAAAATCACATTTGTTTCACATAAAATGAAATGAGCAAAAGGAATAGAAGACACTGCTTAACACTATAAGAATGCTATTATAACTGACTATGCACATTTGAAGTTCTAAACACCACAGAGTGAGATGAGCTGCATATAATTATGATTAATAATATGAGATATTATGACATTAAGCAATAAAAAATGTTGGCTTTGTGTGTGGAAAAGAGCTCTCTTTGTTAGACAAATCTGCCATATAGCAGCAGACTTAACTTCATTTTATTTTTCTCAAAGTGCCCCAGTGTCAGGCTAGGGAGAGCTTTGGGCAATGTACCATATCCAGGGCATACTACTGGCAGAAGGATAATCATATTCTTCTTGTTCTTGAGAACTAGTAACATCACCTACTTACTGTCCATATCATTGTTCCCTGTTTCCTGATAACTGCATACATTTTCCTATACAATCCCATACAGCAAGCTGTGTCTTAAAAGCTGTCAGATTCCTTGCCCCAGACCAAGGATAAAGCATTACAGTACTGCAAGTTCTTTCAGTTTTTAACAAAGTGATTCATAGTAAAATGAAAAAAACCTTTTTTTTCCTGTGCAACACCATTTTAAAGTCAGAAAGTTCCTACCCCTGCTTTTCTTCACCCATCAATGGACGTAGAGAGTACAACCCTGTTCTTTCTTTCACTGTGATAAGCTATATAAGCCAGTCCTTCTCAGCCTCCATCTTTTAAGACAAGACTCTCATCTGGCCATTTCAATCATCATTTCTGCACATCTTTGGTTTAAATTAAACGTGCTGGAGAAATTGCAGTAGATACCAGAGGTAAGATCCTCTGTGATGCTTCAGATTCATCTGTAGTCTGTGTTAGAAATATCATAGCTGACAAATAAGATGATGTGTGCCTTTTTCAGGATTAGTCCTGTCAGTGTTTCATAGTTAGCCTATGACTGATTAATAGCCTCAGCAATCTCCACTTCCAACAGGTGAACTCCCAGTTTCCAATGGAAAATCTTGCTATTTACTTTTAGGTGTGTTACTTCTGCACTTTGAGAATTCAAATGCAGGACAGGAATCTAAATCACCTAATAGTGCAGAACCTGTACAGCTGCTATGATTCTCTCTGTCTTGAGAATGGTTAGCTCTTCCCCTTTTATGGAGAAAAAGAATGACCTAAATAGAAATACAATGCATTGCATGTTTGCATGACCTCACCCTAGTCTTGTCTCTTTGGAAAGTACCCTACACTTGACATGCATTCCAAGTATACACTGCTTTGTAAATGTTTTTTATTCCATCTTCCCAGAGCTTATTTTAAACCACTAGTTTCTAAATGAGGGTCACAACCTTACTGTTATGCACAAGCTCGCCAGTATAATTAGAAGTGGGGTCATGACCCCATAAGTGGGTCTTGACAGACAGATGTTCTGAGATTCAAAACCCCTTCTGACCTCTTTTAACACCATCTCTAGCAGTGTGAAGCACATCGTGAATGCAATAGGAGAAGATGAAACTCCACTTACCATCATTTGTGCAATTCAGATGAACTCTGCAGCTCTCAGCTTCAGCAGCAGTCATGTTGCTGGTCTCAAGACATAACTCTCATGTGTTTTCCCAACATGCAATTAGCAACACAATTTTTTTGTTGTCTATACAGGTTATTTTTAAGCAAGTGTAGTACAGATAATACAGCACAGCTCTTAGCAATACACAGCACTTCATGAAGACTGTGGAGTTTATTCTAGGCCTCTCTACTTAAGCTGTGAAATTATTCTGACATGCTGATAAAGTCTTTCCAGGCTTCCACAGGGATCATACAAATCATTCCACTCAGATAAATTGCACTTGGTTATTCCTGTGAGCTGAAATAATTTGTTTTAATTACAGAACAGTTCATGCCCAGATAGTGCTCAGGAAGGAATTCAAGGGCAAACATAATCATTTTCCATGGGAAAGGGATAGAAGCAAAACAGATGCAGACTGAATCCTTGTGTCACAAACATTATTATTTAGGTCCATGTTCTAGTACATTCATAAAATGAGGAAATGCCTTATTATATTAGAGTGCATGTGCACCAATTACAAAATTTGTGCCATAGCACTCTGGTCCCACAGTTACCTGAATAATCACCCCTTTCATTTGTGTAACAAGTCTCCTTCTCAGAACAGCCAAGGCATGGGATTGTCTCTGACTCAGAACATGACTGGGAGGTTAAGGGACACATATCTAGAACCCTGGAACTGAGAAGTTCTCTGGAATCCACCACTCTGGACAATTAGGTTATGTCTATTCTGGTAAGTCAAAGAGTGCCCAGGGACAGTACCAAGCACTGAAATGCAATTGTCTATACAGTTCCCTGTCAGATGGCTCCTAGGCATGCTTCTGGTCCAAGCCAGAACCCCAAAACATCCCTGGACACAGTTTGGAGTCTGAACATTCCTGGGTTCCCAGCAGGGACTTTGTATGCTAGTCCTCTGTTTTGCATGCTGAAAGAGTTTGACAGTAAGTAGATTTAAATTACATTTGTAGAGTGTTAAAAGTTCAATTACCTTCATTAAAGCTATTCCTGATGTAATGTGTCGTTGTGATTAAGGTGTTGGGATCCTCAACATAAAAAAACAGTGAAGAGGCTTTCTGAAATACTCTGAGCCAGAAGCAAGACTATGATCAGCTTCTAATGTGCCTGAAGGAGGCAGAAGTATTCACTTTGTTCTTCTTGTTCTGCATCTGCTTATGATATCAATTCTATCTTCCTCAGACCATGGAGACAATGATGCTTGCAGAAAGGTACACCAGCCAAAAGAATAAACTCTTGCTGGTGGTGGACTGTCTGTGGCAAAGTAAACCACAGTACAGCTTAAACTTTTTTCTACTCTTACTGGCAAAGGCAGTAACTATCAGCATCCACTGGTCTCAGTCATAGCAGCCTAGTGAATCAACATTACACACCCTCATAAGAAAGTATCCACCACCCTAACTGAAGAAGTCTTTATGCATTAATACTTCCTTTCATTCTATCCTTTGTTTCTTTCCTGAAAAAGAATAGCTGACCCCATTTTTTTGTTTTTTTGTTTTTGTCATGATGGCACCACTTGTGTTTCTTTTTGGAGGGGACTTCTTTCTCCTTTTGAACTACCGATATCTTTTCTTTCTTTTGATGTTGTGGCCTTCCATCTTAGTTTAGGCTTGTGTTTTGTCTCAGCGGTACACCTAAATGTGAAGCAATTATGCCACAGTTGCTAATTATTACCCAAAGTGTCCCAAAGGAAATGAACATGCCTCTGCACACATAGTACTTAACTTCTTTAAATAACTGTGAGAATGTCCACATCCAGAACTCAGAAAAAAATTAATCATCCTCTGTTCTGACACCATCAGTTGGAGATCAGTAGCTCTGCGCTCAAGAGCTTCGTTTGTACCTGAACCCCACAAGGCAGCTGTCAGGACTGTGCATCAGCAGCCAGAAAGTCTTGGTCTGCTCTATTTAAAATTCTCTGGTCACTTGGCACTTTTGTCAGTATTTTCTCCATCGTCCTTTTTTAACACATATGTTCAGCTATAGAGCTGCTCTTGAACATTAGGAGTCCATTTGCTGACCCTGGATTTTCTGTTCAGAATGAATGCAAAAACCCTTCTCAGATGTCATATTTTCACCATAACTTTTGCCACCTTAAGATCAAACAAGAAAGTCTGGCAATGAATATTCATGCCCACTTACGCATACAGGTCTGATGACTATAACTAAACATATAACTGTATGGAGACCTCAAACAGTGAGTAACAAAGAGAGCACAAACCTTTGAGAAGGTCTAAATCACCACACAGCAGATATAGAAATTGAGTCATATGTGCTAATATCTCTCTCCAGTGTGTCCTTCTGCTCTATCTGTTAGTCACTTTGCCTTTTTCTAAGGAGCGTGTTTGGAATTTAGGCCATGGGATGCAGAAATTCTTATAAATTGCCATTGCTTCCTGTTTCTTTTCTTAGTATTTATGTTGTGATAAATCTTAAAAATCTTTTGCAAGGATCATCTCAGACCCATGTACTTAACCTTTGGTAACTAAGTGAAAAAACTGAACTCCAAAAAAATTTCATTCCCAATCCCTATGGCTCCTTTGTTTCCTGGAGAGTGGGTCCACATTGTATTTTATCAGTGTACTGGGTTTGCATTGCAAAGGGTGGGCCAACATGGTGGATTCTGTGAAAAGCAACTAGAAGCTTCCCCCTTGTCCAACAGATCTAATGCCAGCCAACTCCAAGATGGACCTGCTGCTGGCCAAGCCTGAGTTCAACAGTGACCATGGTAGTGTCTCTGTGATAACCTATTTAAGAAATGAAAAAAAAAAATACTGCACAACAGCAGCCAAAAGAGGAGAGTGAGACAAAACACTGCAGAAATCAAGATCAGCAAAAGAGTCAGAGGAAGTTCTCCAGGTGCTGGAGCAGAGATTCCTCTGAAGCCTGTGCTGAAGAACACGGTGAGGCAGGCTGTCCTCCTGTATCCCATTGAGGTTGGCCTGGATTAAGAATTACACTCATACAATAACAAGAGCTTGCAGTGGATCAGACCACAGGACTGTATCAGCTCCAGCAGCATCTTCAAGAAAATGCGGAGGGAATATCCTAAAAATAAAGCAAGCATACACAATGTTTCCCCATGATATTGGCAGCCTCTGAATATTTCCAGATCAGTGACATATTGGAGCAGATATGGTTTCAGCATGTCTAGAAATTCTGAACAAATTGCCCTGAACTCATCAAATCTCCTTTGAACTTAGGTCAGCTTGGACTATTACTTCTGTATTAAAAACCTTTTTTTTAATTCCCCCCCCCCCAAATCTGGCTCTTCCAAACATCATTTGGTTTGCTGTTGTTTTACTGTTAGAAGACGTATTTAAATCACATCCACTACTACTTTCTCTGTGCAACTCAAGGGTTTGTGGACCTCTACCACAGTAGCTTCAGTAAACTCTTTCCCAGGCTAAAACATCTTAGTTCACTTACTTTGTTGTCATGCAGAAGGCATTCTCTATCTCCAGCCATCCCTGTTGCTCTTCTCTGGACTCTTTCCAGTTCTGATGCACCCTTTTTCAGATGACAGGATGAGAGTGGCATGCAGCATTCAAGGTGTGGGCAAACAAGCATGTAATGCTGTTCTGTTTTATTCAGACTTTCTTACTTTTTTCCCTGCACTGCAATTCCATCTCCCTAAGATGGAATTCCATCTCCCTATTGTTCCTCCTGAAGACAGGGAACTGAGGATTTACTTTTCTTCCTATTTAGCCCTGGAATTTCAGTCTGTACAAACTTGGTGTAACTCATTGAGGTAGTCAATTTGTTTATCTACCTTTATGTTAGGTTCTCATTAAGCTCTCCTATTACTGCAATGACAGAGGAGTTTACTGTGTTTTCAGGTACATATTGTACTACCATATATTGTTCCTCAAGAGTCAGTACTGGGACTAGTGCTGTTCAACATCCTGGTCAGGGAGGGATGGAGGGAGGAATTGAGTGTACCCTCAGCAAGTTTGCTGATGACAC
This sequence comes from Phaethornis superciliosus, assembly GCA_023637945.1. Classification (NCBI taxonomy): domain Eukaryota; kingdom Metazoa; phylum Chordata; class Aves; order Apodiformes; family Trochilidae; genus Phaethornis; species Phaethornis superciliosus. The sequence goes on from JAJQWJ010000003.1 coordinate 59,377,567, forward strand.
CAAACTGAGTGGTGTGGTCAACACATTCAGGAGGGAAGGAGGAGGCCATCCAGAGGGACCTTGACAGGCTTGAGAGGTGTGCCCATGCCAACATTATGAAATTCAATGAGGCCAAATGCAAGGTCCTGCACCTGGGTCAGGGCAATAACAAGCACAAATACATGATGGGTGGAGAATGGATTGAGAACAGCCCTGAGGAAAAAAACTTGGGGGTGTTGGTTGATGAGAATCTCAACATGAGCCAGCCATGAACATTTTCAGCCCAGAAAAGGAACCATATTCTGGGCTGCATCAAAAGAAGCGTGGCCAGCAGGTCGAGGGCGGTGATTCTCCCCTTCTACACCTCTCCTTGTGACACCCCACCTGGAGCAATGCGTCCAGTTGTGGAGCCTTCATGAGCCAAAAAAAAGAACATGGATCTGCTGGAGGGAGTCCAGAGGAGGGCTACAAATATGATCAGAGGGCTGGAGCACCTTCCCCAGAAAGACAGAGTTGAGGTTGTTCAGCCTTGGAGAAGAGAAGGATCCAAAGATACCTTATAGTGGCCTTCCAGTATTGGAAGGAGCATACAGGGAAAGCTGGGGAGGGACTTTTTACAAGGTCATGTAATGATAGGATGATAGGATGAGGAGTAATGGCTTTAAACTGGAAGTGGGTAGATATAGGTTAGACATTAGAAAGAAATTTTTTAGTGTGAGGATGGTGAGACATTGGAAGAAGTTGTCCAGGGAAGTTGTGGATGCCCTTTCTCTGGAATAGTTCAAGGCCAGTTTGGATGAGCAAACTGGTCTAGTGGGAAGTGTCCCTGTCATTGGCAGAGGGGTTGGAACTAGATGATCTTGAAGTCACTTCAGCTCAAACCATTCTATGATTCTAAGACATGATAGTAATCTGTCTTCTACCAAGACCCTGTAATACCCAGTGTAAATATTTTCGTGAAGGGTTATAAACTCCAGTTTTCTTATCATCTGTATTAGACGCCTTAAATTCTCTGGAAGCATGCATTCTGCTCATTTGGTTCCTGGCAGTCTAAATGACTGTCTTCCATTTCTTATGTGGCATCAATCCTCTGACCTGTCTCCTTTTTGAATACAGTATACAGAACAGAAGAATTGTCTCAAGCCATGAGCTCTTCCATTCCCACCAGACTCTTTTAATTTTCTTCTGTTTAAAAACTCATTCACAAGCTTCTTATTTGAAGTTCTAGAAGTCTAGTTTTTTTAATGTCTATATAAAGCTCATGTATGTTTATAACTCATACACAACAGAAAGATCCCCCAGCCTTTACATTCTGAGTCCCTGCTCATCTACCAGCTTTTCTGCTAGACATTAAAATTCTGCCTTTTGGTTTCTCTCCCCAGCCCTGCACAGAGCACTGTAGGCATTTCTAAGAGCATTGCCAAAGAAGCTTTGCTGGTTTTAAGGTGTCTAAGCCTCCAAAATCTCTGTCCTTTCCTTCCTTTTGCCCTTGCTGCCTGTGTGGACTAGGACTCCAAAATCCTGTCTGGTACATTTTCTGAGCCAGCCCAGACTCCAAGGGGGATCTACCACCTTTCCAGCCCTCCTCAGCCTGCTCCCAGCTGCTGGCCACACCTGCCTCACAGAGGCTCTGCTATAACTCTTCATGTGTTCTTCCCCCCAGCCCAGGCCCTTGGGATCCAAAGTTTTGCCCAAGGGTCCAAAATACTAGAAGCACAGTGATAGCAACAGACAAAAAAATCTACTCTGAAAGAAGGGAGAAGTTTACAAACATTCTCCTTTTTTCCCTAAGAATCCTGGAGACCCCCCAGCTCTCCCCACTGCCCACAGAGTCCCCTGCATGGGTAGCAAAGCATTAAGTCCCTTTTCAGAACAGACACAGACCTTTGAGCCATGTCAGATGCAGAACACTGGGCCCTGTGAGGGCTGGAGCATAGGCAGGCCCAAGATGTCTTGCTTCCTTTTAATTACTTGCAGTTATAAATCTGAGGGTATAAACTCTGCAAGGCTAAACAACCTCTTCTCCCATGACTTATTAAAGTTGAATGGCACGTGGTCTTGTTTTCTTGCCATGGTGTTTCACAGAGCTCTGTCTCAGACTGATTGGCGAAAACTCACTTTAAGATGAAAAGCTTTTGGAAAGAGAACAGCACATTCTGAGCACATAACAAGTACTCCAAGGCAAGAAAGGCTTTCTCTTATTTTTAAAGTTAAGCTCATTAGGGACTGGGCTCGTGTTTTGTAAGTGGTGTTGCAATGGCAACAAAGCTGGCTCTAGGTGGAACCGATTCACCTTCTCACATCTCCCTCCTGCAGACTCCCCTCCCTGCTCAGATACTCTGTTCCTTTTACTTTCAACCCCACAGAAAAATCTGCAGTCTGTGAATCCCCCCTCTGCCCAGGAGAGTTGTGTCTGACTGACTGGTTGGTGATCATAAACCACTTTTAGCCTCTCTCACAGAGTGTATGGTGGAGCAGAGAAAACATCCTCCAGAAACTGACTGCAGCTGTGTTCTGTATATCTGCATCTGTACTTGTCGTCATCTTTGTTTCTACTGCTTTCCAGCATTGCAGCATTTTGGTTCAAAAAAGGAAAACCACTAACAAAAAAGTCTGTAATCATAATCTTTTATCTCGCTACTGGATTTCATTCTTATCCTGCTTGAGGGTAACAATTCTATTTTCTAATTTTTTTCATACTACATCACAAATCACAGCTTCAGTCTTTTCCCACTTCAGGTCAATCAGTCCCCATTGTCCAAACCACTTCATTTAATCCATAGTCCTTTCTCTTTCCAGCTTCTAAAACTTTCAATTTGCATCACATTCTATGGAAGAACAAGGAGATAATGATATTTTAAAATGTCAAACAACTTCACAAGGAGACATATAACAGAATTAAGCCATCCTTGACACCCTTTGGAGAAACAGGTACAAGTGACCATCATGCCAAATGTGCTGTCACTCCTTGTTTTCCTGCCACACTCCTTGTTTGATGCTTCTCAATGCTGCAGTTTTGAGAGCTTATGTGTTCCAGCGTATCTGCATAGATCCCAACATGCAGTGATACTCTGTGCTCAAGAAGAAAGGATAATCCCAAGAGGATTGAAAGCTGGAGGCTCTTCTCTGGCTGTAGTACTTTCTGTGAACTATTTTGCCTTGTTCTTCTGTTTCCACGTGGAATGACAAAGTTAACACTGATGATATGCATTATATTTGTGCATACTCATTTGCTATTTCTACATTTTCGACTGGACAGAGGACAAGGTTTTTTCCCCTTTTAACTACTAAAGAAAAAAAGAAATGACAGATTGATTTATCTACTTTCTCATCTTTCTCTCAGATAGAGAACTACTCATGTAGTTTTGGTGATTAAACTCATAAAGTAACTGAGGACCCAATTACTTTCTAAACCTCAGTGTTTGAGACATAGCATTTCAAAACTCTTCTTCAGCTGCACCATCACAACTTCTACAGAAATCGTGAACAATAAATACAGGGTATCTCTCAGAAACAATTCTGGCAGTGGGGTCAAAATTACATTGACTGTGACATCATGAGAAAAATATACTTAAGCATTGTGTTCCAGGCAGAAAAAAAAAGCAAGATGTCTTGGCTTGAACTGATGGCAAAAGTTTCCTTGCTGGAGTAATTCACCTTTGTCCATGCTGCTTCTAGGTAGATATATAAGGGTATAGAAATGTTCCCATGAGAAATTAAAAAAATCCGATTGGCAATGACAAAGTGGCAGCATCATATTCTGTGCTGGATTAAAATATTTTACATTAGCTAGATCAAAGTAAAAATTTCAATAACAACTGACAAATTATTTCCTTCAGCGGGGCAGAAAAGAATGAGAAGCAAAACAAAACAAAACAAAACAAAAAAAAAAAAAAAAAGAGAAAAAGCCACAGAGACAATTAAAAGTAGAAGAGAAACAGAAGGCAGCCAAAACAGGGCTCAGATTTTATCAGATGGGCACACAGAGAAGCTGGCTAGCATGCCAGTGCATGAGGAGCTGAAGAATGAAAACCTGATGCTGTGAACACTCTGCTTTGAAGCAATTATTAGCATCCTACCTAAGAAAAGGCACTGTGTACTAGTGCCACAACATTTTACGAGCACTTGACACAAGGTATTAATAATTTTTCCTCACTAGAAGCAGCTTGCCAAGTATTGTTCTCTGTTCTGGGAGTGAATTCAATGAGCACTGCACCTACCTAATAGAGACTGAAAGCTGGCCCAGGGTTTCACTTTGAAGGCATTTTCCTGGAGCTTTCCTGTCATAATGCATTCATTTCTATAGGATTTGAAATCTTTGGCTTCTTAAAGAGCTACATGGGGACACAGATATATGGGGGTCACTCCATGCAGCTCGGCACCCTGCCTCCCACAGCCTCTATTTACCATCACTCTGGGAATAGATGGAAACCACCCAGACAACTGCATAAAGCTCTTGTGGGGGGAAATGCCTTCCTGGTTCCTGCAGAGATCAGCGTGTGCCCCGAAGCATGAGATTTGATTACCTTTCTCTAGAAAATAAAACTTCCAATGCTATTAGAAAGCCTTCAGGCTATTGAGCGTTTTCTTGAAATATAGCTACCATGTCTAGCTTGATGACCCCCTATAGAACAGGCCATGTGCCTGGTATTTCCTTGTACTAATCACCAATCATTAATATCATCTCAAGAGCCCTGTTCACAACCAAATGTCTATTTGAAAGAAGCCAAGGGCCACCCAGTCTTATCTGCCACCAGAAAAGAAAAGGTCAGTCTTGGAATTGGAACTAATAGGACAACTTGCTCACAAGAACAGTTGATTTCTCTACTTCCTACAAGCAGCTGCAAATACACACAACATTAGAAACCCAAACCTTCTCTGTAGCAGTGATATCCTTGGAGGAAGGATGCACCTGCCAGCTATGTAAAGTGGGTCAGCAGCCTGACCATTAGCATTTCACCCAGAGGCTTATTCTCAACCCTACAGTGCACCTGGATTTTTTGCCTTGGGTCTTAGATAGAAAAAAAGCTCTGTTAAATAACTGTGGTTGGAGAAGCTCAGGTCTGAGCTATTCTGGGACAAAAAAGAATGAAAGAGAATGAGGGGCAAAAAAAATGAAAGAGAAGGAAAGGCAAAGCGAGAGAGCTTACTGTTGGTTAAGCCTGTGATCCCTTGTAGTAAAACTGAGAGGCAAATTGTGTACCTATAGGCAGACAATATCATGCCATTTACTTGATCTGCGCCATAACCTCCAGATAGTCTAGGGATAGTTCAATCTTCTTCTAGCCTCATCTCCTGCAGTTCATTCAACTGTGAAGATATTTTACCTTCCCCCAGAACTGGCAATGCTTTTCTTTACATTCACTGATACCCAGGGATTTGCTGGATTCAAGGGTCCCTGCATCTCACTTGATGAGATCTGACCCAGGTAACATCACTGAATGCTCTAAATGAAACCAGGATTTAATTCTCTGTCCCTGCAAAAACTTCAGGGTTTGCAATTTTCTGCAGTAAAATCTGTGACTCTCAGATCTTGCTCTAGAGTTAACCTATAGGTGTTTTTCCACCATATGCTAAAAGGTTTTACAGGCAGCATGGTCAGGTGGATGACACCAAATGATGCTGGGCCAATTCTCACAGTGACCCTGCAGGCAGACTTCATAAAGATCTTTAACAGAACAAACAGTGTGCAGAAGGGTGCAGCATTCTCCTCCTAAGGATAAGGGGACATACAGACAAAGCTGTGTGGATACTTAATGTTACAAAAAAATCTGAAAATAAAGATAACTACCTCTTTATTGAGTAATTGTGCAGATGATGCAGAAGAGCTAGAAGAAGACAAGTTATCTCTGCCATACCATATAGCAATGAGCTCCTCTCTGATTAGAGATACAGCTAAGCAGAAAATGGATTTAAAGTCTTACAGCTACCAGAAAGAATAAACATGGGTTTTTTTCAAGTTTTGCTTGAAAGTGTCAACATATAAATGTATTTAAGCATGAAACACATTAAAGTACTCAATATATCGCTGATTATATAGCTCAACATAAATATTTTATTATTTCAGAAACAGTAGAAATAATTGAGACAAAAATGACCTGCCTTGTATAAGTGATATGCTGGTCTCAGAATGAGAGGAAAACCTCAATATCCTCCATCTCAGAAAATGACTGCAATTAGAATTAGAGGAGGTTTGTTGTTCTGCTGAGTGTCTCTGTCTGCTTGGTCCTTTATGTTATCAAATCTTAATTTTATTTGAACTTTGTGTTGAAATAAAGGAAAGAACTCAAAATTAAATCATGCTAGAATAGCAAGTTTGGCCCAATTTTAAGATGACATCACTGGTATTTACAAGATTTCTACTTGAAAACACTTTTCACCCATGCTTTTGATAATGAAGGAGATAAACTGAGCTACAAAATTTAGATCTGTATTTTTAACTTACTTTTGTCTTCAAAGCTTGAGAGAATTTGGAGGAAGGCCTTTTGTTTTGACATAACTAATGTAAATGGCTGCAGATGTTTGTGAATCATTGAATGCATCTGCACTATGGAATTTTCTCTTCAACATGACACTAGACAGATTTTAACCTGCCTCCAGTCTATGGAGACTTTGTCTTGGAGACACTGTTCTGAGCCCTTTACATCCTGAACCAATGCTCAGGACAGAACTATGTCTTTCAGAAAACAGGTAACTATCAACATGCAGTAGGACTTTGCATGAACCTAAGAGATGCATTTTTTCATCCTGACAATTTTTTTTTTCCTGACAAAATCTTATTTATGCACTTTCAATATTAAACTGGGGCAATCTTATCAGAAATTCACTTCTGCAATGAGGGTATTTGGCAAAAGCCAAATTAGGCAATGTCTCATGTCTTTGCAATAATCAGGTTTCCATTTAATTAGAGGAGACAGTACAGGATTAGTAGGGAAATGATAGTAGTACTTTAAAGGAAGCATCTTTCAAAACATTCTGTAACTTTAATACCCTGCTATACATACAAAGTAAGCCAAATGATTGTTAAAAGCATGTTTATTGAGGATTAACATTCATCTAAAGGATGCATGCCTCCTAACCCTTGGTAAATCTGTTTTTAATGATCAACTGGCATGCAATTAGCCAAGAATAATGAACCTTTAAACTCTACATTAAAAGTCTATTGGAGACATTTGTTTCAAAGTGTCACTGAAATATTTCTTAGCTAATGGCATCAACATTTTTATTCACAAATATAGAAATAATCACAGGGTTCTTATTTTTATTGGTTTCACTGAGAAAGGTCTGATTGTAATAATTATGTCATTTTAGATTAATCCCTCCTGTTTCTTAGAAGATGAAAATGGGTTCCTCCCTACATTTGCATTCATTAAACCCATAAACATTGTATCCTGTTCACGCCAGCATTTTAATGACTTCTAGAAGCTAACAACATTAAGGCTTGAGAAGAAAAGCACTAATTAAAAGTAACTGTTCTCATAAGTTTTCTCACCATAGCAACTCACCAAAAACTTCACAGGTGACACGGATGGGCAGGTAATAGCTGTAGCTCTGAAGTCGTCACAGCTTCAGAAGACTTTATGGTATCAGAGAGTTTGCACTAGCAAAACCAAGCATTAATTTTTTTAGGCAAGCAACAGGCCTTCACCAGTTGAAACAGCAGTTGTTGCTGAGTTTGGGTCAAGCTGTGGGAAACTCTGGACTGTTCTGTTCTGCTCCTCACGCTACATTGGTGCTGGCCCCTCTAGCACTTTACCTGCAGCCCTTCAGTCACAGGGACTGCTTTCCCACAGCAGCAGCACACTGGAAGTGGAGAACTGCAAATTGATCCTTATGCTGGTTCACTCAAAAAGCCCCAGTTCTGCAATGCTTGGGTATGTTTTGTTATCTGCAAAAGCACACTGTCTTAACTCTGGCTAGAGGCAATCATTGCCATTTCTACCTGTGTGGGCCCAGGATCAGGACTTGTATTTATCATTTTGCTGATAGATTTGGATAGACACCCGAGAAAAAGGATGTAAAAGAATTGTAACTGAAATTAAATTAATTGTTTCTTATGTTCCTGTATTTCTAAGTTATACCTCATATCAATGAGGTAAATCCCACAGACCAAAGAAGAAAAATCAGAAAACTATCACTGAGGATTTCTTTGAGACAAGGAATACACTTCTAGAGATGTGTCATGGAATGAACAAAAAGTATTAATAATTACTGTGCTTAAACTGTGCTAACTAGTGGATTTTTTTCATTATCAGAGGCTGAAGCCCTCTGCTTTCTGAGAAACAATAAAGCCTTGTATTACTCAATAAGAAACTCTAATTTTTTTAAAGAATTTATTATTTCAACCATTCCTTTACACTTACTGTTCTGAAAAACTAAGGAGAGAGGAGCAGTGTCTCCCAACACAGTTGCACATATTTGCTCCTTTATTTTCCTGATGAAGAAATCCTCTTCTGCAGTTCCACAGCACTTATTTTTATGCTCAGTCTGGGCTTTCTCATTATGAGAATAAACAAATAAGTAAAAGCAAGTCCTCTTGCCATGTATTTTAACTATCCCTTTCAGAAGTCTTTGTTTAAAAAGCATTCTGGTCCCCATTACGCCAAATAGCTAGGAACTTAAGAATCTGAGTTTACATAAACTCAGTTTGACAGATTTGAAACTGTAGCACAGAAACTGAGGCAAACACAGCGTGTTGTGACTCTATGGCTCAGTGATTCATGTAGGATAACACAGGAAGTATGTGACAGAGATTTTAATTTAGTTTTCCTAAATTTCCTATTCCCCTGAGCAACCTTCTTCCTTATTCCTCTCATCAGTAGTATCACTAGAGTGATCATTACCAAGCATCAAACACGTATTTGGAGGGGAAGTGGGAGGTAGTTGCTAAGGCTAAAAAATCAATGTTTTAGAAAAAAACAAAAAGAGCTGTGCCCTCCAGCTGGCACAGTTGGAAAATTAGCTTTGCTTTCTGATCAGGGTTCAATTAAAGAAATCTATTTGTTGCAGACATATGCAAAAAATGCATAGAGAACTGTCCCAAGCTGAGGAATAAAATAACCAAGCAGCCAGCAATACTGAGACTTGGATACCCTAAAAATTGCTTTTTCTAGAAAAAGGAGTTGAGGAAATGTAAAGACTTTTCCACTGCTGTCAGTTCTCTTCTTCTTCTGTGTGCAAAAAGGAGGCTACCCCTTGCTGTGCTCTTGGCTGCATAAAATAACTGAGAGAGAAGAATCCTCCTCACCTGAGTGCCACTGTGGCTGGCCTTCAGGATGTAAAGCTTTCTGCTTAAAACAGCCATGATCATTTTGTAACACAACCTTGCTGTGGAGAGGCATGCTGACATTCGAAATTGTGCTAATGAAGTAACTTTGCCTTTCTGTGCACCTCTGGCATGCCGTAACCCTACCTGCCCTGCTGCCTCCAGCAAAACAATGTGCTTTTATAGAAAGATTTAGAAAAAGTCCCTTGCCATGACTGAATTTGAGGGTCTGTTTGCAAGGGACTTTAGGCATAGGCCACATGCATTCACAGGGCAAAGGAGAGGAAGTCCTCCTTATAATCTCCTCCAGAGAGAAGCAAAGCATCTGAGAAGGCAAAACTGTACAGTTATCACTGACAAGTATAAAGAGGCAAGTCTGTGTAAAACTCTGCATTTCTCTTCAGTAGTGGAATGGAACTGTGAGATAAGGTTGAGAAAAGTCATTCTCTGAAGCTTATCAGGAAGTGGTTACTGGTCTTTTTGTTGTCACACGCAGACAACTTTGCCAGCACAGTAAGAATCCAAGAGAACTAAGTGTCCCTGTTTAGGCTGAAAACAGCCACGATAAACAACTGGAGGGTGCTGATAGCATATTGCCCTACACACATTCTCCACACTATCCTTGCATTGCTCATTTTAAAAGAAGAAAAACATTTCCTGCCTGGACACATAACAGGGGAGGGCAAATGTTCTGAATGACCTGAGACAAAGGCAGGGTTCTTGTTTTGCTTACTTTTGCTTTAATGAGGCTCAGAGAATAATAATGGTTCAGGATACCAGCAAACAGCCTAGTTGGGCTTTTGCCCTACTTCTCAGAAGGAAGAAAAACAGCCTTCTTGGACTGCTAATATTTTTTCCCTATATCTAACTTACATCACAATCAGGAAGGCCTGCTAATACTAGGAGAGTGTTATTGCTCATGTTAGAGTTCTCGTAAAAAGGACTTCAAGTACTTGGATTTCTTCTTGATATTAAGAGTGATGCAGTTGCCTTTTCTCAAGATATTTATCCATTGCACAGCTGTAGTTGCAGTGGCAAAGATAATGGATGAAGCAGCCAGTCGTGGAGCTGACCCATTCATCAGCACTGACACAAACACACACAAGAAAGTAAAATTAATCTCTACAACTCAGAAACTTTTATTCCAATACTTTTTAATTATTTAACATAGGAAACTAGTAGGTGTTTGAAACTGCACTATTTATTCAATTACACTGTTTTAAAGTACCTTGAATAACATATTAATTGGTCAAAGTCAGAACCAGAATAAGCAAAGACCTGGAGAATCTGCTGGATTTTCCCATCAGAAGAAAGAGGCCTGGCTTTGAACTTTCACTAGTGTTTCATTTTTTTTGCTCAGCTGGCTTGCAGAATACTCTTAACACCACTGTTAGGTGCAATAGGATCCAGGGTCAATGTTTTGGTTGCATTCAAAAATAATTTCTTGTATAACAGAAGAATACATACAAAGACATTTAACTCCTGCTTCTCAGTCCAACTTTCTGTAGGATATAATATCAAGTCACAAGAAGTTTCCACTTTCCTCAGCTCTTAGTTTCAAGGAGAAGCAAAGCAAGAGGCACATGTGGAATGATTCTGCTTTCACATCACAGAAATCAGGATTAGTTCCAGAAAAATCTAACGAGCTGTACTAGCATAACGTTAGCATAAGTGAGAACACAAGTGATATGCAATACTGCTGTAGTTGTTGGCAGTAAGAGTTCTGTTCTCTTGTGTATTTATTCTTGTAATTTTGAGTGTCTGCCTAGTATCTTTTCACATGCTGAATTTCATAGCTACGTTAGTCCCTGTTTATTTCTTTTTGTCTGGTGACACCTACTCTCAGACATTTTCTTTCAGGTTCTCCTGATAAGGTTACGAAATTTTGGTGGATCATGAACTTTGAACAGTGTTTTAACATTGAAAGAAGACTAACATTTTCTCCTTCTTTAGGCCAAAATAGTAACCTTTGGTATAAATCTCTGGATTATTTAATTGTAAAAGGCTTGATAAACAAATTGGAAACTCTAATAGTAACTCCACCAAACTGTGTGGCCAAGTCTAAACACTGGGGGGAAGGGATGCCATCCAGAGGGATCTTGACAAGCTTGAGAAATGGACGCGTTCAAACTGCATGAAGTTCAACAAGGCCAAGTGCAAGATTCTGCACCTGGGTCGAGGCAATCCCATGCATGAATACAGGTTGGGAGGAGAAAGAATTGAGGACAGCCCTCAGGAGAAGGACTTGGGGAGGGGTGGTAGACAAGAAGCCACCAATGTGAGCTTACAGCACAGAAAGACATCCAGGTCCTGGGCTACATCAAAAGCATAGACAATTGGTTGAGGGAGGTGACTCTTCCCCTCCAGTTTGCTCTTGTGACACCCCACCTGGAGTACTGTGTCCAGTTCTGAAGTCCTCAACATAAGAAGGACATAGACCTCCTTGAACGTGTCCATAGGAGAGCCACTAAATTATCAGGGGACTGGAGCACCTCCTCTGTGAAGGCAGGCTGAGGAAGTCAGGATTGTTCAGCCTGGAGAATAGGAGGCACCAAGGTGACCTTATAGCAACCTTCCAATATCTGAAGGGGGCCTACAAGAAAGATGGGGCAGGGCTTTTTACATGGGTTTGTAGAGAGAGGACAAGGGGAGATGGTTTCAAACTTGAAGAGAGGAGATTTAGGTTAGACATTGGGAAAAAAATTCTTTCCTCTGAGGGTTGCGAGGTGCTGGAACAGGTTGCCCATGGAAGTTGTGGCTGTCCCACAGTTGTGGCCAGGTTGGATGGTCTAGTGGGAGGTATCCCTGCCCATGCAGGGGGGTTGGAACTAGATGATCTCTAAGGTCCCTTCCAACCCAAATGATTCTATGGTTCTATGATATTCAAGTGAAGATGAAGCACAAAAAAACTTCCCAATAGATCAGGAGTGCTAAAAGAATTACTCAGAAGGTATGTTAGCATGGTTTTGTTGATTTGGCAAGACAATGAACGGGAAGAATTTTTCCATTTTTTTTACAAATACAATGCTAGACAAAAACCATGTTTTAAAAAGGAAGAAGATTTAAATTGAAGAGAAGCATTGACAGAAAACTATATGGGAACACAGGGACTGCAGACATGTTTAGGGTGGTTGTCAGAACAGAGCTGTAGGAGCAGCGCAGCAGCATGGGCTTGTGGATCTATGATTAACTCTTGACCTCGTGTGTGATCCCAGGAGAGAGGCTGAGAGCCCTCTGTTCAACAGAAAGCAGGCTGGAGTAGAGAGTGCTGGGTCCTTTGAAAGAGGTACTACAGATACATCTGTTTACATAGTACTGGAGCCTCTTCTTGGTACCAACACAACACATTTCGCTGCTAAAATCAGACTTCTTGCAATGGCTAAAGGAAATCATACCACCACTCACCACGTCTCCATCCTGCCTGCGTGTCCTTCTTCTTAGAGTAAGGAAAGATTTTGCTAATTGCTGCCACCTGTAGTTTTAATACATGAACAAATATGCCAGAAAAGTATTTAACAAAAGTTAGCAGTTACTTTTAATTTGCAATTTAAAGCCAGTGTCACTGTTCTAAGACAGGAAAAAACAGTTACGTAACAACTTTCTACTCCAGCTACTGGTAGGGAGGTCATAAACCCTTGAAATAGAGAATGAACTTAGGAACACTGATAACCATTTCTGCAGGAGAGCCCAAATCTACATTGCCAGAAGAAGGATAACTGAAAGAACTATACTTATGACATCAGCTACCACTTTTTTCAAGAGTTTAAATTTTTTTCCGTAAAGTGTTTTTATCATCTTAACAATGCTGTAAAAAATCTTGTTGCATCCCTAAATGCAAGCCAGATTAGGCAATTAAAAAGGACTTAAACCACCATTACTTTAAACAGAACATGCTGGTGCAAGTAAGCACTTTTTGGATGTAGCAAGTGCTGTAGAATCTAACCCCATATCAATAGACGCTAGTGATATGCTCACCATTTATAGCTTTATGCTCAATTTAGTATAAACAGTACTAATGAGGAGTGGTTTGAAGTACATGAATGCTATGCAGAAATTCTTATTCCATATCAGTGCCCCATTAAAAAAACTCCATCTGATACTCATGGGCATTTTACCCTTCAAGTGACCATGTAAGGGGAAGAGACAGTAAAGAGAATTACAGATTATTTGTTATATCTGTTATTTTTGTTCCAAAATGAAAATGTGTTTTGATACAGAACTCAACCTGGACAAAAATACTTGCTTGCTAAAGATCATAGGTCAGTATAAAAATAATTCTTAAAGAAACGTGGAGTGGCAAGGCTAGGGATAAGAGGAATAGATGCAGGTGCAGACTAAGGCACAGGACATATGCAGTGTGTAAGCACTGGACTGGACATTAGATCCAAAAGCAGAAGAAGGATCTTGAAGAGAAGGTACTGCAGCATTCAGTTTTTACTGGCTCTGCCCAAAAGCTTAGATCTCCAGTTTCCTTTGTACAATGCCTCAGCAGATCTGGGCACCTGGCACTAGAACACTAAACCACTAGACCACTTGCACTCCATCACTCGCATCTGCCTAGAGCCAGGCAGGTGGAACAGACTGAGCCTTGGTACCTGCTTTTCTCAAGTGGTCAGTCAGTGTCCAAAGAAGGGTGAGTCACTTTACACAAACATTGGGTAAAACATAGAAGCTGCCCTGCAACCTGCAATAAGTATCATACTCCCTCTCTCCCTCTCTTCCCTCTCTTCCCTCTCTTCCCGGACTGCTGGATTCCTCATTGCATAATATTTCCTCCTTAACATAAGCTGTGGAAAACAATTTTTCTGAAAAGCCAGATGATTAAGAAATTCTTCAAGGACATTTGAAAGCAGGCATCCCACGGACTAGGCAATGGCTCCGTTAGATTAAGTAACTTCTTGAAGACTAAGTAAGGCAGGATAAATCCTACCCTAAGTGCCCATCAAAGTATGATATTTCTTAAATTCAGAAATGGACACTACACTTCTGATTCAGATCTAGCTGGTCCAGACTCCTGAAGCTCAGAGATGACAAGACTTCAATGCTTTTAATTAGCTCTTTGTTTATTTGTTTGGTTTTATAAACAGTGATCTCTACTCAAAGAGCCAAAAAAGTAACAGCACAGCACTTTGAGCCCATTCACCACAGGAACAGATCAATATTTAGTCCTTTTTATAACACACTTTTTATATCTTGTCATTTTTCATCTGGGGCCCAGGAACAGAGATACTATTTCAGCTGTGGAGTACATATTCCCTTTGAGTAGCTTGCATGTCCACAGAAACACCAAAGGCAAGCAAGAAACAAGAGGGCTCAGCCCCTCCCTGCAAGCCCAACACACCAGGACTTCTGCTCAGCAGTGAGGAATGCTAAATACACTCCGTATTTTGGAAGCTTTCAGCAGGCTGGCAATGGACCCTGGGTATCCTTTTCCTGGGCAGAATGGACTCATCACCTTAGAAATGTCTTCACAGCATGAGGGAGGCTGAGCTTCACCTGCTAAAGGGCTGCCTCCTCTCCCTGGGGTACATCCTAGGTGCAGCCTAGGCTGGCCTTATCAGCCCAAACTTGTTTCTTACAATACCTGCCATACACATGATGATTCTAAAGAAGAGTGTATGCTCAGAAACTTCTGTGTTCTCATGAGCATCTGAAAGTTAAACCCCTTAGAGCTCAATCCAGCTGCACTGTGGCCAACCAGAAGATTCCCATCAGCCATAGTCAGGACTGAACCAACAGGAATGCTTAATGCCAAGAGCAGCATTTCCTTTAACAGCTGCTGGGTAACCTGGAAGCTTTCAGTCATGGGAAACAAAAAGAAATTGTGATGTTCTGTGCCTTAAGCATCCCCAGGAATTTGCTTAGGAAAAGGAAGCTGAAGATATAAAAAAATCCTTTGTTTTAGTCTCAAAGTATCGTAACAGATTAATTACACTTTGCTATATTCAATATTGATTTTCCTAGTGAAGTGCTTTTGAGATAATTTTTTTATATAATTTATGTTAGCTTCTGCACTTTGTCTCTCACTAAATCCCTCTCCTTCCTATTAAAAAGAATAAAAAATATATCCTGTTCTTAGTCATTGTCCCATCTCAAGGTAGGACATTTCTGTGACTTGGAACGTAATACATCCCACTCATTTTGTGGTGGTATTTGGTTCTTATGGAGATGTGTTTCCTACTCACCCAGCTTTCTATGGACTGCTTTGAGCATGCTATAGGACATTATTACAGCAAAAATTATGACATCTTGGACAAACTGCATCTTGGATCTTAAAAATTCCTGTGAGTAGACACAGCGTAGCATTTTTCCTGTGGCTCACATCATCCCAAATGTGGTTTCTGAGAAGATACAAACCTATATATATTACACTTTATCATGGCATATTCCTATCCTGCATTAAATGATGAGAGAAAATGTCTAGACCTTCCTTGAGAGCTGGGGTTGAAGAGCAATAAAAGTAGCAAAGACTTGCTACAGAAAATTTGGCAACAAGTTAACAAAAAATATTAGAATATCAGAATATTTCATCAGTCCCAGGAAACAGAAATGGTTTCATAATACCTTAAGCATTTTATATAATTGGTGGGCTTTATGCCTGTATTTCTCTCTTTAGGCATACCTTTCTGGTTAAACCACATTTTCCAGGGCACACCACAGCCTTCTCACTTGAAAAGGAGATCTGGATCATTGCAGGAGCCAGATGTTGACACAGGAGTATGCCCTTTCACCACCTGCCTTTGAAGGAAGAGATTCAACCATATTTTTGTGCCCAAAACTAATTTGCCTTGATGCTTGGCATTCCCCATTCCATAGCTAGCAATCTACATAGATATATAAGAAGAAAGGCAGGTATGTATGTAGACAGGCAGACAGACAGATTTTCTACCAAAGGCTAATATTTTCTCATCTATTGTTGTTTATGAAAAGACAGTTTTCCAACACCTATAAAAAAACCTGAGTATCACAGAATAAGCAAAATCTGAAATTAGCTGTAATTAAAAGTCAAACTACAGCTTACAGATTCATGACCCACCAACAGCTCTGTGGTTCTGGCTGTTCATGCTGAAATGAGAAAATGTTCTGTAAGCCTGAGACACGGTCCCCCAGGTCTGAGAGAAAGCTGAATGCTGATTGTCACAGGTGCAGCAGACATACCTGAGCTCAGACTTCTCAAGGTGAGTTTGATTTGCTATGGAAATGTGTTTCTGGCCCACAGCCAACAATAAACCAATGGTCTGCCACATGCCATTCTCCTTGGCCAGTTATACTGATAATGGGATCTTCCTGAGATCTCTTTAGAGGACATGTTTGAACACTGCACTACATTGTTATTATGTCTGAACAGCTTTCAGACCAGAACTGACTGGGCAGCTTGGAGGACAGAAACAATTATTGAAATCTATTCTGTACCCATTTAGAAAATGATGCCCTCTTGAAATTCATCATATCCATCCTGGGTTTTTTATGCAGCCAACATTTAGAATTATGTAGAACCAACTACAGCGATGGAAAGACTGTAAGTGTAAAGAAAAAGTGAATTTCACTGCAGAGCTCATACTCTCGACCAGTGGGAATTGGTCTATCTTCTCTTGTCTCTTTAATTCCTTTTTTGAAAATGTAATTATTGTCTGGGAAATCTGACTCCTGTTAGCCACCTGCCAAGAACTGACTCACATCTGTGTACAAGATGTTCCCAGCTCTTGTGCATGTATTTGTATCTATTTGCAGAAGGTATCAGACCAGCTGGTTTCTCCATGCATGGGAAGAAAGGGAAAGAAAACATGAACAGCATAACCAAAGGGTTTGATTCTGGTTTTTTTTCCCTTCCACTTGCTTCTGCTTGCATCTTTCCCCTCTTAATACTTTGAGATAGAATTTCTCCATGTAGCTCAGAAGATTTTTCAGGGGCTCACAGGTATCACTCAGTCTTATGGCAGATTTCCAGTCCTTGTTTTGTATAAGATGCTAATTAGTATACTGTGAATATATGGTGCCTTGATAACAAGATGGATAAAATGATTTAGTTCCCACTCCTGAACTACCAGGTTAGAGCATTTCTGTAGTGATGGCAGCACTTAAATGCAATAACATTCATGGTATCAGCTTTGCATTAATGCCACCTTCCAGCACAGTAACATCTGGGCGTTCCTGAAAAAATTTGGGCTTTTTGTTTTCTGGTTTTGTTTTGTTTTTTTTTTTTTGTGTGTGTGTGTATGTGTGTAGACAAACACTCCTACGTGTGTACATACTGGTAGAGAACAAAGGAGAAAGATAGGATTGCTGTTTTACACTTAGTATAGCCTTGAAAATGCTTGACTGCTAATAAACACTAAATGTCACTCATACTCATTCACTTACATCGATCTTGCACCTGAATGTGGTTCTATTTCCCATCAGGGCACTTATTACACCTGAGGGATGCCCTGAGGGGAAGTGAAGGACTGCAAAGAATTGCTGCTTGGTGCAGACAGAGCAGGACAGTCAATGCATGAAGACCCCTACCATCTACCACTGGCTAGCAGTCTAACAATCTCTCTTAAATGTTAAACTAGCCCATCAGTAATTTTGGAATAGTAGGACAGAAATTCCTCCTGGAGCTTACAATTCATTTCCTGTTAGTTGATTTCTGGCCTAGCCATTGGTTGTTGCAGTATAATTCTCAAGGAAATCTGAAGTTACTCTGTCAGGACTTGCAGCCTTTCTTCTGATCTGCAAAAGGCCCTGGAATTTTCTGTAAGCTTGAAATCACTGAAAATTGCATGATTTAAGCCACCTTCTTAGAGCAATTCAGAGTTCCTCTTGTCTTCAGAACTATGTTTCATCTGAGGAGCTTGCTTTCACCCGTAAGAATCTATTGTACCTTACTCTCCAATTACTGGTTTTTTTCCGTCCTACAGAAGAAAAGACATTTAGCTGAAATAAAAGGAAAACAACAAAACACATGAGCTACTCTATATAACATTATATAATATTCTGCTAAAAAATAAGTAATGTTCATAAATACAATGTACATTATGTGCTATTAGCTTGTTCACACTGAGATATTTCACTTCCAGAGGCAAAGATGCAATAGGTTAGATTCCTGTAACACTTCTGGTGGGTGAGAGATGCATTATAAACTATATTAGCAGGTTTTGCTTAACTTGCTGCAAAGAGGAATTCACAGAATTCATCTGGAAAACTGAAAAAAAGTATCTCAGTTATTACTTTTCACAGAAACTTCAATTAAGACTGTCTGGGACAGCATCCCAGATCTCTCTACAGTAGTATCAATAACCATCTGTTTGTTCAGCAGAAATGTGACGGGCCAATATGGTTGGGACTGTGTTAAAAAAGTAATTGCTATGTGAATAAGACTGTCTAAATCACTTAATGAATCCAGTCTTTCGTCTTGAATATCACTGAAGTGCAGCCTCATCAAAATTATGTAAGCCAACACAACCCAAATAACCCTTAGTTTAAGCATCTGTCTCTGAAAGTGGTGTATGCTAGAAGAGAGACAAAACAGTAAACTCTTAGATTCTGCACAGTAAAAAATGTCACAAATGTCAGATATAGCACACCAGTGGGGGAGACTTTTGGTATCATTGTGCAACTGGAAAAGATAGTTTCAAGACAAAGCTTATCAGCTGAGAAAATGATGCCTGCAACTGCACATCGTTATAATGACAGCTCACTGTTATTTGTTAGGTTTTTTTCCTAGATTCCTGAATCTGACTGACATGACCTTGAGGAAGTACTCCAAGTTGTCAATAACAGTCTCTTACCTGCTGGGATAGCTTGCAATTCTTTCAGTACCTCTGATTAGGAATCCAGCTCTTACCACTTTGCCCCATTTCCAGCAGCAGCTGCATTGGCAACATGACTGCTGTTGTGCCTTGGAGATAAAAAAAGAACACCCTATCTGACTCACTGAGTTAGCATCTCTCAGCTCTGCCAACACTGTGTTCAGTGTCTGGGAAGCTGATATAGTAAATTTCTGCCCATATTGGTAATGGCAATGATTCACTGAAGCAGTTGGAAAGCTGGTAGGATAATGTAACAGGATTAGGATTTCTCTACCTGGCAAAAGAAACAAGGATTTACAAGACCATAAATTATGCCTGAAATATTTTTATGCTTTGGCTTTCTTTTCCATATTGATTTGGATTTCTACTGTCAACCACCTTTTTCTTCTCTCTTCCCTTCTCTTCTCTTCTCTTCTCTTCTCTTCTCTTCTCTTCTCTTCTCTTCTCTTCTCCTCCTTTCCTTTCCTTTCCTTTCCTTTCCTTTCCTTTCCTTTCCTTTCCTTTCCTTTCCTTTCCTTTCCTTTCCTTTCCTTTCCTTTCCTTTCCTTTCCTTTCCTTTCCTTTCCTTTCCTTTCCTTTCCTTTCCTTTCCTTTCCTTTCCTTTCCTTTCCTTTCCTTTCCTTTCCTTTCCTTTCCTTTCCTTTCCTTTCCTTTCCTTTCCTTTCCTTTCCTTTCCTTTCCTTTCCTTTCCTTTCCTTTCCTTTCCTTTCCTTTCCTTTCCTTTCCTTTCCTTTCCTTTCCTTTCCTTTCCTTTCCTTTCCTTTCCTTTCCTTTCCTTTCCATCTTTCTTCTATTTGTCTTTCTTTTCTTCTTTCCTTTTTCTTTCTTTCTTTTTCTTTCTTTTTCTTTCTTCCTTTTTCTTCTTTCTCTTCTTTCTTCTCTTTCTCTTCTCTTTTGTTTCTCTTCCGAAGAGGGACAGATTCAGAAAACCTGGCCTACGTTGGTAATTTCTCCTGCTCCACCCAGCAGTAGCTCTGAATATGAAGTGTGATATGATACTGAAATATGTGGAAGTCCAAGAAGGAGTCATCAGTGGAGTCTATCTAGTATTCATTAAGTCCCACTATCTTTGTTATTTCTATGTACAACAGTACCTCTGAAAATGAGTACCGCATCTGACTGGGCTAAAAGGAAATCTGACTGGGGTGAGACTGAAGATCCAGATCTCTTCCCAGGATGCATTTTCTTGAAGAAAGAAAAAAAAATATATAAGGGCTTGCTAAAGGCTCTTGTTGTAAAAATTAGGCAAAAAGAACCAAAAGAAGGTATACAGACCAATTTATTCAAGGTGGCATAATATCAACAGACAACACCGATGTCTCACAAAAACATACCATTTTGGATAGTGCTCAGTACACAGCATTCCTCAAATATTGAAACAGAAAAGTGTTTAGAACCTGAATTTTCTCAAAAACACTGGAATGAAAAAACACTGGAATGAAAAAACACTGATGAGAAAATACTTGCCTGCTACTTACATGGCTTCTGCTTGTTTGGTGTTGGGAAAAAAAATGTTACTGGAAGCAGTAATTGGTGAGACCTTTGAAATTATACTGAAAGAGACAAATTGAGGCCAAGATCTGTTAGATGGAACAGTTGCCCACTAGCTGAAAAAAGAAAAGAAAAAAAAGTGTACTTTTGTGATTTTTTTTTTTTTGCAAAAAGTATGCTGTGGCTTCAGTGAGGAACTGGGAAACTTACTTTGGCACATCCATGCCATATGGTTCTCCATGTTTTTTTCCTATGTGTGTTATTTTCACTTTTGGACATGTACTCAAACCTTGTAAACATGAAAAAAAAAAAAACAAACCGTAAAGATCTTTCTGCAAAGAACATGCAGTACCAAATGACATTTGAGGCTGATGTGGTAGAAGAAGGCAATGGATCAACAATTTGTGAATTACAGGTTTGACACCAATAGGGGAAAATCCTGTGACAGGCTTCACATCCTCAAATATCCTCTGTTCTGTCTCGGCATGAGGCCAAGTCTTTGTGCTCTCGTATGCATCTACTTGTAACAGCTCAACAGCCTCATGTTCCAAGTGCAGAATGACATTGACCATCTCCTTTTTAAATATCTTTACTGGGAAGTGTGGATGTTTGCAGATTAACTGAAGGCTAATCACTGAACTTCCTCAGTGAAGGAGAAAACTTCGTTCGTATTTTGCCCATTTTTTTTTTTTTTTTTCGAGGGGGACACAAGACAGGGGGGATATTAAAAACATTTTATTTGGCCCAAAGTAAAAGTGCATACTTCACACATATTTCTAACCAACCCCCTAAAACAGTCTCTGGCTTTGAACGTGTTGAACAGGAAGCCATTTAGTGTTGGAATGTTTGCTTTGCCAGTCCAAGAAACACACTTTCTTATTACTCCTGGGCTATCTAAAAAGGTTCAGAGTAAAAAAAGTTTAATTTATATGTAGAACCTTGTTTCCTGTTTTGTTTTTTCCCCTTGTGTGCCAAGTCTGTTTTTTAAACTCTGTGATAGGAAACACGTTTCCCTTTTTCTCCCATTCATCTCATTTTATTTACCCAGCTGTATGTTTCACTTCAATTTATAGCTCATGCTCTTACCTGGCTTGAAGTCCAAAGACACAGAGGGAGGGAAAGATGGATGTTATGTTTTCATGGTTACTGAGGAAAGGGAAGGATCTGGGTGGAGGTGAATCTTGCCTTTAGATCAGTATCAAGGGAGTGGTGGATAGAGACTTCTCTTTCAGTATGTGTCACAGTACACGTTGAAGAAAGGTGAGTAAGAGGACACAAAGAAAGAAGTAGCAGTGCAGAATGTCCCCTGATCATTGAATCAACTTATGCATATTTTAGCTGTACTTAATCAAATGTGATGCCCAGCTCAGCCATTTTCCTGGGGTTGGAACTACTTGAATGTAGAAGCATGAACAGATAAAAATAAAATAAAGCAAAGTAAAATAAATAAAACTAACAACAAAACAAAACAAAACAAAACAAAACAAAACAAAACAAAACAAAACAAAACAATAAAATAAAATAAAATAAAATAAAATAAAATAAAATAAAATAAAATAAAATAACTAGTTCACAGATCTTTGGTGTGCCAAAGATACATAAAGATGTATGTATGGACTCTGAAAGGGAGTTAGCTCTCCAAAGACGAAGAAAAGACTTCCTGAACAAGGACTGCAGCATTTTAAAATAAAAATATGCTTATAAATTAAGATTTCTACAATTCAAACTAGGGAGTGCCTGTAGGACTCTTAGTTTAGGACTATTGTTTAGAATCGACTTTGAGTAAATGGATGATTTTTCTACATTGGAGTAAAAGATGGTGAATGAAAACCATTGTCACATAACTATAGATGTCTATCCCATCTAAAGAGAAATAGCAGGCACAGTACTTTCTTTAGCTGAATACTCAAGTTTTTAGGACTACAACAATGTTTGGAATAGCTTGAGGCTTTCAGTTTTTTGCTATTTATCATTTTGATATTGTCCAATATATAAATTCCAAGTTATTAAATGAAGAGAATGCACCAAGAAGAAGCCTGAGGCTGTGGCTCTTCTCATATGCTGTCCTGGGCATGAAGTGATCTAAAAAATACCGCTCCTCTCGCTTGCACTGCTTTTCCTCTAGAGACCAAAAATATTTATGTTAATACCCTTAGTTTTAAAGCCTAGTATAAATGCATACAATTTCTTCTGTATGTGCAACAGATATTTCTTTATACCTCTGTTGCTAAGAAAACTCCAGAAAGATAGTAAGTTCATGAGAGCATCCACCGAATCATTCCAAACCAATCCGTGTTACTTCAAGAATAGAAGGCTGGGATCCACAGGCTGTGGAGAACCCATGCCTCCAGAGGAAATGACTGCTCCAGTGAGCTCTCATGGACAATCATGCCACATCACTTTCACACAGGTTGCTGAAAGGCCAAGCATGGGAACCAAAGAGATTTGACATGGTGCTTGCTCACATTTCTATCAATGTTCCCAGACAGGCTGCCCAGAACACACTGACTAATGCTGACACAGTATTGTCAAAGCTCTCTGGGAAGCAGAAATTCTTGAAAAGGACTTTGTAGCATTTGTAGCACTTCTTTTGTTTTCCCACAGTCCTGGGAGTGATTGCTTCCTACAGTTGGTGGCATATCCCAAATGGTGATGTGCTGGGGAGGCTTTACTGCATGCTGGCCACAGCAGGTTTAGAGTTCGAGGTCTTTCATCTTCCAGGTCCTTGTTTTTTTTCTGAAAAGAGGGTTAAAGAACAGGGGGAAAAGAATAAATAAATAAACAAATAAATTGGTCCTTGTTTCCTGCCAGAACAGCACAATAATTGCTAGAATGTCTCTGGAGTAAAAACTCATGCTTGTCTGAGGTTCTGACTCTTCTCTCTTCAGGTTTACAGGATAAGGGGAAGGAAGGAAGGCTGAGACTTCAGTGTATAGACCCCTGCTCAAGGAGAAAAGATACTACATTTAACTCTTGATTTTAGGATGCCAAAATTTCTGCTAGGGAGTTACCTGAACTCTGTATAGCAAAATTAAAAGACCTTTCCGCCGTCTGTCAGAATAATTACAAAACAAAGTTAAATCATGAATTTTTCTGACTAAATAATATAAGAATGAGATATTTAGTGCAACATTTCAAAGGCTGGATGCTAACCACTGGTAATAAATATATTTCATTGGTAATTGAATACAGGAGTTATGGTAGAGCAAATCCCTATTTGGGGCCTGGCTGAGGCATATTACAATTAAGTTCTGGCAGAAGTGGAATGAGCTTCTTTTATCCAACTAGTGTGCCTTTCATCCATCATCCCTTTTATTGTCTGAATAGATTGTAAATATTTTTTTCTCCTTAGGTCTTGCTCATTCTTCTGAGTATCCTTAAAAATAGCTGTATTTCTTCCCTGTTTTAGGAACACTCCATTTTGCCTCTGCAGAACCCACTTCAACCACAATACTACAGGCTTCTCTTCAGGGAGCAATCCTATACCAGGTAGCATGGAGTGACTTCTGTCCCTACAGCTCAGGGCTACACTGTGCAGCAACCCAACTTCTGTCTTTCCTAGGCCCTGGAGGAAGCCCCTGTGACCCAAAGACATAATTACTTTTATGCTGTGGCCATTCAGAACATTTCAGCCTGCTGCAACAGTGTTTTGATACCATGATGTCAAATTAATGTCATACCATTAATGCAAATTAATGTTATCACTCTGTGAGGGTACCTGAGAGCATGAGTTTGCTAGAATTACATAGGACAAATGCATAGAGCTGAATGAGTCAAACTACTGTTTTCTGGGAGTAAATCATCCCTAGAATAATTTGTAGATTTCATCCCAGGGAAGATTAGATTTATTCCAAAGGGCAACCCAAGACACTGGTATTCATGGAAGAAAATTAATGGAGGTCTGGAGCCTGAGAACAATCTGAATTGCAGTGAGGATGTATCTACAGCATTTATAACTACCTCCTTCATCTCTCTACTCTTCTTCCAAATTAGCCATAAGTGGTTGAGCAAATGACAGCTAAGCACAACTCTATCTGCTGACAAGCTCTTCATGATTTCTGAAAATTTCCAAAAGCTTAGATGGTTCAGAAAAGAGAACAGTTGCCTTTGTGCCATTCTTTCTAACCAATACAAAAATGAAAATCATGGGGTTTTCAGTACCTCTTTCTCCATATCCTAGAAAACCAGATGATTGGAACTTGGTATGACAAAGACCTCCTCCCATGAGTTTTTGTTTTATCCCAGTAGGTTCATGCCAGTCTGGATCACTACTGTGCAAGCAGATTGAAGAGCTAGCTTTAGCTACCTGGTCTGGTGAGAAGGGACTGGCAGCAGGGGAGGGAAGCTCTGACAAGCCTCCAGCTGTCTCACCCACATTAATTTTGATCTTACACTTCCAGAAGCTGCAGGCAACTGACTCTGCTCAGCAAAGTTAGTGGTAACGTAGCAGCTGCTTTCCACATTTGCTTGATTTGGGTCAAAGCATCCAATTCATAAGAAAGATATGGGAGGGTTGTGGAAAACATTATTTGGAGAAACAGAGTCCAAACAGAGGTTTCTGGAAGGCCCTTGAGTTGGCCTTATACAGGGCCCATCAAACCTGGAGGCAGGTCTCTCCTGACTGCAATGACAGTGTAAATAATCAGTCACACGGGGCTTTTGGAAGGCTTTTATCACCAGCAAAAGTGTAAATCCTAAACACTATCTCAGGAGCAGGTGTTTGCCTAGAAAACTAAAATCCTTATTTAATGGTTAAGAGGTTTTCTTGATGATATGAGAAAACTTATTGATAAGGATTTAAAAGATATGACAAGCACTTTGTAAGCTTCCTGTGCCAAATGGTTCAAGATAATTACAGAGCTTATAATCATCTTCTGTATTTCACTGATGATGTTAGCTTAAGAAAAGGTAGTTTTATACCAGTTCTTATGCAAGTTTGTGAATGTAGCAACTCTATTGCATACATAAACTTAACTCCTGCCAATTTTTTTTCTCCTCAGTCTTCACTGGCAACTTCTATCCCAGTGCCTCCCAAGTTAAAAAAACACCAGGGGAAGACCAGGGCAGCAGACTCCCTCCCGCTGTATGTGAAGATCAGGTTTGTGACAGATGTAGTCACCAAACCACTCTCTGTGATATTTGAAAAGTCACAATGGCTAAGTCCCTGGAGACTGGAAGAAGGGACACATTACACATATTTTTTAAAAGGGTAGTAAGGAGGACCCTGAGAACTACTGACCTGTCAGCCTCACCCCTGTGGCTGGGAAGATCATGGAGGAGATTCTCCTAGAAGGTCTGATAAGGCACATGGAGGACAGGAAGGTGAGACAGTCAGCATGGCTTCACTAAGGGCAAATCCTGCCTGTGGCCTTCTATGACACGGTAACTACATCAGTGGGATGACCTATGGGTGTGATCTAGCTGGGCTTTTGCAAGGCCTTTTACAAGGTCTCCCATAATATGCTTCTCACCATGTTGGAGAGATATGGATTTGATGGGTGGACTACTCAGTGGATGAGAAACTGACTGGATGGTTGCATCCAGCTAGCAGTGATCAATTGCTCAATGTCCAGATGGACACCAGTGACAAGAGGTGTCTCTAAGGAGTCCATACTGGGACCTGTACGGCTTAATATTTTTATCAGTGATATAGATAGCAGGATTGAATGCACCATCAGCAAATTTGCATCAGCAAGATGTCACCAAGCTGAGTGGTGCTGTCGATAAACCAGAGGGATGGGATGTCATTCAGAAAGACCCAAACAAACTGGAGAGTTGGACCAAGGTGAAACTCATGAGGTTTAACAAGACCAAATGCAGGGTCCTGAACTTGGGTTGGAACAATCTGAACTATCAATACAGGCTGGGAGATGAGGTGTTAGAAAGCAGGGTCCTGCAGAAAAGGACTCGGGGGTGCTGGTGGATGACAAGCTGGACATGAGCCAACAGAAGGCCAATTGCAACCTGGGCTGCATCAAAAGAAGCCTGGACAGCAGAGTGGGAGAGGTGATTCTGCCACTTTGCTCTGCTCTGTTAAGACCTCACTTGGAGTACTGCATCCAGCTCTGGAGCCCCCAATACAGGAAGGACACGGACCTGATGGAGTGTGTCCAGAGGAGAGCCATGAAAATTATCAGGGAGCGGGAGCACCTCTCCTAAGAAGATGGGATGAAGGAGCTGGGGTTGTTCAGCCCAGAAAAAAGGTGGCTGGGGAGACCCAATAGTGACCTTCCAGTATATGGAGAAGACCTACAGAAAGGCTGGAGAGAGATTGCTTGCAAGGCCCTGTAGTGATAGGATGAGGGGTGATGGCTTTAAATCACAGCAGAGTAGATTTGGACTTGATGTTATGAAAAAGTTCTTTACCATGAGGGTAGTGGGAGAATAGAACAGGTTGCCCAGGGAGGTAGTTGAGGCCTCATCCCTGGAGATATTCAAAGTGAGGCTTGACAAGGCTCTGAGCAACCTGATCTAGTTGAGGGTGTCCCTGCTTACTGCAAGGTGCTTGGACTACATGACCTTTAGAGGTCCCTTCCAACACAAATCATTCTATGATTCTACTCTGTGGATCCTGGCTTACAGACTTTGACCTCCAGGTCTCTTACCTAACAAACCCAAGAACTAGAAGTCCACTAAAAACCAAAATGCAACTTTCCAAATCCTTCCCAGTGTGCCTTCCTTAAAGTTGACCGTATACTACAAATAGGAAGCACAGAAGATTTTTCTAATTCTTTATAGTTCTCAGTGACTGGAAGTCATAATCAGATTTATAGATAGCGTACAGGAAAAGATACAGTTTCTAATTCTGTGTTAAGACCTGCACACAATTAATGAGAACTCCCATGACCGCATGGATGTTAGAACAATGTTAATGTTAGAAACTTTTCACAAGAAGAGTATTTTTAGACATTTTCTGTTTACTGGAAAAATCCAAATGACTAGCAAAAAGAAGATAAAGGAGCATAACACAAAGATTTTAATGCTGTAAGCTTATTTTAGACTGTAATAAATGACAGATACTCCTGGGTTTTTTTCTGGATTTTGAACTTTGAGTTAGAAATTGTAAACTATCCCATGAAACTGCTGTACTGTACTGTCAACAAATCTGTGTAAGTTCTTAATCTGAGTACTTCTGATTACTTAATGAATACAGTCAATAATGTAAGTATGCAAACGTTTACAAAGATGAAGCAGAAATTAAAAGATCAGTGTAATAATTATAAAAAATCCAAAGTATCTAAAAAATTTAGTTCATAACTTAACTTTGGACATAAATATTTGATAGTAAATGTTGTGCTAAGTCCTCCTAAGCTCTAGAAAAAATAGGTCTTCCAACATTTATAAAAAGAAGTCCCCAACCTGTCCTCCTGCAACAAAGCAGAATTAAGTACACACAGGTGATGCCTGACAGAGGCTTGTCTATAACTGCTGTTAGAAATATTTGTATAAAGACTTTTCCACAGCTTTGTAGGTATCTGTTGAAGTACATCAATAATCCAATTAGTTATTTTCACCTAAGGTCTAATTTCTTTCTTTTCCAAAAAGTAAGTACATCTCTTCTCCTGTTCTAAAAGAGAAAAGGAGAGAAAGTGTACATTGTCCTCTCTAAAACACTTTATGTATTGGAGGATTACATTAAAATGTCCCCTATAAGTCTTCTGTTTTCTAAACAAAGCAAAGCCAGTTCCTTTACCCTCTCCTCTATGCCATGTTTTCAAATCCTATAATTTCTCACTGGTCTCTTGAAAACTTTCATTCCGAAAGTTGTTTCACTACTGTCACCAAGCAGAGGAAAATAATTCCCTTGTACCTAAGCATCTTACAAAAATTATTCCTCTTAGCATAAAACTATTTGTGAAAATATCCCATATTTTTATTCATATTTGGTTTACATTTTACCAGCTAAGCAATCCCCACTCTTTGAAAAGCACTGAACCTGTGGTTCAGTTTTATGTAGTTTTATGTAGTCCTCTGACACATTCTCTAAGACATTTTATTCCAACACACATTGCATATCAGTGCAACAGGATGATATGCTCATCTACCTCTAAACTGAGGGGGCATCTATCCACTTTTTTCCATTAGATGACCCCTTAAGAATATTTCTATCCCCACATTTAGGATGGTGTCAAAACTGCATTTGCTTTTCTGCATCTGGACAACACTGTGCCCTTCAAGCCTGGCATGGAGGTTCTTGCATGGAAGCAGACACATGCCAAGAGCAGGGAGGTAACACGTCCCAGATTTTGGCATAGCACGAGGAGCTGGGGTTGCTGAGAAAGGGAAAAGCACTCAAGGACACTGCAGGAGGATAAACTGGGATACCTGGTTATATAGCTGCTTAAGATGCTTCATTATTTCTAAGTTATCCACAGAGTGGTCTCATATAATTGGCTGCAAGAAGACAATGACAGATGTTTAGTGGCTACAGTCCTTAACTAACATCTAGGTAAACAGAGCCACATCTACCCTGACACCAGTGATTGTGCCCTGAGTTTAAAATGGAGAAATTATTCAGTACATCTCAGTTTAGCTTAGCAATTCCCTGTGGTGGAAAACTGGAGGAACGGGATGTGTACCTTTTAAAATATATTTTTCTTCATTGCCAGCTTTGTGGGAAGTGTAACTAACTTTTAAGGATTCCAGATCATTAATTTCAACTTCCTGCACTCGTGTATTAATACCAATAATATAAAGATATTAGTAAGTCTACAAGAAAAATGTACTTCAGTTAATACTGTGTTAATGAAAATGGGGCTATCAAAGCTTATTGCATTACCTCTCCATCAGCTGTAATTTACTTTGAAGATTAGAAACAGAAATGTGGAGTTTTTATAGGTAGTTAATTCTAACAAAGAGAAAGTAGCTTTTGCTTTGAACTCAAAGGACCAAGAGGCATTTCCATTAATTTTGGATGAACTGTCAAAAAATAATCCTGGGGAAGTTTAAGAACTACAGTATATAATTCGCTTTCCCCCCTCAGACACTTGAGGTGAATATTTTTCCATCTCAATTTGTCAAGAGTTACCTTTCAACTATATGTGATTATGAAATAACTTTTTTAAGAGAAGATTTTATATTTTGGGTGGATGAGCAATCATGCAGATGTGGACAATTTTGTGCACATAGTTTTAACCTCTCTTCCAGTCTGCATTGGTCTGTATTTTACATTTATTTACCTCTAGAAAATGTTATCTGAGCATCCTTAGTGTCCTTCTGGGATCTAACTCACTCTCTTAAAAATGTTATTCACAAATCCAAGAAACCTGTTCCTTTCTGTTAAACATTCAACTGCTTCCAGTAAGTATTATTTTAGGAAATGGGCCTTGATAAACATTTTTGTTTTCTCTGAGTTTTGCATGTCTATATATATCTACAGATATATGTATATCAAAGACTTCATTGTTTATCAAGGAAAATAAATCAAGCAATATATATATTAGTGATCTTGTTTATTCCTATTCCTTTTCAACTTGTGATCCTGGTGGGACTTGGGTTTCTTTATTGATTTATTTATAGACTATGTAAACATTATAATTTTCATTGTATTTTCACCAGCTCCTGCAGAAGTCCCGTAAGTCTCAAAATAAATAGTTTTCTCTGTGTTGTCAAAACAGTATTTAAAACCAGGCTGGCATTTAAGGGTGGCTTGTATTTACTGTCCTTCAGTGACTTCCCATCACTTTTCCTCAGGTTAAAAGCAAGAGGATGCTGGTGGTTTTCGTTGTCAGCTCAATGAACTGTTTCTTGGTTTGAAAATAAGGCAGGGTTCTTTCTGGCTCGTGTAACATCCCCTGGTACCAGTTGCAGTAAGACACTGCTGTAGAATATGAGGGAGATCGTGAGAAGCCCACATGCCAAGAAAGTACCACGAGGTGCAAATCATTTATAACAACCAGACACATTATTTGTGGTGGGGTAAATGGAAGTGCACAGGGATAAGGTTGCTCGCTTCTATTTACCAGCCATACACATGACACATGGGATCAAAAGGCAAACAATAATTTACATCCATTTACAGGATTAATTGTTTTAAAACCAGGTGGATACAAAAAACATGGCCTATACCAGCATTTTTAGAGAAATGCTTCAAAAGTTAGACTTCAGTCTAGCCGTAAATACACTGATCTGAGAGAAGGATTTCTCTCCCTCTTCATGAGTATCTACTACTACCTAGCAAATGCAATGAATCTGTCTGTGTGATAACACAGTTCACAGTTACTTTCCTTTTGCTAATATATATATCATTAGGCATCACTACATTTGTCTGTGTTCATCTAAGAGGTCTGGGATTTAATATATTGAGATTTCCTTCCAAATGTTGAGGTGAAGATGGACAAAGTTGTCAAAGTGAAATAGAAGATCTCAGCCTGTTCCTAGAATCAGTATTGCGCAAAGCTTGCCTAACTCAAATGTTAGGTTGGGCTTTTATATAGACATTTTTACTTTGGAAATAATTGTCAATATCACAAAAGAAAAGCTGAAATTGTGGTAGTGCCAACAGGGACCAGAAATATTGGAAATGTATCAAGAAATGCTTATATTTAAATAATTTCCTCTCCTCTCCAATTTTTTGTAGTGTCCAAAGATTCAACTCATTCAATTAAGGCCTGGATAGGAGTCTGGGCTCTCTGATGTGTGTCCAAACTGAAAACACAAACTATGGCGAAGTTGCCAATATTTTAGGACAAAAATATTCAGTAACTGGATAAATTTGAATGTTATAGGAAGAATATTCTAAAAGCTCCAATATCCAGCTGCTGTATAAAACACTGATAATTTGAATTTCCATCACCAATCAATTTGCTAAATGTATGAATCAGATCTGAATGTGGAAAAAAATCTCATCAATGCAGCCCCTGTACCCCCTCTTGGAGGAGCAACTGAAATCTAGGAAAAGTCCAGCTCAGAGCTCTAGGGGGATAGACTGATCCTTAGTAAGAAGTCTTTCTAGTAACCTTGCTGAATTTGAGATCAGCTCCTCAAATGTCACTTTATGTGTACATTGGAATATAAATGCTGTATGAATGCATGTGTACAATGTTCCTTAGGACCTGCAAAAGTACAAATGAAAAATTAGAGATAGAAAAAAAAATACAAAAGTGGTGGTAACTATTTCAGATTAAACTGATGCCTTTTTCAGCTTTACTTTAGAGATGTTAAGCAAATGACAGTTACATATTTTCATCTTTCTAACATGAGAATGCAAGTATTTTATAGCTGTTGACAGACAGGCTTTATAAACCACATTGTCAAGGTATGAGCAGTCAGTTTTTACTTTAATTTTCCCTAGGTTCTATGTTTTCACAGCAACAGCATAATTGTTCTTTAGGGAAAAAAAACAAAACCAAAGACAAAACCGAAAACAAAAATAAAACTTCAGACTGTTCATCTAATAATTATCACTTAGACATTAAGTAATATGTAATAATTATAGATACAGAGTAGAATTCTTACATTAACTCTACTTTGTGAAGTCAACAAAAGTACCAACACTAGGTTCAGAGAACATAACAGAAGCCAGAATTTCAAAAAGCTTTTTTATGTAACTCAGTCCGTAGTCCTTATTGCTTTCTAGTTCATGGATTAATCTAATACTGCTCCCTATTAATACTGTTGTCTGAAACATCACATTTAAGGAACTTATTTTCTGTTAGTTGAAACTCTATCAAACTGAACTCTTGCATATTGTGTATCTTCCTCAAGATAAATGGTTCTGAAATGCTTCAGCCAAATCCATAGGGATGTTCCTGAGAGTATGCAAGAACTTAGAGAGTTGGTGCTCTTGTTTTCTTGACCAGATTCATATCACAATTTGGTCATGTTTCAGATGGAAGTAGCTGTGACTGCCAAACTCAGTGCTGTGGGCATGTGCTAAGCATGCTGAGATATTGCTTACGACATCCAGTCCCACTGAAATTGGGCATGGGGTTGCTTAACCTATAAAACTTTAAAAAGAGGCTACTACCCCCAGACAAGCTGTCAAACCCCACAGAACTGAGGGAGCAGCAGGCTGACTTGTGTTGGCTGCTCAGGAACTTTCAAACTCTGCCAAAGAAGATAGGCCATTTCTTACAAATTTCTCTGACAGACACACATGTCCATCCCACCTGAAGTGAAATTTAAGACCATAAGTGCGTCCAAGACAGGAATAAAGAGGAAGACATGCAATGAACAATTACAGAATTGCTTCCTATTACTAAGCCCCAGTCAAATTGTGTCTTGAATGGAGGAGGATTTCTCTTGGATAACAACATGTGAATGTGTGCTGCATCAAAATGTGGACATGACAAGGTGTTGAACTTAGAAGAAGTATCTGGTTACTTCGTAGCTTGCCCTTGACTTTGCATATTTTGCAAAAAAGACAAATTGTCACAGTGTGGGTGTTTCTGTGGTAAATAATGTGTCTAACGCACTTCCTTGTTTAATGTTCTTTGAGTTATTATGCTTCAACACACTAGGAAGTGCATAGTTGTTCCATAATTACTTTAATCTGTACAATACGAAGTGAAAGCGAATGGAGAAGTGAGCTATCAGTAATGCATGTCCATTCTTTGAACTCAACTGGAGCAGCATCCTTCCTGTCAGACCAGAAGTAGGCAAATGATTATCTTCCCAGAACTCTTATAAGTCAGGTCAATATCAGGAGGTTTATTCCCAAAGACTCACTGAAATGTGAGGTATGTGTTACACACTTAAAGATAGGGCAAGGTGAGATTGCCAGTCTGTTCGTAGTGAAAATGTTTTTATGTCAGCATCAAGCCTGTTCAACTAGTTACAGAAGGGTTCCAGGAGGTATGTCCCCTCTCTTGAAGAGCTCTAAGACCTATGTAACAACTCCAGGAACTGCACCAGATGAAAAAATGCATATTGCAACCATCAAGTTCAACATCATTCAGTTACAGTCCATGAGCTGTCACTTTATAAAACATTTGTAATAGCTTGAGTAATTTAGAAATAACACATACCAGAAAATGCTTCTTTGTCTTTTTTCCACATTCAGCAAATTGTACTGGTTTTAGAGTCATACAAATGTCTTGCATATGATGTAGACAAGTTGTCTTCTGTATGCAGAGGGTCTCTGATGCTCCAACATTAGCAGAAAGATGGCCCAGCTGTTGCATTTTATTTTTGTTAGAATTCATTTTTTAAAATAGCCCTCTACCTTTTGTTACTTCTCCCAGTTATGATCTTGCACTGGGAAAATGTGGTAACTCACCTAGTTCTCCTTTTTGCTACAGAAAGATAGAAGAGGCTGGAAAGTGTGTGCACAGCAAGAAGAAGCTGAAAAGAGAAGCCCATCCTCGTGTCCCATCACAAGTGTCATCTAGCAAGCTTGCCTCTGCAGACCTTTTTTTCAGGTAACTCAATCTCCCACATTGACTGTGATCCTGGAAAAAGGGCTCATGCCAAACAACTACCCAGATAATGCTGCAAATTCCAAGCTAATCAGGGAAATTGCCTATTCACTTGAACAACAGTCACAGGCGTGGGAGACGCCAGTCTCCAGCAGCAGTCATGCCTTGGCTCATTAGTCCTATGTGCCCCTGAAACTGAACTGTCAAAGGGGCGTTGAGTGCACAAAGCACTGGGCAGCATCTGAATTAAATTCTTGCGTGGAACCAAAAATAGAACGCTTTGAGCTGCTTTTCTGTTGTGAAGAAAAAATGCCTGGACAAAAAAAATGCTTTTCTTGGTATTATTTAGTGTGTTTTTCTGTCTAAAAAGCTAAAGATTTTTGGCCTCAAGGGGTGCTAGCCTGTTACCTTAGAGACTGTTTCTTTTAGAGGCAGTGGAGTGGCAGAGGGCATGCCTTTGCTGCTTACCTTGGCAACCATGAATTGCTAAATGCTGTTCCCATGAATGCAAGCCTTTCACTGCCATTAGCACTTGCCCACAGGTATAAACATTCCTTCATGAAAAGGTCTGGGGGAATGTACACTACCTCGATAAAAATCACGATGACAAACAAAAGCATATTATATAACGGAGCAGTTATATAAAATTAGATTTTAAAACAAGACGTGTCTTTAATGACATTGATCCTGGACGCGGTCAAATTTCCTGTTCCATTTATATTCCCTACAGCCATACCATGCAGTGGCAGAGGGGAAGGGAAGAAAGTGAGAAAGCTCGACAGGATATTCTTGTTTCTGTAATTGCAAAATGGGAGACCACTGTGTCGGTACTCAGAATAACCATGCTGGACAGCTTCAGAGGAATTGTATGACTCCAGCGGTCTCCCTCACCGGCACTGGGGCAGATGGAGGCAGGAGGAAAGCAGAGCTTGCTGGAGCTGTTCAATGGCACCATCTCCCACTGCTCACAGAAATTCTTTATGGTCTAGCTGGGCAAACACTACAGGAAACATTCTCAACATGTTTACATGTATAAAGCTCTTGTGCTGAAAAAAAACAAGAGATTTGTTGTATTCGTCCTGTAAATAAGGCTGTTGAGCATGGAGGAATTAAGTTCTAAACTTAATTCTCCCCTCCCTGCCACCCCTGTTCTCCATTTTGTAAACTGATTTTTAAAAAAAATCAAGATTTTCATTCCATTATCAAGGCAATTCACTTTCTCAGGTCTCATCTGATGCTCAGTGCTTCTAATAAAACCTTGGCTCATCTGGTTTTTCAGATTGTAGTGAGTTATATTGCAGAAGAAGAATAATCACTTGGAAGAATGGCTTCATTACAAGAGAAGTCTCTAAATGTCTGTCAAAGGGAAGCCAGAAAGCAGCTAATGGCTCACATGGTCTGAAAAGCTCAGACCTCAGCAAAGCACAAGTAGACTATGGTCTTGATCCTCTGATTGAAGAGCAACTTCATCCAGTGCTATTGGGTTGAGTCAAGAGAAGGCTTCTCTTGTCTTGAAATAATCTGTATAACAATGATGCTTAGCACCTCCCATGCAACCCTCCCTGTGAGCAGGATGGACTGGCCTTGCAATCCACATGTGCTGTGATACCCAGCAGTCAACACCAGGGTGAGTTGAAGACTGAGCCTAATGCAAGGGCAGCATTGCAGAGCTTCAGGATTGTCAAAAAACCAATGGCCATATTGCTGCTCCCAGTCAGCCCCATGTATCTGCAGACAGACCACTTTGTCTGAAACGTGTGCACCCAGAAGTTGCCATTGGAAAAGCAGTTCTTAGGATACCATGTAATAGAGTATATCCAGACCAAATACCAACAGAGCCCCTTGGTGACTGAAGAAGGAACAAGTTACTCATGTTGAACAGTGCCCTGAGTACCTCAGTGAGACATGAGATGGATTATGTTAAGAGGAGTTTTAGTTACTCAGATGAGTACATTAAGAATCACATCCACTATTTGGTCTAGATTTAAAGGATATCTAGATTCTCCTCTATAATGTCATAGAAGAAAACACATTCCTTATTTTATTAGCTTTTGTTTCTTGTCTCTTTTTGGTGCAGCACAGGTGATGTTTTCTTTTCTGATATTAGCAAATTTCACCCCATGCACCCACTTCCTGCTCCTTCCCCTGCAGGTGGTTACATGGTGGGCTCAGCAGTGGCAAGGAGGGAGACTGGTAGAGCAAATGAACCTCCTGGTCAGATGCAAATCCTTTATTTATTGTATAAAATTGTTATAGTTTTCAAAAATCCCAAGTGAGTCTTTCCTCTCTTTATATAAAGGAAAAATGCCCATTGGTGCCAAGCAAATTGCATCAGGGCCAGAAGGTTAAGGGAGGTGGTTCTGCCTCTCTACTCAGCTCTGAGATCCCAACTGGATTACTGAATCCAGCTGTCGAGTCTTCAGCAAAGGACAGATATGGACCTGTTGGAGTGAGTCCAGAGCAGGGCCACAAAAATGATGAGGGGGTAGACCACCTCTTCTTTGAGGGAAGACTGAGAGAGGTGGGGTTGTTCAGCCTGGGGAAGCCTCCAAGGAGACCTTATTGGAGCCCTGCAGTGTTTAAAGGGAGCCTATAGGAAAGATGAGGACAAACTTTTTAGGAGGGCCTGTCGTGATAGGACAAAGGGGAATGGTTTCAAACTAAAGGAGGATCAATTCGGAATAGATATAAAGAAGACATTTTTTACAGCAAGGGTGGTGAAACACTGGAAGAGGTTGCCTAGAGAGGTGGCAGATGTCCCATCCCTGGAAACATTCAAGGCCAGGTTGGATGGGACTCTGAGCAACCTGGTCTGATTGAAGAAATTCCTGCTCACTGCAGAAAAGTTGGCCTTTAAAGGTCCTTTCCAACCCAAACTATTCTGTGATTCTATAATTCTGTGAAAACACGTGGATCACATCAGTGGGAGTTAACAACAACCATAGAGCAGGCAAGCACAAAGAAGGCAAGCTGTCTGCCATAGAAGGAAACATGCCCTGATGGACATGCTCTGCCTTTCCTGGGTCCTGGCAGGGTAACTGGAGGCCAAGCAAAGAGGAGGTGCACATCAGGTCACAAAGACTGACTGGAAAACCAAGAGTGGTCCTTTCCTTTGCTCCTTTAACCAGTGGCTTTGACCAGTGGTTATACTGACAGGAAAAAGATTTCTACACAACACTTTTTAAGATACTTGTCTCCCTCTTAATTTCTCCCTCCTCTCAAGCCCCAGTCAAGTGGTTTTCAATTGTTTTCTAGTGAAGCGGATGCATTTTTTTTTTCCTTTGCTCCTAAACTATAGCACCATCAAAGGTCAAAGCATGCAGCAGACAGGCTCTTCTCCCTCTGAGGCTGGTAAGACTCCTCAAGGGGTCCTTCCTCAGCATCTCCCCTCACTTTCAAACTTCCTCACATCCTTTCTCCAGGCGCAGCATCAA
The DNA here is from genome assembly GCA_023637945.1 of Phaethornis superciliosus. Taxonomy (NCBI): domain Eukaryota; kingdom Metazoa; phylum Chordata; class Aves; order Apodiformes; family Trochilidae; genus Phaethornis; species Phaethornis superciliosus. The sequence continues at coordinate 59,414,885 of JAJQWJ010000003.1, forward strand.
GTACGGACAGACACAGCAGAAATATTCCCAACACCCTGTGGGCACTGGCCAAGAACCCAATATCTTCTCCCACTGCAATGGCAGAGGCTTTATGCCTGCTGAACAGCTAAAGCTACAGCTTTGGGCTTCCACATTGCTTGGGGAACAGCTTTGTGCTTCTTTCTGCTAACCACATTGGTCATCACAGCACCACTGTCCCTTGGAGGAATGAGATCTTTACAGATTTACATCATACTTCTGTGAAACCACTGCCTATTCTACTACTTTCTACATTTTGATTGACATTTCTGCTCCTGATGCAATGTCAAAAGAATGAGAAAGCTCCTGGTTTGATGCAATGGGAAGTGTCCATGGTCTCCACAGCCCCATAAGCTTTCAGGGACATGATGAGGGCTTAAAGACCTTGTATTCAGAGGTTTCCTCTAAAAAGAAAACTAAAAAAATTGCAGAGTACAGAACTTCTATTTGATTTCAAATCTCCCAAGAGAATATCAGCATCCACCTGTACGTACATAAATGTACAAAAGAACCATAACAGGTTGACCCTGCCAGGAAAAAACAAGAAGAAAAAGGACAAAACCATACTCACATTTTTGGTCCCCCAGAGAGTGCTTGTCTCAGTAACTCTCAATGTAAAAGCAACAAGAGAAAACATGAACCGTTCCCTGGCTTCATATTTGAAATAACTTTCACAAAACAAATAGTATCACTTTCCAGGTGTTTGTCAACTGATAGTTATTTGGTAGTTATTTGACACTTCTATAATACACAACTCCCAACTGAGAAAAATTGAGAAGACATTTGGTTTATGAGACATGAAGAAATTGTGAAGCAATGCAGTTGTGAAATCCATTTGTGCAAACGTCTTTCAAGGAATACTAAATACAGGGGAAACGGATGAATCTTTGCCACTTTACAAACTTATAATATTTGCCATGTAAGAGCTACAGTGCAATTCAAGAAAACAAACCAAAAAAATTAAGTATGATTTTTTCCTGTTTTTTCCTGCCTTATCTAAGTAATGAAAATGTTCAAGTAGCAGAGCATTTACTCTGCTACATTCAAAGTAGCAGAATAAATAATGTGTGTAAACTGAATAGATTAAGTAAAAGAATTCATGAAGGTTTCTACATTGAATATACTCTTAAGAAAAATAGTGTGTCTCATAGTTCTGTGTTCAAAAATTGTTGCCCAAGTTGATTTCTGAAACCCTTAGTGCACTGAGAAGGCCAATGTGAGCTCTGGCATCTCCTTCAGGAACAGAGAAAGAAAAAAGAAAGCAAAACAATCAGGAGGTCTGGAGTATCTGTAAGCATCCACCATCTGGGAGCTGAGCTGGTAGCAAGCAGACATTATTTAGAGGCACTTAAATTTGTAGTCAAAAAGCATCAACATCTTATCTCTTTTAAAAGTCTGGATGATTCAAAAGAACTTGGGGTTCCTTTGTTCCTCTGTCTCAAAGGCACCTTCATCTTCCTCCCTCACCCAACTCCGTTATGGAAGTGCAGACCAATGGCTGCCACTGGTTCTTTCCTGGCATGGAGCAACAAGAATCATTTACATAAATGAAACATAAATCTGGCCATATAATGGCATCAGATATCAAACAAAACAAACCAGCTACTAAACAAACCTGAAGATCAGTAGGACAATAAAGACAAGGTCAGAGGCTACATTTCACACTCCAAGGAAAGTTTTTCCACTGCTTCCCAGTCGTGCCATTACTGCTCAGCCAAGTGACAAGAGCCCACTGCATTTCAGAGCTATCAAAGAAATTTCCACTTCAGAAAACACAGAGAATAAGGTCAGATACTTCATTATTGCAGTTTTCCAGCATCTGTGTCAGGTCACATTTAGATTTGTTTAGCTGAATTTCGTGCATCTGAGTTATAAATTCTTGACATATTCAGCAGTTCCTTCATAACTACAGCCACCAGAATAGCATGTTCTTGCCTCACCTGGCTTTGCCTTGCATTCCCACAAAATCTCTCCTCCTTCTCCAAGACAGGAATTCAGTGTGGTTTGATGACCAAGTTATAACACTTGATGTTTTGGAAGGGGTTTTTCTCCAGGCCCCTGCTGACCTCAGTTCCCCTGAAGCTGGCCAGCAGGTGGTCCTGGAAGGCAGTGTAGCCATAGTCTTGACCCAAGAGCATCTATAAGATAACTGGTTTTGTGACACACAGAGCTAACTTCCAGAGCATAATAGTCTGGGGTGGGTGAAATCAAATAAACCAGTATAATTTCAAGGGAAGCAAGTAGCAGTCATTTTTCATTCACCACACTGGGTGTTTCACAGGCTGAGAGTTGCCAGGAAAAGGACCACGCAAATTAAGGATTTTTTTTTTTCCCCGTAACAAGATGAGATTGAGGAAAAGCTGAAATCAGCATTTTAACACTAGCTGCATGGGTCTCAATTCTGCTGTTACTGAATGAATGCACTGAAATATGGGGACAAAAAATGTTACTTCTGGCAGGGAGATGTGAAGTGCTGTGATTACCAGGGAGTAGTGGAAAAGTTCCCTGGAATTAGCTAGCGGTTGTGTACCAGGCTGTTTCAGCCACCATGAACAGCTTGTACCTACTGTGAACATATTTTTGCTGTGACCTACATGTTCCTGATCATCTTCTTCTTCTGCTTACAGCAAACACATTCTAATTCACCCACAAACATAACTTGCCAGCTTGCATTGTAAAACAGTAGTCATCATTTGAAGGTATCAGTACAGATGGCCCACAGTGATCCTATTAAGACTGCTGTACCAAATTCACCATCAAACATTCCTTATTTGAAAACAACCAAAGATAACTGTGTTGATGAATTATGCCACAGATCATTGTAATATCTAGTCAAGGTTAAAAACACATCTTACTCTGAATGTTTTGGACTAACAAATATTTTTGACAGTAAATATCAGAAGAACATCCTAATAATTTTTACTTATCTGGTCACTTCCTTTAATCACCGTCTCTAGAGTGAAAACACTGTTGGAACTGTGGACAAATATTTAACAGTACTCATCAGTTCTATGCAAAAGTGTAGGGCACAGCTGAGGAAGAACACCATATCCAATTGAAGTGGCAGAGGAATGCAGTAGGCAGAATGTAATTTCTTGTGTAAGAGTTTGCCTAGGAAACTGAAGCTAACATCTCCCCTCCTTTGCAAAAATGTACTTTTAAACATATATAATCACCTAAGTTTCTTTACTAGGTGAACATTGTATTATTAGAGTGTTAGAAGGAAAGTTAAGGTGAATAAAACTCAACCAAGTACAACAGAATGAGTGTTGTTTGAATGTCTATTAAATTCCTAATTGCTACAAGAAAAAAAAATCATAATTGTCTAAGGAAAGCAAAATGGAAATCAGCAGAAACAAGGTTTGCTTTCAGCTTCACACAATTCTGAATTTCTGGAAGCCAGTCTCAGAGGCAGAAAGAATTCAGGATACTTCTGACCCAGGAAATGCTAAACTCCATATGAAAGTTGGCTGGTTTTGGTTGTTGGTTGGTTGGTTTTTTCCACAGGATTTAAGACTCAGGGATTGACTTAGATTTGGAAACTGTTGAAAATGGTTTGGCAATTCATTATGGTTTTGATGAAAGCACTCAAATTCTTTAACAAAATAGCCTGGGATCTTTTGGATGCCCTTAAGTCCTGAGAGGAAGGCCTTAAGTCTGCATTCATTAGCAAGAGCAAAATTCTGCATCTAGAAAAGAATTCAAAGGCAGCATTGTGGGGATGTCTGGTGTTTAGAAAGCCAGTGCCCAGTCCTGGAATGCTGGGCTCCTGCTAGCAGGCATTGTGCAAGCAGTGGCTACAGAGAATCACAGCACCCTGTGCACTGCTGAGACTTACACTGAGGAGGGAGAGACTCTCTCAGGATAGCAAACAGGGAAACCCTGAGGACAGGCACAGGTTGGAACTCCATCCTCAGTGGCCTATGTAGTACACTCAGGGTTATTGGAAGGCACCTTCCCTTCTTCAAACCCAAGAAATACAGCAGGAATATTGCCTTTATCTGCAAGCTGTCTTGGATGTGCAGTGTCTACTCGTGCTGTAGCCAGAGAAGGTCTAAGGATGTCTAAGGATATTGCCTTCAATCTCTGCTCTGGTCATCTGTTATGGTGTTTGATTTTCCACAGGTGATAAAAATGAGTTGTTCTGGGATCTATACACCTGAAGACAAACATTGTACATTGAATCACAATGGTATACAGCTACAGCAAGAAGGAAAACAAAAGAAGCTCAGGAGACAAGCTTCAAATATAAAATTCACTTTAATGACTTAATATATCTTAAGCCAACCTTCTTCCACAGTGTTCCAAAAAATCAATCCAAATAGAGACTTTTACAAGCACAGAGTACAGATCTGGAGGAAGCAAAGATACCTTTTATTTCTGGAAAGAGAGAGAAACATTCCACACACATATACAACCCATGCACTCACAAAATGTCCCCAAATGTAACTTTGAGAGAAGCAGTATCTCTCATCTAAGATTAGCCAAGGCCACTTCATTTTGATTGAAGAGAGGAAAAACAACAACAGTAAAACTCAAAACACTGAGTTCAACAATTTGGGCCAAGGCCTAAAAATAGAAATGCTTTGTATGGAAAGAAATAAAAAAACCCACCCTACTCAAAACAAAAAACAAAACAAAACAAACAAAAAAATATTTTAAAAAGGAAGGTCTGAAATGTTCTCAAAATTGTCTCAATTTTTTTGCCAAGATCACAGGACAGCCTTATATTTAAGAGGCTCCCTGTGCCAGTTCTGAATCCCTCCAGTAACTGGAGACTGCATATACAACACTGGGAAGTGATTATGGGAAAAAAATCCTGTTTTCTAGTAGCAATCTGTCCAGCCATTTTAACCCATGCTTCAATGCTTGCCTTGAGGCCACACGATGCACAACCTTTCCCTGGCAGTCTGCCTCCAGCTTCCAGCACTTGATGGAAGTTCCGGCATGGCAGTGAGGCAGGACCAGACTTCATCACCCACTCTCTAGCAGACTGGGTGAAGCAGCAGCTTTACTTCTTGTGAGGAGAGGGTTTGGCCCTGCTGGCAAGACCTGCAGCTCCAGCCTTCCCCCTGCCCAGTCTGGGCATCTTTGGTAGCATCTGTCTTCAAGAAGGGAGGTTGTCTGGCCTGAGGCACCAGCTGGAAGGTTCTTGTAAGGACTCACCCCTACCATGCCCACTGGGAGCAGAACCTCTAGGCAGGTGCCAGGGCACCACTGATGAAGAATGGATCTGCTTTTGCACAATAAATCACTGCTGTGAATTATTTGCCTGGACTTACCCTCATAGAGCAATACCTAGCTGTGCTGAGTGCTGTGCAAACTCACAAGTGTTTCTGTAGAACAGAAAAGGCATAGGGCTTGTACCATCAGTGGCATGTGAGATAATTTACAAGGAAAAACTGTTTTTTTGTTTCCCCGCCTGCACTGTTCAGAATGGGCAAAATACACACACAAAAAATAATGTTAAGACATTAAGTAACAAAGCAGCTTATGTTTATCCCCTGTGAGACTCCCTATTATCTCACTAAGAATGAGGCAGAAATACAGTTCCTCATGATTTTGCTTTCATGCTTTGCCCAATCTCAAATTGCATGGTACTAAGAGAATGCACCCCTTTCAGGGACAGGATATAGGAACAAATGCTTTCTGAACGTTATACTGGCAAGACAGGTCTTCATTATCCATGCAGGAAGGGAGAATTCTGGATTTTCCCAGAGTCATCTGAGATCATCCATTTAAAATGCCTGAAATGTCACTACTGACACCTGGTGAGCCAAATCTTGGGTGTCAGCAAACCTGTATCTCTTTCTTTTGAGACCTATGGCCTAACAGTGTTTGTCCAAAACCCCTGAAGATGCTGCCCTGCCAAAGCCTCTGGGAAGACAACTTCACCATCTCCCTCTCTTGTAATCCTCTCCAGCACCTGCATTTTACCCATGGTCCAGGGCAGTATCTGTTTTTGTTAGTGGCCATTTGTCTTTGTTACAAAAATGTACTAAAATAGCACTAAAAAAAATATGTCTTAATAGTACAGTGTTATTTAATCTTCATCAGTTTTATTGCTGCTAAGCAGCTCCACAGCTCTGCATATAAACTCCAGATCCAGTCCCAACTTCAGATTCCTGAAAACCTTTGTTAGGGTAGCAGGATAAGCTATTTTCTTCTACTCCCCATGGCTGAAATTCATATAAGGAGCAAGAGAGGCCAGGAAAATTAAGGAAGAAAGGTCATTTCTCTTTCCATGTAAAAAGGGTTTTTAAGAAGCCAGGATCCCAGCTGAATTTTTTGTGCCAAATACAAGAAATATAATACGAGAGAAACAGAAGTGCTATTTTGGGTCACATAAGTATCATACTCTGAATAATCCTTTTATTAAAAGGCAGCCTTTTCCTACCTCTTCTTTCTCTCCAGCATTTATAGACCTCAGGCTCATACATTTCCATTTTTGCTGTGAGGAGGGCTTTTGCTGACTTCCTGTCCCTTAAAAATACAAGTAAACCTGAACTTGAACTTAGCAAGAAGCACCTCACAAAGCACAGAACAGAAAGTTGTTTAAAGTTGTTTTCAAGGAGAAGGTCAATGTTTTTCATAGTAGATTTATCTTCTTTCTAAATGCCTGACCCAAATAAGTAATCAAAGAGGGTGAAAGCATAAAGCAATCAGTTCAAATTTCATCATGTTATTCTGGTCTGGTGTGTAAGAAAACAATTCAATTAACAAGCAAACTGTGCATTAGAAATATTATTCTAAGCATTTAATGGAGTTGCATAGCTCCTGTGTACTTGCTAGAGACAGGAAAAATAGTCAAGAGAAATACTCTTTTTAATACTAAGTGCCCTTTTATTTAAAAAAAAAAACAAAAAAACAAAAGTTGCTTACACATTTCATATTTAGCATCAAAGTGCTTCTGATAAACATTATCAAGGCCATTCAGACAACATGGTTAGTAAAAATACTAATTATATACATTCTCTTCTCTATATGACAAAATAAGAGCGGAAATTTTTTTTTTCCTTTTTTTGCAAAGGGTTGCTTTCTAGACAGCTATCACAAATACTTTCATTTCAGAGTACAGAGTGGTTAAATTCGTTAATTCAAGAGTCTGAATGATTAAGGTATTTTCTCCCACCCTGAATTTTTAATCTTAACCCTTTGTATAAGTTTTAAATCTTTCATATGATTTGGACCAATTACAGCAGCCTCCCTGGAACCAAGTTATGCCCGTACTGGGCATGGTTCCGATATTGATGCCCACTGAGTTCAGGACTGCTTTGAATTACAGCACCACCCTATGCATTTATGATTACTTAAGTCCACTTGACCCCACCAGTTGTCTAATCCTTCCTTTTAACTTCTCCACGGTCTATTAAACATCCCCCTTTATGAGTCTCTCTACTGGAACCAAACCCTTGCTGTTTGCAATGTCTGCCTTTCCTGCTTACAGTGTTCTGACAGCCCTTAACATATCCCGGTCTAGATCTGACCTCTCAATGGTACATGTCTAAACTGAGTTAATTTCACTGACAAAGATCAAACTGCTACTTAAAGTGTCTCGTGGCTGGGTTGCCCTGCAGACTCTCAACTCAAAGCCCAGGCAGACATGAAAGGCTGCATGCAGCTACAAGTGGTATTAGGTAGGAGAAGAGTGCAACCCTCACATGATGTGAGCTGCAAGTGCTTGTGTGACAGCAGTTCCAGGGGAAGGGAGGGGAAATGGGTGACAGGCTCCTGGGTGTAGCATCAATCCATGCCTAGAAAGCATTCTGGTGATACTCACCAGTTGCACTACTCATACACAATGATGATATGGTCAGCACTCAATAAATAGGCTCTCTGAAGAGAAACAGAGGGGTTTATGTTAGTTTTCTTCTGGTGTTGCTTGATTCATGTGCACTCACAGCTCAGAACTTTTCGCCATCCGGAAAACCAACTTTCCTACCAGCCCAGGAGATCCAGCACTACAAAATGCACTGTAGGGCCTTCTGCATGGAAAGAAGACTCCTTTTTTTGAAGACTGCTGCTTTCAAGTACATAGAGTAATTAGGGAATACTGTCCTGGAGGTGATCTGACATTCAAATGTAACAGAAAATACAATTCCTGCTCCTATCCACTGAGAAGTTGGAAAAATGTAGGTGAAACCACTGATTTTGCAGGGAGACAACTAGAATAAAGAAAAAAGATGTAGCAGCTATAGTTTTAGCTGTATTTTCATTATTCATGTACAACTAGGCATTTCACCTTCCTTTGAAATTATATCCTTTTCTTTGGGACAAGTATTCTAACAGGGAGAGAGAAGAAAGCTCTTGATTTCAATTTCTTGAAAAACTATTCTGCCATTAATATACTGGAAAATAGCCAAAACCCATTGTCCCACAGGGCCTGCAGAAACAGAACTAGTACAGACAAAAAAGTATAAACTAATTCTTGCAATACCAATGTAAAAGAAAATCATGTGCTTGCCAGGCAAGTTCTTTAGGTACAGTACAGCCAGAATGTGTACTTTAAAACAGAGAACTATTTCCCAGATAATAACGTTCTTTGGAAACCATTCCATGCTCCTAGAAATTAATCCATGAAGTTTATTTTCTGGCTGTGTGGGTGGGGGAACACAGATTCAGGAAATATACTCATCATTCTCAGTGGATTAGAAAAGTCAATGCCTCTCTCACACATCTCTTTTGACCTTCCTCATTCCTCCTACTTTTCCAGCCATCTTTTTTCCACTCAGTCCTAAAAGGACTCTGATCTCACTGAATGTAAACTTACCACTCCTGGATTTCTTTACCTATATCCCATTCTTGAAGAAATGCATGGAGATGTTTTTCAAACTTTCTTCTAGTGAGTCCAAGCACAAAGGAAGACAAATCCAGAAGCTTGGTAAGATCTCACTGTGTGATTATGAGGGGCTGGGACAACTAAGGTTTTCTCAGATTCAAGTGCTAAAACCAGATTCATCTTATTGTTCTGGTAATGGAAGGGTGAAAGCAATTAAACTAGAGGTTTAAGAAAGTAACCTCATGCAATAACTTCCAATTTTTTTCTTATAAAGAAAAAATGAAACAACAAAAAAGTAAAATACCAACTATCCTAGGGTAAGTAAATGAACTATTGTTCTTTACTATATACTAGCAATGAGAAGAACACTATTTCATCTCAAGAAATATGTATGTAGGCATATATAGCAACCATTGATACAATATATCCCCTAAGAAACATTTCTTTCTTTACATATTGCACAATGGATTGCAGAGTTTTAGCTGTCCCCTCTTGGTTTTGTACTAGTTCTCTTTCCTGACAAGATGAAAAATCTTTTGGCATTTCAATTCCACTCTGCAGCTAAGTATTTTTGGTACATACTGTATGTTTCTTGCCTTGAGGTAGCAAAGCCAATTCCGAGGTTAATCCAGGGGGACATGAGTGCTGTTTCATGGATTTCTAATACTTCTGTGTAATTCTCTGGCCCCTAGCTATGTCTGGTTTTCTTCCAAACATAGTGGGGGGTTTGGAATTTGAAGTAAAGATGCGAAATCATTCCAGGATTTGTTTATCCCTTGGAAAGGTATATAAATTGAGATATCTGGCTAGCTCTTGGCAATTATTACCTAGAAAATAAAGTTTCTTGCTTCATCTTGTGCTGCCCCTGGTGTAACGCCCCTGGTCATCACGTTGAAGTGAGGTTACTCGTGGAGATTCCACTAGAGCTGTGTGAAGAATTGAAATTTCCACACACAACACACGACTAGTAACTGTTGTTGTTTGAACAATGCCATTGTCTTTCTTGCCTGCTATAAAATGACCCGGGATGTTTGCATAACAACAGTTAGCATTTTCCCTTCCCATATCATAAAAGGTGATGTCACCTGTCTTTTAGCACACACACATAAATTTTCCGGAATGCCATATTATGAAACATTTGAGGCAAGATGTCAACTATCTCTAATCTGATAGTATCATGCTGTAGAAATATAATGCAGCACATCATTAGCAGTATCTAAGACACTTAATAGCTCAGAGTCTAGGCAGAGATGATCCAGCCCACAGATTTCATTGCACTCAGTATGACTAAGTCTTTGACTAATTTAAGAATTTTTAAAGTATTTCATGTGTATCTCGTAATTCCAGGAACACAGTAAGCCTTTTGCTGCATTGCTGTTTGGATGGTTTAAGTGGTAAGTCCTGTATTCCATGTAACCATCTGCTTCCATTACAATTGTTTTCATTCCCAAGAAACAAAACTCTGCTTTTAAAAGCTTCCTCTAGTTTTGTCAGAGTGTTTTCTGCAGACATAAGAAAGTAATTTGGCCTTGGTGATTCATTATTTATTCCTTTCCAGTCTTAGTGCTCACTATGAAAAAAGAAAGACCTTTCTTTTAAATGTCCTGAAAAACAACAGGAACTGTTTTCACAGACATAGTATTGTACTCCTAAAGAAATATTGATAAAGGAATCGAAAGGTCAAGATTCTTGGGTTTTTTGCATCACATGCACAAAACTGTAGCATGTTCAAAGCACACTGCTTGAACACAGAATATTATATGTTCATAATGTTCATTATGCTCATTATGTTTGAGTGCAAACTAAGGCAACAAAGCTGGTGAAGGGCATGGGGAATAAATCTTATGAAGAACAATTGAAGGAGCTGGGACTGTTTAGTTTGAGGAAGAGGAGGCTGAGGGGAGACCTCTTTGCTCTCTATAACCACCTGAAAGGACACTGTAGAGAGGTTGGTGCTGGTTTCTTCTCACAGGTAATTAGCAACAGAACAAGAGGGAATGGCTTCAAGCTGCAAAAGGGTAGGTTTAGACTGGACATTAGGAAAAAAATTTTCACAGAAAGAGTGGTCAGACACTGGAATAGGCTGCTTCTAAGGGTCATTTAGATGTGGTGTTGAGGGATTTGGCTTGGGGGAGAACTTTGTAGAATAGGAGTGATGGTTGGACTCGATGATCCCAAGAGTCTTTTCCAACCTGAAAGATTATAGGATTCTATGATTATTTAAAATTAAGCAGCTCAGCTGACTGAGTTCGCAGAAGCACAGCTTTGAAGAAGAAGCGTGCTTTAACAGAGGTTGTCTCTATCCTTCCTGATTCTTGCTGAGGTATTAATCACTGCAGAACATGAAGACAAAGCATGATTATATATTTAAAAATCTCAGGTACCACCCTGACTTCCTTACTTCTGTTTCCATGATGCTTTTTGTGAATATTGAATATGTCTGTGACTGACTTTGTAAGTGGGCCTAACTGAGACAACTTCTCACAGGGGAAGAATGCAAGAGTAAAGCCTCCAAGAGATTTCTCACTGCATGTGGGGTTGTTACATGAGACTTTCTTCTAGAATGGGATACAGATCTAAAGCAGTCTGGTTCTTAGTATCCAGGCTAAACCATTTAGAATGGTGCAAACCATGGTATTTAAATTAAGAAGAGTAAACAGCGATTTTCAGTCATGTTGCTCTGTTCTAACATGCTGTATGCTCTGTCTGAACCATCCAACATCTGGACAGTGAGTATGATACTGCCAAAACCTGCATTCAGTGGTTGCCAAACTGCTGAGCCCACGTGTGGCTTCACAGCTTGATACCCAGAGAGCTCAGCTATGATTCAGATTCTGAAAATTCACCAGGTCTTTGGCTGCAATATGATTCAGCAGTTTGGAGGAGAGCCTTCTTGAGGAAAAAAAGAAAGCAGCAGCAAAAAAACATCAAAACATATGACCATATATGGCATATAACTCAGCAAAGAAGTAAACTCCTTGAAAAACCCTCACTTTACAACAGAGCTCTGTAACATGACTGGTTAGTACAAAATATGGTTATTCACAAGCACGGGGGGGCCAGGGGGGGCTAAATTATGTTCCCTTAACAATGGTACCAACTCAGATTAACTGCACTAAATTCCATGGTTCGTGGCCTGTTTAAATGTGAATTTACAGAAGCTCCAGTGGTATTCCAGGAATGTATCTAGAGAGGTGGATTCAGTCCCTGCTACACAAAGATACTTGATTTGTAAATGAATTAAGGCTTGTGAAGTGACAAGGAACAAAACCCAGGGTTCTGCACATAAAGAGAATGCCCTAGGAATCTCACTCTAGCTAATTGCTCTGTGTGCTCCAGGGATGATTTTCACACACATAAAAGGTGACCATAGCTTGCCCAAAGGAGGTGCCTACTGGCCTGCTACATGGAAGAGTTCAGCTGCTAATTTACATTGCAAAGACAAAATTCCTCAAACCTGGCTCCTTGTTTTCTTCAAGATAAAAACAATTACACAGGGATTTTTTTTTTTTCTTCATGTATTGATCATTCAGGTGGGCCAGCACTTCAGCAACCCATGAGAGTGCTCAGCTCTCACACTGCACTGCTCAGCCCTGCCTGGTCATGCAGGTCAGACATTGTCCATCCAACTGTACCACCCTCATTCTTCTGGTAATGATGCCCACTCTTCCTTCACCAGGCAGAGTAGCTTAACAAATATTTTCTAGTCCTTACAACATCTGTGCTTGGTCATTCAGGAAAAAAAAAAAAAAAAAAAAAAAAAGAAGAAAAGAAAAAGAGAGAAAAAAAGTGGAATAAATGTCACTCCAGTTTAAGTTAAACAGTTTGTTCAATACTACAAAATGTTGCTTTAGGAAAGCTTTGCTTTAATAGTACATGAGACAAATGGAGTTCTTTTTTCTCGTTCCCTTCTCTTTACCAATAATTGAATTAAGTGGAGATTGTGAGGTAAAATCAAGCACATCTGGGTCAATTAGCATGGGAAGTCAATTCTTTAAAACCTGATGGATGCCTCTGGGAATCGCACACTTCACAGCAAGAATCTCAGCACAGGGCTGGACTCTCAGTAACTCAACTCAATTAAGCCACTAGGTGCTTCTTTACGTCTGGGGACCCAGGGGAATTGGTTAATTGTCTGCTTGTCATGGTTCCTCTTCAGGGAGCATGTAAACATCTTCTATTTCTCCTATAGATGTGTGGTAAAAAAAAGAACAATCCATTTTAGCTGACTTATTCAAAGCTTTTTTCTCCCATGGGAAAATTAATCTTCCTCCTCCAACACTGCCCAGAAGAACAAAGGTCTCCAATAGGAACAAATCGTGCCATCAATACACAATAGGTTTTCGATTGATGCAGTCAGGTTTATATTTCCTTTTCCTTGCAAAACTCAACTATTTCTCCCTGCCTTCACTTGCTCATAACTTTCATAACCAAACTCCTCAGACCTCCAATGGGGTTTCCACATTCTCTATGGCTACAAGCAGCTCTGCCGCACTCTTGGACTTCCTTAATGCAATATAAGTCACACACTGAGTTTACAGTCATCAGAGCCCAAGCAAACTTTATGAGCATTATGAAGCCTTTTACCCATTGACAGAGCTGAGAGCTCTCTTGGTGCTCTCATCCCACACCCAGAGATGTGGGCAGGATGACACATTGAGGGAACCTCAAAAGTCCCCACTGAGAGCTGCTCCAGATCCACACAACCAAGAGGTCACAGAATCATGAAATCTTAGAATGGTTAGGGTTAGAAAGGACCTTAAGGACTACCTATTTACCACCACCCCTGCATGGTCAGGGACAACTTCCACTTGATCAAGTGGCTCAAATCCCCATGCAAGCTGGCCTTGAACACTTCCAGGGAGGGGAAGTTGCCCACAACTTCCCTGGGTAACTTCTTCCAGTATCACACCACACTCATAGCTATGAATTTTTTTCCTAATAGCTAATTTAAAACTACACTCTTCCAGTTTGAAGTCATTCCCCCTTGTCCTCTTCCTACATGCCCTTGTAAAAAGTCCCTCCTCAGTTGTCCTGAAGTCACCCCTTAGGCATTGGATGGCTATTGTAAGGTCACCCTGGGACCTTCTCCAGGCTGCACAACTCCAACTGCTCTCATCCTGTTGTCACAGGAGAGGTGCCACAGCCCTCTGATTCTCTTTGTGGACCTCCAACAGCTCCATGTACTTCTTTCCTTTGAGGTCCCAGAACTGGACACAGTAATCCAGGTGGCATCTCACAAGAGCAGAGGGCAAGAATCACCTCCCTTGACCTGCTGGCCACACTGCAGCCCAGGATAGAGTTGGCTTTCTAGGGTGTGAGCACACATTGCCAACTCATGTTGAGTTTTTCATCAACCACTGAAGAGATCTTGAACCTAAAGCAGACATCCCACTTTTAGATGGTAAAATTAGTGAGATTATTCCCACCCACATCTCCCCACTGCTGCGACTGTGACAACCACCCAGGAAAGACAGACTACTGTCCCTGCCTCACACCACATCAGTGAGCTTCTTTTCACATGCACACAAGTGGCTGCTTTCACTCTTCTTTTAATTCATGTTTCAGACTGCTGAACACCCAAAATCTTTAGCTGGCCTCAGTGGGAGACTGTCCCTGGGTGCTCAGGACTGTGGAAAACAAATCACCCCATTTAGCCCCTAAATATGGATTTAGAAGCCTAACTTTAGCTTCAGATTTTTTAAAAAACTTGGCATGGTATTAAAATCCATCCATGGGGCGAGTTAATTTTTTACCATCAAAGAGAAATAAAACAACTTCTGCAGGAAGACTAGGATTAGAATGCCACAAATTTCATGTGCTATAACCAGAAAATTATTCTGTTTCCTAAATGTAATATAATTGGGACACAGTCTGATAAATGGAGGCTGACTAAGCCACACTAAATCTCCTGATGTGTTCTGCAATGTCTGGATGTGTCCCCAACCCTAGCTATGAAAGGAAATGTAATTATGGTAATGGGAAAGTGCAGTCCACCCATCATTTGGGTTACCACACACATACGTAACCAGGTCCAAATATAGAACTGCAGTAATGTCTCTTACACTCTTATCGCCCTTACATTCCTTTTTCCTGAAGTTACAAGCTTACCATCTTTCCCTCTGACAGGAGAAACAATGTATTTTGGTGTATGAATGCCAGCTAAAGGGCTGTTACATCTTTCAGGACATGGGAAACAGCTGCTCCATGTTCATCACATCAGAGAGATGCCATTGGAAGCAGACACCTCCCCTTGCCCACGTAGATCTAACCAGAGTGTTTGCTGAGGAGCAATGCTAGGGACAGAGAAGGGAAGATAAGCCTCAGGAAGAAAGTTCAAGGAAGAGGGGAAGATCAGGAAGCCAGAAATTTTTACAAAGCACCCCTGTGTTTTGGAACCTCTGCCAAATTTAAAAATGAGGCATATGTCTCTTAGTGCAGACACAGCCATGAATGCAGGGCAGTGTAGACATTCACAAGCCTTACTGAAAGAGCCCAGTTTGGCTCTGGAGAAACAGAACAGTGTAGCACACAGTCCAGCCTAACATTGCAGCTTCTGCAATGGCAGTTTAGACCATGCAACCCAGGGGTAAAAAGGTAAGCATACATTGATGTCCTTAGCACATAACACTCACTTGGTTTACATCATCTGGAGGACCTGTATTCAGAAGTTGTGCAACACATGTTTAACTTAAAAACTTTAGCTGCAGCCCCAGAGCACGCGGAAGGGATCCTGATGACAAACTTTCTGGCTCTCCTGTCTGGAATGCAGGGACGCAATGCCAGACACTTTTCCTCCTGTGGTGGACTGGCATGCAATTACTTTTGTGCACCTCAGCTTGCCTTGGTTACAGGAAAGAGAGGAAATATTTTATTAAACTTCATCTCCTAACTCAGAGTGTGATAGATAGCTAGACTTCCAGTTTCACCAAGTTTTTGTGAGCAAAGGAGAAGTGGCTCATTGCCAGGTGTTCATTAAAGGCATTCATAGATATCTAAAATAGAAAAGGAGTTCTGACTGTAACTGAAGAATGTTAGCATCTTTAGGTTGTCATGCCTAGATGTTTATCATGAATTACAAGAGTATAATCAGAGGCAGCAGAGACAGCAGTGAGAAGAATTAAAATAAGGGATTGTGACCTGCACATCCCCACACAAAGCCACCTCCTCTGAAGCACCTTCTTCTTGCACTGACCAACAATGTGTTGCAGCAAAGCAATCCCAGCCACGGGAGGAGCAGCCAATCCCGGCATGTTGGAGCAGCCCCATCAACATCCAGTGCTTCCAGACACAGTCACAGATCAGAGCTTCACATCAAAGGGACTCTCACTTTCCACCCAAAACCAAAGCAACATGGTAGCTGTGTTTCTCTCTGAAAATAGCCAATGCTCATGTGCATCTGGACCAGACATCACACTGCTGTAGATTCAACAGACTTTCATTCTCTTTCTAGAAAAAGAAAAAAAAGAAAAAAAAGAAAAAAAAAATTAACAAATTACATCTTTGGCCTTCTGCCTTTCTTTTTGCCTGGAATTCACCAAGATGGTACCGGATCAACCATGGCTAGAAATAAAAAATTCAGTAAATTCAATCCAACCAAGTCAACAGCAACTTGCAGGCTTTCTGGATGCTTTACAATCCTCATGCAATGAGTTCCCCCAATCCACCTTCTGCTAAAAATCTATCTGCATCCCAAAGTTAATGCAGATAGAGGCCAGTAATAGCTGAATTGCTTCCTGACCAGATGGTGCAGTAGCCTCTACTGTTGAATGTATGATACACACATGTTGAGGAAGTTCCTGATTTCCCTCCATATTTTGTGTTGTAATCTGTTCCACTTCAGAGATTGTGTAAAATTTGCTGCCATGTCTATGCTGCATCCAACTTTCATGTGAAGGGTTACACTAAATGTGACACATGCACACTGTAAAGGCAGGCCTTCTTCCACACCTGTCAGTGGCAGCTTTGAAATATTGTATATGCACCTTAAAAGAAAAAGGGGAAAAAACAAACAAAAAAACCCCACCAAAAAACAGACAAAAAAAATTAACCATTTTCAATGAGTAAGTCAATGCTTTTCTTTTAGCTCTAGAATTCTGCAACATCCAGGGTAGCACAAAACCTGCTATGTATGTAGACCCTGGCATTACAAATACATGCATACACAAACCTACACAGATACAAATCCCTCTCCCCAGGTAAATGGCCTTCTCTTTGCAGGTACATACCAGCAGGAATGCATGCACTGAAGAAACAGAGGAGGAAAACAGTCATGTTTTTTCACACAGTCGTTTTTATTCTGCTTGCAGCTGTTCCTTCCTTTTACAGCCACAGGCAAGGGCTGAATTCAGCAGAGCCAAAGGCAGGCTCAGCAGGATGTAAATCAGACCACACCTTCAAAACACCCTCCAATCATAAGGAGAGAGCATGGATGTAAATAAAACCACACCTTTGCTGGACCAGCCTCCTCTTCTACGTAAAAGAGTTTCCTCCCTCAGATGGCCAGCCTATTTCCATTCATGATGAGAGACATGTAAGCAAGGCCAAGCCTTTTCTACAGACTCTTAAGCAAAACTGAGAGGAGCATAAAGAACTTTTACCCTTCTCTTGCTGAGAGAAAAGCTAGTTCCTTCTTTGGAAAGTATTTTTTTGCTCCATGTGGGATACCATGAGCGAGGACAGATCTTCCCTTAGGCTTCCTGCCAGATATTGCAGACTATTTTACAAATAAATTGTTCACCTATAGGACACAGATACACATTTTAAGATGTCACTTTTACCTTGCACTAACAGGCCTTCTCAGCCTGCCATTAGATGGGTGTCTACCTTCCAAATCATCAGAACTAAAAAACAAAACAAAATAAAACAAAACAAAACAAAACAGAAAAAACAGCAAAGGAAACAGTGAGATCCTCCTGCATTTTCTCTTACATCCTTCTTTCCACATGAATGTCCAAAACTGATTTCAAGACTTCCAACCCACATCAAATGCAATAGGCTTGTCCCAAAAGGTAAAGAACTAAACTGCACTCAGGCTCCAGCATAACTTTTTCCAGATGTCAGAGCTCACTCCAATAATTTCTAAAATCAATTCTGGTTTGGGCCAAGAAATAGCGTAAGTATCGGTAAAACATAAGTGTCATTGGAGAGTCATTTAACTACTTGGAAACAGTTAAGATGTCTAGGTTAGGAAGGCAAACAACTTGAGGGATTCTGAGAGGAAAAACACAGTTCTCATCCACACTCCTCACAGTAAGAAAGTCCTGGAGAAATTAAATAGGCAGACCCCAGCTTCCTAGAACAAGATATACGAGACATAATGAAAGCGCTTGCAATGGCACACGCTTTAGCCAAAAAGGTGGTTTTTAATAAAATTGGAAAGGGTGCACTACATTCCCACAGAAATGGTGAAAACACAGATGTGTTCCAAGCTTAGGAAAACAAAAATTGTCCACATTTTTATGTTTTTAGCAGAGAAAAAAATACCACTTTGAACACTTGATGGAAGACTTTCAAAGGAAATCATTATTATTATTATCGTGACTCCCACCAGTGATACAAGAGGCCAGGATCTGTCAACATTTTCCTTATAAATTCATCCTTCAGTTGAGTCTAAAGTGGCCTGAAATAGCTAGTCGGGACCAAAATCTGGATTGCAAGGTCTGGAAGCAAAATTGAATCTGTCTGTTTACAAAATTCTAGTCTAAATAGACCGTGAGAGCGGAAGAGGGAACATTTTTAGTGGATAAAGCTATCTATCTTGTTGTGCTGCTTTAGAATGCTAATTGGTGATCAGCAACCAAAAAGGAAGTTTGGAATCAGAGCTGATGAGCATCCAGAAGTCAGCATGCACATTCAGCCATCTCCTCCAGCACTTGCTTCTGGAACATGCAGCTGCCACACAACACTGACCATCTCATGATATATATGAAGCTCGCATTTTCAATGACATCCTGGACAAAGCCCAGCAAGAATTACAGGAGGAAAAGGAACATTCCCAAATATTCTTGATTTTCATCAAAGAATCACTTCATGCCTTGTCTTAAAACTAGACAACATCTAAAGCACTAGATAATACTCATTTAATGAATCAGTTTATTAGGCTTACAATTAGGACACAATTTTCCTTTTTAGCCACCCCCCTAAAGTGCTTCCCCAAATCTGTACACTTTAATGGAAGACAGAGGAAAAGTGTAAAATGAGGAATGCAGTCATAGAGCAAGTTCAATTTGGCAGATATTTTATTTTATTGACTGGAAATACTCGTTCCCATCTACTTGTCCTGCACCATCGTACTGCTCAATGTCCCAGAACTCTCTCCTATACATGTAGCTTTCTATTTGCTTCTACAGCTCCCTTCCATATTTCAACTTCCATAGCTGTAAAAAAGTTGAAGAGTCAATCAAAAAGCAAAATAACATTTGTCTGTACCAACCTGTGAGGTTCCATTCAGCAGAATTGCCTTTACCTCAAATGACAACTGGCAAGTGGAATGCTGGACATTGGTCTCCTAATGAGCACAAAGACTGAAGTGTCAGATGAGAGCCCAGATAAACCATCCAGTGAGCTGTCTCCTTTAGAGACTAGCTAACCACTAGATAACTAGGTAACTAGATAGTTGGGCTAGATAAGGGCTATCCCCTGACAATAGTATCCCATGTACTTAGAATAGAGGGGGTGGGGGGAGAAATGTTGAAGGAGCAACATTCCTGAATTTTGGAATCTACAAGAAACTCCAGGATCATATAAGGAACTCTGATGCCTACATCCTTCACCACCTAGAACCAGATTGCTGGCCTGCCCAAGACTGGCCCACCAATCCACCAGGAAGAAAGACCATCGGGACTTTGCGGGAACCTTTGGTGGTGATACTCTTATCTCTCTCCCTCCTGCTCTCTCTCTCTCTCCCTCCAGACTTGCCAAATCTTCACCAGGTCACTTCATATTGCTTTTGCTGTTTGCTGCCCAACAAATAAAGCTTACTATTTGTACCCATCCCTTTGTGGTTGGACTCTTGCAGGATCTAAATATTAAGCTACATCGACCACAGGGTGGATCATAACACAACCTAATTAGGCAGTGGGCAGGACAGCATCGGGCCCTGGTACAAAACACATCAAGGGCTACCCCTTTGTATGCTTTTCTGCAGTTTGTTGATCTCCTCCTTAGCATTTTCCCTTCTTGCCATTTGTCCTCCAGTTTATGCTACACAACTCTTCATCCTCAGTCTTCCTTCTTCAAAAAGCTCAGCCCCTTCCATGCCTTGGATACCGGGACCTTGTATTTAATCTTCATTCTCTGCTGCAGCATCTCAAAGTCAAACTACCTTAGCTGCACCTTCCTGAAACATCCAGTTATTGGTTCTCTCCTGTTCTACCAGATTTTAGCTATTAAATATTTATTACTCCATCAATTATGTCTTAAATTTACTAGTTCAACAAAATCTATAAATCCCTTGTATTTCAAGTAGCTGATAAGTTAGATCCTTTAGGAAGACTCTTAAACTCCTAGGTTTACAACACTTACTTTGTGAACAAAATCTTTATAATAGTATCTGAGAGAAACTTTGAACCAAAATATTACAAAAGAGAAATTGCCATTGGTGAGAGACCAATAAACACACTGTAAATTCTAAGGGTTGCACAAGAAACACTGTCGTGAATGACTATTCCAGAAATGGAAAAATAGAGAGTCTCTTGACATCCAAATAGGGTGAGCAGGCAGAGCTCCAACAAACAAATCAGAAGTGGAAAGAGAAAAAAAAAAAAAAGTCTTCTCAGACCCAAATAGTTTTGAAAATTAAAACAGGCATTAAAAAAAGAATTAAAACATGGGAAGCTGAAGTCTATTACCATATTTTATTGTGCCACACGAAAGAAAGCTAAGTGCAAGCTCTGTCCTGATGAGAAGCAGCATCTTCTGTTTTTCTGACAATGTTAGATAAGATTCACAGACTAAGGTGGAGTTTGAAATACAATGGGGTTTAAAAGAAGATGGTATTTGAATCAGTGCACAGATAAAGGTCATGCCTCTTCCTTTTTTTTTTTTTCTTAATGTAAGGATGACTTTTCTAACCACTGCACTTGTGAAGTGGTAGGTCAGGTAGGTAAGGTTCCCACCTTAGCTCTTCCCTGTGCCAATCTGCAGTGGTGAGCCCAAAAGAGCAAGTACTGGTAACACTGACATGTGCTGAATACTACTGCCTTTTGCTACAAAGGGCAGGAAAACCCCTGAAGGAATAACCTGCACCAGCTCTCAGACCTACAGGAACCAGCAAGACAGCCCACACTTGAGCCCACTGAAAACATTCCTGGCATGTCACCCTTCTGGGACATGTTTGAGGGGTTAGAATCATAGAATCATCTGGATTGGAAGGGACCTCTGAGATCATCAGGTCCAACTCCTGATCCACTACTGCTGTGGTTACCAGACCATGGCACTGAGTGCCACATCCAGTCTCTTTTTAAATATCTCCAGGGACAGAGAATCCACTACTTCCCTGGGCAGCCCATTCCAATGTCTGATCACCCTCTCTGTAAAGAAATTCTTTCTAATATCCAACCTAAACTTCCCCTGGCAGAGCTTAAGTCCATGCCCTCTTGTCCTACTGACATCTGCCTGGGAAAAGAGCCCAACCCCCCCCTGGCTCCAGCCTCCTTTCAGGGAGTTGTAGAGAGCGATGAGGTCTCCCCTGAGCCTCCTCTTCTCCAGGCTGAACACCCCCAGCTCCCTCAGCCTCTCCTCACAGGACTTGTGCTGGAGTCCCTTCACCAGCCTGGTTGCCCTCCTTTGGACCTGCTCCAGGACCTCAATCTCCTTCCTGAACTGAGGGGCCCAGAACTGGACACAGGACTCGAGCTGTGGCCTCACCAGGGCTGAGTACAGGGGCAGAATCCCTTCCCTGGACCTGCTGGCCACGCTGTTCCTGATCCAGGCCAGGATGCCATTGGCCTTCTTGGCCACCTGGGCACACTGCTGGCTCCTGTTCAGCTTCCTGTCAATCCAGACTCCCAGGTCCCTCTCTGCCTGGCTGCTCTCAGCCACTCTGTGCCCAGCCTGGAGCACTGACAGAAATCCAACTATGACTGCTTTGGAGGGCTGTTCTGTGTTAGAAACTGTCTGTAGGGCCACTTAGATGAAACTTGATAAACACAAAATAGCCATAAAGCAGCTCTGGGGTAGTAAGGCTATGTCTGAGTGCCTTCAGCGAATGGCTTACTACCTTCAAGTCTCCAAAGCAGCTCTCATTAGATTCAATCCCTTCCACTCTGTATCTCAGGAACTCCCATTGTGAACCCAGCAATGAAAAGGTTTGACACATATGTACCACTACTTTCCAGGCAGCACTCCCAACTACAAGGCATACTCAAGCACAGGACTCACGTAAAGCACAGAAGGCACAGAATGATGGCTGAAGGTCTCCCAAGAAGTCACCAGTGATAGATCCCTGCCTGTTATCCTTTGAACAGCCAAGCCTCTGTACTGCAGACATTCATAACAATGGGATTTCTTTCAGGAACAACTACAGGGATAGAAAACAGCAAAAGTGCATTACCAAATTTGCTTTTACACAATAGGCTTTAATGGATCTAAAAGAATCGCAGAATATTTTAATGTTCCATGATGTGGGCCAGAAAATGCAAGCTCTGCTCCTTGAAAAATACTGGGATTCCAAAGATGTTTTCAGCCCCACTTACAGTGACAGATA
The DNA here is from genome assembly GCA_023637945.1 of Phaethornis superciliosus. NCBI lineage: Eukaryota > Metazoa > Chordata > Aves > Apodiformes > Trochilidae > Phaethornis > Phaethornis superciliosus. Next base: position 59,437,390 of record JAJQWJ010000003.1, read on the forward strand.
TTAAAACAGTCCGTCACAGTGAAAATTTTAAAAGTGTTTTTCAGAGCAACCAAGATCAGTAGGTTATTGAAGCAAAGTGATTTTCAAAATAAAATCCTCCAATGTTTTTCCTTTACAAAATCAAACCAGAACAGATGTGGGGAAAAAAAAAATTTGAAGCTTCATTTTTCAAAAAATTAATGCAAGTGATGCATTGGGTCTATTTCAACAAGATGCTTCTGTGTAATTAAAGAAAACCAACCAAACAAACAAAAAATCCCAACAAACTTCAATTTCAATTAAAGCTCCTCAGTTGCCCTAGAAATTTAAGGAGAAAAGACCACCTGGTGACTGGTGACTTTTTCTTGCAGTTGATAAGACAGCAGACTGTATAAACTGTGTAATACAGATCAATAGATAGTCAGGCAGATGCCCTCAAATTTAACCACACACACAAAAAGTCCCAGAGATCTGAAGGTGATTTTCATAGCCTGTCTGTAGTTTTGACTGGTTTCCTTAAGAGGAAAACAAAAATCTGACTGCCTTTTATACTCTTGTAAAAAAAAAAAATCCTGTCATAATTTTTAAGCGTGTTGATCACAGATCATTTTTAGATCTGACAAACCACAGAAACATCTCCAAAAATATCCTGAAGAAACACAGTGACCTTTCCAGTTTGGAAAGCAGAGATGTTTTAACAACATCATCCAAGCTACTGCACAGGCTGAACAAATGTATAAGATCTCTCGATGGCCTATTGAAAAGCCTCCTACATTCATCCATATGCTGCCCCATGAAATCCTCCCCCCTGGGCTAGCAAAAGTGGTCTGAACTATCAAGCTCATCTTCAGAAGCAGCACCTTGGGAAGAGGGGAGCAGAAAAGGAGGTTCATGGCTGAAGGTGGGGAGAAGCAATGGCTCTGTACTTTAGAGAAGGTAATTCAATTAAAACCCAAGCAAAATGGAGAAAGGTGGTGACAAGGAACTGAGACTCTGACTGCTGTAGGAAATAATGGTCAGGAAAAGGAGAAAGCTTCTGAAATGAACAGGGATTTGATAAACAATTTCTGCAAAAGTGAATACTTTGCAAGGTGCAAAGGGCAGAGGTGGGTGGGGAAGAAAGTTTTATCCCTTGTGCACTGGGTATGACCTGGTACAGCTGGTCAGGAAGTGTCACCACTGTCCTACAGTCAATCTGCTGAAGCTATGCATAGACACGTACTGTATTATGTCTTACAATTATCTCAGCTTCTACACTTACTTACTGATTCAAAACTTCCTTCCAAGCAAGAGCAGTCATTAGGCAAGAGCATAATAAACCTCGAGTCTGTTTTCACCAGAAGTCTCCTGGTATCAATACCACAGCCTTGTATCACACAAATACATCTTAACCATCTTAAACTTTGGAGATTTTTTTCTCTCTACCTTTGCTATTATTTCCACCTTCGTTCTCCTCAGAATAATGCATTACTTCACTTAGTCTGGGAGTAGCAAATACGCTCCAAGTCCTGCAACTGTGTTTCAGCTTGGCTTTCTTGATGTCTCTGGGACAGCATTTCTTAATCCTCTGGCCTTTTTTTTGTTGAGTATTAATATTTTTTTAATAATTAAGTGATGAAAATGTACTGCTCTGTGCTGGTCTGCAGGAAAAGCAGAAAAAATGAAGGAATTTGGAGCAAAAACATAACTTTGACCGGATTTGCTCCAATGGCCTTCAAGAAATAAAAAATTATACACTTCTTCCATTCATCAACTAATTTGGGTTGAAATGCAGCATGTGTGGTTTTCTTTCTCTGTTTGCATTTTTATCTCTGGTTAACTCTCTGAAACTGTAAAAACAATCCCCAAGAAAAATCAAGAAATGTCAAGTTTAGACACAAGCTTGCCTATTGCATAAACATTCTTGTTATCTTAGGTGTTTATTGTTGAACAAAACCAGCCTTGCATTCCTCAAGACTTTGAATATACTTACCATAGTTCTATTCAAACCTAGACATGTTACCTCCCAAAAGCATAAATAAATTCCTTAGGTCTTATTTGGAAACTGGATCATTAATTCTCTTTTTGTCTCTGTCTGTGTGCTCGACACAAGGTTTTAGAACAGGCATTCAATTTATCAATATATTATACATAAAGAATGTGGATTTCTCCCAGGTTTGCTTTGATGATAGTTCAATAATTCAATAGAATCACAGATGTACAAAAAGCACAGAAAAATTTCACCCAAAGAATTGTTTTCCTTCTGATCCTACTTTCGCTATTATAATCAAAAGCAAAGACCTGCTTGTCATATTTTCCTCTGCATTCCAAAATATCACATTTAGAAAAAAATACACAGCGTTTTTATTTCTCATGACAGGTTACAGAAACATAAAAGTCAGTTTTGAATTCCTCCTTTGATTCTTCCTTTTTCCTCACTTTTATCTAATTGCACATCTGTGCACTCTGATCTGGAGGACTTTATGAAAACAAAACATGCCTTTGGTTTCTTTCCTGATCAGTAAGTAGTTCCTGCAAATTACTTCATTCTTTAACAACAACAAAAAAAAAATGCTGGCTAAGTTGTTCGAATATAAAACTCCCCAACACAGACTCAAAAAGCAAGAAACATGTAGTTGCTCCACAGTGCCCCTCAACAGAGCCCATTCCAGAGGGCAGCAGGGCCAGGAAAAATAGAGACTGGCATCCAAAGATGCTCAGAAGAAGAGCACCCAGACTTTGCTGCAGACATGTCTCCCCTCTGCTTCTGGCACACGAGTTCATCCATGGTTGAACAGACCTGAACACTGTTTCTCAGCCATAAAACACTGTGAAAGCAGTGTCAAGGAAGCTGCCAAGACCACCTCATCATCCTTGGCTGCTTCATTTACACCACACAACATTTCCTCTGCTTCCTTCTGTGTCTTTCCCCCATCCTTCCCCACACAAACTTTCACATACACCTTTCCCTTCAGCCTGATTTACCCTTCCCCACTCAGCACCACGGCTGGTTGGCTCTGGGTACAGGTTCAAATACATCACATGGGTGGGAATCTAGCAGGAGGGTTAAGTCCCCTTCCACCCTCCTTTCATGCTGCAGTAATCCTAAATCCCAGCCCGCTCTCCCTGCTCTCACACCTACCTCCCATCTCTGCCCACACCCCTCCTTTTCAAGAAGGCACCAGGCCCACTGGCAGGGCAAGGCAGGTGAGAGCTGCCACAGAACATACACTGTGGAAGCAGCTCTGGTCAGACATAGGGCCAGAGGGTAACCCACACAGCCAGGGCTGAGGCATGAGGAACCCGTTCCACCTCCTCATCCTCCCAGCACAGGATCTGTAGAGTCCAGACACTCATGCTTTAAGCAGGCAGAGTGGATTTCACCAACACTGAGTCCCACAAGAACAACCCTTTCCTATTAAATGGTCCAACTTTCCTCACCATGTCCTCTGCCTTTCCAAGGTGCCTTGCCTCTGCCTAGCATTTTTTCTTTGTTAGCAAACAGTCCTAACGTGGGAAAAGCCTTTCGTCACACCGACAGAGATTTTGCAAGTTCTGTACAACTCCCACATGTCCTCTTCCCTCCTGTGGCAGTAAAACAATTCAGTCACATTGCCCTTACATCTGGACAGAAAAGCTGACTGGAATGAATAAGAAAAACAGGATGGTTTTGCGATACATTGAACCATTCAGCCTGTCCCAGCTGCAGAAACCTTACAGCTCCTTTCTCCATCCAACCTTTTCATTCCAAGCACATCTACGCTTCTTTTGCGCCCATTCTTCTTCACGTAAGGGGCTGGCCAGGATACACTCCTGGAACACAACACTTGCACCGGCGGCTTCTTGGGCAGCACAGTCCTTTCCAAACTTCTACTCCCCCCTGTGGCAGCTTGATGGTAAAAAAAAAATAAATAAAAAGCATGCAATCCAAGTCACGTACTCCACTGTCCCTTTTTGGAAGCCTTTTATGAACAAAAAGAAAATATATATGTAAAGGCCTAAATAAGGTTTCACTAAATGTAAAAGGACAGTAAATTAAGAAAGCTGTTGCCAGAGAATTTGGAATTTCACCCTCTATATCTTGTGAGTGACATGTGGAGAAAGAAAAAGATGAGGCTAGTTCATATATTTTTTAACACTCACCCAAAATTTTGGTACTACAAAGTTCCTAACTCAGAGAGTGAACACTGGCTAGGACAGTTTTAGGATTTTTCAAATACCTTGCAAATCTTAGGTAATGAAAAAGGGCAATTGATGAACTGTCTTTTCATCCCACATTAACTAATATTAACTAATCATACAGATCTACCATGCTATTAAGGGTAGACTTCTCCACATGAACCATCACAGGTTACTTCCTCACAAGAAAAGCACCTCAAATAACTTCACAGACTCCAATTTCATAAAGACATCATTGTCCAAATGGTCAAAACAAACACCTAGGTACAGTAAAAACCTTGATTTCTATTTAAAAACGTTTAATAAAAATGTTATAAATGGAGCAATATGCTCAGAAACACTTGATGTTAGTGTGAGTCCTACCACTTTCACAACTTCACACTTAGTACTTAAAAGCCACTCATCACGAAGACATTTGTAGCAAGATGGTTGTAAACAGAGACCGTTGCTGTTTAAAGCAACCAAGTTTCCTCAATTATTTCCTGTAGGAAATCAAAATATCTTAGAAATTACCCCACTTAACTGACGATGCACATTTCTTCAAATATCTGCTTTTTTAGGCTCTATGGGAAAAACACTTTGACAGAGAGTTTCCCATCACCACCAGAGAGATTAGAATTGTAAAATGGTTTTCAGACTTGGTCCAGTAGTTGCTAAATTTCACACACACCCACAGGTCAATAGGAAGCCACCTTGGCTGTTGTAAGTTACATCCTATCTTCCTCATCTGCGTCAGTTGTACAGATGTATTTACATAGGTCACATACCACATATCACTTGCTGAAAAAAGTCGGACAAGCTGGCAGCTGACCCATGGGGAACAATCTTCTGGAAAAATCAAGTAATATCTACAATCGTATGTTAATATGTTGAGGTCATTACGGTTTTTTTGCAGATCAGCTGAGGCAGCATGCTTATCAAGTCCTCCAGAGGCATTACAGACCTATACAATAACCCAACTCCTCCACTGTCTCAGGAAGGCCTGCAAAAACAGGAAAGCCCTCTATACCAGGGGCTACTCTATCCCAAGGTCAGTGAACTCAGACAGCATCAAAGAGGGCCCAAATTTTACACTGATCTCCCTACCCAAAGAAAACACTCTATTCATCATTCCCAATATCTACAAAAATCAGTCTTACTCTATCAGACAACACAGACAAATGTATCCAGAAGGATTCTCCACAGAAGCTACAACATAAATTAAGAGATCCTAGTGTCTACAGCAGAGAAAACTGCATTTGAAAAATTGTGAAGTCCTAACTAAAACATTGATGTCTCTCAGACTGGGGGAAAAAACCCGTAAAACGTCAAAATCTGCACTGACAGCTCCTAAGAAAAGGGTGGAAAATGTGCATTTTCAAGTAAGCAGATCTGATTCCTTCCTGCTCACAAGAGCCACAACAGAGTGGGAGGAAGTGTTCCACACTGCAGTCCTACTCTAGTTGACTTACTACTGCAAGAGGTTGTGTATCTCAGTGGAATCTGAGAAACAAACAGCTGAAAGTCCTTTTTCTCCTTACTCACCCATGCAAGACATAGAAGGGCTCTGTGCTTCCCCACAAAAATCCAAGACACCGCCAACCTCTGCACAGATGTAGCAGTGAATGCTGATCCCTACAGTGCTGATAAGACCTATGGGAAATTTTTCAGAATAAAATCAGAATAGTTTTCAGAATAAAATCAATAAAGTACTGAATCTGAGGCTCAGATCAGAGGTAAAGGACCTTTGGCTTCATGATACTAATATTCTCACTTTCATACAAATAGTTTTACCTGTACTTTGAATGCTCATTTAGATTATTCTACTTCCAGTTACCACTTTGCTGCTTTAAGACCACACACATTCATAAAGAAAACCCCAGCAGCTTTTTAAGAATGAATCCAAGAGCCTGAAGGAACATTTTGTGACCACAGAAGAAACAAAATATTACATGGTAGAACATAAAGAACATAAGTTCAAATAATGACGATTATGGAAGACAACAGAACTCAGCTCTGCTAGTGGGAATCACACCTCATGGTTTTACTTTGCTTATACTGCTAAGCAGCTTTAGCTCAATGTATCTGAACTTCTCAAATCCACTATTTTGAAGGCAACAGTGCATTCTGTGAATCTGTTCCACTGATGCTATCAAGGAATCTGACAAGGTATCTTGAGGAACTTGGACTAGGTTCACCAGTTCAGCAGCAAACATTTCCACAGGCCCTATGCCATCTACTGCACTGCTCAGCCTTCTTATTCTGGTTCACTTCAGAGGAGCAAGTGCCTTTAAATGTTTTAAAGGAGCAAATGCCTTTCATTGGAACTATCACAGCTCCAAAGTGGAAGGCTTGCACCATGTGCCTTACTCCAACAAAGCAACCTAAGGGGCACCACATGGATAACTTGCTTGACAGCCCCTGGGAAACGAAGTTTTCTATTTTTATTGCTTTGTTGATTCATGAAGTCACGTGTCCCTCCAGAAAAGGATGAGTAAGTCCAGCAAGTAGTCTATTTCAGAGCACTTTCTATGTCTACACATACGTAGAACAAGTTACCAGATGACTTCTAAGACAGACACTACCAAGCAACCACACTCAGAATGGAATCAATCTCCTTATTTTCATTCTGTGCCTATTTCTCAGCTAGCAGGGTAAGTCTTGCTTGGAATCTGCATTTTAAGCAGAAGTCTACTAACATAACTTTAACAGGGCCTCTCAGGATTTTGAGATATATTTATTACAATTTTTAAGAAATATCCTGGTGAGCATTTTGGGAAAGGAACTAATTGGCATACTAAACTCAAAGTAAGCCAGAAATGACTGAAGCCAGCTACAAGCCTATCATGATGATAAACAGCTCAGGGTCCAGATGTCCCTATATGGCAAGACTTCCTATAAGACTGACAGTACTGTATGTGCATTGCGTATGGTTGTTGGATCAGATTCACATTCCTCCAGTATGTTTCTCTGGGAGCTTTTGATTTCCGCTTTGAGGGCTGGCTCAGACCTCCAGTTGCTCTTACAAAAAAATATCTGTGACTGAAAGTTGAAAATGTGCAAGATTCTTTCTTTAAGTACACAAACACTTCAAGTCTAGCCACTTTCCTGTAGTCTTGCCAGGTTTTCAGTATGTCTGATACCTGATCAAGTGACTTTTGGGGGGGAAGAGGGCAAAAAAAAAAAAGAAGGAAAAACATGAGAAAGGAATGTAGCATATCCACACCTGTACATTTTACAAGACTTTCACCAAAGGAACCATACCAACTGAAGCTCCTGTAGACACACACATACCGTATATAGCTGTGTAAACAAGTCTGCAAGGCCAGTGTAGTGAATTCCTAGTTTCAGCAGAAAAAATACACTACCTCTAAAGCATGTGCTGTATAAACACCTGCATGGAAGTCAAAAGTAGTGCATTTTAACCATTTTGTGCATCAGTGCCAGGATGTACTTCTCCAACCCATGAGATATTGCCATCAGCAAGGATAAACTGAAGATGGACTGGAGTCTAAAAATACTACCTTTGCTTTCATGTTCCCTTTGTCCCTGTGCACACATCCACATCCACAAACTGGGTGCCTGAGGAGTCACGTCTAATAGCACAGAAAAAAAAATGACAAAAAGGCAAACCTCATGGGCTCGGATTCCTACCCAGTCTCATGGGGAGGTGCAATTGGGAATTCAGTGTGCTAATGCCCGCTTCATAGTAGAGCATAACCAGAATTACTTCTGAAGTCCAGCTGCCTATTTAAGTCTGCTTTCTCAGGGCAGCAAGTGGATAGGGCTTGCTGTACTTGGCCTACAGTGTGAGGACTTGGGACAGATTTATCCTTTAATTTTGGATTTCCTGGCTTTCTGGTGGCTTGTTACTTTTAAACATACTTTTTCTGTCAGTGAGATTCTTAGGTTTTGTTTAATAAAACTGTTTCTCCGAAAAAACCTCTTACATGGAAAATTATAAAACACGTCTAGAGCTTCTCTCTCTCTGATGTTCTCCTACCATATTTAGGCATTTAAAAAAGGCATTCTGTTTACCTGGTTACATTTGCATTTTGGTATGCATGTCATACATAGTTTGGTACACATATTATTTACCCAGCTCTGAGGCCTTCAAGAAAACACAGATTTCAGGAGACCTCATGGGTTCAGGAACACATATTATCTACCATAACTGTTCCTCTGAGATTTTTGTTTGTTTGTTTGTTTCAGAGCCAATTGCATTTCTACTAATAGAGAATTTCAAGCAGAAGAAATGACACCCAAGTGACTTTTCCAGCCAGAGTACAGTGCTGAAAGAATAAAAATAAGTTTTACAGTACAATTCATCCTACGGGGTCTTTACATGAAAACATTTCTTTTTCTCTCAAGAATCCTGTGCATACATATTGCTGCATTATAGCATGGAAGAATGCCTACATATGGAGAGCTGGAGAAAAGGGGGACATGGCAGCAGGAGAAAGTCTACATGCAAAAGAAGTTATCTGTTATCTATCAGATTATCTGTTATCTATCTGATATCTATCAGATTTCAGTTTGCCTGATAGATGCATTGAACTGGTCTCTATGATTAAACACATACTTCTACAAGTCAAAAGCCGAAAAGATGGCATTCTTTGAGTTAAAGTGGAGGTCAAACAATATGACATCACTGAATATTCAATGCATGGGGAGGTGGGGGGGGGAAGAATCATCCTCCTGGCAAAAAAACCAAAACAAAACAAACCCCCCAAACTGTAACAGTTATCTGGAACGATTTCATACAAGCCACAATGCCTAAGTCTTGGGTTCAGTCAAATACAAACCACAACATTTAGGTTTTGGCTGACTGTGGTGGCATGCCAGCTTCTTCTTGTTGTCATCCTCGGGTGGACCATCAGCGAGGCTGGGAGGCAGGGATGTGCGAGGAACGTGTTGCTCAGAAATGACAGCTGCATGCAGGCAGTGGGAAAATAATAGCCACTTCTTCCACGCTTCAGACTCCGTCCGCTGTGCCAAATATTTCAGAGTAAATAGCCACTCTCTCTATTCATAGAGAGCATCTATTAGGGAAGGAACACATTACAAATACTCAGTATGATTCAGTGGTACACAGAGTCAATTTATACCCGGTAGCGTAATTATACCTTTTTTTGGTGGTACCAAAGCGCCGGGACCGCTTTCCACCGCTCATGGGCACCCCGAAGCAAGGGCCCTGCCGGCTGCCCGCTCCCGGGAGCTCGGTGGGGGCTGGGGCCGCCCCCAAATCCATTCGCCTCCCGTCCCCTCTGTCCGGGGGAGGGACGAGGGGCGAGCAGGGAGGAGGCGAAACAGCGGATTCCCCCGTCCGACCCTGGCAACCGCCCCGTCTCCCCCCTCACCCATCCAAGCAGGACCCTCCGCTCGCCTCGAAATAACGCGCTGCTGGAGGGGCGGCCGGGGGGGGGGGGGGAATAAGGGGGGAGATGGCCGAGAGTCTCTGGCAGCGGAGGTGACTCACATTTAAAAAACATCGGGATAAAAAATAAAAAGACGTGAGGGGAAGGGTGTGCGTTCGGAGGGGAGGGGGAGGAGGGGGGGGGCGCAGACGGAGGAATGCGGGAGTCAGGGGTCAGGGCCGCTTCGGGGCGGCGGCGGCGGCGCGGGGCGGGGCGGGCGGCGCGGCGCGGCGCGGAGGAATGCGCGGAATGTCGCTGTTTGTCCGCGGCCCCATTCAGCCCATTGGCGAGGCCGGGCCGCCGCCGCCTATAAAGGGGCGGCCGTCCCGGCACTCCGCAGCAGTCACACAGCAACTCTCCTGCCGGACTCGGGAGGAGCGAAGAGGAGGAGAGCGGAGAGGAGAGGAAGGAGCGGAGCCGCGCAGCACAAGAAGCAGCCACTCGTCCCCCGATCCCCAGCTCACCGCCACAGCCCCCTCCGCTCAGCGCTGCTTCAGGAGATTCGCCCGGCGGCAAACTTTTCCTCACCTCTCCTCGGCTCCCCTCACCGTCTCATTCTCCGAGCAGCCCAACGCCGCGCCGTCTACAAGCCCACCACCTCCTCGGGATGGCCCCGGTCAACTTCGCCGTAGTCCTGCTCCTCGCCCTCCTCAGCCCGGTAAGTGCTGATGCCCGCGGTTCCGCCACCCCTTGCCCCGGCCGGTGCGGTCCCGGCGGCGGTTCTGACGCTCCCCCACCTTCCCTTTCTCTCTCCCGCGCCCCTCGCAGGAGGCTGAGGGCCAGGAGTGCAATGGGCAGTGCCAGTGTGGTTCCGAGCCCGGCCCCACCTGCCCCGCCGGCGTCTCCTTGGTGCTCGACGGCTGCGGCTGCTGCCGCGTCTGTGCCAAGCAGCTGGGCGAGCTCTGCAGCGAGCGCGACCCCTGCGACCACCACAAGGGGCTCTTCTGCGACTTCGGTTCCCCCGCCAACCGCAGGATCGGCGTCTGCACCGGTGAGTGGGCTGGGGGGACGGGGACCGAGTCCCATCGGGCTCAGGGAAAAGGGGGAAGTCGGGTCTCGGCCCCGCTGAACCTCCCGCCCGCCTCACCCTGAGCCTCCTGCCCTTCACAGCTCGGGACGGCGCCCCGTGCGTCTTCGGCGGCATGGTGTACCGGAGCGGAGAGTCCTTCCAGAGCAGCTGCAAATACCAATGCACCTGCCTGGACGGGGCGGTGGGCTGCGTGCCGCTCTGCAGCATGGATGTCCGTCTGCCAAGCCCCGACTGCCCCTACCCACGCCGGGTGAAGCTCCCTGGAAAGTGCTGTGAGGAGTGGGTCTGTGATGAGGCCAAAGAGCAGACTGCCGTGGGACCTGCTCTCGCTGGTGAGTGGGGGTCCCTCTGTGGGTGGCAGCACGGGGGGAAGGGGCACCTTGCACGAAGGGTGAAGGTTGTGGGATGTGTTGAGGGAAGGCGTTCTGGCAGCTGGAGCGCAGTGGTCAGTGGGGTCACACCACAGATAAGCCTGGCTGCATGAATTTCAGAGGAAAAGGAAGAGAGGCTTTAGCAGTGTGTGGGGCCTGGCAGTGGTCTCATCCTGGTTATCTTTCCCCTGCAGCTTACAGACTGGAAGATACTTATGGTCCAGACCCAACAATGATGCGTGCCAACTGCCTGGTGCAGACAACTGAATGGAGTGCTTGCTCCAAGACCTGTGGCATGGGCATCTCAACCAGAGTCACCAATGACAATGCCTTCTGCAGACTGGAGAAACAGAGTAGACTGTGTATGGTCAGGCCTTGTGAAGCAGACCTGGAGGAGAACATCAAGGTAAATAGTTTCATCTTTACATATGGGCTATTAGGATGTTTTCATCCACTGGCAAAAACCTTGTCTCTTAAAAAAAAAAAAAAAAAAAAAAAAAAAAAAGTGCAATTCTGGCAGGATGTCAGTTATAAGTGGCTTACTTTGAAATTTGAGTTTTGCCCCAGTGGTGAATATTTTACAGTTAAATACCCTTAATTTTTTGTCATGCTGTTTTATGGCACTATTTAAGACACCCTTGCTTAATGAAGATATAATAAGGATTAGCTTTGTCGTCTTGCCCTGAGCTTGCAAATTTAGTGCTGTGTGAAAGCTTACCTTCTAAACATCTTGTATTCACTTATATTCTCAACAGAAAGGCAAAAAGTGCATTCGCACCCCCAAAATCTCCAAGCCTGTCAAGTTTGAGCTGTCTGGCTGCACCAGTGTGAAGACCTACAGAGCTAAGTTCTGTGGGGTCTGCACTGACGGGCGCTGCTGCACACCCCACAGAACAGCCACCCTCCCTGTGGAGTTCAAGTGTCCCGATGGGGAGATCATGAAAAGGAAAATGATGTTCATCAAGACCTGCGCATGCCACTACAACTGCCCTGGAGACAATGACATCTTTGAGTCTCTGTACTACAGAAAGATGTATGGAGACATGGCATAAAGCCAGAAGGAGACGCTAGCTAGATTCTCCACTTGAACTGATTTGCATCTCATTTTGTAAACATGATTCAATAGCACAAGGTATTTAAATCAGTTTTTTTTTAATTCAACAAAGTGTTCCATGTGACTCAAGACAATTTTTCTACTGACCCCAAATGGTGGTTTGAAGAAGAAAGTAAAATGGACAGTGGGACCACAGCAAGACACAGCTTCAGAACATGCTGTTCATGAGGTGGTGTGAAGAAGTTAAGGAAACAGAAGGGAAAAGCAGAGTCAAGCAAATGTTCCCTTAATGTGGTACAGCATGCTTTATCTAGTAGTGCAATTGAGGAGACCGATAGCACGTTTGCTGGTGCTGCTTTAGTGACAGCAGCAGGAATGCAAATCCTTACCCAGCAAAGTGTTAAGTAGAAGGTGTTCTGTTAGTCAGGACAGTAATGTTGCAGCTCTGACACTCTGATTCATATGGCTTGGTCAACAAGAATCAGAATCATGTCTATTAGACTGGACAGCTTGTGGCAGTTAGTTTACCTGTACAAGCTACCTTTTATTAATATTGTAAATATTGTGTGTATATATATATTTGTACAGTTATCTAAATTAATTTAAAGTTTTGTGCCTTTGTTTAATGCTTTGAAATTTCAATGATAGCCTTCTTTTTTTGGAGCAAGATAGGTAGGATTCAAAGCTTGTCTGACAATGCATTCAAAGCATGAAATAGATACTCTAGTGGAAACTGTTCAGTTAGGACTAAATGGTGAGTTGAGATAAAGATGGAGATTGTTAGTTGAGCTGCCTGTATCCTTCCTTGCAAAGCACTCATCTGGCAAAATACATTTGCTTCACTTCATTGGACAAGTGGCTTTAAGAAAATGGCTTTTCTGTAGCTCACCAGTCTTTCCACTTGAGCATTTGTTTCTTTCTTTGACTATGGCTCTTTTTGGACAGTTTATTTGTTGAGAAGTGTGACCAAAAGTTACATGTTTGCACCTTTTTAGTTGAAAATAAAGTATTTATATTTTTTATATAAATGGCTGGGTATTTTATTTACCTGTAGTCTTCACTGTTATTTTACATGTTCCTAAGAGGGCTTGGCTTTGAACTAGATGAAAATCAAGTAATGCATGGTAGTGGTTTTTGTCCAGAAGCACATAAACTCATGAATAAGCTAATGATTTGATTATTTATGGTTACTTACTCTATCACCAGTGAAGTAACTGTAGTTTGTTACTCTTCTTAATTTAGAATGGAGGGCAGGGACAGGCTTGCTTGGCCAAGCCACCTGGTATTACATTAGAAGGTACAGCAGGTTCCTCCATGTGTCACACGTGGTGGCTTTAAAATGAGCCAGCTACCCACCATAGTATTCAACTCCTGCTATAACACACCATACAATGTGCTTCATTTCATTTAAGTGTTCTGTGGGATAAAATTTATTTTCATCTAAGGCAAGGAAAATGTTTTTAAAGTATCTGCATTGAAGTGGCTCCTGACTTGAGTCAAATCCAGAGGTCCAGAATTTGGTAAAATTATCAGTGAGGTGTATCATAAAAATCACAGAACAATACAGGTTGCAAAAGGCTTCTTAAGGTCTGGTTTAACCTGGAGGCAGAGTAGGGCTATCTTAAATGTTTTTTTGATTTAAGACATTGGTAATGTATCCTAGACACAGTTCTGAGTTAAATGGTAAAAAAGCTGAATTATCTTCCTGTTTGATGACTGCCAGGCAAATCATTTGATGTGACAGCTGTGTCAGTTAAGTGTCCTTTAACGCAAGCTCTTGTAGGCCCAGAGATGTGAAGCACTGGAAGAGCTACACTTTTTCATGATGGTCCAAACATTTTTCTCTCATAAGTAAAAAACAGTATAAGGATAGTTTTTAGTCATGTGCCTATCCCCCTAAAGCTAAAAAGAAAGCTTCAGTTCTGCGCTACAGGTCCTACATTAATAACAGACTTCTTTTTGTCCCTTTATTAAGACAAGGGGATTCTCTGAATTTAAAATTAACCTTTGCACTAGAAGCATTAGTTCTTGTTTTCAGAAAACAGCATGTTCTCTCCAACAAGAATCCTTTTCAGGCAAACAAGTTCAATCTGGAATTGGCTGGTGGTGAAAGAGTGTTAGCTTACAAAAATGTCCATCCTTCCTGAGCACCTTCCAAGTCCCATTGATTTCAGTAGCATTAGTGGCAAATCAGTGTAACACCAGCTTTGACTAATGATGGACAACAGAGCCCTAAATTAATGGGAAGTCAATGAAGAGTCTTGCCAGTGGCCTCACCAAGCTTTGCACGTGGCTGTAGGAGCATTTCCTCTCCCTCTAAAATATATGATGAATCCTCCTGGCACAAAGGCCATAGCTTTCTGTTTCCCATGTGAAATATTTCTGGGTAGCCTCTGGCTCTTACACCTCCTGAAATTCTCAAGCATCTCTTCCTCTATTTTTTTTTTTTTCAGGTTCTGAATATGACACAGCCATTCAGCTCTCCTTGGAAACACTTCAAATGCTCATACAACCACAGGACTGCTTGTCTGAGTGCTACTGTGACAAGAGAACTGTCATTTCTACTTCCAGCAAGGACAGGACACACATGGACTGGTATATAAGGCTGCAGGGACAGACAGAGAACGGCAGCAGTGCTTTAGTTTAGGAAGGGCCACCTGTAATTAAGACCACATCCATAAAGGAGCTCCTCCAAAGAAACTCAGGACCACAACCTGTCCTTTGCATGGCAGTGCCATGATGCAGCTGCTTTGCCAACCATCTGACAATTATCACGCTGCTTCATGGGCCAGGGATGAAGGATGGAAGAGGCCTTATGGCAGAGTGTTTTAATGGTGGTTTGCTGTTGCCACTGTGAATTAAATTAAGCAAGTATGCTGCATACACAACTCTGTTTAGCAAGCTGTGACTCTCTCCTGAGCATATTGAGGGTCACAGATCTCCCTGCTATCACAGCATGATAATGATTTACACTTTTTTTTTTGTTTTGTTCTAGGAACACATGTAGTCTTCTCATGGAAGCATGCATTTTACACCATTTCACATGTGTTGGACCTTTGAAGGTAAGGAAATTTTAATATTTTGTTGTAAGATCTCCTAGGGTTGTAGGTAGTCATCGTGATGTTTGTAAGACTTTCTTTCAACGGTATCTGGAGAAAAAGGAGCCTGTGTGTGGAACTTATGGCATCTCAAATGATGGTTAAAATGTGGGCCTTTCAACCATAAAGCTGTTTCTTGATTTCATTCTTTGTGCATAAGATGCATAGGTGTGAGGAAAAAAACTTGAGTTTAAAAGTCCAAAGTCACTTACATGGGAGAGAACATTCCTTCACATTCACATTCCTTCCAGTTTTGGTAGTTTGCTTTTAGATGTTTGCATCCTCAGAAAAGTCTGTTGTGTCAATTCACTACCGTGCTTTTAAGATATTTTATTCATATGTGAGAGTATATTAGTTCAAATGACTGGCTCCTTAAAATGGATCTCCAGCAATACTAATAACCCAGTTGGTAATGGATGACTGTAAAGTCAGTACTCATGTAATCATTAAAGAGGAATTCAAGGTGGCTGGAGACCAGACTATCCATTAATTTGTGAAATAACTTCAAGCCATCAAAGTATTTGAGATTTTTGTACCAAAACAGTTTGCATGGATTTGCAGCTTAGCTTTCTAACACAACACAGATGTGAACAACAGACACAGATTATAGCCCTTTCATATGAAATAGTCTCTACTCTCCAGATGGAAATTTGTCAGATTCCTCAGAGCTAAGAAACATCCAAAAGACACTAGTTAAGAAACTCTTCAAGAATGAGCCACTTTTAATGATCCATAACCACACAGGAACAAATAAGTCTTTGACCACTATCCAGTTGTTTGTCTCATAAAGATGGGGACTCAGCTGAGAAAACTGACTTTTGGACACCACTAGAAATAGTATACTGTTAACTAGATGATTTGTAGTTTTTTCATGTAACAGCTTTTTCACACATTGCACTTGAAGAAAGCACTCATACCAGTATACTGAAAAGGACATTAAATGTAAGAAGGAACAGTAATATTCTTACCTAAACATATAATAACTCAATCATTCTGACTTTGCATCCTACCACCAAAAACCTAAGTTCTTTAAAAACAGTGTTTAAATGTGGCTTTGACTGATGTTTCACTATGCCTACATATGGAAGTAATTAGCAAGGAGAAGTTGGGATGAAATACCAGTATAAGGCTTTGCCCAAAACCCAAGAAGAATCTGAGAGAGGAAGTAGCTCAGTTAACTTATTTTTCCTCTCATTTTCCACTTTTTTCCTCCCTGCAGTTCCTTTGATTCATGCCCATAAATGGACATACCAAAAGCCACCACATTCTCACAGTGTTTTTCAGCCTTCCTGGAACCAGGAAATACCAGGAATTTCTTCAAGGAACCTGTTCCCAAACTGTACTAAAGCCTTCGACACATTTAGCATTTGCGTGGAGTTTAGAAGCATGACTAAGGTCCCATCTCCAGTGCACGACCCAGTGTTGCTCCTGCATGGCAAACAACTTGTTGCAGTCATTGCTGCTAGTTCAGCAGTTCTCTGTGCCAGTCTGAGCCCACACCCCCAGAGCAGCAAAAATGGGTCAATTCTGAAAATTCCCCCCAGAAACCTCTGGCTCTGTATTGTGGAAGCATTCTTCTGCTTCTGTCTGTTACTGGGGCAGTGCCAAATGCAGGAGTATTTATGTTTGCTTAATGGTAAGTAGCTCCAGCCCTAATAATAGTATAATAGTGTTTATGCTGTGAGGAACAAAACATTTTACAGCCTCTCGAGCAGGACCAAAAGGTTGCTAATGTGGTACTGCAGAGTAAACACAATCCAGTGGTGCCTCTATTCATTACTCGGCCCCATTAATTGCGCCACTGAAAGAAATGCGCAATCCAAATAAACGTTTGTTGTTTTAAATTAGTCCTATTAAAAGCAGGTATTTAACAGCTTTCAGCGGCTGTGAAATATGTTTTCCTGCTCCGGAGCTAAATGCTAAGAACTGGCTTTTCAGCCAGTTTTCAGGAGTTCAGTCAGCCTAGCTAATTGGCATCACTGCAGTCACACTTGTTTAGACCACCTATGGCCCAAAGTCCTGAGGCTGTGCAAAGTGAGGGGAACTGCATGGGACTGTGTGCCTAGGAGTGCTCCCAGTGACTGACTGGCTCCTGTGGCATTTGCTGGGCAATAAGCACTTGCAGGAGCAGGAATTGTGTAAGAAAGTGTTACCTGCTAGGGAAGTGATAAGCCAGTGCATTTGGTAAATGACTGTAGTGGACTGGAATTCAAAATAGAGCTGGAATACAGCTCAAGCTCTAGCCAATGGAACAACTGGGAAGGTATCAGGTATAATCTCAAAATACTGTGATATGGTCTGGTGTTCATTATGCTTTCTTAATCACATGTTTCTTAAATCATGCAATTGAAAAAAAGACCAAAAAAAAAGTCTTTATTCTTAGCCAAAGAAGACATTTGGTGTCTTCTGATGAGAGATCATCTCCTCATGAACTTTGTGATTTGGCACAGCACCATGCCCTGAAGGAACTTACTTTACCCCAGTTCTCAGGCTTTGTTTACACAACATGCCCTGTGCTGTTCACTGATCCAAGGACAGGTACGGCCCAGCTGACCTCTGAAACTGCCCCCTGCCATCACACAGCTCCAGCCCCAGGTGGAGAGCCTGGCAAGAGGAGAAGACTGGCAAAACAACAGAAAACAGATCAGCTAAACAGGTGCCTATCCCTCTGGTGTTCAGCATCACAGCCAACAAGAGAATAACAGAAAGATAATAGTGTGTAAAATGTGCACCTTTTCATCTGTGCATCAAGAACAAGAGAGAAATGTGTTATCTGATGAAAAGCATAAGAATAGTTGAGGACTGCTACACACAGTAAAATTGGGGAGTAGAAGTACATGGTCTTTCTGGAGAAATACAAATTTCCAATTGTGCCACTCTAAGGAAAATCAGTGTTAGAGTTCATTGATCTCAGTGGAAAAGAGTCTTTGTCTTGACTTAATTCTGAAGAATGGCCTGTATGCAAGAGAGCAAATATGCAGAGCAATGGAAATATTAAAAATGTCACATTTCACCTTTTCCATTTATGTATATTTTTCTAATTCTAGGCTCATTCTGAAGTTTAAAAGTCCAAGGTCATTAAGTTCATCAAGCTTCAGAAATCTAACGTCTTAGGAATTAATGAAGAAAGGCAGACCATCTTATGTTGGGAACTACCATGAGTGTCTCTCAATGGATTTTTCCCATCAGCATAGAAGCCATAGCTGCCCACATGGGGGAGTCTGCTCAACTGAAGATTTTCTTCTACCTGTGAATCCAAAGAGTAAGTAACATAGAAATAAAATGTTTCTTTGCTTCCATTGATATTTCCAGCCACAGCTCCAAAGCTGATAAGTAGCCACTTTAGAAAGCACTGCATAGATGAGAACATTCCCCAGCCAGTGATCCCAAATGGATTCCAACATTGCTAATGCCAACTAGAAGCCAACTGGGATCAATGTTGCAAGGGAAAGCAAGAACTGACTTTTTTGCTGAGTTATAGGCTCAGTGGTTGTTGTTGCTATGCTGCTGTTCATGATTACGTTCAGTGGCAGTAACACACACGCTCTCACACAACATCCCCATTGGAGCTTTCTGTACTATGTAGTTATTCTTATGAGGATGCATTTATAATATAAATGTGACATCTTAAACAATATTCCAATCTACGAATGTGAGTATTCTCATCTGACCCTTTGGAAAACTGTATACAAGTGGTATTTTTAGCTCTAGCTTTTCTGACTCTTGCAAGTATAAAATAAGCATGGCAAAGTTTGGAAATACAGTCAGTCTTCAGAGTGTAAGGACTCCAGGTAAAAATTTATTTTCTTTATGGAGAATTAATAGATATGCAGAAATGAAGGACGATTCTTCTATGCTTAGGAATGCTTAAATTCTATGTAGTTGAATAGCAAATCAGAGACTATTATTCTGATGTTTTCTTTGGCTTCTGTATGGTTTTATCACAACACAGTTTAGAAACAGTATGTGTCTTTGTAGCAGCCACAAACAGACCTACATGATGGTCCTCTTTACAAAAGCTCAGAGCCAAACAAGCAATCATAATGCTAGATGATAAAATCTCCTTATGAAGCCTACAAGAAAGTTGGGAGAGACTTCTTACAAGGCCATGTATTGATAGGACAAAGGGTAATGGCTTCAAGCTGAAGAGAACAGATTTTGGAAAGAAATTCTTCACTATGAGTGTGATGAGACACTGGCACAGGTTGCCCAGGGAGGTTGTGGGTGCCCCCTCCTTGGAAATGTTCAGGGACAGATTGGATGAGGATTTGAGCAACCTGGTCTAGTGGAAGATGTTCCTGCCCATGGCAGGGGGTTGGACTAGGTGATCTTTGAAGTTCTCTTCCAACCTAATACCATTCTATGATTGCATGCTGTATGGTGACTGCTGATTTTGAGAAGCAAAAATCATAGAATCAAATCATAGAATCATAGAACTGGCTGAGTTGGAAGGGACCTCAGAGATCATCAAGTCCAACTCTTGACCCACTACCGCTGTGGTTCCCAGCCCATGGCACTGAGTGCCACATCCAGTCTCTTTTTAAGTATCTCCAGGGACAGAGAATCCACTACTTCTCTGGGCAGCCCATTCCAATGTCTGATCACCCTCTCCGTGAAGAAATTCTTTCTAATATCCAACCTAACTTTCTCCTGGCACAACTTGAGACCATGCCCTCTTTTCTTGTTTCATACAGTTGAGTTTTGTTTAAGATCTCTCTAAGATTTATTAGACTTCATTAAACCAGTCTTTGAATTATTTTTTTTCTGCTATGTATATCCACAACAGGACAACTTGTTGGCTAGTAGGATAACACTGAAACAGGCTGCCCTTTAATTGGTTTACAAAAAAAAATGTTCACTGGCACCTTTATTTTGTCTGGCTTCTTCTCCAAAACAAGGAGGAGGAAAAAGTCGGTCTGTCATTTTATTTCATTAGTGCGTTTAGATAAAAATTGCTTTTTTAATGAAGCAAATTTGGAGCATGTAGTTCCTGTTATATGCTGTTCCTAATAGGGCACGTAGGAAGTATGGATACATATAATCTTTAATTTAGCTAGCATTTAATATGCCCCCTGAACCGGCATCAGACTGACAACTCCTGAAAAAGCAAATCCATCCCATGCCGAGTACCACACGGCCCCTGGGGGGTCCCGGTTGGCAGCCGGCGCCGCGCTGGGGGCTGCCAGGGTTCGATCCAGCTCCCAGGGGTGAGACCCCGGGATCTTTCTCTGCATCACACTGACACCCTGTGGCTGCTCTGCACCGTCACCACCACCAGGCTGTCCTTAGAAATTTTGCCTCCCTATGAAGGTAAGTTCATCATTTTTTGTGGTTTTGGTTTTTGTTTTTTTTTTTTTTTATGCTGGGTATTTCAGTTCTCACTTGAAATAATTCGTGCTGTTAAGATGGACGGTGTGAGGTAAGCATAGACTTGTTTGCAATGTCGGAAATCTTATTTTTCTCATAAAGTATTACAGTAATAGCTACACAGGTCTGTCTGAGCACCATGCATTACTTAGGCATATGTTTATATACACTCTGCATATCATTGTTACGTATATTAGAGATGCAGAAAATAAAAGATCCAAACTTGCAGTTCAAATTCCACTGGAACTACCTCCAAGTCACAGGATGAGATCTCACTGATCCCCTTTCTTTCCTGCTCTGGGGTGCTGCTGTGCTTTGAATTGGCATCCCAATGAATTGACTTCCCAATGGCATCCATGCTGAAGGAACAGATCACATCAATATACCACAGTAATTTTCACAAGCAGGTACCTGGGAAAAAAAAAAAAAAAAGGGATGAGTAGAGGTTGCTTCTTCTCCCTAGGTGTATACAGATTCCCTCACAGGCATTTGGGATCTCTTAGACATCCCTGAAATTATCTATATAGTTGCACCTCTTTTTCCAGTTGACTAAAATAACCCTTTGTTAGTAAGTTACATTGTTGAAAGGGAAACTCATTTCTGTCCTGACTTCTTCAACGTGCATAGGCAATGGGTCGCATCCATTTTGTATAAGTTTCGTGTGATCAATAGGACTCTGAGTCTAATGCAAACCTCCTGCAAGGAACCTCTGATCCAACTCCTAACTTGAGTCCTGTTTCTCTGAAATTAGTTTGGACATAGAAATGGGTAAGAGTGTTGCTGTGCTTTGTCCACTGAGTTCTCTCTACTGCAGCTGGTGCCCAGAGCAGAGCAGTGCAGTGCAGAGCAGAGTCTGGCACGTGGACATCTACATTACTTACACTCCAAATGTGGTAAAAAATGCCAGGTGTTTGTTAGGCACATATGTGTCCTTCATAAGCAAACACAAGGTTTTTTACAACACATTTGAATGATACCTTAGTTCGACAGTAGCAGCAATAGACTGCCTTTCTTAGTCACTCAGTGCCCAAGATTCACCTGAGATTTGCTTTCATTACTCTGCTCCTTAACAACACTGTGCAACTCATCTTCTCCTTGAGCAAGGATGGGTTTTAGATATATGTTTCCTCAACATCACCTTTCCCAGGCAAAGAACTTTTAATGAGGGTTCTTCCCAGAATTTTCAACCTTTGCCTCTGACCTCTTAACTAACCTTAACAACCTTAAGCTGGAAATCCTCAGTAAGTCTTGGACCTGGTGCAGGACACAGAGGCACACCAGTGCCACTGTGAGAAAGCTGTGGAGTCTGCAAGTAATTTTAACAGACATTCCTGGTGAGGACTTAGAGCCACTGGAGCTATTGGTTATGTCTAACTCTAACATCCTCTTTCATAAGGTATTTTCTGATCTTCCCATTTGTTTGCTTTGCCCTTTATATATACTGAGAAGTGTAAAACTAAAACATGTGAACAGTGTATCAGTCCCAGTCCTGCCCCTGTAACCTGCTGACTGAACCAAAATACAGTCTTTCCCACCCAATCCATTGGCTAACTTTCTTTGGGAGTCCTAAGTGTTCATTGTCATAGTGCCACCCTACCTCTCCCATTTGAATCAGGCTATTTTTGCTGCAAGATGTTCTGATATTGGGGGCAAGGGGTCTGGGGTCATGCTTTTGCTGGTTTTGGGTTTTCTGTTTTTTATTTTTTTGCAGAAAGCTATAGACAACCTAGTTTATATTACCTAAGGTCCAAGATGATGAACATTTCTGCAAGATACGCCAGCAACAGTTGCTCCTCACAGTAATGAAGTAGTTAATACAGCATCATGCTGCTTTTCTGCTCGGCTGAAGCCAGGAGTGGGAGTTAGCAATGTGCATTATGATACAGTGTAATTAGTTCCACTGGTATGCCCCATACACAGGAAAAAAAAATAATTTATATGAATAAAACCCTTCTCAGTCATAGGAAGTCATAACCTTCTGCAAAAAAATTTTGGATTCTTTGGATCCCAGTGATTCAGTCTGACAGTGCTTTTGTCTCTGAAAATTGTAGTGAGAGTTTAGCTAATTACAAGAAACTGAAGTATTTAATAAAAACCTTAGGAAAGACCATTCTTTTCCAGGTGGCTTGCCTGGATTTCTACTGTCCTGGAATCATACTTCTTTAGAAAAATGTATACTGAGCAAACCAGATCTTTTCCCAGTTATCTCAGATTAGACCAGAAGAGGGCCAGATATCACCAGCAAATGCAGCTGCATTCACTGTTTGTTAAAAGTCAAATGCCTCCATACGTGATTATCAAACGTTGAACCCCCCCTAAACAATTTAGTTTGAACAGCAGAACCAAGTGTACATCATTATTTTCTCCAGTGTAAAAGGACTAGGTACAGTTTTCACCTAATTACAGCCCTATAACAGAGCACAAGTAAATTTTGTAGCAGACTGTACCATCTTATGCAGTCAGCAGGTACAAGATAAAAAAGCGAATTCATCCCCCTCAAGCAGCACCCACCCTACCACTCAGAAATTCAGATTTCCAATACAGATGGCAAAGGTAAGGCCCCAACAGCACAGTCAGACAGGGAGAAACAATTTCTCTTTCAAACCCCAGATAAAAATGCTCAAGTGCTGTTTTGCCTGGGTGCCATAAATGCAGCCTCATAACATCTAGACTGACTTCCAGACATTCCCATGTGCCTTATGGATATGACCAAAGGGTGTTTCTGCTGTCTTCTGATCAAGAGGGGTATCAGTCAGACCTTGGAGGTGACTCAAAATTTTTCCATTCCCCTGTATTCATTTTATTTCAGCAGAGAAACTAAAAATAGGAAGGACTAATCCTACAACAAAGGGCAGCACAAATTTAACACATTGTGGCTGAGGAGGAATATGATAGTTTGCTATGGCATCCTCTAAAATCCATTACCAGGCTTCCATAATTATTGCAAATTTGTCCATGGTCTCCATAGCAGCCTTTCCTCAGACTCAAGGCCAGTGCAGCAACTCACAGCAGTTCAGTGAGGGATTTGAACTCCTGTCCAAGGGAGTCTGAGTCACAGGATGCCAAACCTGGACTGGTTTCCTGTAATGCAGAGGTTCCCAAACTATGGTAGGTGTACCGCTCATGGGACACAAGCCACCTCAGTGCTCCAGCACCTCCCAGACATTGCCACAGGGTGTATGAGGGTAAGCAGAAGACATTACTGCTGCCAGTGGCAAGGGTAATACTCAAACATAAATATTGGACAATGCTCTACTAAGTTGCTGGGTTCACACTACCTCTGTTTCTGAACTCCTGAGGAGGGTAAAAATCCTGTTTACAACAGCACTGCAGAAAAAAGAGCTGAGTACAGCACTTGAGGTGAGCCCTGGGGTGCCCATGGTGGGCCCACAGTGTTAGCTACAGCAGCTGCCCTGTGACCCTGCAGTAGGACAGGTTCCTCAAGATGCTGTCACCACTGAGCATCCACTCCAGAGTGGCATCATGAGCAACCTGTCCTGGCACAGACGCCTCCTCAGCACCAGGATTGAGCTTTGTGGCTGATCTTGGAAGAAGGGATGTAAGAAATGAGATCTTTCACTTCAGCCAACAGCCCTAACCACAGAGCCACAGATCTAGGCTTTTATATTCCTTTTTGTCTTCTGGTGCCTGTGAATCCCATTTTTCTGGAAAAGCTGGTGGCCTCCCATAGAGCAGAGGGATAACTCCTCCCAGCTTGCAGAGGAGGGTTTATAACCTTGTATTTAAAGGGCTATTTTTATACTTTGGATCTTCTCAGACTGAGGAGAGGCAGAAGCTCAGGTTACCCACTCACTGGATGAGGTAGAAGAGCATCTGGCAAGTGCTGTTAGTAGAGAGCTGCTGTGCACTGAACTGGCTACGGTGGTTTGATGGAAGCTGGATGGGTTACAAACAGATTTGCCAGAACATGCCCATTTTCAATAAAGCCTATCCTGTCCCTCCTTTACCCAGGTACAAGACTAGCCCTGCCTCTTAACAGAACCTGGCATTGCTTCACTAACTGAAGACATTAAGAGTAATAGTTCTAAAAAATTAGGAATGTCTTGACCACCTTTCTTCCTAACTTATCCTTCCAATAACGCATGTAACTAATGCTACAGCTGGAGAAGTTATCTTCAACCTAAAGAGTAACCCCACCCCAAAAGTGAAACAGCACTCTATATTTGCATCAGCGTTTAACTAGCCAGTAGCATTTGGTACAGAAAGGCTGATAAAACTGCATGTCACTTCACTGTTTTTATTGGTCACAGGCAACTTTACAAAGCAGTTACACAGAATAATGCTGTCACAGTCATATAATAATGGGAGGTTGCTACAACACATTTAAATTTCACACAGTGAGACTACTTTAGGGGAAAAAAATCATACTTGTAACAGAAGACAAAGAAAATACACCTGGTTAAAAGGAAAAATGGTCCCAGGATTTCAACCTGCTCAAACAGAAGTTAATGGAAAAGCTTCCACTCACTTCAGAAGGCTTTGGATCCAGTCTCCAACATCCTCTGACCAAACTGAAAGGTAAAATGCCCCTCTGCTTAGTCACAGGCTGGTCATTCTTCCAACATACTTGTGCGTGATGCATTTTCTTCTTTTTAAATCAGAAGAACATAAATGTGTAATTGACTATGACAAACTTTATGCACAACAGAGCCAATTTTGACTCATCAGCTTTAGAGAGAGTGGGAGAATTACAAAGGTGATAGGATGTCTACTGGAAAAGGAGGGAATTTCTACACTCCTGAGTGCCTGTAGCAGCTGTTTGTGTAGCCTGAAAGCTTCCAAGAAAGCTCATCATACGCCTCTTCAGAAGCTGCATCTGGTAGTGTCTGCATTCAAGATGAGTAACTTATGTGAGCTGCAGTTTGGATAATGTAGCACTAAGGCCAGCTACAAATGCAGCTAGAATCTGGTAATTTGTTGCAAAGAGACAACGAAATGGCCTGTGGGCATTTACTGTAGTGACAAGATCTGCCACTAGAAAAAAATCATTTTACCGGTCTAACTAAGGCAACAATCTTAGTGCAAAATGACCTCTTCTTGACAAGAATAGCCTTTCAAGACAACAATTGACAAATTACACAACCATTTGAGAAAGACATCTTTGCTTCAAGAAAAATCTTTTCATCAAATCCAAGTTCAATTTGAAGCAAGATAATTATTTCTGGGAGCTGAGAGACGGAGATCTTCCCGAATGAATTTCTTCTGATTTGCAGGTGGCTTGATGCATACTGTTCTTGCTCATTCTGAGGCTGCAGATTCAGCATGCAAACAGTGCATCAAATTCGCCTACAGTGTTGGAGACACCAGAGGGCAGCAACATGCCAAGGCTTCCAAGCTAACAGAACTTCAGCCAGGCATCTCTTCCCTTTCAGGGAAGCTTCAGTCACCAGTCCTACCAACCACAGTAAAGCTTCTTTCCACTATACCACTGCATGATTTGACGATACCCAATGCTCAGAATGTAGTTCATACTTCAAGGAAAACTGGAGTGAGAGGTGCTGTTGTTTATATTTCAATGGTTACCAAAAAAATGTAGTCATTTCCCAGAGCTGCACTTGCTAATTATCCCTATGTTTAAAGTAAAATATTGATTATACCCTTGCTTTATATACTTCTTCCTCTCCAGAGCATAC
The DNA here is from genome assembly GCA_023637945.1 of Phaethornis superciliosus. NCBI lineage: Eukaryota > Metazoa > Chordata > Aves > Apodiformes > Trochilidae > Phaethornis > Phaethornis superciliosus. The sequence goes on from JAJQWJ010000003.1 coordinate 59,463,497, forward strand.
AAAAGATAACATTTCTGTTCGTGTCTCAGACTGTGATGATGGACATGGCTATACCACATTCAAGTGGGAATGACAGGAGCTGCCATCCTACATTACATCCACCAGGAGGTCCCTGAGATACAAATATGGCACCCACACTCCCCCTTACTGGCATTTTGGTCAAGAGTTCTCAATAACTGTTTCAGCTTATTTTAGAAAATGTTTTAATTAATTAAAAACAGTCTATTTACAAATCAGTTGTGAAACGGACAACATTCCACAGATGCCACGGAAAAAATTAGACCATTTCAAAAGTTGGTAAGTATGTTTTTAACTGTAAAATCTCAGATACTGGCTGTTTTCTGTCTTGATAGAAGCTTAGTCCAGTAAGTAATTCTATATCTCTGATCCGAGCTGTATGGAACTTCATTCTCTCTTCAACCCATATGGACTCAGACTTGCCATCCTGTTGGGCCAGAGAAGGAAAAAAGCATTTGTAAAACATCCTTTTTTTGACATACATTTAATCAACTGGCAAAAAACATTTTGATCTTTTAAAGACAGGAAGCAGGAAAGTGTTGACAGGCATCTAACAAAAACGCCGAGAGCACTAGTTTACAAATAGTTAAAAGCTTGCCTGAATTTAGTATGTTACTTCCTCAAGTATATAGAACTTGTAGCTGCACCAGCAGAAGTTAATGATAATGGAGAATAGTAGGCAAGGTCCAGCATCTCTCAAACTATCTCTAAGATAAAACTATTTCCAAGAGCTTTGCCTCTCTTGGACAGTGACTTGTTTAATTCTTCACTATAGGATAGGCCTACACACTTTCCATGCTTTATTCTGGTTTATAGGGAGTGTAGCTATGTGCATTCCCATCACAATACCAAGGTAACTGAACTACAAGCTACCAATGCCCTTCACAAACACCTGTGTCTTCTCCTTTGGGGTATGCATTTGGCCCAGCCCTTACCTTTCTTGGTGGATGACTCACTTTCTCCTAGCTCAACATCTTTCTCATCTGTTGACTGAATATACAAGCTACAGAAATCTATGTATGTATCACATTGATTGTCTCAACACATGCTTGACTCCATCCTGCTAGCTCTGGGTTTTGCTCTTTGTAAAGGGAACTTCTATTTGAGCATATGGACTTTAACATAATTCTGAATTAACATAATTCATAACATGAATTAACATAATTCATTCATAATTTACAAAAATACTATCTTCATCAAGTTGATCATGATATACTGGGCTGTCTTTACAGTTACCAAGCAGATAATCACTGATGTCTGAGCAAAATAAGTTCAATCTGGACTTCAGATATTCCTGAGGGCTGAACAGACTACTTACTGCACAGCTTTCACTGTTGTCTTCTCTGTGAGGTACAATGAAAGACAAACCATCTAGAGACCCTTCACAATCCAGAGGAGTTTCAGAAGTATTTTTACAACTAGTCAGCACAATGAAGAAGTGAGTTGGTACTGGAACTTCTGAATTACTGGGGTATCTGCAACATAAAAGATCCACCAAGTCATACTTGCACAAAGAACAAATAACAGCAAGCTTCTGCATTCTGATCAATTTTTTTTTTTTTTTTGGTAAACCACAACATCAGGTTTGGCTTGTGGGCTGATCAATGTAACACATTTCATGAGTTAAAAGACCTTTTCTTAAAAAAAGGAAAGAATCTAGAGTTTAAGAATCCAGAGCTGAGGGAGAGTTCAGCCTGAGCCCAGAAAGCCATCTGTCTGCTGTCGTGAACCATTTTTTCTAACTAATGTATTTGTACTCACAACTCCACTCACTAGTAGAATGTTGACAGCTCAGGAAGTGTCAACAGTGACACCAGGGATAAGCCCCTGCCTCATCCTCTCTAGAGGCAATGTCATAAGATTTCAGGCTAGCAGACATTATTCCACCTGCAACAGCTTCTCTTACACTTCACCTTCAAGTTTTAGGGTGACACATTTTGAGGGTGCATGTCCTTTTTGTGCTTGTTGAGGATTTCTTAGCTTTACACTTCTGCATCTGTTTAGGGCCATCTGTCTATCTCTCTGAACTGATATAACCTCCCAAGTGCCCATTTCTGCAAGATGCTTTTTTTAAAATCCACAATCATAATTACTTTTTGATCACTAACAAGAAAAGAAACAAATGATCAGAATGTAAAATGTTCCCACCTTTTCACCTTTTCTGGAGTATCATAGAGCCCATTAGAGTCATAATCAAACACAGGACCACTGACTACATTGACACCATTCCTGGATGTAGCATATTCAGGTAGGAGGTATTGATGGAAGTAGTTCCATAACACTGAAACACAGTAATGGAAGTGGGAAACAGTCTCCAAGGTAGAAGCTGTTAATACAGCTCCTACAGAGTTTTCAGCAGAGTATAAACAGACATGGTAAGATAAGAAAATTTAAAAATTATATATGCAGATGTTTAAAGTTTCTAAAGGTTTCTTCTAAATAAGCAGCAGCATGCACTGCAGTATCTCCTGGCATTGTGGTTTCACAGTCACCTTAAGTACAAACCTGACTGAGGCATAGTGATTCTGCTCTCATGTGGCCCTGGGTTTCTTTCCTTGGAAATCCAATAATGGAAAGGCTAAAAGAAGGAAGGTGAGAGGAGAGACCATACCCACCCATCTTGCCCCACTTTCATGTTGGCCTGACTAGCTGATACACTAACACCTAGAAGATAGAGAGTATCTTACTGATATAATAATTTTAGTTACAGTTAGGATCTGATCAATATCTCATTACAAAACAGGATGTCTGTTTTGCCCAGAGGAAGCGTCATTGTTATTCTTCTTTTTCACCGGGAATACGCTTAATCTCCCTCTGTTAACCATTTCATATTCCCTCTCACACAGAAAAGCCCAGGTCTTCATATCATTTGTACTAGAGACTATTATTTTCCTGTTTCTGTAGTGACTGAGACCCTAGAAACTCATCTGAGTATAGAAGACATTCCTAAACTGGAAATTAATTTAACTAACAATTATATACGATATCCAGGTTCTCTAGAAGATATTCAGTATAGAAGCCTGTTTAAGTAGGTAGGAAAAGGCAAATAAATAATGTCATATATTAAATGGAGGCACTTATACTATGCTGCCATGTAATAAGCCAGTTGCTCAGGAAACATAAGCTCACAACAGTGGACCATATTCACAAGACTGATGATCTTACTTCAAGGAACTTTTAATTGAGGTAAAAAGCCCATAGTCAGGTGAGGTCTTATTTTACAGACAGCTGAACATGGGATCATTGGCATGATTTGGAAGCAAGCAAAAAAAACCAGGAATCTTATATTCAACTGTCCACACAAAATATGAATACAAAAAAAAATACCTTTGAATGCAGGGTACATTGGCACAATGTTGCTAGTAAGCAAGGCATCATAGTGAGGCTTCTTTGCATCTATCAGAAAATCTAAAACAAAAAAACAAATCATTATTTGCATTTGTTAAACTTCCATTTTCATACTTTAAAACGTTGGTGTAATAATGTTAAGGTGGAGCTGACATAACTTCACTTTTCAAAGATGATGTGGGTCTAAATGCGGACTTCAGTACATGATGGATCCCATCCAAAATAAATAATCTCAGAAGCAATTGCACTTGTCAGATATACGGTGGGTGTATTTTCATAAGATTTATAAATATCAGAACAGATTCTTGAACTGGGGGGAAGGGAACAAAATTCACACCATGAATGTCAGACCAACTTGTTCTGAATGCAGAATGTAGGCACAAAAATAGGAGTCCTATTGGAACCTTGCAAATTACTCTGGATATAGATGTTTAAATAACCTCCTACTTGGCACTTTATGGAGTAAAGCCAGTGTAAAATGCTTCCAAATAAGGGCAGCAACAGTTCACAAACAATTTAACCATTATAAACAGCTAAATATTTTCTAATATGTTTCAGTTTCTGAGCTACATTCTCAGACCAATGCTGAATTTCTTTAGTAAAAGCCACAAGTGATAGACAACATATTTTCAAAAAGAAAAATTTATCAATGCAATTTTTCACTTAATGAAACATCCCTAAATTTTACTTCAGATGATTTGAAGGAAGACTTGTCAAAGTGAATTTGCAATTTACCAGCTTGCCAGAACTTACAAGCTTGCCACTTGACTCCAGGTCTACATGCTTCCCCCAGTTTCTTCTGTTAGATGCCACTTCAGAAACCTTTACAAGCACCAAAGATTTTGGGAAGTAATAAAAGATTTTTGACAACCCATCAACGCTTAAGTGCCTAAAATGTTTTTCCTTCTCCTATGCTAAAGTGGACTGGAAGAAATCTGCAAATACTGCTTCATTCTCTGATTAGTTATCTATAAAAAGAGTACACCTACTACACTGCAATCTATTTAAAACAGATATACTGGACAATGAAGGCAATGTACTTACTTGGAGGAGAAAGGAATCCGTAAGTTAGTCGAGGATGATTGTTGTAAAACAAACATGTCTGGTTTTGATTAAAAGAAATACGAGCATCCTTGTGTAAGCAGCTGGAGGTATCCTCTGTAGGAGAAACCCACTTGTCCTATGCAGCAAGGCAAAAATACCATTGGTAAAATGGACAGATGACTTAAAATTCAGTGTGCAGGATTGCAGAACTCTAAACATTGAGCTGCAACTGCCTTTAATGTTTAGATGCTTTGAGCAACCTGGTCTAGTGGAAGGTGTCCCTTTTTGGGGCAAAGGAGATAGAACTAGATGATCATTACAGTCCCAGCCAACCCAAACCATTCTATGATTCTATGATAAAAGATCATTAAACCTGATCTGCTGTAAATGTAGTTGTTCATTCAGGCTAGAAAACAGAGGCAGTCACGTGTTGTTAGCTGTCTCTCTCCACTAGGTCACTTGTTACAGTAACTGGTTGCTTCATGCCACTAACCTCAAAAAATTTAGGAACAAGCCAACCTTACCAGAGTTTAATTAAAATATACTATAATGGTCATTATTTAAAACCTATGATTCCCCCAGATATTCAAACCCAGGAATTATCCTTACTGTCTCAATCCCTTTTAAGCAGATGTGGCTTCTAAATTTTCTCTGAATGGAAAAGGTGAACTTGAAAAAACTTTCACATACAAGATGAGTGGTCTAGATGAACATGTGCATGGTAGCAGAGGGTTTAAGACAGAAAAGACCAGATTTATCTCCATCACCCTTTTCCCCCTGCCCAGTCAGGATGATCTTCTGAGAGAAGGATGAGATCAGGACATGAACAGTTCAAGATAGCCCAGAGATTTTTTTCAAAAGGATTCTGCCACATTACAAAAACTATTTTAAACCCATATTGAGACCACAATTTCAGGGCAGCACTGGCAGACTGCTATAGTAGACATATGCAGCAAAGCAGCAAGCTAGTGAAGAGTCATAGGGCTTCTGTATCAATGGCAATGGGTGCCTCACTTCCTGGTATGTCTGCTGACTCTGGAGGCAAAAATGCACCTCACTCCATAAAACAGAAAAGAGTCAAAGTCAATCCTCATTAATATAGAAAAGTGGAGAAAAGCTCCTTAAAAAATCCTCTTTATATCTCATGTGGTTCTACTTAGTTTCTTGGGAGATATCACCATGAACAAATCTAAGAAGTGTTCAGAAATACCTGAAATTCAAGCTTTTTAACTTTCAGGATTGTTTCTAGCCTTTCTTTTTATACTTACATCTTTGTTAACAGTGTACGCAGTCCACAGAGACATCCTGTAGTCTTTGCTGTATCCACTCACGTAGTGGTAATGGTAAAGGAGGCAGTAATTGTGTCTCTTCTGTAGAACCCTGGGCCGACCGTAGGGCAAAGTCAGTTTCTCTATCTTCCTAACTGCAGCAGAAATAGTGCTTGTTACATGTTAATCCATACTAGCAATGACACTTCCTTTTTTATATACCTAAGGTTGCCTCAGTTTCCAATTGCCAAACAGAAGCCATAGAAAAAAAAAAAACAAAGAAGTTCATCTTTTTATCAAAGCTATAGTTTCTAGGCTAAGACAAGAAATTAAAATACAAAGTAAATCCAAAACAATAATTTCAACTCATATGGTACAAACTAAGTTTTAAATTTAAACAAAACATTTTGCAATACAAAACGGGAGATGAATCTAAGTTGCAAAGTTAAAAGCCTTTGTTGACTTTGTTTTCGTTAAAATATATAACATGGAATCCACTTCTATGTAACATTTAAATGGGACACTAATCAATAGTGATGTTTTTAAATCTGCTGAGGGGACTATTTAAGTAAAAAACACAAAGTCATATATGTGTGATAGTCAAAGCCTTCCTTCTGTCTCTCTCCTTAAAGATGATCTGGTTCCAACCTGCCTGCTGGTATCTGCAGGGATTCCTTACGAGATACTATCCCATACATTAATTTTGCTTCCCATTCTGAAATGCCCATTACCTCAATGCTAAAGAAGTCAAAAATGTCAGATAACTCACATGCCATAAAGACATAAGGGTATAATGATATAAATGTATTTGAGAACAAATGGTTCAGCAGGATTGTATTTGAAAACCTCAGAATCATAGTCCCTGTGAGCATTTCAAAGAATTTTTAGCTCATTTAAAGTGAGTAAAATTCTGAGTTGCTCAGAATCTTAGCCAGTAAGCATTTTAGATTTAAAATAATTATGGTTTTGTTGCAATTCTGTATAACTATCTGAACTTCTTACCTTCTGTTTCTGTGAGATTTAAACGCTGATGAAAATCCTTTATTGGCAAGCCCTATAATGATAAAGCAAAACCAATGAGATGTGTTCTACAAAACATGAGCCACTACTACACTTAAAGTACCAAAACTGACATCTGCCTTTCAAGTCTTCCCTGTACAGAACTCAGTGAAGTCTACCAGAGAGGGGCTGTGGAAAATTTAGACACTTTTTTTTCACCACAAGTAAATACACAGCTTTGAAAAACACAGCCCAAACACACAATGTTTGCATAAAAGAAATTTCAACATAAGTGAAGCAAGCAAGAACTGAATATTTTCCCCATCAAAGTTTGCTTCTGTGGCATTTTCCAGGCTCTTGAGAGCTGAACATGATGTTACATAAGCAAACTTCAAAAATTAATATACAAATACAGGCTATTACCCACTGACCCCAGGCAAGTCTCCCAACAGTAGGGGACTGCAAGACAAGCTGGCTGAGATAAAACACTGGAGAACGCAGAGTTTCACACTCTAAATTCAACACAGATGTCTGCCTCTGCAACTTTAACCATTTCATTACTTACCCCTGTCTTGCAGGAGCAGCCAAGGCTCACTGAAAAGGCTCTTTGTCCCACCACAGAGCATTCAGAAGGATGGCTTATTTCTTTGGGATGGCGGGGGGTGTAAACAGGGTTCCTTAAAAGGTGGTTTAGGCGCCCATGAGTTCCGTTGTTTGGGGCTGGTTTCAAATCAAGCAAATCTATGAAATAATTCAGGTGATATTAACAGGAGAAAGACTGCTGCTTGTATTGTCATTACAAGTACAGGTGAGTCAATAAAGCTTCACTGCTTGCTGCTCACACCACCAAAGAGGGAAAGCAATGATAACCCCTTTAATAGGAAGCATGAATGTTCTTAGCTAGGGCTCAAGATGGTGTTAGTCTGCTTGTAAAAGAGGGACAGAACAAGCACAAAAAATTATGGAGGCTTACATCTAGAGGGAAGTGAACTTGCAGCATCCGAACTTGCAGTAGGGATCAGAAGGGAATCTCAAATACATGAAGGTAATGACTAAGTAATATAGAGGCTTTGGGGACTAAGTCTGGGGGCCATTTATTTATCTGAAATTTAAATACATAAACTTCTTAATTGAAGCATAACTTCAGATAGTGTAACCATAAAAGAACCTAGACAGAACATAGGTCTTCTTCTTGTCACTTAGGTCTAAGATGTTAGGCTTCAGAATTCTCACCAAAGTAATCTACCCACAAAAACACCTGTACCCCACAAACACTTAGATCTCTAATTCAGACTAAAAGCTGCCTATTACCAATGCTCAGAGACAATTCAGATGCCTTTGAAATACTGAATAGATCAATTCCTATTTCATACTCAATCCTTGCTAGCATAAACAGATTTGTTGTTCTTAATTTACACTGAATCTATGCAATGAGATGTTTTCAAAACTTATCAGGTGATGAGACACACATATCCCAGAGCCTGGTGTCTAGCTCACTCACCTAGGGCACAAGAGTTAGAGCTGAACTTCTCTTCCTATATGGGGAACTGAACAAATTTCTCCCTGCATTGTGCTACTCAGATACATTAATGTAACTCCCTCCAGATGAAGCTGTTTTGCTTTCTAAGAGAACCAGTCCTGGCACTCATGTCCCCATCACCTCAACAGATAAATTATTGTTCTGTTCCCAGTATTTTAAGTCGAGTACCCAGGAATTCACAATGTCCCAGGAATCCTCAAGTCTGGCAATTTTAACACCCTAGAAAACAAGATCTGAAATTCCCCAGTTCAGACAAGGCAGAGAGACAGTTATACATATCCAGTGCTCATGCTTCAAGTGCTGAAACATTGGGCAAATGGGACAGCATCTCTTCTGCAGCTGCACTTTTCTAGAAGAGGCAGTCAGGCACCTCCAAAATAAAAGCCGAAGCACAAAACAACACACAAAAGAAGGTGCCACTCTGCAGCCCAGACCACACTTAAGCCCTGGGGCAAGAAAAGAGTTGAGTAAGTAGTGTCACTGAATTTTCTGTCTGAAAGCTAATGTTGATGGCTTTTGCACATGCTATTCTTCTAATTCTTACTATACAGGATGGTGGAAATCTAGACATCAATGACTGCATTAAAAATGCCTGATGTGTCACTGAATTTGCTTGACTGAAATTACAGTAAGGACTCTACCTCTCCCATGCAATATATACAGAAAAAATCATTGGGAGCACAACATGGTTCTTCTCATGAGATGAGGAGACAGAAAAGCATACCAGGTTGTGAGAGACACACTTTCTGCAATGGCCTGTCATCTGTTCTAGAAAAAAATTTAAACACACGGTTTAAATGTGGTATACCTGAATATCACCATTGATCTCAAGCATGTGCAGGAATCCCATTAAGCATTTCCTGGACCACACCCTTTGATAATACATTGTGTCACACAGATGCAGATATTACAACAAGAATAGGTCCTGGCAAGACAGAGAAGATGGCAGGAAATAATGGAAAATAAGAGGAGACCTCAAGGGCAGAACGTGGTAGAACCAGTGAGAGACTTTTGCTGAAACCATGAAACACAGAACAAAAAAGGTACAAAGGAACAAGGAGGGACAATGGTAACATTGTGTTTGAAAGAGGGGATAAAGGACTGCAAGATGTTTAATTCACAGGCTGAGAGTTGGGGTTGTTCGGCCCGGAGAAGAAAAGCCTCTGGGGACACGTTATAGCAGCCTTCCAGTACCAGAAATGGCCTGCAGGAAAGATGGGGAGGGACATTTGTATAAGAGCGTGTAGTGTAAGATAAAGGGGAACAGATTCAAGCTGAAAGAGGGTAGGGATTTAGGTTATCTACAATAAAGAAATTCTTTACTACAAGTGTGCTGAGACACTGGAGCAGGCTGCCCAAAGAATTTGTGGATGCCTCCTGCCTGGAAGTGTATAAGGCCAGGTTGGATGGGACCTTGAGTAAACAGTTCTAGTGGGACAGATGTTCCTGCCCATGAAGGGGGAGTGGAACTAAATGATCTTTATGGTTCCTTCTAACCCAAACCATTCTATAATTCTAATTTTCAAAAACATCACTTCTCTGGTGCAGTGTACTGTATGGCGTCAGAAAATAGTGAAGAATACCTCTATATGGAGTGGGCTGCCTGCAATATTCAGACAGAATCAGAGTGTGTAGAAATAAAATAAATTATGAATTCTGAAGTGATACCATAGAGAGGTGAAACAGGAAACCTGACTATTGCAGAGACAACTAGCTCTAAAGCAAGGCTCCAAAGCAATGGGACTACAGACAAGTCACCTGATTGATCCAATTAATCTCAAAGCCTCTAGTCATAAATGGGAGAGAAATATCCCATCTTGATGTCAGAGATTGTAAAGTAGTAAGTTTTATTAGTGGTAAATCAAAGCACCTGCTCTGGAGCAGCATGAGGAACACAGATTAAGCAGTGGAGAGACACAAGGTGACCTGATAAGTAGATGCTAAGCAACTGCTAGTTGTTTAGAAGCTGGACCTTTCTCAGAAAAGCAAACAGCTTTTTATTTGTGACAGCAGTAAATCTTAAGGACAAATGTCTAAAGACACTTAGAAATCTGTTATTAGAAGATTAAACACACCCAAAATATATTATATGTTACTGAACAATGATCGCCATCAACTGTACTTACCACACATTAAATTATACACTTCAATGTTTTCAAATGGATCAACTTGAGTATGAAACTTGAATCCTGGTCCAAAACCAATAAAGACAGCCTAGGATTCACAAAGAAAAGTAAAGTAGAATTCTGTTCAAGACAAGTTGAAATGGAAAATATATTAAAGACTCAAAGGGCATTTTCTTCCAAGAACTTATCTATACTTTACCAACATAGCATGGATCAAGTCAAAAGCATGTTTGTTTGTTTTTAATGTACAAGAATAAAATTAGTAAACATTATTAGGAAGCAATTCTGCCGTATTGTTGCCTTCAAAAAGTTGCCTTCAGCCATTTGTGAATTCCCTTGCTCTTCTCTGCTTTTGAAAAAGTCAAATTCATTTTCTAAAATGCTTTAAGAGATTTAATGGAAATGCTGAGCCAAAAAAACCATCACATTTCATGCCCTGTAAGCAATTAGGAAACTTTTAACTTAAGGCTACAAAAACATCTGTTGGTAGCAGAGTTAAATGGTTTAAGTAATGAAAAAGAGCCTAAGCTTCTATGCCTAGCTTGCAGCTGTTCATTCTTCTTGAACCACTTCCTGAGCTGCCCTGGCACAAACTATTGTGTAGCCATAGAAGGAGCCTGATCCAGGAACACAGCCAACCCAAAGAACCTTTTTTCCTGCTAGCTCTTCTTCTGGTTTAGCTCCCCAACTTAACATTGCAGCCACACAAAGATTATACTAGCATAGAGTAGGCTTTTTTTGCAGGAATAAGAACAGGGGACAAAGGCAGCAAATGCTTAAAACTTAATTGCTGCCAAAAAGATTAGGTTTAAACTTATCCTGAGATGTTCATCTTACTTTTAATTAAGTGAAACAGATTACACCCATCTCTGCTATCAAGATACTGCATGATGGATGCTTTGCATATGCATTCTATAGCATCTTCCTGGTCAAGATCTCAAAGCTCATTTGCAAACAATGAAATAGTCTCTGATTACATAGCTGTGTGGCAGAAACAGAGGCTAAATTTTTTTTTTTTTTTTTTTTTTGAGAAAAAAGCATAATGAAGATTGATATTCTGCGACTGATGACAGTAAAATCTGTAGGCTAATAACTTGCTAAGCAAGCCTAATTTGAACCAGATAAGGCAGGAACATGCTACCTCTTTCCTACTGAACCAGGTAACTACTGAGTATGAAATTTATGCTGCTATAATGTTACCCACAAGAGGATGAATTATGACTATTTTAAGACCAGTTAGGAACACTGTGAAATGAGAGTTCCAGGTCTGGCAAGAAGTTTTAATAGAGCCAACCTACTGAAAAAAATTCACACAAACTATAGCAGAAAGAGACTCTACTAAGATAGTTTCTGACACCATGTGGCCTTGTTGGTTGTAACCCTAAGTACCCTTATTAACAGGTTTCTCATTGTCAAATCAAGGAAGAAGGTCTGGAAGGGCAAACTGATACAAAAATCAACGCATGTTTTACCTAGCAGTTTTAAAAAAAAAATTTATGCCAACAATACATAATTCTACAAGACAAAAATAAGGCTTTTTAGAGAAATCTATGCTTTATATGGACCATATTTGTCTTTTCATAAAACTTTTCCTTTAATACAGGGTTCTCTATCTATAGAACTGTTTACATATATTCAACTGAAATATTACTAAGTATCTCACAACTGGTAATTGATTTTACCCTGAAAAGCATTTTTGAAATAAAGATTATTTCCTTTCATTTTATTGATAGCAGAAACTAAAGCAGAGGATAGGTTAAGTGGATTCCCCAAATTAGATCCACTAAGGATTTGATTTTTTGTTTTCCCATGATTCCTTCCCACTTCTCATTAAAGAGAAGAATTGAGACTTTCCTGATTTTAAACATGACCAACATACTACCTCCTGAACAGACCACCTCAAATCACTGATACATAAAGTATTATGACCAGCAGAATTACAAAAATTGGAAAGATCATCCAGTCAACTTTTGCAAGACAGAATAAAAAGTAATTAGGTTATATCTGAAAGATGCTTGTCTGAGCAGCTGTTAGGTAATTCATGTGCTGGAAACTTGACAGACTATCAGTACCTGTGGTACTCATTAATGGTTAAAAAACAAGTTTTCTAATAACCAAAATCAACCCTTTATTGCAGTTTAAGCATGTTATTTGTGTCCTTAGGCGACACAGAAAACAAAGAATGGACTTGACTAGCCTTACAGACCAGGGGACTGGCAGGCTAGAGAACAACTTTGCCTGCAAGGGCCTGGGTGACACAGCAGACAGCAAGCTGAACATGAGCCAGCAGCACACCCTGGCAGCAGAGGCAGCCAACAGCATTCTGTGCTGTATAAAACAGAATCTCAGACAGCAGACTGAAGGAAGGGATTATCCCTCTCAGCATTTCTTTAGGCCACATCAGATTATTGCACTTTCAGCATAAGAATGGCATCAATAAACAATCATTGCAAATTCACTGGAGAGCCCCCAGGGTGGCTGCAGGCTCAAGCACTTGCCCAGTGAAAAGGAGCAGGGTTTCTTCAGCACAAAGAGGCTACTTCAGGTGGAGCTAACAGCAGCCCAATGTTTGATGCACACCATCAAGGAGATGGAGCTGTACTCTTCAGTGCTACACAGGAGGCAGCACAGAGACCACAGGTGTAAATGGAAACAAAAAGAGGTTCTGTCTGTCTGTCACCAAAGCAGTGGAATACAATGGTTAGAGGTTGTGGAGCCTCTGCATAAAGCCCTGAGTAACCTGATCTGATCTAAAACTGATTCTGTTTTGAATTGGAGGTAGGACTAGAGACCTCCCAAGATCCCCTCCCATCTGAATTCTCTTCAGAACTACAATTACCATATTTGAGGATTAGATAAGTTTTCTCTTTTCTTGCTTTTAATGATAGAAAAATAAAAACTTGGCACAGATTCATACTCTTACCAGCAGTGAAATCTTAGGGGTAAATCCTGTTGTGTTTTTGCCCAACTCCTACAGCAACAGAATCCCACTATATGTGGGTTACCCAGCACATCACAATAGCAATCCTACAGATGCTTGATTTATTTAATTACAGATAGAATAGCATCAGAGATCTTACAAAATAAAATAAAATCTCAACACCCAGCAAACACAGCATTCAAATACAGAAGGAGCACAAGAGCTAGCATAAGTTTCAGTCTCACCTGCATACTGGGGAAGAGATTGTCTGAACCATGGAATCCACCTGTACAGCTCTTAATCTCAAGCGGTTTCCTATCAAAAATTCACAGATTATTTAATTCACACTTTACAAATCATACCAGTATAAAACACATTCACTGATGCACTGTTTACTTGTCTGTTTAAAGACTCTTAGAGACTTGTCCCTAGGGAACAGAAAATCTTTAAGCTCTGGATGCCAATGCCTTTAAAATCAGAATAATAGTTTCCTCTGCAAATGTTATCATCCCTTCAGAATTCTCAAGTGTGCATCAGAGTAATTCAAAATCAAATACCAAATGACATATAAACAAAAGCTTTGTTCTCAGGATAGCAGAGTTTCACTTCACTGTCATCTGGGTAACAGACCTTTATATAAGTAGATTCTTAAGATTGTTTTTTAGTAAAATCTCCAAAGCAATTTACAGCAGTCGGCTGGGCATCTTATAGTCCAATAAAAACAAGTCTCCAGCATATGGCAGGTCCATACATATTATTTAAATGGGTACAGGTCCAGTAGTCCATTCTCATGGACAATTATATGACTTGAACATATTTATAGTGTTATGCAGCAGGACTAACTGAATATATGGACTGAAAAACATATTAACAAATCCTTAGAGTATCACAAAGATGTTCAAAACTGTATCACTATAGCAGATGCCACAATTCCAGGAGTTGCAAATGCATTAGTCAGAACATGTAAGGTAACTGACAATAGTTAGGGGTTCAGTGAATTCAATTTATGCCAGTGGATCGCTCCAGATTGCTCAAACACTCACTTTGGAAATACCTAAAGCATGGCAAGATGTGCTTGAGTACCTGATACAGGGGACATTTCTGTCACAAAGCCTGCTACTACCTCTATACTCAGCAGGAAGAATATCTATAGGGGACAATTTAGAATTGAGCCTCCTCAGGCCAGCAAAGCTGCAGAAAAAAGCATGCCTTGTTGCTTTCCAATGTCCCTTTGCTTATGACAGACTAGAATATTGTGCTTCAATAGCTGTTATCATTAGACTAAGCTTCTGGGAGAAAAAAAGCTATGAGGAAAAAAAAAATTATTTATAATCAAATAGTGAAAACTAACTTACCTAGCAAGCTGCCATTGGGAGTCTAAATAAAAGTGTAATGGCTCAATCCGGTCGTTATAGGAATAATGGAAACGCTTGGGTAGCAGTTGTTTCATATAAGCTTTGAAAGGCTGATTTGGTTCTATGCACTGAAATGTTAAAATTCAAATATAAAATGTACATTTCATCAAACTGCTTATATCATGCACTGTTCTTATAAAGCACTTCAATTGCAAAGTCTGCAGTAACTTCCATTAAGCACAATGCCATTCCATCAGCTTTGGAGTCATATAGTCTGGGACAAATATTAGTAACTATTTAAATAACAAATGCTGATTGGTTTTGTATTCAATAGTTATTATAATGTTTAGACAGGATTATGGACTTACTCTTTTCTTACATCTTACAATTGTACAGAACCAAATAGTACTGCTTAGAATTAGTAAAAGTATTACACCAAGATATGAACATCATGATACAAGTTGTAGGAGACTAACCAGCGCTATAATTTTACAGCTCCATAATACAGAAAGTAACAGACATTCAAAAGGTTTTAAGATTGGTTACTTGGGAAAAAGCAGATTTTTCCACCAACTATGATCCATTCATAATTTAAGAAAAACAATCAAACAAACAACAGAACACCCCAAAGCCAAACCAATTACCCCTCTACTGTAATATTGGAATTTTTTTAATTCAAGTCATCTATACAAATAGCATCACTCTTATCAACAGCAATGTTTGAAGAGCTGAGAAGCAAAAAGATTATGGTGCAGGAATGAGAACAGAAAGCCAGGTATAGAGCAGAAAAGTAAAAACCTGTTTATCAAAAAGGCATTAACAAGAATATCTTATGCTTGTCTAGGAAATGGAGTTGAGCTTTAGACTCAAATTGTCCCTTGGCCAGCAGCCCAGATACACAAGTTCTCCAGTTTGAAGAGCAACACAACACAGCGCTATCTAAAAGTTATGAAAAGAAATTAACACAAAACCTTAGTTAATGCACAACCACAGATAGCTATATGACACCTTACTCAACAGACCTTCCCTTCTCCTGCATGCATCCACCTCTGCTGTTGTTGTAAACCTGAGAGCATACAGAAGGTCACTGATTCCAAGTCCAGCAAACAGCTGGTGCTATAAAATACCTGTAAATGTCAGTAGAAATTAAGCAAGAGTAATATAAAGAGACACTTACTGTGAGGTTTCTGACAATGCCTTCATAATTAACTGGAAGAATCATATTTAACAATTAGTCACCTAAGTTAAAAAAAATCAAATGTAAAATGAAAGCATTCCCATAACACAGTATAATTAACAATTCCAAAATATTTCTGGACATTAGAAGTTATTATTCCAGAATGAAAGTGATATAGAGCAAAATGACCACTAAACTGCCATGCTAGTGCTTCTACAAAATTTTAGTTAACAGTCTCTCCTATTTACAGCTTAAAAATGTTAAGCTATATTAGCCACAGATGGAAAAATAATCAGAGAAGTAGGTTTTCACAAGAAGCAACTAAATGCTGTGCTGATCAATCTGGATTTTTTCCTGCTTGCTAATAAACTTCTCAGGAAAATATAAACAAATACAACTACCAGGATAGCAGTTTTATCTGGTAAGCATACTTGGAAAGATAGCCAACTGCATGCTGGCTAAGATTCAGATGCTTAAACTCAAGCCAAAAAGAAACATTACATCATTTAGTTTGACATTTTGTATAACAGGGGGCCATTACATTTCACACAGTTACTCTGTGCCAAGTCTTCTATCCAATGCTTGACTAAAGTACATAGAGGATTACACTGGCAAGGGAACCATTAATAATCTCTGCACAGGTATATGCAATGCTAGAAAGACAGCTATGCTCTTTCAGGAAAACAGTGCACATGTGAAAAGCAGCAGATACTCTGCTTCTTCCTGAATTCATTTCTCCAGGGAGAACATGGATCGTGGATCTGCATTTGACTCCCATGTTCTCCAAGGAAACATTTGAAGCAGTTTAGAATAGCATCAAGCAATTAAACAGGACTTAAAGTCACTTCTTTAAGGCCAAAAAGTTTTACAGGGCAACATAAAGGAAACATCTGTATTCAACATTAAAAAGTACCAAAATCTGCAGGCATTAAATGTTCACATAAAATTAAACACAATGAATCAGTTTAAAATTTCTAAACATTTTCTACTCAGGTTTATTATCCTATTTATGTTTACTTGCAGCCTACTTAACTACTGTCCAGCCACTGAGCCATTTTTTAATAAGTGAACAATATATTATAAGACTCCTAAATTAATATGTAAAAGAAAATAACAATCTAAGACTCCTTTGAGAGATCAGCATAACAAATTCGTACATTAAATGGTAAATCGGGAAATTAGGTGAGAAATAAAGGAGTATTTTTAGACTGTCTTGAGCACCAAAGCCCTGATTCAAAGGAATGCCATTTACAAGACAAGAGGATCTGCATTTGGTTACTGTGAGGCAGCCTGTAAAAGCAATCTGCCAGACTCAAACACACGTTTTTTAGAAACATGGGTGCATTGCTCAGTATTTTCTCTTCAGATGCCACCTAGGTTCACTCGGGTTTACTAACAGAATATGTGGATCCTAAGTCAGCATTCGCAAAATACAAAAATGTATAATCAAGTAACAAAAATTAGTTTGGCAACTACATACAAGAGAAATACTCATCTGGAACATTATTAGGTCTTAGGCGAGCTGCAGGACCAGGTACTACTATGAAATCTTGAACATCATCCAGATAGCTGTCCAGATAGGCTGTTTTTCTGCAGCTCCCTGCTTCCATACCTGCAAAAGGAAATATATTTTATTTAGAAATAGGAATATCAATTTAGAGTAGCCTTGCTGAAGACACATGTAACTTAAATTGTAGAAGTCAGAAATGTAATTTTTCTGGTCTTTTTATCAGCAAGCCCAAGACACCTGATCCTAGGAGACCACATTACTCAAACAGGGAAAAAAACACAACATTAGTAGATACCCAAAATCATCCACTTCCTCAGCCAAGACAGACACTCCAATTGAATACACAAGTTTTCTTCTGTGAAGGGAAAGCAATCTTATAAGTCTAAGGACAGTTGCAATGATCAAACTAAATAGTCGTTTAGTCCAGTATTCTGCCTAATAGTTTTCAGTAGCATGTCTAGACAAATAGTCAATAAGCACAGCAATTATCTTCCTTAGTGTCCCTTATGAGTTTCCAGAAGTCAAAGGGACTTCAAATTGCATATTGCATTTCAACTCCTACCTGTCCTAAGAAATCTTGACAAGTTTACCCTCCATTAATTGCAAAAATATTTTCTAAACTTCTCTAAGTATTTGGCTTGGATCACTCCTAGTAAAAATGAGTTCTGAAATTCAAGTTTGTGCTGCATGGTGGAAACATGGTGGGTTTTGTTTAGTGTGGTTTTTTTGGGTTTTCTTGTCAGGAAGAGAAGCAGAAAAAAATATTCTTAAAACACGTAGCTTACTATAGAAATAATTCCAGAAATACAGAAAAGCTATTACAGAAATAGATCAGTGACATATTCAGAACCTTCAGGTATTGGATAAGGGAACCAATAACTGAAAGGAAGACACAACTTGTTCTCTCACTTCTTCATCAAGTCAAATTATTGCTGTTAGTGTAGTATAAAGACCACCCTTATATTCTTCACTTCCTACCTCACCCCCCAAAAATAGCCTGATCTCACCTACAGTGATTATCTCTTACACCACCTTGATAATATAAAACAATTTCTAAGTATTAGCTGCTTCAAAAGTCTTGACAAAAATGTGCAAGTATAAAATGAGAATATTATTTTTTATCAAAATAGTTGTTCAAAATTCTGATATATTTTCTAAAATCAAATTTACCATGATCTGATATAAAAATAATGTTCAGGCATTTATGCAAGTTCATTTGCTTGAGACCATCCATCAGCATCCCTACTATGTTGTCCACTCTCTGTAATGCCATAATGACCTGCCGGGGAAAAAAAAAAAAAAAAGAATGTAAAGAAAGTGTTAACCACTTCACTTAAAAAGTAAGTTATATTTCTATAGAAAGTTAATAAAATTGGTACAGAATATGCCAATAAAAACAAAACTCTTCTTATAGTCCCTTCAAGGCTAGATGCAATAGAGAAATAAATGAAGGATACAAGGGACCTAAAACTGTGCAGTAACCCCCAAACTCATGGCAGGAAGTACCCACAGCACACACTAAGAGGAGCAACTGTGAGGACAGAAGACTTGGAGAATTCTCAATATAGTGATAAACCTGCTTTTTGCCTGTTCCTACTTCTCTCAGTTGTACAGCCTTGAGATGTAGTCTTTACATCTACTGAGAATGGACCCAACAGGTACACCTATACTGCTAAATAAAAATGGGAGCCAGCACCTCCACTGCCCAGGGGCTGCCTCTATATCCAGAGGACTGGCTTTTTCTACACTACACTGGATTGTGCTTGGCCCTACACTGGATTAAGACAGCTGCGTATTTTTATGTGTTACTTTAGGTGAATGTATTTAAAACAAAACCAAAAACTACATCAGAACACCCAGGTTACAGCCAGTGAGAGGAATTTTAAAGTATAAAATTGAGGATGCCAAGACTGCAGAACTCATCCTTAAAATCCCTGTTGGGAGATACCCTGGAGCAAACTGCCCTTGAAATTGTGACTGGATATTAGCCTCAGAGCAAACTAGTTTAAAGGGATGGAAAAAGCCAAATAATAAGCTACCAATCTAGCATGAACTATTTGTAACCAAGGGCCTGGCACTGAAACCCACTTGCCTAGATACAGCCATCAGGACTACTTCTGAATGCTTGCTAAGTAAATAAAACAAAAATTATTTTTAAATTAAGTAATTCTGTTACCTTATTCATAAAATCATAAAAGCTCATTGACCTACCTGTGTAATCTGTCTTGCTTTGTGTGAACAACGATAAGATGGTCCCCAAGAAACTATGCACAAACCCTCAGGGTCTTTCCCTCCAGAGAACTCCTGACTCCAGAACTTTAGAGCCACTTAGTAACCAAAGATAACTAATTTAAACATGTTCCCTATACTGCAGTTCCCATTAGTTGTCTGCTACTTCACTGGGCATTTACAAGAACCTTACAGGAACAGTAACTGTTCACACCACAAAAGAAACTAGCAAGAGCTTTTTACTGTTATTACCACGGAGGTTAAATACATAGTTAAGATGCTCAACCTTCCTGACAAACCTAGATGGGAGATTTTTTATGATGTGCCTGATTTTCCAAGAGCTTTTTCATCTATATTTTTCATTTTGGTTTATTAGAATGTAAAGCTATTCAATACTTTTGAAAACAGTAGCAGTCTCAAAGATTTAAGATTTACACAATAAGTTCACCACAACTTTATAGGGTGAATTTTGCTTTTATCGCCTCCTTTACAGGAGGGCATAAAAACTAAATGCAGGAAGATAAAAACAATATTAATCTAATCTTTGCACACAGACTGGGGGAAAATAAATTGCAATTATAAGATGAATAATTAAACACCAAAACTTGGACTATTGTTAAAAAAAAAAAAAAATAAAAAAAATAAAAAAAAATTCTTGCCAGATTGAAGTATATAAGCTTTCTGTCTATCTCCTTGTCCCCTAAAATCAACATAAAGAATGAAGAGGAGCAGAGAGAACAATATCCAAGACATGCTAGAACATGCTTTGGATATTTAAAAGTTAAAGAAAAATAAAAACAGTTTACTTAGTAAGCCTAATTCATTATGTGTTTTGTATCAATGGTAATTATGGATAGGCTCTCATCACAATTTTTTTTTCCTAATAAGCATACTGAACATGATCTTGGTTAATCTGACATCAATTATGGAATTTGATTATAGAGTCAGAATAAAGCTTAAATTTAAAAGAAATATTAAGAAGCTACTTACTCCGCTGCTTACTGGTCCAAACTTATGGCCTGAGGAATCTGGTTCTTCTAAATACAGAGTGTAAAAGTGTGGTCTATATCAAACAGTACCAAAAATGTAATATTTTACATACACGTTGAGACAGATTGAAGAGATTATATTTCAACAATGGATATCAAATATTGGAAACAATGCTTTCATTCAGATGAAAGACACATTAAAGCAAAATAGAGAATTGTATCTTAAAAGAAATGTTCCAGTCATAGAAACAGACTAGCATTAGATTACATTCTAGCATTGTTAGAATAACGCATAAGATTTTAAATCTTAATTATGTTTTAAACAAAGTAATTAAATGCAATACCACTTGAAGAGGAACTATAGGTTTGCAGCTGTATACCTACCTTTCATCTTCAGGTAACTGCAGCCACTGAAGAACTGTTACCACCCTTTCTTCAAAGGGTATTGAGCTGCATCAGAACAAGACATTATCAACCAACCACGTATTTTCAAGAGCTAACAAGTTTTAGTTACACATTACAATATCAGTGTACTCTAGCAGAGAAAATTGAACTCAACCGTGTGCTATTATTGGCTATTTAGCATGATGCAAGTTTATCTATCTTAATTAGGTAACTACAGAGGAGTGAAGAGTTTGATTTAAGGCTCACTTGAATATTGTCCCCATTGATTTCAATGTGATTAGAATAAACCTCCCAGTATTGATTGTGCTCTTTCTAAAATGAAAGAGTGGCTTCAAAGAATAAAATCATGTGCAGGTTTTCATTCCTGTATTGTATTTAAGAAAAAGTTTTTTAAAGGTTTAAACAGCTTGAATACAAGTTCCTATACTATGTCACAAAGAAGATGCTCTATATCAGTTGAGTAGATCAAAAATAGATCAAAAATAAGCATGTTGACCTGTAACAACAGGAGGCACCCACAAAGTTGCTACTTTATCTACTTAACAATGTACAATATCCTAAAGAAAAAATAATGTGGATAATAAATAAGGAATCAGAATTTCCATGCAGATGGTATGGACACCATATAAAGGGTGAGGGAAGAGAAAATGATCCTAGCAAGACAGAGATTAAAGGCCTGATTTCTTGGGTAAGAATTGAGATTAGTCAGTGAGTGGTAATGCACAGATTTATTTAGAATTTTCATTAGGCAAACAAAGGTAAATTTAGGCGAAGAGTAATCACTGACTAACACATGATACCCTAATGTGAAATATTTTTAACACTTGCAATGAAAGTAATTTTGTATTAGAACAATTTACTGCAGTCAACAGTAAAACTTTAATTTTCATGGATGATATCGCATGAAGACCTGATCCATTCATTGTATGAGAAGCTTGGATTGAATGACTAAACAAACCCACAAAAGATTTTTATAAATAGAAAAGCACTAAAGCTTCAAGGCTGGCTGCTCTTAAAGAAGATTTTTCCACATCTTTCCTGTATAACATTTGCTGAGGAATGACAAAATTATTAGACAAAGAATTTACATTACACTGAAACCAAGTCAGTTGCATCCTATCTTTTTTCATGTTGTATAAAACTATTTAGAAAAGCAGGGGTGAAAAAAGGTATATTTTATCTGGTGCCTGTCCTAGTGAACCCACTAAAGGAAAATATTAGTCCAAGACATAGAAGTGTACATACCTATTGTATTTTTCATACAGGTTTGGAAAGGTTCCATTAACTGCTACATCTGACCCAGGCCAAAAGAATGTGCCCGCTTTGAGACCTTGGTAGATAGCTGTCAGCCAAATCTGCAGGAGAAACATCACCATCATTAGTGCAGCTCACAGTCAGCAGAGTACCTGCCAGGTCCACCACCATCCCAAACAGCTCTGCAACTTTCAGCAAGATCAAATTCTAAAAATGTAAGTGAAGCACTCCACACAACCTTTATGTCATTGCTATATGCAGTCCAGATATACCTCACAGCTTAATTCCTTATGACAAACACTTGTGTCCCTTCTGCTGCTATACCAGTGAGTGGTAGGACAGAAGTAGGAACCATTAGTTCCCATGGATGGAGCAGTAACACAATGGTAGAAGCCTGGCTGAACATCAGAAAGAGGAAATGTTCCAACACTGAAGCAAGAAGCGCCCAGAATGCTCCAGCGACCTGTGCCCCACATGCTCTGAAATGGGGACTAAGAGTTCAATCAGCTCTTCTGATTTTACTGCTGATCTCCTGATTTGCAGAATTCTGTCTGCCTTGTGTTTTCCTACCTGATTTGTACACCGCTTGCTTCACAGTGGTCAGTAAAGACTACATGTGTGTTCTCTCCTCAAAAAAAAAAAAATTTTTTTTAAAGTCCTCCCCACATTACTAGAGAGCTGTGTCTCTTCCCCTGCTATTCCTCAGCCTAGCACAACCCAGATTTTGCCATACCACTTAATTTTGATGGCAGTACCAGCAGATCTGCCATAGCTGTATGATTGAACCGAGATATTTTCTTTTAGAACCACAACTTTTGACTTAGTATGAGAGGTATGCCCAAATTGCTACTGTTTATTACTAAAACTAATCTGTCTGTTGATTTCCTTAGAGAAGTTAACTGTAAACCAACTTCATATTGAAAACAGAACAAAATCTGCTATCTTTATTAGTTGCTTTAAAATGGTTTTCTCCTTAGAAAAAATTCCATTTAAGTTCAACAAAATCTGTTACATTTCCTTTCATTTGTCATTTTGCAGCTCTAGTACAGCAACTTCTAATCATGCTGAGTAATGCTTCTTGGCTGACTTAGAGGTACCCTCTGTACTCTTTCAACATCACTATGCATCCAAGTGATATTAAGTAACATAACAACAGGCTGATGTACATTCTCAGAAGTGTATTAATACTTACAGGCTGTCCTTGGTACCACTGTGGATTAAACTTCTCTGCACTTTTAAGGGTGAACGATGCATTTCTTTTAGGGTCATACATCTTATTATCAATTACACCATGAGATTCAGGATACAGCCCCTGTAATTGAGATTATACCTGACTGTAATGTTATAAAGAAAAAGAACCCTCCAGCCACACAGATATCACTTAGACAAATATGTCCTGTGAATAACCACTATGTGATATTTACTCCACCAGTACATCAAGACCCAAATTTAAGAGCATCACCTACCATTGCTAACTACCATTTGCAATTCCTAATTGCTTCTCAGTGATTTTAAAAAAATCTAGCAAAGCAACTTCCTCTGAGAAGACAAAGACACTGTTTCACTTTGCACAGGTATTGTTTCTTTAGTATCAGAGAAAATTACCTATGCTGGACATCCACCACATGAGCAAATAACAGGGGTTTCAAAGGAGAATTGTATATCAGCAGATGAAAGCTCTATCTGGAGATAACCACTACATAGCAGTGAAAGAAGTGCTCAGAGACATCACCTGTTAGGTAGTTTTGAGAGACAGAGCTCTGCCTGCAAGCAGATTAGCCACTTTTCACATTAAAGGTTATACCACCACCACCATTAGGACCCTGATAAACACCAGGGCCTGCCACTTTCATATTCTTCACATTGAGCCAAACTATCTTAAAGAAGTGGAACAAGATTTGCAGTTTGAAGGAGTCAGGATGCTCTCACTCAAAGAGAAAGAGAGCGAGCTGCAAATTAGTGGAAATACTGGAACAAATGAGGAGTTGTAAAGTGACATGCACCTATATGGGTTTTTTTTCAGCTAGTCTAGGAAGGATTGCAATTAGATATGACCACACTGTAGTGTTATATAATGACTACTAACCTGAATTACATTATATATATATATATACACACATACATTTTCATATCCTGAGAGGAAATCGTATTATTTTAATAATACATCAAAGAAGTGTACTATTCCCTTGGAGACAATTTACTAATGAACAGACTTTTCAGTTGTGGAAACATAATATATAGAAATTCTTACGGTAACGATGGAATAATGATTCGGAAAGGTTTTTGAAGGATACACTGGTGTCATACTGGAAGTGAATGTTCCACATTTCTCTAGAGAGAGGAAGAAAGAATATCAGCAAAATTACAGCAATAAAAACCTTTTCGCATTTCTCTCATGAAGATATATGCCTATTAAAAAAAAACAAAAACAAAAAACTAAAAATAAAACCAAAAGATATTTCCAGAAGTTTTCATTCTTCAAAATTCTACACTGGGTACTTCATTTTTCTTCCCATGTTTATTTACAAGCTGATTAAATGGCTATTAATACAAATTTTACATATTCCTATTGACTGACTTCAATGTTTACAAGCAAAACCTACAGTCCATGTGAAAAGCACACATAGTTAAGAATGAATAAAGAAAGAAGTAACACCTTCCAAAGTTGCCCTGATGTGCACTAAGTGAAGTCTGCAGCTTGAGTGCAAATAGATGCTTCATCCAGGGCACTCCCAGAGATGAAGTGGCCACTGGTACAGTGATGCCCTGGCTCTCTGGCACCTGCCCAATCACTATTTATTCTGCAGTCTCCCCCTTTTTGTTTGTGGGCGTGTTTGGTTTGGGGTTTTTTGTGGAGTTTTGGGGGGATGGTTGTTTGGCTTTTTGTTGTTTTTTTTAACAAAAATATGGTCTTACTCTAGGCTTAATCTCAAAGTTTTCTTAATCTTTATATAAACCATAGGTTTTTAGAGATATCAGTGTTTGCTAGTATAAAGAGTCACTAAACAGGTCAAAGCATTTCAGCAAACCTATCTGAAGTTAGGTGCCTAAATTTCCACAGGTAAATATAGCAGCCCCGATTTTCAGAAAGAAAAGGGAAAAAAAGCCTTTGTCGAAGACTTAAAGAAATATTACACGATAACCAAACACCTCTTTAGCTGATGCTGAAGAGCCATGAGTAATGAATCAATAGAAAGGCCACCACAGGACCTCTGAGTCATTGTATATAGTATAAATAAAGTAGAAATTAAAGTTTTGATGACATAAGAAGCAATGCATCAAGGTATTGTGAACTCATTGGATGGGGGCTTTGGATTAGATGTCAGTTGATAAGATCAAGATAATTGAAGTAATAGAGATAAAAAGAAGCCAAGTCGGAAAAATAAATCTTCTGAAGTTAGACTGATATCCTCTCCCACATTTGCACTTTGTAGTAACAAATTATTACTTGTACCTTTTTTGCCACTGCAACACACTTGATATATTTCAAACATTTGCAAATCTGTTGCACCTATCTTAAAAAAAAAAAAATCAGTTTTTCATTGAGAGTGGGTGAAGAGGTTGGGAATTTTTTCATTTTACTTTTAAAATAAGAGAAGAATACATTTAAAACTTTTGCTTTGTCAAAAATCCTAAGGAGTTTTACTAGGACTTTCCATAAGAGTTCTGATTTTTGTCTTCTTGCCTTATTTAAAGACAAATTAATACAAAAGAAGGATTTATTATATCATAGCATAGAATCATGTGATATGGTGTTCTCTGAACACCTTACACAGACATTATATCTGTGCCCGAGTTCATTGCATACCCTCAGCTCCATGCTGAATTGCTCACCTTTAAAGTAGCAAAGAGAGCAAGTATATAACACAATTTGCTAAAAATGAAATTATAATATTGTCTTGCAGGCATCTACTCTAACAGATCTATCCAAGGAGAAATAAGAATTTAATTCTAAGCATGCCTGAATTAATAAGACTAGACAATAGGAACATTTTTATCTAATGCAGCACTTGTTATCAAGTGTTTTAAAGAAGAAAATCCAGGGATTTAGCAGATCTAATTTAATAAGGAAATGGCCTAAGAAGCTACTTAACATGAATAATTGTTCACTGCTTTGCAAGCTGTCATTTAAAATGGTCTCCTCTTGAACTGTTACTAGTCTTTTAAATAAATGTGAACTTCAAAAGCATTCAATAGAAATTTTCAGCAACAGTGAAGTAATGTGCACATTTTGTTACTTGTCAGCTACATTGGACTAGATTTCATTACCCTTTCCAGCACACTAAATACCATAAAACTATTTAAACACTTTTCTAGAAAAGTTTATATTTACAATATGCCTGCTTTCACTATTTTCAGTGCCTAAACATATGGGACATCTAGCACATGGAGATCTGAAGCTGCAGGCCCCCAGGGTATCATGTGATATATGCCCCAGTGATACCAATTTTCATTTATGAGACTATTTTTCTCTTACTGAAGAAAATTTGCTTTGTCTAAGCTTTTCACCCACCACTTTCGTATGAGGAGGAAAAAAGCCTAGAAAGCAAGGTTTTGTAACTAGAAAGCTGTAGTACATCTAAGATGCTGTAGTATATCAAGTCTTCTATTAGATTACCAAAAAAATGGTCCGGAGTAATACAGAACTGTAGACATAATGCAGAAATATTGTTTTCTCCCAGACTGTTCCTTACTTTATTGTATCTAAAACATGCATTATTAAATATCTTGGTTTTCTAGTCCTTCAAAAATGTAGGTTTTGACCATCAAAAACTTCACAATGCTGGAGAAGTGCCTTTGATGAAAATACCAAGATATTTGTATTTCTTAGTGATCACACTTTATCATAGGCTGAGACCAACTGTATGCAATTCAATAAGTCCACGTGTCTGGTCCTACATTTTGGTCATTACAACCTCAGGCAAAAATACAGGCTTGAAGAAAAGTGGCTGGAAAGCTGCCTGTCAGAAAAGGACCTTGGTGTCCTGATTGACAGTCAGTTGAATATGAGCCAGCAATGTGCCCAAGTGGCCAAGAAGGTCAATGGCATTCTGGCTTGTATCAGAAATTGTGTGACCAGCAGTACTAGGGAAGTAATCCTGACCCTGTACTCGGCCCTGGTGAGTCCCCACCTCAAGTACTGCATTCAGTTTTGGGCACCTCAATACAAAAAGGGCACTGAAGTGTTGGATCAGGTCCAAAGAAGGGCAACAAAGCTAGTGAAAGTTTTGGAAACCACTGCCTATGAGGAGCAACTGAGGGTGCTGTGGCTCTTTAACCTGGGGAAACAGAGGCTGAGGGGAGACCTTATCACTCTTTACAGATACCTGAAAGGAGGTTGTAGTAAGGGTGGGGTTGGTCTCTTCTCACTGGTGACAGATGACAGGACAAGGGGAAATGGCTTCAAGTTGCATCAGGGGATATTTGGTTTGGGTATCAGAAGAAGCTTCTTTACAGAAAGGGTTGTTAAGCACTGGCACAGGCTCCTCAGGGAGGTGGTTGAGTCTCCACCCCTGAATGTGTTTAAAAATCACCTGGATATAGTGCTTGGGGACATGATTTAGCGGAGCATTATTGGGAATAGAGTAATAGAGTTAGGAAAATGATGGACTCAATGATCTTGAAGGTCTTTTCCAATCTGAGCAAGTCTATGATTCTGTGAGAAATACAAGTTTATTATAGAAGCCAATGAGAGAAGCTGCAATGTAGCTTATCCAGGCCTAAAAATGAAGAAACTTCACACGTGGAAGAGGATGTAAACCCCGGAAATCCAACAGATGCTTTGTGGCATTATCTTGCTTGTCAGCCAGAGCTATAATCATTTGTAATGGTCAGCCTCTCCTCACAATGCCCAAGAAGTCATCTTCTGTTGAAATCTTTTATAGCTGAAATGGTCTCAAATGCATCATTTTATTCAAGCTTGGAACAAAAAGAGAAAAAGCTTAAACCTCAAATACATCTGTGAATTGTTATCTTCTGGACCTGATCAAGTTCTAACAACCACTGTACAAAAAAGCAAGTACTTTTATCAATTTTTTTTTAGTAAAACTGAAACCAGGCACCCCAAGTAGTAATTTATGAATGACAGGAAGATTGGCATATTTTTCAGACAAGGAATGTCATCAGTTCTTCGCAGACCACAATAAAAACAGAGACAGGAAAAGCAACTGAAGTTAAACACTACAAAGTTAAGTAAGGCACTGCAAAAGCTAGGAAGAAAATATGTAATCATGAGGCTCTCAATTCTTCTGAAAATATTAAATCAGTTTCTCAGATTCAGCACTTTTCTACCAGCCCTTCTGTATTATCTGTTCCTAATCTCTTTCTTATTTATCTTCTTTTTCAAATGTAATCAAATGCTTTCTACTTTGCTTTCCATCTTTTAAAGCCATTATGCATAAATGAGACAATACACAATACACAGTAAAGAGTGGTTTTACCACTATTTTGAAAAAATAAATAAGCTAACAGCAAATGCATAAACCTCCTAAATAGAGGATGAGATACTTAGTAATTTTTAAAGTTTCACTGAAAATTCAGAGGGCCCTTTCTTCCCGCCCTCCCTTTCTTTGCCCTTCAACATTTCCACACCTCAAGTTCTCCAGATTTAAGGCAACAACTTCAATATCCATGGAAGAAGCCTAAGGATTTTAAAGAGTAAGTATAGCTTCATCTATGGATTTTTCAGGTAAGATGCCACAATATTGCTTAAACAAAAAGCTACTCACGTAATTTGCTAATAACAGGTAGAAGTCCACCCCAAGTCTGTAAATATTCTGCTCTGAAGCCATCCAATGAAAACAGTAACACCGGAGACTTGGTAAATCTGAACAAACAGAAATCAAAGTATTAAAAGACAAACTCTGAGAAATAATTTCCTATCACCTATTTCAAGAAATTTCCCCCAAATCATGAGGATATTCATTATGGGACTATAAACCAGGCCAAAGAAATAAGTCTTCCTTAGGAAGGTTTGCAGACTGGCACAGTGGAGACCAGACCAGACATCCAGTCCTTCTGCTCATAGGCTGGTGTAGCAAACCTGCCTAAAGAGGCTGAAGATTGCAGTAGGACATGCACAGGGAAATCATGACAGTGCCCGATTTCATGAACACTCACAAACTAAAGAACAAGCCAAAATGCTCATGTAATCCATCTGGTGGGTTTCGTACTCCTTATCTTGAAATCAGTCCCAATGGAGAAACAATGGGACCCTCCAACCCAAAGGTAAGAATAGGGAAAGAGAAAAGGAAATGTGAATTATTCATTTTGCTCCTGAACACTCTGAAATCTAGTTGAAAAAGAGGAATTTACCTTTTTACATGTACAGTGCACAAAACTATATATCTAATGTACAGAATATATTAATCAGCAACTATAAAAAAGAGTTTCCCTTTCATCTTCTAAGGATTACTTAACCAAGAAGAACTGGGTTACTGTAACAGAAGTACTACCAATTCCCAAACTGAAAAATGTGGCCCTACAACTGGAACACACATTATTTCTTCTTGGAACTGGATGGATGGATTCAGAAACTTAGTTCACTGAAACCAGCAAAAATAAGTTCTTCCCTTCCAGCCTCCACAGGACCTATGTTTTCCAGCTTTGATTTGTTCCCAACTTTAGCCCCACTCAAACAACTTCTCTCCAACTGTACATACTTAAAACATTGCATCATAGACAGGAATAGTCATTAGTAATTTATCTGAAGGAAAAAAATAATCTATATTTAACCTATAATATGAGGACATGAGACTGCAAAAAAAAAAATAAAAATCTGCAGAGCAGCAACCAATTAAAAATACAGACTCACATAAAAGAATGTTATATTGTATGTGTCAATTGCAAGTTCGTTTTTCCTTTATATGTTTACAAATCATAAAATGAAAATGTTTAAAACTGCCAGACTTAAGTTTTCCAAAATAAAACATCAAGGATGGAAGACAAATATTATTTATGAAGTGTTGATAATTTATTGATGTACTTTACAGAAAAATCATCATTTTTGTCTTATTTCAGCCAAGCAAATGTGACTGTATTAAAATGAAAGTTAGGCAACCAAAACACATCCTCAGAAAATGTTAATCAAAAATTTGGACAGCAGCTCAACCAAAAGGATTTCTTTAGTCAGAACCACTACACACCCCCAGACAGAACATTAAAATGTATTTGTACTATGTGTTTGTAGACTGGTATTTATTTATTTATATTGTTTATTTAACAACATTTGAAAAATCTTAGAAGGGGTGGTTGAAACAAATGATCTTTAGACCAAGATTAAAGTCCTTTGGCAGAACAGAGTAGGAAAACTTCAGGTATTGCCTCTGTCTGTATTACAAGTACTTTTTGCACCACAAATTCTCATCTGTGCAACTTTTGCAAATATCTTCTCTGATCCCCCTGAAAAAACAATTCCATACAAAGCACAGGTCTAGAAATCTTCACTGCAAAGTTTCCTACAATAAAATATGGACTTTGAGGCATAGACTGCTCAACATTACTTATCAACAAGCCTACTCAAAAAAGAAAAAGAAAAACCAAACCAAATTTAAAAGAACTCCTTAGAAAGGGAATTTACGCAACTGTTTCTGGTTTGGCATTTACAAGTAAACCAACTGTTAAATACACATTTTGGTTGTCTGCAAATCCAGCTACTGACCCCCTCGCACATGGAAAATAAAACTTGGCAAAACAGACCATTGCCACAAGTAGGCAGACCAGCCATTTCACTCCTCAGGTACTCTACACGTGCTAAAACTCATAGTGAAAAGGGAAATAAGGGAAGTAAGGCACAATAGACCGTGTTAAACTCCATTAGCTTTGGAAGAGGTCCAGTAAAATCCCCAGACAACCTAACCTGAACATAGTTCTGAGATACAGTGATTTCCATGACTTTCTCCTGTTGGTACCTAAGGTTACACTTGCTACTTCAAAAATGTGCTACCATTAGCAAGCAAGCCTGGGAGGCTCAAGTTTGACCCTGCCAGTGATTCATGCTGAATGCATCCAAACAGTATGACAAGGGTGTTTCACAGCTCTTGGATAAATACATACACCACAGTCACATCCCAACTCCAAAAGGAAGGAAATGCAGCGGTAATTATCCCCTCCTATAAACTGGCTTCTTTGGAAACATAATGCAGGCAACACAGGCTTGCTGTGGTCTAGCAGGTTCACCAGTCTGGATTATCCAGAGCCCAGAACTGCAGACCACACTGCCAAGCTGACCTGCCTCACCACAGGCAAGATAGACCACAAAGGAAAAAATAGACAAAAAAAAAAAAAAAAAAAAAAAAAAAAGAAAGAAAAGAAAGTCCCTTTGAAAGAGCTAAACATATGACCCAGAAAACTTCCTACCACACACATATGCACCCACTACTGCCTATAAGCAGTCAAAGCAGAGGAAGTCAAGCATTCTTTCCCACTTATGTACCTCAAAAGGAGGCACAACAATCTTCAAACATTGAAGAGACCTGCAATGAGGAATCAGTGGCTCTTCCAGCTCAATGAAGATAGTTTTCCTGATGACTTTGTATCTTTTGCTGTACTTTAAGACTGTTATTGTGTATTCTATCCAGTTAAGCACAAGTATAAACTGCTTAACTAGGTTAGAATTCTCAGGGGATTATTTTACTCCTAGAAGAGCAGGAAGGAGTAGATACTCCTGCAATCTTATGGCCTGTTAAATATGTAATCCTATTAAGTAACATAGAACCTCGTCTTGGAAACTTAGATGTGTACTTCCTTTTAAGCATTCAATCAGGCTCACTGAAACCTGAGGGATTTCTCAGATTAAGCACCTCATTGAACACTGCATCATCTTTTGTCTATTCCACATCACAAGAGCAAAAGCATTGGAATGGGCTGCCCAGAGAGGTGGTGGATTCTCTGTCCCTGGAGGTTTTTGAGAAGAGACTGGATGTGGCACTCAGTGCCATGGTCTGGTAACCATGGCAGTAGTGGATCAAGGGTTGGACTTGATGATCTGAGGTCCCTTCCAATATGCATGGTTCTGTGACTCAACTAAAACCAAACCAGAATAAAAATCAGCAATTCGATTCCACAAAGCACACTGTATTAACAGGCACAGAATCAGAACTGATATCCTGAAGCCTCAAAGTGAGCACTGAAGTAAATTCACCTCCACTCCTATCTACCCCACCACAGAAAGACACGGATTGTTTAGAGTTGTTAGTTTTGGGAGAGGCCTGTGTGCTAATAGTCTGAGATGAGCCTTCAGTCAACAATGTTTGATTCAACACTGACCACACATCGCCCTTTCCTGGGCTGGGTTTTATTGCAACATTTCTGGTTTTGCCAAGATTAAAACAATTTTAGTAGAGTAACTACCTATCCCTTTCATGCACTGAAGAGAAACAACAAACAAAACACCCTAGAAACACTTTAACCAACTGGAGTTGGCATTTATGCCATTAACTTTGCCTGTGAATCTGCGCAAAGCCCTTACTTTTTTATCCAACCCTTGAGGGTAAAGCTTCCTAATTTTGCATTAGGTAAACCAGCATCCTAGAGTGAGTTCCCAGCACAGAGTCCTGCGTGGCATCTGACATTAAAACAAAAATTCATGACAAAAGCTTCCAGAACTGCCTAGGTACCAGCTTCCTTTGCGAGGACTTACAGGAGACTTGGACTCTAAGCTGGACAATTTCAAATTTCTGTCTGGATGAAGGTTCTGAAGTTTCACTGCTTGTTATTGCTCTGAATCACAATGAAAAGTACTCATTTGGTATAAAAATATCCCAAAAAGGAAATGTATTTTGTTTAACAGTATTATGACTCCAATGAATAAACATAGCACAATTTAAATATCTTGACATGAGTCAAAAAAAGGCACAAGAGAAAAAAGAAATGGTTTTACTTTACTAGAAATATCCCCAGTGCACTGTAATTTCAAAAAAATCACAAAATAGATTCACAAGAATATTTGGGCGTTTTTTGACAATTTTCACACACGAACATAGATGAATTCAACTCATCCCCACAACACATCTACAAACCATTTTCCCGTGGAACACTTTTCAACTGAGAGTGTTTAAGTCACTCTTAGTAATTTATACGTCCAATCATAGTTCACAATTTTAAAGTTAGTTTGAAGATGCCACAGCAAACATGGTAGAAGACATGGCTTTTTTCCTGGCTGGGAACTTTGCTGTACTGCTTGAGCCCGAGTACTGATGACAAACTACATGAGTCATTTCTCATACAGTGCATACACTTGCAGGAGTGGGCCCAGTGTGAAGCTGAGCCAGAGAATACAAGGATCCCATGGCATTTTACACCTCTTAAAAAAAGTAGTCAGGCCATTTGTAAGTAAACCTGTCCCACTACTAGTGAAAACAGGACAGGGACCTGCCCACATTCTAGAACTCTGGGTGGTAATAGGTAACAAAGTGGAAACATCTTAGAAGTGACCAGGGAGGGAGGGTGTTATGAGACTAAGATTGCTGGGTGGGTCCCAAAATACTTTGGACAGCAAGTATTGGAGTACATATAGGACAATAATAAAGCTGGCACAAGGCAGAGCTGTCTGGAGCACACATGCCTGGGAAAGACAGCAGGGTTCAGGAACAGGCATATCTTGTAAGTCAAGTGCTGCTGAGATAGAGCAACCTGATCTGTTAGTAAGCACTACCAAATGCTGGCTGAATAGGTGACCTTCTCTGCCTGGCAGCCACTCTTACTGTAGATAAGGAAAGGAAGCAGGTCCCAGGAAGGCACAGAAGGGAATATAATCTCAAAAATTAAATGTAAGCAAAGAGCAGAGCTGTGCAAATATACAATATTCTCACCCTTTTGGACACTGAGGTTCAGTAATGTCCTCACACTCTTCTTCAACCCAGCTTGCCTCTCCTTAAAATAAATGAGTGCAATTTATTTTTTAAGACAATATAAATTTTTAGTAATAAATGCAAAGGTTTTTTTAATTTTACTGGATGTCTTAAAGATATATTATGGCTCTGCTCCTTTCTATACAAGTATAGGTACATATGAGAGACTGTAAGAATTTGTGGAGGATAATTACCTTTACAAACAGCATTATAATTGACACAGCAATCTTTATTTTCCACACAGTCATCTGAACAGGAACAGTGATACTCTGGTCGCCTTTTCTCTCCACACCTGAATTTATTGCAGGTCCATATGTGGGCTAAAAAACAGATGAGACAAAAGGACAGCACAATTAACACCAGTGTAATTGCAGAATTAAAAAAAAAAAAATGAGTGCTAAATTCTGTCTCAAATGTGTACTTAAAAGTCTTGATGCAGCTCATGCATGCATAATATGCCCATGACTAAATAATTAAGTGCATATTCATTTGAATACAATTATGTAGCATATAGTTATAACTGTCACAGAAGAATCCTTTCTACAAACCTCCTTAAACATTGAAATTAATGTGGATTAAATCCCACATTGTAAATGCATACTGAAAATCTCCCATACAAACACCTCTCTCAGAAAAACCTCAAGCTTAAATCTGAATTTGGAGTGTGTAGGAAACACTGAGTGGCAGTAACTGCAGTAACCTGCATTGAAGTATCAATGGATTTTACCTGCCACCATCAGGCTGTCACTCCAGCCTCTTTCAGCACTTCTTAAATACTAGTATTAATTTGCCACTGCTTAGAGGTATGTATATAAATTCACAGGACCTACTGATTGCAACTTCATTGCTGGTTTTAGTAGAAATTTATTTTCCTCACTCATTTCAATTTTTTGGAACAGAACATTCCAATACAGAGTAACATTTGAAGATGATAATTGTTATCAGTTGTAAACACAAGTAGTTCTTTTACAGTCAATGAGGATAATTAATTTACTGAGTGAACACATAAGCAAAGGTCTTAACAGAGCCAAAGAAGCCAAATCTAAAGGCAAAGCTAAATAAGAAAAATCAGTCAGGTTCTGTCCTTAGTGTTACTACCTGCACTAACATCTTTCCCTGTAAAATTTGTGGTACTCTTCACACAACTGGGGCTATCTGATCTTTGTTTCTGGCAAATAATGAGAACTGCTTTTTATTCACAATTGTTCTTCACCAGGGCAACGCTTTTTCATCATCCTGCTTTGTCTGAAAGTCAGTACATGACCCTTGCTTCACACTTAAGCTGGGAAGTAAAAGATAGATGGCCTGAGTAGCTGGGTGAGGAGAGACAGCGGCTTTCACATTGCTGCTCAGTCCTTTCCCTTTTTCACACTGGCAATGACAGAAAGATACAATATGCAGACTGCACTTCTATTCCTGGTTTGTCTGACAACAGAGACAATGCAGGTCACTGTTCTCTCATCCCCCAGATGGAGAACAAAAGGCTGGCTGAGACCTAGATTTGCAGTTGTTCCTCATCTTTCCAAGGGGGAGGGTAGCAGCACAGTCACTCACAGCCTCTGTCCCCACAGGAAAGCCAGCCTCCCAGCTATGTCAGCTCCTATCCAGTCCAGCTGTGTGAAATACAAGCTTTGTTTGCATACAACAGTTGCACCACAGACCTGATGTTTCCAAAGAAGTCTCCAGTACCACCATCACCACTGCTATTCCACCCATAGTTGCAACAGAGGGAACATAAAAGGGACCTCTGGCTTCAGAACCACTCTGCTGTTTGCTCAGCAGCCCCCCAGAAAGAAGTCAGGGTGTACAGCCACCTAACCACAACAGTACTCATATACAGAGAGCTGTCCCACATAACACAATAAAAGACTTTGCCCCCAGAGCTTTTTTTATCCTTACCTGGCTCTATACACGTTTCCTGGTAATCCAAGCAGCAGTTTCCAAGCTTTTCACAATCTTTATCACAACGGCAGCTTCCAAAGGTCCTCTCAAAGCAACGACCTTTGCAGGTTTTCACTGTAATATTGCATAGTGTTAGATGTCAGTGGCTCAGCCCAAATCAGTGAACATACAAAAGAAATTAATAAGGTCAGCATCTGGACTGACATAGCTGGCCATTTCACGGCTTACAGGATGACTGAGAAAGCAGTGACAGCCAAAGGAAAAGGAAAGTCTTGATGGAAGGGTTCCATTCTATATTGGCAGAAACAAGAGAAAGAAAACACTAATATTTCAGTTGTGACTGTCCCTGCCTTTCTGTATCACCAGAAGATAAAATTGCAGCCAGTCAAAACATAGACGATCTCTACTGGAAAAAATCTGAACCTGGGTTTTCAATAGGAGTGTCCTGAACACTGAAATGATTTTGCAGAGAACACTGATGTTCATTTTCATGTCTGACAATGCTCCACTTTCTATAAATAGTTAAACATTAATTAGAACCTGGACTGCACTGGCTATGCTTGCAACTCTCAATTTTAGCACCCTGTTTGAATGACTGTCTTCATACAAATCAGAAGAACTGGAGCTCCAGTTCTGCATCCTGCTGGTTAAGGCAGCACTATCTGTTAAAAAAAAGATATAGGTGATACAAACCTAAGCATAACTGCTCACTGGCTTTATTTTTTTCATTTTTAATGTAAAAAAGGTCTAACATTCTTCCACTAGACTGTGGTTGCCTGGGAAAAAAAAAAGACAAACTGGTAACATGAAGCATTAACAACACTTCAGTAGCTGGTCAGTCCATTTCAGCGTGTGCAGTCACTACAAGGGAGTGAGATAAATCCTTCATCTTTGGCTCCTCAAGAATCTCAAGGTGTGTGACATTAGGAAAATGAGATAATAATGACCCAACATTTCAAGGTTGTAATAAAATAAGAAAAAAAACCAGATTGTACAGATTCTAGGGGAAAATAATGTGTATTTTGGTTTAAAATCATTGTAAGACTTTGTTAAACAGATCAACTTTGAAATTATTCTACATAATAATTCCGAAAATGAAGCTTGATGTCTTAAAATATTGCTTGTAACCTACCACCTGAAGAAATTCCACTACTGAAAAAGAACACTTTTTTTTTGGGACAGAAAACAGCCAGAGGAATTCCACAAGGAACATTTTCAGACTACCATTCTAACCAGTTAAAAAAATAACTTTTTCACCCCCCATAATTGACTGGAAAAGATGAAAAACAAATGTTCCAGGACAACATGAAATAGAAATTGTTGGGGTTTTGTTTTTTGTGGTTTTTTTTTTATAGGGAACTGCGAAAAGCCAGCCAGGTGACACCACCACAGTGACAGTCAGGACACATGGAAGCTGCCAAACCAGACTCTGAGTGCCAGAATCAGTCTACATCTCAACTGAATACACAAAAGTAATGAGTACACCACAGGTTTATTTCCTGGTATTTTCATTCCCCTCTAACTTAAACAGTCGAGCAATGGGCCCAATCCTCTTCCTGCAGCAAGAAACTGTTGTATTGTCATAGTAGGAATATTGCTATTTACAAAAAGGGAAAAAACACAAACAAAAAGGAAGTGCTTCAAAATATTATTGAATAAAAGGCATATTAGTTACCATCTTTTGAACAGCTAGGCTTCAGGCCAAATATACATCCTAGGATTGTCGTTAACATGCAGACACAGAGTACCTGCAGGACAGGAAGGAAAATAAAGTAATTTTAAGTGACCGCTGAATGGTTTTGAAAGCTAGTTCTCTATAATGCTATACAATTGTACTGAAACTGATAAATATACAGATTAGGAAGCTGATTTCACTGCCTTCACAAGCAGTTTTCACTCACAGAAGTAGATGTGTTGTTTGCAATTAATTATTGGTGCACAAACATGAATATTCAAGACTGCACCCCCTTTTTAATTTCTTATCAAGTTATATAGACGTGACTATATATTTATTTCTCACAAACAACAAAACTGGGATATTTATGGTTACACATACATCAATTCTACAGAACAATTTTAATTCTACACTTCTTCACTCCTCCTAGATTGTTCTAAGAAGGTGAAAAAGTTTTGACATTGACCAGACTACAAACAGAGTGCATGGCCCTTAAGTGATACCTATAATTTTCTTGGGCAGGAAAACCTTTTCCCACTTCCTAGCTTCCAGTTCATACAAAATGTTGGTCCATACCATGGTAAGCAACTGTGGGATGTCACACTAGACAGACCACAGTGTCTTACACTGACCAGAAACTACAGTCATGTTTGTTTTGGATTCTGAACATGTTAAAGTTATCAAACAACCATATTATCCTTGCCCAGGATTTTAGGGCAAGATCTAATGCTCACTCAAATACAGTAAAAGATTCCTTTTAACTTCACCAAGTATTGGATTTGATCCACAAGGACTTAAAGAAAAGTGTATATATTATCAAAGAATATACAGTAAATAAAGAGATCAGAGAACAATGTATTTATGTCTTTTCTATTCAAGTGTCAAATAGAATAAGGTAGTTTGTCAAAAGTCCTGAAAGAAAATTCACTACAATAACACAAGCTTTATTATTCCTCATCATTAAGGGAAGACATAGGTAGGAGAGAATGCACCTTTCTGGTCACTTTTTTCTGAGGATCAATTGCTTCCAAGCAGCACTTCAATAACTGCATGCCTACACAAAGTTTCTCCCTTCTTAGACACTGTGTCTTGTAGAGAAATAAGTACTTTTGAGTTCAAATCAGTCTTTGAAATGATAAAGGAGAGGAAAATGGATTAAAAAAAAAATACAGCATTATGAATGCACCCAGATTCACCCATGAGTTGCAGTGTAAGTCCTTGTTAAACCTCCTATAAAGAATGAAAAAAACTGCAGATATATGTACTTGCATTTTTATTTTTAATATACTAACATGTGCAGAATCAAAGACATTGTCTTTTATATAGGTGTCAACAGCATTACCTCTCATGTAAATTGTTCTGAACCCTTGAAATCTTCCATATGAAATACCACCCAGATAAGACCATGTTAACAGCTAGGTAGGTAACACATCACATACAAGATGCCGAAGCTCAGAAAAATCAGGGGAGAGAGCAAAATTTGTTATTGTTCTTTTACCTGACATTATTATTTGGAAATCACAAAGTGATTCATTTATTTTTAAGAAGTCATCTTGAGAGCATTTCATTTCACAGTGATGATAAACTACTTCTCTACTCCCACCAGGCCCTGATACTAAGATCAAAGAGTAGAATATCCTCCAAAAGGTAACAACAAACATGTTTTAAAACAAACAAAAACACACCTACTCTATCTGTAAGAGCTTTATTCCCATATCTTCAAATAGTTATGTGTCCTATGGGACTTACACCACCTAAGACATCCTTGTAACAAACACACATTGCGTTGCTACTAAATGGACTATTAACATTCCCACATGGAATTTCACTCTAAGTAATACATGTTTAAAAATGAGTCACTTGTGATTTTTAATTGGGATTTAATCATTGCAAAAATAAAATCTAAACATAACCCACTCTGACGTGGTAGCACTATAATGTTTCCTAACTAAAACTGGTAAATACTGACTAAAGTTCTTAGAAAAAAAATCCTAAGACTTTGGCACCAAACGTTACAAAAAGCACAAGTTTGTGTTGTGTTCCAGATTTTCAGTTTTATACTTTCATGAACACAATTAATTCCAACAAACAAAAGCACAAAAGGATTATGTTCATTGAGGCATATGGGTGTTCTTTTGGGTAGGAAATACCATAAAAAAGCAGTGTTACTTGATGCAATAGGGCAGGTTGTGTTTCCAGCAAGCAACACTCTGGAACTTCATAGTGTCACAAATCGGAGCATATTACAAATGGTGTCTATCTCTATTACAAATAAGTTCTACTTTTCCAATTTCTTACATATACACAACAGAAAACATTATGCAGATCCTTACCCCATACACTATGTCCATCTGTAACAAAATACCTGGGAATTTCTATTGACTCATTACATTCTAACCTTTGTTTTCTTAACATTAGTCCCACCAGTTTAAATTTTAGCCTTAAAAATACTTTATTGCAAAACACTAAAGCTCCCCACCCCTTTTTCTTCCTTCTTTACTTCTTCAGTGTTTAATAAAGAAGCTTTACAAAAATAGTAAGCTTAGAGCTCATGCATTTGACAATGTTCCAAGACAGCAAATTCTAATCTAGTATACTATACCATGAAATTGCAGCTTAGTGTTTAAGGCTCTGAATCAAAGCTTTATCTTGAGCCTGAATGGTTTCAGTCATGTGGCTGTTATCCAAGCAAAAGGCACAAATGTTCAGCTGGAACACTGTGGAGCAACTAACACCATCCAGGAGCAATGGTAGTCCTGACTAGGCACAGCAAGGAGGTATTACACTAATAGTTGAGCTATTGTCAGTGGAAAGGATCTAAGATTATCAGCTCTGCAGATAACAAAAAATATTCAGACTAGCTTTAAAGATTGCCCAGCTACAGAAAGTCATCTCACTGCTGCAAGGCAAATGAGTAGTATTTTTGTTTGCTTCTTGCCACATGGGACCTCACTACAGCAGACAGGTTCCTAATATTACCTGAACTATTTTACATTCAGGTAG
Organism: Phaethornis superciliosus; assembly: GCA_023637945.1. Classification (NCBI taxonomy): domain Eukaryota; kingdom Metazoa; phylum Chordata; class Aves; order Apodiformes; family Trochilidae; genus Phaethornis; species Phaethornis superciliosus. The sequence goes on from JAJQWJ010000003.1 coordinate 59,504,108, forward strand.
CTGAGGTCTGGAATGCTGCTGTCTGTGTAAAGATTATATGCTTTTTTTCAGTCTACAGGAAGACAAGTAGCTTCACACATAATTTAAGGTTTACTATCAAGTGCCTTGTAGAACTCTGCAGCATCCCACTGCAAGTATTAGACTCAAAGCTACTGTGGCTACTCTGTCAACCTAATGCCTGCCTTCAAGGTTTAATCTTTTTAAACAAATAAAACAAAAAAACCCCACACAACTTACCTGTTCTGTCCATCTCTCCCATACTCTTTGCCTCAAAAGACAAGGCAAGAATTGAGAAAGATGAACAATTGAGAAAAAATATGGGAATCCAACATTTAGCAGGAAGACAAACAAAAATAAAGAACCTGCCCCTGTTACACACAAAAGTAGCACATGAACTTTTTATAGTCTGTAACGTGAGACACTGCTAGGACAAAATGTCAGATTTGGTTTTAATATAATAACTGAGAAAAGTTTTCAAACCGACACAGTAACAACTGTAGAGAATAAAGTGTCCTTTTTTGTTTCAAAAATATTTTTTAGAAAGTTTGTTTTGGAATCAAAAAAACATTGTCATCTAGGGATAGATCTGTCCCATCACTGCTTCCTTTACGTAGGAGGAACCAATAAAAGCTTTGCTTTGTAAACATTATAATGGTTGGGAATAGGTGGTTGAGTGTCTGGAAAACTGCAATCCCAAAAACATTTCAAAAGCCTTTTATTTTGAGCTGGGCAGATGAAAATACGATAACATGGTTAGAGTGCAGAAGCATTTCTGTCATTCATCTCTAGAGCTGCAGCTGAAAGTAATTTCTCAGCAGTGATTTTGGGGAGTAGCTGAAACAACCACAGAACCAGCAATCAGACAGGCTGAATGCACCCTATCCCAAAGAGGCTGGTATAGGGTCAGAGTAACACAACAAGAAAGCTCTCACCAGCCTTAGCTACTCCCACCTTTCCTTTGCTATTGTATTTTACTCTTCCTTTAAGTAGTCAATGTTACCATGCCTTTCTCTCCACTCTTCCCTTGTTTGGTCCATCTCCCCTTCTCCCCCTCTGCTCTTCTATTCTGCATTTTCTTTGCCAAAGAACATGGACATTTCTTTTTAAAAAAGCATAATTCTGAATTAAGTTTCTTCCTGTGTTATCTTCCTCAGTCTTTGCCTACTCTGTACTCAGTTGCTTTCCATCTTCCTTTTTTCATCCCTGGTTTTACATGGCCAACAAAACTTGTCACTCCAAGGTCTAATCCAAGAACAACTACCCAGTTAAAAAAGAAGTAATGCAAAGTAGTGCTTTTCCATTCTAATCTCCATGATTGACTCTGACAGTTGCATTATGTCTGTCTATGAAAGGAGAATGTCTAGGCTGGATCTGTAATGCCAGTATTACAGAAACCCACAGAATTTTCCAAAACCACTGGGATCCATGAACAGCATATTATGTTTTCAACATTTGTGTACCTAGGATGATGACTAATGACTGGTACCTTAACACCAAAATATCTTTGAGAAAATTCAATCTGCAAACGTGTAATGAACATAGTAATAAACAATTAATTTGAAGGAGGAACAGAGTCACTGTCTTTAAAACAGCAGGATGTTATTAAAAATGCTGATAGCATACTGTACAGAAAAAAAGAAAAAACAAAAAAACCCCCCACATCCAGCCTTGCCAGGGGCAGTGGAACACTTACTCATGCTTGTAAAAGTTATTTTTAAAGAGGGTTAACCTCCCAACAGCTCAGTTTTATTCAAGAGCAGGGGATATTTAATGAAGTTACTAAACTGAAAGGAGGTAGATACTTTAGTCACACAAGCACAGCTACATAGCTAAGTAAATCACTTTAAAAAAAAAGTTATCAGAACTGAAACAAGTGCACCACCTCCTTCTTGCATCACTCAACTCTTCTTTCCACATTTGTAAATATTTTTATGCTCTTCAAAGACCTGCTTCTGTTGATCCACATTCCACACCTAGAACTGAGGAGGAAAGCTGCTAAGGCTCTCAGGAACTGGTTGTTCTGAAACACTGAAGGTGACTGAATTATCCCAAAGTCAGTGGATGGAAAAGATGGAGCTTACACCCAAAACCTTTTCAGAGCTGAAAACCATATTTACTCTAAAAATGTATAGAGATTCTTTTTGTCTCAAAGCATCACACAAAAGGACTACTCTCACAGTTTCTACTTAATATAAATACTGTTACTACATACTATTGCAACCTAAGATCATTCAAAGGACAAGAGTGCTTTAAAGGTAGCTCAAGACACTGCAAGATACTATAAAAAGCCTGCATGAAGCTAACCAAAAGTGAAAACTCTTAATTCAGCAGGGAATTATCAGCAAAAGGCATATCATACTACAGCTTTCTAAATACCTTCCAAAACAATTTGAATATTTATTTTTTAACAAGCAAAAGATAAAAAGACAGAACAAAGTTGACACCTGTCAGCTAGGATATACTTTTCTCATTTGTTGCTTGTCCAACTTTATAGGTGCATATTTTCCTGGAAGACATTAACACACGAATTGTTATCAAAGCATACACATTTTATGTCTTGATGTTTTGTTTTTCAGTGCATTTTATGTCACCAAACAACTTAGAAAAAAACTAAAGGGCAACTATACACTACCCAGAAAGGAGAAAATGTAACTTTTGGTTAATTTCACAGAAAAGATAGCAGCTGACTCTACCATTTAAACAGCAAGCAAGTTTTTGTAAAAACAACCAAGATAAACCAGATGGAAAACTGTTCATAATTTGAGAAAGTATATAATGTATTTTCAAACAATTCTTTTATTCAACATAGAAGACAGACCACCTTGTGTCATCTGCCTTAGTGGAAATTACACAGGAATCCATGGTTACATACAAAGAGAAGAAACTGTCAGTGCTATGCCAATCCACACCTGTTGTCCAAACAAGCTGTGCTTCACCCATGAATAAAAGCAAAACTGGACAAGATGGTTTTGAGCCACCTTCATGATCTTCCTATACCAAAAATCCCCTTTCAGCAATAAACCTAAAGGTGTTCCAATTTATAGTACTTTCACACTATAAGAACAGCCTGTCATCACAGAGTAGAACTGACATTCAAACTCACCAAGTTTCTTCAGAAACAAAATTTTTTTAATTACTATCCTTTCCTTACTACCTCCCTTTTCTCCTTCACTAACTTATTCAATACTGAACAGTTAAAAAATAGCCCACTTTCCAGAAGTCCTTACTTATACTACTTTACTTTGCCTTCCACATCCCATTTGCAATACTGCTGCCTTGTAAGTACTCTTAAGGGAAACTTCATATGGCTGCCCTGTTCATAAAAATTCCCTTTGATTTTCAGTGCAGAAATTATATTTTTAGATTGTTTTGGTGCATTTCCTATATTCAGAATATCATTTGAGTATTTACTAGAAAATACCTTCTCTGAAAATTCCTTCAAAGTGAACACTACTGTGATACAGCACATTGCAGAATTGTCAGTCAGAACAATCTTTAGAACAAGTATTTACCCACTGTCCATAGCATATGGTCACAGGGATGTTTGCCAACACATTAATTTCTAATACCAGCTCCAAGGTGAGAACCTTTTGTGTTTTCAAAGCCTTTAATTTGCTCCATTCCTCCTTTCCGCTGAAAGCAACAGCATAGCTTCCACAGCAAGTCAAACCAGAACAATTCAATCCTTGTGTAATTCTGTTGATACTAGTGAAAGAATGCCACAGAAAAAATTTTGAAGACTAGGAGTTGGAAGGAAGCCTTGCATAATTTTCATATCTTTGGCCTTGACCAAAACCCAAGTTTTAGCACTGAATTAAGTTGTTCTGAATTCAAGTTAATTATCTTTATAGAAAGTCTATCTATTTAAATTATTAATGCATTCTGTATTATTTTAGTATCAGAGAGCCATGCAGAACTACATGAATGTGGTGCTTGGACCAATTCCTCATTCCCATCTCCCAGGAGTTTCTTGCCTGTTCTTGAAGCCAGCTCTCCAACACTGTTTCACCAGCTGAGAGCATTGCTTGGGAAACCTCAACCAGCCTTGAAGACAGCTCTTCAACAAAAACCTAGAAGCCTCAGCAAAGTCAGCCCTCCCCCTTTTTTTTTTTTAGCTAGTTCTTGCTGCTTGCCTGAGCTGTGTTACAGCCACACTGCAGTCACATTCATCCTGGCCAAGTACTATTATTGACCCTAACTCACAGGCTTAATTACTCCCTTCCTCGGACCTGTCTCATCACTATATACTTTTCTGACAATACAGACTGATAGCTGAACCTGGTTAGCATATCCAAACCTGCTTTCCTCACCTTTTTCAGGTATGCTAAGACTGTCTATTTCACTGATAGGCAGCTATCAGTAAGACAAGAGGGCATGGACTTAAGCTCTGCCAGGGGAGGTTTAGGTTGGATATTAGGAATAAAATCTTTACAGAGAGGGTGATCAGGCATTGGAATGGGGGCTGCACTGGGGGAGGGGGGGGGGGGGGGGGGGGGGGGATGGATTCTGCATCCCTGGAGGTCTTTGAGACTGGATATGGCACTCAGTGCCATGGTCTGGTAACCAGGGTAGTAGTGGGTCACGGGTTGGACTTTATGATCTCAGAGGTCCTTTCCAACCCATCTGATTACGTAATTAGCCTAGTACCCATATCTGCCTTGTTGTCACACCCAGTTACAGTTTTACCTTCTCTTTCAGCATGTCATGCCCTCACCTGGTACGTGACACTACCTCTCAGTTACTATAAAGACTATAATTTCAAAATTAAAGCACTGAAAACCCTAAGGTTTGGATTGAGTCAGAGCTCCAAATTCTCAAGCAGGCAGTCTGAGCCCACAAGTCACTAATCATGGCCCAAATAACTCATTTCTTTCGCCTGAATGGACCAAATGGGTGATCCATCATCAGATAGATTACACCTGAATCCCTAGGCACGTGGATATTTTCAGGCAGACAACCAGCCAGCAATATTGACAGAAGCACACAAGTGACACAGCTGGGCATATTTCAGCTTGTTCCAAGCTCTACACTCCAGCTGCAATCCAGGAAGCCAGAAGCACTCACACATTGTACTCTGAGGGGCAACCAAAACCTTCCAGATGGTTTAAATCCTCCCAGCTCAGCTACACGAGTATCTTGCAGCTTGTCCTGAACTAACAGGCTGTTCTGTCTGTGCTGAAAGCAATACCTAAACACAGCTTAAAGTGAGAGGAGATGTGCTTAGCTAAGTCACAGTCACACTGTTGACCATGGCACATTCACACCCATGTGTGAATAATTCAACATAATTTGGCAATAAAATTTAAAATTAGTTTTGAGTATAATTTTAAACAAATGCAGTCCCTGATCTCCCTTGGGGAAGACTCTTATGTAAGTGGAATTGTTTATTTTTTTTTTTAAGCCCCAGTTCTCACACGTGTTTCTTCAGGTATTTTTTGTAACTTATCAGCTACTCTCATGTAGGACAGGATAGGCTGACAAGCCCTGTGAAGTAAACTGCTAGTAAAGCAAGAATACAGATTAACCTTGGAAACCTTCCAGAGTTAAAATAGCAACATATTTTTTAGCTTTTTAGTACATAAGAGCAAGACTATGATTTTTTTCTTCAACACCCAACATGAAGGTACTCACTTTTAGGGTGAAAAAAACTGCAGATTTACAGCTCCTTGTCTGGAATGAGAATTATTTGCCAAGTCTTCCTTTAAAAATTAGTTGACTCAAGAGAAACATTAAATTCACCAAACCCTATTTTATTAAATTGACTAACAAAATACTTACTGTATTTATAGTTACAACCTTATTGTAATTATATGCAATTACACTAGTGACAAAATTTTTAAAATCTTGTCAAATGCCATTTTTTGCAGTATCTTCAGAATGAAAAACAATCTTGTTTCCAAAGACTGGAATAGAGAGTTTTCTACGAAATATTAAAATATTGGAAATTGGCCAAGAACTGCTTTAGTATTTGTGCACCAAAAAGCACTTAAGTCTCTTTAAATTATAGTCATGCTGTAACGGTCATTTTTTTACCTCGTTTTTCACCAAAGGATGTTTGATGCTAAAAATATTTAAATTGTCCAACAGTGAACCACTGTGTATTGATTTTACTTTATTAATGTTATTAATTCCATTTTATTACTGTTAAACTGTGTGGAGTTTCTTGGAAGACAAAAACTCTATCCAGCACTCTTACAGGGGCAAGTAATTTCAGGAAGGACTTTTCCTTACTGAAAAGGTAAGGTGCATAAAGCAAAAAAAGCTGAAATTATTTACTATGGCACCCAAGACAAACTTGGGCACAAAGTACAGTGTCCTTGAATCCAGTGCTTGAGAATTAACTGATAACCATAAAAACACCCATGCTGAAGTTGGCTTATGTCAATAACCATGATACAAACAAGATTTGGTTACAGACATTTTCCTGTCATTGTCCTCCCTCTCCTCACACGAGTTACATTAATCCCCAAGCCTGTATGATGAGCATAAAAGGAAAATCCATTAATTTGGGACCAGCTTTCTACCCAGTCTTTCCCTGGGAATCAAGACCACATAGCAAGTGCACAGCAGTAGAAGACAGATGAGTTCATCCAATAATCACATCCCACTCAGGAGCCCAAACTGGAAACAAGAACAACTCTTTGAAGTGCCTGGGTCAGTACAGTACTTAAGTCCAACTCATTTCCCACCTGCTCTCTCACCAAGTACTCCTCATCTTCCCTTCTCCAACAGTAGATGCAGAGAGAAATCAAAATTAAGTTGGCAAGCTTATCAAATAAAGAATTAAATAGGTATTTGCATCTTTTCTGGAAAAAGAATATAGAATTCCATTCTTAAAAAAATACTAGCTTACACAAAGCTTTGGGCATCTTCAAACATGTGTAGGAAGAAAACAATTGGCATTAAAATATCTAAACAGGCACATAATTTTTGAGACACCTACTTAAGAAAAGGTTGTTTCCACACCATCTCTGTGGGGGAAGAAAAAAAACAAACCAATCAAAAAAACCAAACATACACACCTACAGCTGGCTTCAAAACCCTGACATAGCACACCCATCTTTCCCTGTACCAGCAGAAAGTCAGTGGCTATAGGTTATTTTGGAAGAAAGTGGTGAAACACTTTCAGGGCTGCATTCCAGGTGGGATTTAACAAGTGCTGAGTATGAGGAAAAGTAATTTCTTTTTACCAGTCCCTGGATATAGCCCAGCACACTTATCTTTCTCTGCTAGATAAAGAGACAACCAAGCTCAGTGCAGAGTCTCCCAAGGATGCCATCTTTATCATGGTATCCTTCAGATCACAGATAATTACAAGGCTTTGTCCCACGCACTGCCTTAGTCTGATTCTCAGGCTGATAAAGAGCTCACTAACCATCCAAAAGAAAAGGCAACCAAACCTACAGGACTGCAACCACATTGCATGCATTGCTTCTCACTGCACTTGCTACCAGCTGCAAAACACAGAGCAGCTTTCTGGAAGTAGGCACCAGGAGTTACACTGTCTTAATTTGTTAAGTAAAACTGCTTCAGTTCACAGGTATTACACAAGTTGTTCCTACTCTCTGTGTATTGCAGAAGGCAACTGATAGAAGAAGAATTCAGAAGACTATTTAATGCTTGACATGAACAACACACTAGTTTAAAAAAAAAAAACAAAACAACCCACACCGCAACCTGAACTGCCTTAATGAAAAGTACAAGGCAAAACTAATCCCAGACTCACAAATATTTTAAGTGTATTCCCACAGCCTTTTTTTTAAAGCTTCACAATTTACTACCTTTATGCACTCTGGAATGATTAAGTTACTCTTTTGATAAAGATATTCAAAGTGTTGGTTTCCTCTAAAGATTTCAGGTAAAGTCCACATTATTTTTCTATATTCATGACATCTCCAGCTGCAAAAAACCAAGAAATTTTCTAACAAAAGTGTCAGTTTAAATGAATTTTCCAATTCTGAAAATGTTTAAAAGAAACACTGTCTATTTTGTTACCTTTCCCTCAATGTTTCAGCTGTTACAAATGCATGGAAAAATTTATTTTATTGGAATGAGTGAATCAGACCAAAATGTAACGCCTGAGACTCACTGCAAGCTGGAATAGAAAACCTCAAACCTAAGCGAGAGTGACACTGCTCTTGGTCAGCAGCATGCTGCTCAGCCACACATTGGCAGCAGAGGAGCCTTGGAGAGGCTACAAAGAGGCAGACACCAGCTGGGCCATGAGGGACAAAAGTTAACAGCTCAGAAAATGGGCAAGACACTAAATGAAAAGCTGTGCACAGAAGTCACATAAATAGATAAAATTATCATTGTCTCTCACAATTACTTAAAGCTGGATGTTTTCATTCTGTTGTCTTAGGTAAGCATCATGGGTTAATAAACCCCTGTGGGCTTGTTTCACCATTTGGGGAATCCTTCCTGTGTAACTGGAACAGAAGAAAAAACTGCATGGCATGAAAACCTACAGCTGAACTAAAATTAAGCCTGCCACAACAAGCTCTGCTAGAAGTGAAGGTGACTCTATACCACTTCCTTCTCTACCTACATCCTCCCTCAACCTTAATTAACAACTAAGTACAGCCATTTAGTGCGGAGGCTTCTGGAGCAACCAGAAAAACCCATGGGTACAGTCCCCACGGTACAACATTTTGTACATGCAAACTGCATTTACTCTCTACTATGGTGAGGTCAGCTTATGGGCAGAAGCTGGGAACATCCAGGTTGTGTTCACAAACTGTACAGATACCTACGAGTGGCAGGCACACAGCTGGGAACAGGGAAAGAAGGGAAGTCCGTGCTTTCAAGAAAAATGAAAAAAGTAATGTAAGTATTCTCTCATCACCAGAAATGCGCTTACCAGTTTTTGCAAAAAATTCAACAACCTTAGCTGAAAACAGATTTATTTTTATCTAACAAAGTAAAGGAAATAATGGTGCACACAACTAGGGTAGATGCAGGCAAAGGGAGTTCACCTGCTGATCCACACAATGTCAGTGTCTTAGTTTCACTTTAGTTTCACACTGCCCAACACAAAGCACCAGATGTGTACTCACTTTTCTTACATCGAGATGACATCGCCAATGCATTATAAAATACATTGGCTTATAAGAAAGAACTCTCATTTCCAGCTCCAGCTTTCCATTTTCTAACATGATGTTGATGTTAAACACATTCTTGTTTAACTCAATCCAACATCAGCAGCAGCATTTTTTTCAAGTACTCTCTGAATATTTTAAGTTATCTCAGTGTCTGCAATAGCTGAAAACAATGCTGTGCAGTCATTTATATTTAGAAGTTTTAAATTATTTCTGTATAGATGACATATAGTTCGCTTTGACAATTTAGTCAGCACAGGATGAATGTTTTGCCAATTCTCAGGGAACAGCTATGGATTGAAAAATAATGACATAGTTCAGTAAGTACCTGCAAACACTTTAACTTATACTCAACTTAAGAATGAAGTGGTTATATATCTCTAAAATTCCATTGCATTACAGCCTGAAAAGCTCTGAGCAACAGCATTAGGCTTTAAATACTATATTATTATTTTTCACTGTGACTACCCACCTCTAAGACTGAAAATAGCTGGACTGTTTTTACGATTCAACTGCAACAGCTCTTATGGCACAACCTACCCTCCTGAAGATAAAATAATACACTAAGCTACAAACCACTAACTTCATTTAAGAGGACTTTTGATCAGAACAGTTTCCAATAAAAATTCGAGATGGAGACAACCATAGACCATTACATGAACTTTGATATTTCTCCTCTAATGTTCTGACAAACTTGGACATGCAATTTACCACCCATTACATCAGAAGTTGACCCACACTTAGTTGCTATAATATGATGGATGGCCCAGTTGAAACTGTAACCAGATTACAAAGCTGTGGGTAATTTTGGAAAGGTACCTCTATCCTTAAACTTTAATGTATCAAGAGAATTAGTTATGGTTATAGATGCAGGTAATAAAGTCTGCTACAGCTGTACTGAAGCTTCCTTCCAAAAATGCTGCAGTTCTTTCACCTTGATAATGATTTTAGCCTCATAATGATCACTCCAGGCAGTCTGGAAGGTCTTATTTCCACATCTCTACAGGGAGGATAATTATAATACAGCAGAGTGGCTAAAACTGGAAAGTGACCTACCTGCTAACAATGGCTTTGCCCACCAGGGCCTCCAAAGCGGGGCTGAGTGCCTCCAAGCACCACTTGGAGACAACTTTCACTCTACAGCACTTCAGATTCAGGGAAAAGTCAGTTTTTATACTTTCTCTGTCCTTTCAGCTCTTAAAACCTTATTTACTTTTTCCAGCCAAATTCTCCTGCTTAAACACGTTTTTGGTTTGTTTTGGTTTGTTGTTTGTTTTTTTTTTCTTTTCCCCTAGCGTGTTCCCGACACCAAACACCTAAAGCCACAGGACGGAACACTTGACAACCATTAACACTACACAAGAACCGAGACGATTCAACCCGGAGCGCTATCAAGAGAGTAAAATAAATCCACTGAAACCTCCTTCCCCCCTTGACCCTTTCAGACAGGCTGCTGCCTCTAAGGGATAACAACACACAAGCCCCGCTCCTGCCCCAAGCTCCCTCCCGAGGCAGAAAGGGAGGAGCCGTCCCGGACACACCGAGGGGCTGCGGGGGTTCCCCTGCCCCACTGCCGCTCCAGACCGGCGGGAGAGACCCCCTCCTCCCCGGGAGGCTCGGAAGGCCCCTCCGGATCAACCCTCTCCCGGGGGGGAGCCCCATGGGCCGCCCCACCTGCCCCGGCCTCACCTGCCCGCACCTCAATCACCCCGCACCCCGAAGTCTGACGCCCGCTCCCCGACCGCCGCCAGAACTGCGGGCGCCCTCAGCCCCTTACCAGGGAGAGCACTTTGTAGGTGTTGGGATCCTTGCTCTTACCACCCGGAGCTTTCTCCGGCTCCTCGGCCACTTCCATGGCCGGCAGCATGGGCACGGCCGCAGCCTGCAGCCCGCCATCGGCCGCCCCTCTCCCGCCGAGGTTTTCCTCAAGCCCTTTCCCCACGGACGCTTGCTGCCCGTTACCCTGCATGCTCCCCGCAGCTCTACCCTTTGCCCGACACCCACTCGGCTTTTTATTGGCGTGGCGTGGCGTGCCGGCCCGGCAACCCGCACCCGGACCCGGCTCCGCCCAGCCCGGGAACCCGCGGCCCCCGCTCCCCCGCCGGCAGCCGTGTTTACCAGACAGCGGAGAAAGTTTTCCGCTGCGCGACCCTCACCGCGGTATGCGGGCGGAGGCGGTGCCGCGGCCTTCCCCGAACCCGCCCGTCGGCCCTGGCACAGGTGTGAGCGGGGGCGGGGGGTGCCGGTGCCGGTGGAATCAGGCAGGCAGCCCCCGGTGCGTGTTTGGATCCCGAGCTCTGCCCCCCGGCACCGTATTGCCGGCTGCTGGGCTCCTCCGCAGGCTGCAGGGGCTTTTCTCTCTCTCTTTGCTTCGCCCCTTCCTGAGGAGGGGGCTTCACCTCCGCGGAAACGCCCTCCGGGGGGCTTCGGGTGCGGGAGCTCAGGAGGCGGCTGCATTGCCCTTCCAGGGGACGAATTCTTCTAATTTGGGGTGACTTCTGGTTACCTGAGACCACGGGCAGTCCGTGGTCGGAGCTGAAGTGTCATTAGGGTCTGGGTACCCTGGTGGGGTTTGTGTTTTGATGGGTGCCGCGACGCTCCGTTGTCCCCCCGCCACTCCTTCTCCCCGCACTGCTGTGCGGCAGGGTGGAGAGCTGAGCTGACAGCATTCTTACCCACCCTGGCTGCCCCTGGGGAAAGGATTTGAGGTCCTGGAGCAGTGGATTGAGGTCCTGGAGCAGGTCCAAAGGAGAGCAGCCAGGCTGGTGAAGGGACTCCAGCACAAGTCCTGTGAGGAGAGGCTGAGGGAGCTGGGGGTGTTCAGCCTGGAGAAGAGGAGGCTCAGGGGAGACCTCATCGCTCTCTACAACTCCCTGAAAGGAGGCTGGAGCCAGGGGGGGTTGGGCTCTTTTCCCAAGCAACTTTCAGCAAGACAAGAGGACATGGTCTCAAGTTGTGCCAGGGGAAGTTTAGGTTGGATATTAGAAAGAATTTCTTCACGGAGAGGGTGGTCAGGCATTGGAATGGACTTTCCAGTGAAGTGGTGGATTCTCCGTCCCTGGAGATATTTAAAAAGAGACTGGATGTGGCACTCAGTGCCATAGTCTAGCAACTGCAGCAGTGGGTCAAGGGTTGGACTTGATGATCTCTGAGGTCCCTTCCAACCCAGACAATTCTATGATTCTATGATTCTGTGAAAGCCTGTTTGACCGGTGTGTGTGGGTATGGCTGTAGGTACTGTGAGCATACAGCACACCTACTGCCCCCAGGGAGCATATTACTGAGAGATGTGGGAGTTTTCGGTAGCTTCAAGACTCACAAAGTATGCTGAAGATCAAAATTGCTAAAAGTACCTCGTTTTCCATTCTTTCTCAAGTTTTTGTAATATCTATAATGAAGAATACTGACTTTTGACTTACTCTTTAGTTGTAATGTGGTGATAGTTTTCATTTCCTAGGGCTTGAGAAGCCTACAGCAGATTTATTTTAACTCAAGTTATTCAGAAAACAGTGACACATCTATAGTTTCTGACTAAATCATTTTTTTTTCCTGAAAAATAGCTACGGTCAGAAGAAAATTTGCTTCGGGAATGATTTTGATCCCTGTCAAAATGTTGTTGCTCTGTTTTCTGTTTTAGATGAGCTGCACAGTCAAGCTTGCCACAATTTTCCTTTAAAAATAACAGTAAAGATGAAGCATTTACAAAACTGCTGGTCTGTAGTGCTACTGCAGCTCACAGCATATTGAAGGTTACTACAGAGCTGCTTGCATGTACCTGTTGGCATCTAATGAGGCTCCATAAATGCAGTCTTCTGGGTTGTTCATTCAGTAATTTAGTTTATGGTTATTTTTCCATGCACATTCGTGAAACAACCGCAATTTTATCATTTCTTTCTCTGTCAATACAAACAGTTAAGGTGTTTTATGCTAAGAGTGTAAAATAATCAACTAGCATGGAAAATAATTAACCTGCCACTGAGAAGTAACCTCATGTCTGTTGACTGACAGGGTGTCAAGGGGCTCTAGACAGGAGGAGAGTGGAAAACCAGAAAGAACTAAGTTTTGATGCAGAAGAAATTGGATGAAAAGACTTTTCTGTTGAATACTGGGAGAAGAGACAAAAATCTTTCCAATATTAAACCTTTAGAAATCTACAGATGCTTGCTTGCTCTCTTCGGGGGGAGATTGTTAAATAGCAGTCAATACAATTTTAACAAATCTGTGACAAAAGACGTCATTGTGCAATAAGTTAATTGCAAGGATTAGTGAGGGTGCAAATCCAAATTTCAAAGAATTGGCTGTGGCCATTTCAACAGAGACTGAGAAAGCTTTTGAGGAAGCCAGGACTCTACCAGCACAGCTGCCAGCTCCAGCTGTGACTGGGTCAGGCTGACTCACCAAATGTCAAAGGAGAACAGCAGCAACATCAGCTTCATGCTTCCAGGCATTATCTGTAAAAGGGGATAATCAGAGATTATCAATTTTAATTTATTATTTGGCTTTTAGCATCTTCAGGGAAGACAAACAAACATAAATGATGTAGTAGGAGAGAAAGGTAAACATAGGGAGTTTTCCATGATGCTGAGATGTCAGAGCTTCTGACACTTGGATTTTTTTTATCTCAATAAATCTCCACCAAATGCTAGGGAAGTGATTGTCCCTCTGTACTGGGCACTGGTGAGACTGCATCTTGAGTACTGTGTTCAGTTTTTGGGCCCCTCTCTACAAGAAGGGCATTTGAGGTCCTGGAGCATATCCAAAGAGCAACAACACTGGTGAGGGGTCTTGAGCCCAAGTTTTATGAGGAGTGGCTGAGGAAGCCGGGGTTGTTGAGCCTGGAAAAAGGGCAGTTGAGGGCAGACCTTATCACTCTCTGCAGCTACCTGAGAGGAGGTTATAGTGACGTGGGTATAGGTCTCTTCTCCCCAGTAACAAGTGACGGAGCAAGAGGAAACAGCCTCACGTTGTGGTAGGAGAGGTTTAGATTGGGTATTAGGAAAAATTTATTTACTGAAAGTGTTGTCAAGGACTGGAACTGGCCACCCAGAGAAGTGGTTGAGTCACCGTCCCTGGAGGTATTTAAAAGATGTGTCAATGTGGTGCTTAGAGGCACGATTTAGTGGTGGAGTTGGCAGTGATAGGTTTATAGTTGGATTTGATGATTTAAAAGGTCTTTTCCAACCAAAACAAATCTATGATTTTATAAACAACAAGGGCCTGCATAACCCTCATCTGACCCCAGTTTGTGAGGTGGATATGGCACAAACAGGAACTATGGGCTAGCTACAGAAGGTGTAGATTGTACTTTGCTGCATGAGTGGGTTATCTGCTTACTCCAGGCAGAGTGTGGAGACCCTTGCTGCTCTCACAGCAGGAGAACAGACTCAGCTTGCAGGCAGAGGAGCCTCATCATGCAAGGTTGCCTGTAATAATCACTTCCAGGCCAGCTGGGTCTCAAACCTTAAATTTCCATATAAACCTTCTCCCAGTGGTTGGTGGATGTGGTGAACGTTTCATGTTGCTCTGTCTCTAATCCCCAGTAAAATTTCTGTAGCCATAGAAACTAGCAGGCCCATAGAAGCCAGGAGCTCCAGAAGTTCCAGTCTAAAAGCCTCAAGCTGCTTGGTAAGGAGCATTGATGCTCAATGTAATACTGGACCACCTCATAGAACTAATGAAGCTCTGTTTCTCAGCTCCTGCTGTGCAGACTTCTTTGATATCATTACATGAGAGCTGCATTGTAAACTATCCTAAAAATCAATGAGAAACTAGCAGTTATCTTAGTTTTTGAGATACTTTTGTGGGCAGGTGTTTTTTTTTTTTTTAGCGTTCAAAATATGTCTAAAACTTTATGAAAATGTAAGAAATCCTTAATCAAAGTGACAAATGAAACTTGAGGTGTATCTGTAACTGTTTTATTGTGTCTGGCAGTAATGCCTAAAATGAAGACAGAAATGCCATTGCATCTATGGACACACCAAACCGTGTGGACTGAACTGTGTTTTTCAGATTTATATCTGTAAAAACAGCATCAAGGCTGGTACATAGCTGAGCAAAGATCCAAGACTCAAGGACAAGGTAAAGTTTCAAGACACACATTGCAAGACTTAGGTTCTAAGCTTTCCATAACATTATCTCTGTGTCGGAAAAAAATTTAGAAATGCTTAGGCCTTTATAACAACTTGTTCCAGAAGTTGTTGATGTTGCTGTCCAAAATACCCATTTTGGTAAGCGCACAAAGGAAGATATATTTATTTATTTGTTTGCAAAGAATTACTGATTTTTTGGCTGGTTTACTGATCTTCTAGAAAAATATGATCTAAGCATAATAAACTTATCACCTAATATTTCCTGTATCATTGCAAAAATGGCATAACCCTGCCTCCTTTCAGTCTTAGTTTGGCATAGTTTGTTGCAAATGCAATAACTGCTAATCGAACAGTTGTTAGATTGCTGGCAACAATACAAGCAAACAATGAGAAATTTTTGTTTTAGCAATTGGAAATACTTGCTTGACAGTGATTGCCTGCCTCTTTATGCTATATAAAAATGCTTTGATTTGATAATATAAAAAAATGCCTAAACACTCTTAAACTGTAAAATCCTAACACAGTGACAATGTATTGGCAGTATTTGATGGGAAGCACAGTATGTTTGAATAATTTAAGCAGACATTCATTATACTGTTATTAGCATAATGAATAACATCAGCATGTTGTCTAACAAACACAGTTTTAGTGCTTAATCTGCCAGCCATATGTAAGTGGTCTGCACAAGCCAAGCCTATTACTAGGATGAATACTTTTGTACCTCCAGTGGAATATAGGATGTTCATCAACAAGAAGGAGGAAAAAGAAAAAAAAAAAGGGGGGGGGGGGGAATACTGATAAGAAGCCTGGTGGATGAGAAGCTTAACATGAGCAATGTGCACTCACAGCCCAGAAAGTCTCTGTGTCCTGGGCTGCATCAAAAGAAGTGTGGCCAGTAGGTCAAGGGAGGTGATTCTTCCCCTCTACTCAGGTCTTGTGGGACCCCACTTGGAGTACTGTGTCCAGTTGTGGGGCCACCAACAGAGTAAGCACATGGAGCTCTTGGATCAAGTCCAGAGGAGGGCCACATAGATGATCAGAGAACTGGGGCACCTCTCCTAGGAGGACAGGCTGAGGAAGTGTCACAGTTTAACACTGGGCTGGCAACTAACTGAATGACAGATGCTCTCTTTTAATCCCTCTCCCTCCCTGATAAAGATAGGGGAGAGAGACTTGCGGGTTGAAAACTAAACCTCACAGCTTTAATGTAGCTGTAATGAAAAGAAAGAAAAGTCATTAATTATATACAAATATACATTAAAATGATACCACGTTCCTCCCTCCTCCCCCCCCCCCCCCCCCCCCATTAATTCTCATATCACCACTGAGGCTGCAGGGTACCCCTGGGAAAGCCCAGGCTGGACTCCTGGAGTCAGCAGATTCAGAGTGGCAGGGGTCAGGACCACAGGCAGATGAATGGACAGAATCCTCCTGGGATGCCAAAGAAAACAAGAAGAGGTAAAAAAGGGTTAAAGGGGTTGACCCTCATGATCCCTCAGATTTATATCAAGTATGACACATATGGGATGGAATACTCCATTTGGTCAATTTGGTCAAATGACCAGATCTAGGCACAGGCATCTTAAAAAGACTATCCAGAGATTCACCAGAGCTCGGGGTTGAGAATTCAGGCAGTGGGGTATTCCAAGAAGTGCATTCTGTCACCTGTCTTGTCTACCCTTCCCTAAAGGAGGGTTGCAGGTGTGACTTTCTCTTTCCGGAGCATGAGATGTTTGGAGGGAGGTTGGAACTAGAGGATCTTTAAGGTACCTTCCAACTGAAACCATTCTATGAAACTATGATACTGTGTTAGTGTAACCAGTCTAGTGGTTTCTCAAAGACCTGAAGGGTCAATGCAATGCTGCTTCTAGTGAGATCAAAAGCAATGCTTTCAAACCTGAGCGTAGGTAGGTACTGTAACATCCACTCCAGCTATCTGGTGATCTAAAGAAGATAAAGGATTAAATGTTAAATACTGTGTTACAATGTAAACTAAATAAATAAACAGAAGGCTTACTTGTGTTCTCGTCGATAGTGGCCTCTCCATGGTATTGACATGCTACAGTCAATGTCACTTTCACTTCCTGCCTTATAACCCATTTTTGGTTAAGACATCTATAGCAACCTGGTGATCCAGAGGTAACATAAAAATGTCACTGTGAAATGACATCGACCCTGAATCTGTGAGATGTTTTCCTAAAGCCCAGCCTCACTACCATTAGTCACATGGAGGAATCTCTTAACTTCCCATTGACTTTTCATAACTCAAAATGAAAAAGATTCAGTACAAAGTGGGATGGAAAAAGAAAAAAAATAAAAAAGAAGATTTCCAAATAGATGGTCAAATGGGGATAAAGAGTTATCTAAGTTCTGCCTACAGAATTTAGGGGTGCACATCTTACATCAGACAGATCTGTGTTCCTAAATCATAGAGACAGTTTTGAAATTCACCTTTACTTCATGTCTAGGAGCACAATTGCTGTATTAAATCAGGTTAAACAAAAGTCATAGATCTGCAGCTGAGAAGACTTTGGGGACAGAGGAAAGGTCTTCTGTTAAATACTGAGAAAAATTTTCACTATGTCTAATCACTTTTTGAATACATGCACACTTTTATCATCTACCTCATTGTACATTAGGAAGTCCTGCCAATTAATAACTGGTACCTGAAGAAATATCTCTTTAAATTTCAGTATACCTTGTAATTATTTAAAATGGATAGGTCAATGCAATTTGAGAAAATTCTATGCCTCACTACCTTTTACCTGGAAGCACATGTGCAGAATGCCAAGTTTGTGTTTCACTGCTGGAGCAACATCTATTTCATATGAACATACTAAAATGTCACCAAAATAAGATTCTGGAAAATGCCTTTACTTTTGAAAGTACCCAGAATAATGCTTTGAGACTGGCTTCTCTAAACTATAATATTAAAAAAAATAAAATAAAATATTTTCACAATGCAAGTTGTTTCTTCCAGTGCTTAACAGACCACAAATGATCCAGGAACTTGTTTCACATTTAAGGAAATACCTGGTCTTGTAAAATATGATGTTAATAAAATCCACACAAATAATTAAGACATCTTGTGCAGCGATAATGAGAGAAGTGCCATGTTACTCCTTTCAGAAAAAAAAACAAAAGACCAAGCTACTGAAGGCATAAGACAGGAGTTTGAACATTATTAACATTAAATTAACATCATTAACATACTAGAGAAGTACAATGTTAAGGCAAACTGGAAAACACTAGAGATAAAACTCAAAAGATCTTGAGAGAAAAGCACCTGGGTAGAAAGAGAGTACAAGTGGTGTAATTTTTTTTTTTTTCCAATGATGCAGATGCTGTTTTTCATTAATCTGGTTTTTGGTGCTACATATGCAAGCACTGTAAGCTTAAGAGATTGTCACATTCCTTAGAATAGAACACCTAATGAAAACATTTTGGT
Source organism: Phaethornis superciliosus (assembly GCA_023637945.1). Lineage (NCBI taxonomy): Eukaryota > Metazoa > Chordata > Aves > Apodiformes > Trochilidae > Phaethornis > Phaethornis superciliosus. The sequence goes on from JAJQWJ010000003.1 coordinate 59,522,743, forward strand.
GTCTGGATCAAATTTACCTTCTGTAAAATGACATTCATAAGGCCTCCAAGTAATTTTAATAGCTGTGGCATTTCTGTGCTTTGGAGTAGCAACAACAATAAATACTCCATGTTTATGGAGTCTTGACCATCACAGCCTTCATTGGACATCTGGTTTTGTAATCCTGAGAGGTCTGTGCACAGACTTTTGAAAGCTCTTCAAGAAAACATCTGTTTATAAATTTTAATCAACCATTCATTCTAGATCTCTAAAATGATCTTGAAGTAAACCGACTAGAATCACGTTCTCTCAGGAAGACTATAAATGTTTTCCAACAGAAAAAACTATCTAACATTAGAGTCTTACATGTTGTTACAGTCAAGAATAAATGCCTGTCCTTGCACTACCACATCAGTCTATGCCCAAGTTCCTTGCTGGTATGCATCTCCTGCTCACCAGTTCTGCTTCAGTTCTTTTTCTGGCTTGATGTGACATGCAGAAAAATTCAACAGGTAGGGAAATCATCTCTCATGGTAGAAAACGTTTGCACTCTCATCTCCAAACAGCATGAATGGATGCGACCAGCAACTGAGTTCACCCTAAGCTTCCTTCAAGTCTAGAATCTTCAATTCTGCCCTGTCACCCAGCTAACCTGTGCCTCTTCCACTTAGACTCACATAACAAAAAACTACCCCAGGAGATCCCAGGAGACATTTTAATATTATTCTTTTGGTCTTCATAGTTTGCCCTCTCTGCATTTATGAGAACAGATCTCTAGAAATATTTATAAAAGTGCAAGAGGATGTGCAACATTGTTTCTGGTAAAGCTGCTTCAGAGTGATAAACTGAAACCATTTTCTGGAAGATAGCCCATGTGGGATGCTCCCCAGTGAAAGGGAAAAATACATATTTAAATAAATGTTTTTTAGAAAATAAGTCCTTCAAGATGACATCTCAAAGATGCAGTAAGTGTTCTGGGGAACACTGCATCCACCTCATTTTTTGAGAACCAATATGAAGTCCTTAGCAGGATACCTACTGCCGAATCCCTGCTCCTTTATGACCAGATCTAGGCACAGGCATCTTAAAAAGACCATCCAGAGATTCACCAGAGCTCGGGGTTGAGAATTCAGGCAGTGGGGAATTCCAAGATGTGCATTCTTCCAATTTTGACTGAAGGAGCCCAGAAGATCACAGGAGATCACAAATTCAAACCACTACTCTACTTTCAAAACAAAACTTGTATATGTTGCTGAGTCATAATACTGTTGGTGGACAAAGAGAACTGAAGGTGATGCTGACAGACCCCATCTAGGGAACATGTGTTAATCCAGTCCTAAAGGGACACCTGGTGAGTTAGTCAATACTGGCTCCACAGTCAGCATAAAGGAGCAGTAAAAACAGAAGTAACAGAAGTCTTCCTATCTCTACTGTTCCCTCGTCCTACCTTCCTGTAGCCCATCAGAGAAGTGGAAAGCAGCACTCCTGAATACACAGGAAATAGAATAACAAATCCCAGGTCTGTTACAAATAGGGCAGACTCCTCTGCTGACTCCAAGCCTGCACCGTGTTTTTCAGGCAGCAGATTCTCCTCAGCCTTTTCACTACTCAATCCACTCTTTGTTCCAGCTTAATTTGCAAATCAATCTTCTGAGGAATAGGGTTAAGTACCCTTTATAAAACTCTCAGAAAATTTATATATGAAACTTGTTTGTTTGTTTGTTTGTTTGTTTTTTCCTCTCCCTGTTATGTGAGTTGAAATAAATTGTCAATTCCCTTACATGGACATGCCACAATCAGATTACCTTCAAATGTCAGAGACACATTTTCTCATTTCATACTTGTTTCCCTTGCCTGAACTTGTTTGTCTCAAGTTTTTCAGTAGTCTGTCACTTATGAGAAAGTCTGCATTAGTCAGCAAATATTGGCTAAGCATCACTAGCTGTAGGATATCGTAGATCACACTCTGGGCAAGTTTTTCCTTCTCATGAGCTCTTCCTGCTAAGAGTAAGAAGATGGCAAAAAAGGAAAATATTTGAAAAGGCAGATGTATGAAATTTACCTGAGAAAGTCTTTGTCCAGAGAAAAGCTTAAAAGCTAGTTTTTATTCTATTATTTTTTTCTATTAATTTGATGTTTTGTAAGAAGATATGAAGAAAAAAACCCCACTTTTATCACCAGCTCTTGTAAGGATGTTTCTTTAGAATGTCACCATTTAAAAACTAATATGTTCAACCAAACCAAACTATGTATTTTAAGGGAGGTTGAATTGACTCAATCAGGATGTTAGTGGTGTCTACAAGTGAGCATACCCTCACACCAGAAAAAAACATTGTGTATTTTTAGTGAATGTTTATTTTTGTCTGGGGTTCCTTTTCATGGAAAGTTCCACAAGCTCTGTGTACCACATATCGTGGCCACAGAGTTCAGTAGTTATTGGTAAATCAGTTTGTCTCAGACTACCCATTTAAACTTAAAGTGTTGCTTTTCTTTGAAAGGTATCTTCCTATATCACTTTGTGCTTGTTAACTCACCCACAGGGTTGTTGCATTTAGTCACCCTGTGTCATGATTGATCCAGACAAGGCACCCAGGGAGTCACAGATTGGACCCTTTTCTTTCCTAAACTTCTCAGAGAGGAGCCTACGAGTGGCTGGATCCAGCCTTGGTGTCAGACCTCGCCCTCCCAGGGACTGTGACTTAAATGTTACACTCTGAAGAAATACTCAACCATAATCTTTTGATCATATCAGATGAAGGTGAAATTACACTCAAGGTCTGTATTTGAGTGTACAATTAGATTTAATTAGAACTGTGGAAGGGACAACTCATAAAATCTGATACTTTGCTTATTATATATGCTGAGGCTGAGCAATCATAAAAGCTGATGATTTTGATCACAACAGTCACAGTACATGTATATTGAAGATGCACAACCTGGGCAAAAATTGTGGTAAGCCTCATGTTACTTACTTATTTTAGGAAAGAGAGAGAATAGGGGAAGAAGAGTTAGAGAGCCAGCAGTGCCACTGCTTTTGTACTCTATTCAGTTGGTACTTTGTTTGAAAACAAAAACCCATATGCTAGCATATATAAGTATTGTTTAGTTTCTCTCCTATTTATTGGAAAATAGATATGAATGGAGTGGGTTTTGAGGATGTAAGGAAAATATTACTGTACTCCTTTGTATGCTTAAAGTCTCAAAGTACATGCCAGACATCTATCTTTTTAGAAGCTTTATGTGAAGATCAGGGATAAATACGCATTAGTTGTACTCTATGAACTATGTAAATACTGAATCCTTGCAATGCTTACATGAAAAGTACTTGGAATAGCATTTTATAAAAGCTACGAGGCAGTAAATCTGCTCATTCTTCCCCTTTATGGTATAAAAATCCCAAGCTTCAGTATATCAGTTTTAGCTCATGTAATGGCTCAAGCATTTAAACCAATTTCCCTCTGATTTTCTTTCTGAGGTTATTTTTCATCCATTCACGTTTATCTTATACACTGTGTGATCCCTAGACAATTGAAAAATGGACAGAAATGTACTTTTTTTTTTCAGCTCCTGTGGAAATGATAAAACAGGTCGGTCTTTCCACCATGCATCATCTTAGGATAACAGCTGCCTAGCCTTCTGTCACTAACAAAATAATGATATTGAAGAATAGTGATCAACAGCTGTGTCTTGTATCCAAAACAATATAGAGGCAGGAACCCAGTTATTATGGTAGTTCTGTAATAGTCAATCAGCTCTCACATTTAGGCAATTCAACACATTTAATTGCCTTTAGCCTCCTGTATTTCTTTTCCATCTTCTGACTGCTCTTACTCGATATAAATGGAATGACCTACAAGGCAGCTTCTCTGCAGTGAAAACTTCTGGGCAGATCCTGTAACTACCACATTCTCCGTTGTGTCTGAGCTCTTTTTAGCCAGGCTGCCTTGCCCCAGTCTCTGTATATGTTCCAAGTAAAATTCACATATATTTTTCTTATGAGGAGTTGGAATAGGATTTTGGCAAAGAAAGCAATGACAACAGCATGGGTTTTGGATGTGATGAAGAGGAGAGTCATGGCAGAAAATCTGTGCTGGAAAAAATGTCCAGTCCTCAGGGAAATTTTAGGACTTCAGAAACTTCCACATACTGCACAAGGTCATAGCCATCTTTCAGATGGGGAGAGTGGTCAGACAGAAAGGCAACAAAACAAGTAGCAGGTTGGTTATTAAGATACTGAAGTCGTGCAAAATCTAGAATCAGGCTTGTGCCTGCAAAATGCTCCAGCTATGGATTTTGTCTGTTCAGCCTGAAAAGGAGTAATATGGCTATCAGCCAGGACTCAATGAGTTCAAGTTGTTTGTCAGCACAGGAGAAGCCTGAAATAAGTCATGGAGATATGTTGGCATCTAACCTTGTTCTGAAAATTGTTTGGCTGACAAGGTTGTGTTGGGACAGCACTGAAATTCAGACTCTGTAAAATTATTTAACTTCAGTGAGCTGACTAATTCATAACAAAAAAAAAAAAAAAAAAAAACCAACCAAACCCCAAACAAACAAAAAAATAAAATAATTTAAAAAAACAAAAAAACAAAAAACACCACCACCACCGAAGCTTCATCAAGCCTTTTTTCTGACCAACTCTATTCATGCCCTTTTCTCCCTAAATAGTCAAAGGCATTCAGTACAGACATTTTCTAGCTCAGCATGACATCTCCTGTCATTCCATTTCATAGGGGTTTCTCTTGCACATTCTTGCAGATGCTGTGAGAAAGAGTCAATCAAGACAACACAGGAAGGAGGTATTGATGAGCTGCATTACAGCCCCACTAATGGAATAAAGGACCCTTCCACCCCACAACCACCTTTTTTCTTCAGGTATCCACACATATACTTCTCAGCCTCACAAACACAGCTAGAAGTAAAGGAAGCAGGGAACAGTTTTCCTAACCAAGTGTTCAGGAAAGAGATTCACAAGCAGTGAAAGCAGAGCAAGAGCTAGGACTGCTGAAATGGCAGTGTACATATGAATCCTGGCAGAACAGATATTTTTCTTTTAATTGCTGTAAACCCAGGATGTTTCTCAAGCTCCTGGCCATGAGGACTTTCTGTGTTAATCTTCATTAAATATCCTTGAGTACTGTCCCAATCAAACAGATCTTGCACTATCTTTCTATGGTAAAAATTCCTCTAAAAATTAATTTAATAATTATTCATTAAGGCAAAAACCACAGATCCAACTGGGTCAATGAGACAATTTCCTTTTGTCATGGACAACTATGTCATTCAGGCTGATTCATAGGTTGACCAAGCTCTTTTTTAAAAGTATATTTGTTTATTCCTTGCAATTTCCCTTGAGTAGCTGTTCCTGAAGCTTACTGGTAAGAATCTGTCTTTTGATTTCCAGCAGGAGTTTACTGCCAGAAAATTTATATATAGTTATAATTATTTGGTGCTAACACTGTTCTCTGACACATATAGCTCTTTTTTAAAAAAGTTATTTGCTGTTCATCACTACCGTTGCTCCTAGCAATACAGCTTAAAAAGTGGTTTATCTCCTCTCAGGTTCTGGGTTTGCTCTACTAAGCAGTATAAGTTTTTTAAATCTCTTCTTTAACAAGAGCTTAAAGCAGCATTTCCTTTTTTGTATTGCATCAGGATCCTGCCTTTGCTTCTATTCCAAATTGAAATCAACACTTCAGTAACTGTAATGAAACCCTTACAGTTTGAAGTCCCCTTTACCTACGAAACAGGAACAAAAAATGTATCCATGTGCATAGCCAGCCCTACAGCAGCTCTGCTCTGGAGACCAAGTGGATGACTATTTGGCAAGCTGCTTAGCTATCAACAGCCAGCAATCCAAGACAGGGATATTCCATCAGTGACAGTCACAGCAGTTTTCACTTTGAAGCAAGCTTTTGGCTAGGTAAGAAATTGTTGCAGCTCTGAGTGAACTCTGTGCAGGCTTCAGGATTCCATTTGCTTGGAAGTTTCAGTGCCAGTGATGGTCATTCCAGGTGTACAACTCAATCCTTGTGCCATCTAGTCTGAATTGGCCAAACCTGTAAGTATCTATATGTGAAAACACTCATAATTAATATCTGAAGAAGAGATGGCACAGTTCTTTATTTCCTCTTCTCTACATGGCCACTAAGGCATCACTGCAGTTGTCACTCAATCCAGACAAGCCCATGGAGGCTATAGGAACACCAATACACATAGAACACCTATTTTTTATTATAGGTGTATGCATCGATATGATGCATAGAAGTTGGCAGCAGTTCACAAATGATACCAAATGTTAATAGCAGATGGATGATCAGAGACCAGAAGGAAATAATTGTTTTCTTCAGCTTAACCTCAAACCTCAGTAGGCAGTCCAAGATATTACACATAAAAATCCCGGATACTGCTGTGTCATGTCCCATATGTTATTACCCCATGATATAGCTATCCAGAGCACTGTGCAGCTTTGTTGGACAAGAAGTAGACTGTGGATTCAGTGATTCATAAAGCAGATGCTGTAGCCAGAACCTAAAAATCTATCAGTGCTATTTTTCTCTGCAGTTATTCTGCATTAATCATGGTATAGAAACATACAATAGAAAATAAAAAACTGTGCTTTTATCCACATTTTTTAACATTTGGTAACTTATCACAATTTGATATTTATAATCATAAATCAAACAAAAATAAAATGAAAATAACATAACAAATGTTGGTAAACATTTGATGTTACCTCTGACAACATTTCTGATGGATTTGACTTAGAGATTTTGTATGTGAGGAAGCTACTGAAAGAATTACTATGTATTCTTCTGTAGACCGTACAGTGAACACAGTCCCAAAGACAGAGCAGGGAGCTAGTTTACATGCAGGCTTTATTCAAAATTAATTGTCTAGGGAATATGGCTGGCACATGAACAATTGGGCAAAATGTTAAGGGCCAAGTTGGAGAAAGGACTGGGGACTCCTTTAGTTGCTGGTGGCAACAGCTGGAGAAGCCAAAGATCACATTGAGCCATAGGTGCAGCTGAGAAACATAAGTGGGGCTGGGAAGAGAAAAAGGACACATTGGAGCAAGAGAAATGATAAGCAGGAACCGTGGGAAAAGGAAGGTGCTGAGCTGCAAGATATAGCCAGTGACTCACAGAAAAATAGAAACTTATGTGGTTGCTTCTTATACCCAAGCTTGTGAGTCAACCGCAAAGAGGGGTCACGGGACAGTCTTGGTGCCCTTCACAGCTCACAGCCTCCTTGGGAAACATTACCAGTCACAGAACTACATTGTCACAGGTGGAAAAGACCTTTTTGAAACATATCTTGCTTCCATCTCCTCTTTTCTCATTCCTTTGTTTTCCCACAAGACGGTGCCCTGTTTGCTGTCACTCCAGCTGACTGTGCCTCTAGGACCCAAAAATTATTTGCTGCCAAACCATCAGAATCATGTTTAATATAGCAAACAGAGCCTGAAAGTTGTTGGCAGTGTTCATCAATAAAAATTCACTTTAAAAAGTATGAGATCTACAACGTCCATTTCCTAAGCCTAGGACATATAGTTAAACTGTTTCCAGAGCTACATACTACTCAGAAGATTAAGTCACATACCACATAAAATGTGAACTAACTCATACCTGAGGAGAAGAAATGAGGAAAGATTTCTCATTCTGTGGAACTAACTAGAGTAAGCAAAAGTTTGAACTCGCCTTTTACATGGGTCTGCAGTTAAGCTTTTAAAAATGCCAAGAATGAAGACCTTGAATATTTTTTTTTCTACATTCAGATGGTGCTTTTTTCTGCCCTTCCTCCTCATTGTAGCTGAAGACTGATTTGAAATGCTTAATGGTGCGAGGGAGATACCCATCATCTTGAATCTGAATGTAAAATTAAGGAGACTATAAACTGTTGAGATGAAAAGGTGTGGACAATGCCCCTTGGGGAAGACTGGAAAGGAGGGCTGCAAACTAATCCCTTTGTAATCTGCTGCTGCATGAAAATGTGCTCCTAGTTAGAGGGAAGGCATCTTTTTCCCTAAAGTGGAGGAGAATTCATAAAGAGAATTTAAAAACAACTCTTGTTTCTGAAGCACATTTTGTATTCTTGGCTGATGGGAATTTCCTTCCAATGTTCTAAAGATCATAGAAATGGTATTCACAGCTGTAGTTTTGGTAGTTAGACACAAATCTATCAGCTTTTCTCTTGAAAACAAATAGCAATGGGACAAAAAATATGAATCAGAACAGCTGAGTAGATGGAAATAACATTCACTGGCTTGCTTGAAAAGCAAAAGGAGCATTCTTTTAAAAAATGCTTTTTCTAAGCCTTTCCCCATCTGTCCTTTCTTCCCCTAGAGACCTGGGATTTGCAAGAAAATTCTGCAGCATATCCTTCATATGATAATAAGAGGACAGAGGTTGATATTTCCCATAGTTATTCTGAAAAGCTTTTTTTCTTGATCAAATTGTGTGTCTTATATTTACAGCTGACTGATGCAGCTTCCATCTGTGCTGATGAGTATCAAGCTGCTCATACAAAACAGACTGTCATATCTGAAATGCAGGACTGAAAAAACTCTTTAATCCCATCTGTAGAATAACAGGCTTCTACTTTGCCACTAAGAAAATTCCATAACATAAAACCACTGGCTTCAAAAAGCATTCCTGAAAAAGCAAAATGATTTGCCTTACAACATTTGAAGCATTGCCATTGCTGAGTAGTCACTAGTGATGTACCCCAGGAGTCTGTATGGAGTCCAGTATTTCAATTAGCCCAATTATTCAACCAGATCTTAATTAATGATCTGGTTGATGAGGAGGACTGTACCCTCAGCAAGTTTGCTGATGACACAAAACTGGGAAGAGTGGCTCACACCCTGGGGTCCTGCTGCCATCCAGAGGGACCTCTACAGGCTGGAGAAATAGGCTGACAGGAACTACATGTAGTTCAACAAGGGGAAGTGAGAAGTCCTGTACCTAGGGACAAAAAAACCCATGCACATGCTGAGGACCACCCAGCTGGAAAGCACCTAAGCAGAAAATAGCTGGGCATTGTAATGGGCACAAAGTTGAACACAAGCCAGCAATATGCCCTTATGACAAAGAAGGCCAAAGGTATCCTGAGCTGCATTAGGAAGGGTGTTGACACAAGATCAGGGAAAGTGATCCTTCCCCTCTACTGAGCACTGATGAGGACACTGCAATGTCCAGTGCTTGGGTTCTCAGCATAAGAGAGACATGGATATTCTGGAGAGAGTCCAACAAAGGGCTGCTATGGTGATGAAGGGATTGGAGCATCTCTTCTACAAGAAGAGAGAGTTGGGACTGTTTATCCTGGGGAGGGCAGGCTCAAGGGGTTCTCATTAATGTATATAAATACCTGAAGGGAGAGTGAAAAGATGATAGATCCTGGCTTTTTTTCAGCGGTGCCCAGTGACAGGATAAGAGGCAGTGGACACAAAACGAAACACAGGAAATTCAACTTAAACATAAGAAAAAATTTTGGTGTGTTAAGATACACTACATTTGCAACAACCTAGAAAATGCATCTAGATTAACCTTTAAATCTCTTCATTTTCTTCTTCTGTCTTACCCTATAAATGGTTCTTCTAGGCATTTAGAAAGTTATGGTGGATATCCTTCCTGGAGTCTGATGAGAAGAATTCAAGTTGCTAAAAGGCAGAATTAGGAAAAAAGAAAACAAACAGTTGAGGAGTTTTATTTTAAGGAAATGAAAGAACTTTGGCTTATCATGCCCCTGTCATGAACAGCCTAACCATTACCTCATTTCTCTTTCAGTTATATGCCACTGCAAGCAGTCATACAAATGTTTAAGAAGCACTCACTTGCCTTTTCTTTTGTATGCTTTGTAAGCACTGACGGAGTTGGTATGGTTGGCGTATCTTTTTTTGAACCATTGGTCTCACAGAAATCACAATGTGGCCAAAATTTACTTGTCCAGCAATGGCTCTCTTAAGAGAGGAGTTTCTAAATCATCTTCTGCTGTCATTGTAACTGTGAACATGTGTTGTGGAGGTACTACCAGCCAAAGAAATGGCTTTCTTACTGTGAAATCTCAGGTTGCTTCTTGGGTAGGAAGGAAAGGCTGTACCCACCCTCCTCACAGATGAGACCACCCTGCCTCTTCTTAGCTTGTAAAACCACTCTCTACAGTCCCTAATCTTGTGCAAAAACCTTGCGTGCCTTTGGTGAGTTTTTCCATCTGTTAGGCAGCAATATGACTCAGTGATAAGAGGCAAGCTAGAAAAGAGAACAAAACTCAGCATGTTCGCCTTTCCTCAGAGAGCAAAGTGGAAAAGCGGAGTCCTCCCCAGCCACGTTTCTCCCACATGGAGTAAGACCTGGAAATCTGCCCTTCTTTTCAGCCAGTCTTGGGAAGCACTTGCTCTCCTTCCAACTTCTAAACGTTACAGGCAAAACAGGCTGTGGCTGAGCTTGCTGGACAGTGGGCAATTTATGTGCCACATCTGTTGCCTGGTCTCCTTAATATACTTTTCTAAGTAATTTGAGTGTTTGGCAAAAGGACTTCTCCCTCATCATGTCTGGTTGATCCCAAACCCAAAGATATTTGAAGCCCTGACCCTGACTGGTCCCAAATCACGTTCCATCCACCACTTTTTGTCCTTCTGAGGACACTCCTATTCTTTGGTTTCTGCTTTAGGGATTGTGAAGGATTCAAATGTCCTGATACTTTCAGACTGTGGGAAGGGAAGTCATTCCAGTAATCTTCACCTCATCCTCCCTAGGGGTAATGTAATGAAGCAGGGAAGAGCTACTTGATTAAAAGGACACTTCTGAGTCTCCACTTTTGCCAAGACATCAGGTCCAGAGGCATGACAGATTTGCCTTCCTCTTTATTCACAGCTCTTCAACCAGAAGCAGGGATTTCCATACTGCACAGAAACAGTACAGTTAGGGTAGAAAAAAATCTGTCCTCATAAATATAATTGCACACTTTGCATATGGAAAATACCATCATCCTATGATCACAAACATCACAGAACCAGTGTAGGAGGTAATTTGAAAAGCAGCCCTTGCTACATCCATTAATACTATTTTCCTTAAAGAAGAACATCCAGGGTAGAAGTCAAGGCTGTTCTGTACCATTTAAATGTCTGCACTCCACTTTGAAGGTACTGACAAAAAGCTGCTGGTCTCTATAATAAATATTTAAGAAACAAAAAAAAATTATATCATATGCTGACAGTTTCACAGGAGTAGGGTGTGGTGTTTGGGAAACATAGTAACACTTGCTGAAAAAAAAAATAAAATTCAGTTAAGCTTTTCCTTCCTCTAACTGTAGGATTTTCTGGACCAGAGTAGGTTGCTGCCCTTGACAACTCACTTTCATTATTACCCTGCCTTGCTACAGGGACAAGACTAGCTATAGGTAGTGACAAATTTCTATATTTGCTCACAGGTTTGATTCTGAAAATATAAAATTCAAAGAAGCCCAAGCATAAGAAACTAAGACAGCCAGATCCTCCTGAGTACAGAATTTTGGTGGCTACAGGAGTCCTCAGTGTCTCATAGATCTCAGTAGTGGTCTATGGAAAATCATATTTTACAGAAATTGCATTTTTAATCCTCACACATAGGGTGGATATGAAAGCTGGGACTCAGCAATATCTGCTTTTACAGACAGCATGTTGATTTATGTCTGTTCCACTCCAGCTTGACACTTTGGGGTCCCAAAACTTTCTAAAAACCACAGAAGCAAAGGGCTTGTCATTTTTAGGAAGTTATACCCACACAATAGGAGGTTTGAAAATTTCAGAAATAGTGTTATTTCTTATTTCTCAGGATAGACCAGAGTGGTTATCAAAGAAGGAGCATGTTTTTAAGTTAAATGTTTGCCACATACTGGTTTTACTGTCTTTATTTATATTTTTTGTTACTTTTATGATTTTGTTGGCATAACTTCTGAGTAAACCAATTTTTATATTCAGTCTACTGTTCTTTTGTCCTGCTTTTCCATAGTGAGGAATGTGCCCCAAGTAGACTTCTTAAAATGTCACATAGTTTCACTACCTTTGAACTGCAAGATAGAACTTATTCCCCTCCTACTCTCCTCTACATATCAGAACTTTAATTTATTTGATAACTGTAATGAAGACTAAGTATTCTTTGCTTTTGGAATACAGAACAGGACAACCAGTTGAGAGTCTTGAAATGTGAGTGGATGAAAATAAAATTTTTTACATTCTTGGAATGACTGTGCTGCAGTTTGTAACTTTGGTGGTGCATGAATTGTATTTGAGACAGCTGTTCATTTGCATCTCCATGTAAACTGTGGAAGTTACTCTATTTCAAAAAGGAAGAGATCCATAAAAATGTATTGGGGAACATACGTTTCCGGTACATATGCAAAAAATATATACTAAGCATTGAGTGTTTTCTTATGAAATGGCAAGGTTTTATTTGGGTTATATGGGTTGGACTTGATGATCTCTGAGGTCCCTTCCAACCCGGCTAATTCTATGATTCTATGATTCTATTTTGTATTTCTATAAACAGGTAATTTTTAAGCAAAAATGCCTGTGCAAGACTAACAACCTGTTAAAAATTTTAGATAGGGTCACCAAACAACCCAAAACAAAAAAGAATTTCCCCGGTATAAATCTCCAGGGTTAGAAAGCTGCACTTCCTATCATGTGCAGATTTAATTATTTGATACAAGGTTCAGTACAAGGGGCCAGATCTATCCCCTAGTCATCATTCTATTAATGTTATTACTAATTCTCCCAGGCTCTAATTCAGGCACTGGCTCATATAACTAGGGAAGGGAAAGGAAGAAAATTTAGCCTATGGTTTTCCACCAAATCAGTAAGAAATCCATAAATGTTTTAAAGCAGTTGATGACTGGGCTTCCTTCCTGGCTGAACTCAGTAGTGATGGGGAAAAGAAAACTGCCCATGGTTGTTCCTGCAAGGAACAAAAAGTGCAACAGAGTTAAGGTGGCCTGTCAAACCAAAAGATATAATAGCAGATGGGCATTACAGCCTCTGAGGAGGAGAGGGAACACAATACTGCCAGAAGCAGTTTATAGCAGAGTTTATGTCAGATGAGGAGAAGCTGAGGAAACTGAGTTTGTTCAGCCTTGATAAGAGAAGTCTTAGGGGAGACCTTATTACAATATTACAGTACTTAGAAGGGAGCTACAAAGCAGGTGGAGGCTCCCTGTTTACAAGGAGTCACATGGAAAAGACAAGGGGCAGTGGGCACAAGTTGCTCCTGGGGAGATTGCATTGGAACACAGGAGGGGAATTTTTCACTATGAGGACAGTCAGACATGGGAATGGTCTGCCAGGGGAAGCGGTGGATTCCCCCACTTTGGAAAATTTTAGGTCTCAGCTCAACAGGGTGCTGAGTCATATCATATAAACAATAATATTAGAAGGGTTGGACCAGATGATCCTTGAGGTCCCTTCCAACCCCAATCTGACATTCTAGAAAAAAATAAATATTTCAGACATGACTGTAACTGTTCACAAAGGCATATCTACATCAGAAATTTGTTTTCATAACTGAACTGTTTAGTGAAAACTAGCTAGTGTTGCTGCCATTTTTGATGATACAGGAGTGATTTCAAATGTAAGTATATCGTCACAATATTATCATATCAGTAAAGATAGTTTTTCTTTAAATCTCTAATTTAGACATATCAGATATTATACTCTTAAGAAACTCTTTGTTTCTTCTTATCTCTGAAATTAATTTTATGATTCTAGACTTGGTGATTTACACCCCTAAATTAATATTATATGGATTAGGATATGATTTATTATGCAGTGAAAAAATCAGTTCTATTCTTAAGTGAGGCATTTTAACAGATTCCTCCAATTTAGATGGACAGGCCTAGATGCCACACTGTTGCAGCATGCAATATTATTCCATGTTCAAGTAGATGGTGTAATGATTTAACAGTTCTTCGGTCTCCCTACTATGAAACATAGCCCTTTTGCAGTTTTTTTTTCAAACGACTACTAATAGAACATTCTGTTTTGAAGACCTGATTCACTAATGGCAATTTAATTTACTTTAGGTAGCTTTTATTCATTTGGCACAGACCACCTGACCAAAGAACACAAATCAGAAAGAAAAAAATTGCTGCTCTAATTGTGTCGTCCTGTAGATGAGCTGTAGTCATGCTTCCTGCGTACTTCGGCAGGGAAAAGTTAGTCACTTAAATTTGCTTCCTTCCAAGAACTGACACTCTTTTTAACAGATGCTCAGTTAATTCCAGCCTCAAATACTGGCAGAAATGTCTTTAGCTTTAAGATCTCAGAGATGGGTTCCTCTCTTTCCTGGTAAAAGTCAAGCCCAGTCAGGAGCTCCACATCGCGAACACGTGCAGAATGAGCCTGAAGTCTTTCTTCAACCCATTCAGAAGGTGACTTTTTTTCCTGCCAAAACAAACAAGAACAATATTCAAACACCTAAAAAGTGCTCTGTTATTTGATTGTAGTGGTGTTAGACAGTAAGTAGTGTTTGAACTCGTTTCATCCACTAATGGCTTCCGGTCTTTCAGTTTTTCTTAGACACCTTTGCAGCCTTGCATTTAGGGATCTCATTTAAACAGAATTCAAGTTAATATCCCCTCTCCCCATCTCCCCACAATGAATATAAAATAGAACAATATTGGGGGTTTCTTGATAAATTTTAGAAATAATTTATGATGATTTCTAAATTATAAAGACTACAAATTATTTATTTTGTTTATTTAGTCAACTCTTGAGTACCAAAAAGACCTCTGAGTGGTTGTGGATTATCCACACCACCAATATAGAGACACTCAGGTTGTTTCTAAACAGCACAGGCTTGCACCTGTCTGGAGCTATAATTTCAAAGTTATAAATAAAGTATATAAACACAATTTTATTGCTTTGAGGGTCAGCTCAAGTGTGCACAGTTTACTTATATGTAGGGCTACTCTGTAACACACACACTGAGGAGAAGAACTTTGTGTATTCCAGAGTTTACAGAACAGCACTCAGCTCAACAATACATATTACACTCTGATCCTTTATTTTATTTGCTGCAGAACATGAGATTTACACTCTTGGTGGTAAGAATAGATTTTATTTAACTCAGATACGAATTTCAACTGCAGAACCTTTGCTCTTCTTAGGTGAGAGCATTTCCAAGTCCTCTTATCAAACTTCCTTTCTTCTTTGCTTCCTATCAGATCATTAGTTTCCAGCTACAGCTACCTCTCCTGAACCTTCTTCTTCTTCTACTCATTGCTTTAAGTCTCAACTCACTCTCAACTCATGGCTAATGAATTAATTAAACACTTAGATTCCTGAAGATTCTACAGATGACAGGGTACCACTGAGAATCAGTTCACAAGGCCCAATGGCACAAAGGAGCATAGAACTATACTTACAGCACAGCTTTCAGTGTTGTCAGGTCGATGAGGAATGATAAAAGACAAAGCATCCAAGGAGCCTAAACAGTTTAGTGGTGTATAGGATTTGTTCTTGCAGCTGGTCAGAACCACAAAGTAATGAGTTGGGACAGGGATTTCTGAATCATTTACATGCCTAAAAACCAAACATAATAATGGGATTTATCTAGATACCAAGTATTAAAATGACAGATGTCATTACTATTTTATAGAACATACCTCAGAATAGATCTTTCACTACTATGTTACTTTATTTTATAAGTGAAATAAATACTTGACGGAATAGATAGCCTCCACTAGCCTTTGCCACAAGCAGCAATGCTGAAACCAACAGGATTGCTTACATGGTCAACACCCTATTTTGCCAAAGCCAAAATCCAGATCTCTACATCTGGAAAAGGCAGGGGAGAGCATTGTATTTGCCCTTCATTACATTAAGAATTTCAACCACACAAAACTGAACTGGAGAAGAGTTATCAGAAAATTATCTTCTGATTCCTTGCCAGCAAGAAAAGCCAGAATGATGACTTGTGGCTATGCTCTATAGAAACCAGCTTAGGACACCTTATTGAAAATGTCTTTGCAGCCCTTTTCTGGATGTTCTGTGAATACAGTCACTTTTGTGTGAAAATTTATGAGCAGCTGAAAGCCTCCCAGATTTGTTGTGCATGTTCAGTATTCAATAAAACAGCATCACTGAAATCATTATACTACTTTGTATGACTGACTAGCTATGCTGAATAAAACCTATTTATTCCAAACTGTAGACAACATTATGTGGTTGACTGGGTATTACAGCATTCCACTTGGAAGGAAGTTCTAGCTTCTCCTCCCTTCCACCCTCCTACTTCGTGGCAGAGCTGAGTTTCCCATTCTCAAACCAATTTTGACAGATGTGGTATTAAGTCTAGTCATGAATAAAACATTTTCAGTGACAGATTCAGCTGTACAAATTTCCCAGCACTTTTCTACTACATTACTGTCACAAAGCATTTTCTCTATATTTGGAACAATGAAAGTTGTTTGTTCTTAGTTCTGTTTTTTCCTATTTCTGTATGTATTCATTAAACTTAAATAATTGGTCTTTATCTTTTATATTTCTCTTTTATAGGTTTTTTAATGTAAATCTCCTCTTATTCCTGTTTCTATACACAGATGAATTTTTAAATCTATTTTGTTACGGTACCAGAGCTCACTGAAATGTACCTAGAACTTGTCATATCTCCAAGTGATTTGTGTGAGCCTTACCTACGTAGAGGCACCACTTGGGAATGTTAAATGTTACATTCCCAGTTACATAATTCAGTGAAGACAGCACAGAAATCTGATCTTTGATAAAATACAACACACGGGTGAGTGAGCACAACACGAAAGCGAGAAAATTATCCTCAAACACACCTTCTGCATACTTAGATGCTATACAGTCTCACAGTTTTTCTTTTGCAGAGGTCCAAAGATCTAGGCATAAGCCTGGAAAGATATCTGTCTCTATATGTGAATGTGTACATAGAAATACATGTAAATGCAAATCTTTATTCTTTTTACCTGGACTTCAGCTACTACAATATTGTATCTCTTTGGAAGAGTATTTGCTGATGTACGAGTAACGCTGGATGTAGTATTTTAAAGGAAATACTCCATTCTCCATGGTAGTTGTTTCTTGTTCTTTTTGAGTAGAACAAAAATTTTCCACATAATATGTGTGGAAATACAGTGGGATATAATGTGGAATTTGATTTATAGCTTTTTCATGTACTTACACTTTAATTTGATCAAGAGTATCAAAATGGCCATCATAATTGTAATCAAACACTGGTCCACTGATAACATTCACTCCATTCCTTTCTCTAGCATACTCCTGAAGAAGCACATTATGGAAATAGTCCCATATGACTGTCATTAAAAGAGAACATAAGCACATTTAATATAAATTTGAAGTTATTTCACCATTAAATAGAACACTCGCTATAGGTGAACAATTAAAAATTCCAAACTAAACTGCCTGTAAGATCAATTCTTTGTTTCACAAAATATGGATTTCATCAGAAGAGACATACTCTCTTTCACCATTGAAAGCAACACAGTGCAAGAAGTTCCATTGCACTACTGAAGATAATACATTTAGTCTATAAGATTAAACTACAATTCTGGAGCTGAGAGGTCATTCATTTCTGGCCTTTCCACTATCATCTGTAACTGTGCCAATCAGTAGGTACTGGGATAATAATTCCTTTCCCAGAGGAATATTTACCACCTGAGATTTAGTCTAACTCTACAGAATTCATGTCAAATATCACAAGGCAATTTGGCTTATTTCACACATGTAATTTGAGAAAACACAATTTGTAGGATAGAAACTAGTGAGATTATTCAAATATTTACACCTATCGTGTAAACAGCTAAAAAGAAAACAGATGGGGTTGTGGAGCTGAGGGTTTGATTACGGTCTAGAATGACTTTTTCTAAGTTCGAATCTCTTGTAGAGTTTTCCTTGGAGAAATGGATATTTTATAATGTCTTTGATTCACTTGAAAGATTATAGCCAGTTAGGTTTTCTGGGTATGTGCTTTTTACTTGACATGAGTGAATGAATAAATGATGTCCTAATACATTAGAAAGGTAGTGACATCATTGCTTTTCCTCCATTTTTTTCCTTAAACAAGTCCTCTCTCTATCCTTCGTCTAAGAAGATGAGCCTTGGCCTAAGAGTAAAATAGGAGAATATATAGTTGTAGAAAATTTCTTATAAAATATAATGAACAAATGTGAGTTGGACTGGATAGAAAGAGTTATTGTAGCTAACTGCACTAGTCTAGTAGAAACATCTATTTCTTGTTGAAGTAAATATGCAAAGATTATCTGGTTTGAGTTTCTGCTTGATAGAATAAGCACTATATGAGGACATTGTTTATAAACTTTGTCCTGTTTTCTCATGAGACCTTGCAAAAGGAAAGAAAAAGTGCCACTTTTATTCACTTTGACCACTTTAAGGAAAAAATTTGGGGAGAGTTTCACAGTTATCATTTCATGTTAGGACAACACACAAGAGGGGAAGAGAAAATTCAAAACTAAACAGATACATCTTAGTAGAGGTCAGATAAGACTACCAAAAAAAACAAAAAACCCCTCACGTCAGTGTACTTTGAAATTTCACACATCTACTTTTACAGTTTTAAAATATATTTGCACAAGAACTCAGTACACTGCAGGCTATGCATTAATGTTTTAAGTCCTTTTCATAGCTTTATCAAATCCAGAACCATAAATCCAGAAAATTAATCAATATTAATCAAAAGTTTGCATCTCACCTCTGAAAGCACTATACATGGGAACAATATTGCTGGTGAGTAAGGCATCATACTGTTCATCAGCAGATAAATTGAAGTCTATATAAAAGAACAAAGTATAAACCCGTGAAATACTACACAAAGATGAATTTGATTCATATGCCACTATAATTAGTGGGTACATGTAATTCAATTACATTTTACGTTGGAGTATGAGTGTGTCATCCTACTGCAAATTTATCTACAAATTTATTTGTGCAATCTGTTTAATAAATTATCAAATTTTACAATAGGAAATGAAACTTCATGCAGAGCATGACAGCCAATCACTCCCTTTATATTTTTCCAACCACTTTTCATCACATTCAAATTGTTTCAGTTTTTAAAGAAAAATTTAAATGTTCTAAACTGAAAAATTTTAGATACAAGTTCTGCTTTTGGTCAGTCTACAGACACTGGAAAGCTTTTTCTGCCCAACATGATGAACCAGAAGTTTGTTTTGGTGTTTGGGTATATGTTTAAATGTAAACCCACATCCAGCTGATTAAGACTTTCTAAGCTCTGGCTATAAAAAGAACTATACTCACTGGGAGGATAGAGGAAACTGCGGGTGAAGGTCAGCCCTTCTGGGTATTTGGAACAATTTTGGCTCTGAGCAACAGGGATTCTAACATCAGCCCGCAGACAGTCTGAAACAGTGGGAGGAAGAGATGTGTTTTCCTGTGAAAAAGGAAAAAAAAAAAAGTATTACACCCACAGCTGTGGCTAACCCATTGCTTTGTATGGTTTTAACTTTCTAGAACAGACTTCATTGAATGTTCTCCTATTTTCATAGTGAATCAGGTCAGTGCAAGTAACAGACACTGATGTTTTCTACCTAGTGTTCTTCCTCTAGTTCTGTTTTTAGTCAGTTCAGGGAAATCCTTATGCAGCGTGTAAAATTGTAGTAACGAAAGAGGGTTATACCTTAAGCAAAAGCAGGTGACAAGCTTGACTCATTTGTCACTTTTACATATTTCTGGAAACACAACCTGATGTCACATCCTACTGGAAAGCAGGTAGTATATAAAGATGACACTCACCTCATATTAGCATCAGATGACACCTTCTCCATAATAAGAGCCTGTTGAGACTTTTTAGTCTTTTGAAAACTAAATTGGTAAAAAAAGCTGCCTACAGTTAACTGGTTTTCATTAGGGTAATGCACTTCTGTAGTAAGCTGTAAGAGCAGATCTTTATTTCTATGATGAAATAAAAATAATCTTCGTTGAAACTTATAAGCCCTCTTATGGTTGTGTGATCCTTTACCCACACTGTGAAAACTTAGTAGGAAGTTGGCATAAAACTTTACAGAATAATAACATTCTAGCAAGATATATTTCATTAAAATAATTTCCCTATATTTGTACTGATAGAATAAAAGATCATGTTGATTTCAATTGCAGCTCTCTTAAGACAGAAGAATCAGTGTAAAAGTTCTTTCCTCAGGGCAACTTAGAAAAGAGGTCAAACTAAAGGGGGAATTATGTCCGTGAATGCCCTCTAGTTAACTGACCCTTAAAACTCAAGCAATTTATTCCAGAGCCACATATCCTCAGAGGTTCACTCAGCTATAATCACGCTTTTCAGAAAGTACAGAATGTAATAGAGAGCAGATAAACAGAACATGCAGAAATATGCATTAGTACAAACTCTCTCAGAGTTTTACAAAGGTTTGTTATTAGGAAAAAGATCATGATATTCATAGGGAAGCTTAAAAGCTTCTGATTTTAGAAATCACAGCCTACTTTTCCTCAGGACTGCAGTTGGAGCACTGCCTTGACAACTTATCCAGTTTGCAGAGCAGGCTTAATGGATCCAGCTTACCAGCAGCTTTTTTCTTCCCTAACTTTCATATCTCTCTCAGGTGGCCATTCCCATTTTTAAAAAAAATAAATAAGATTGCTGAAACTTAAGTGTTATCAAAGACATTTTTTTCTTTTTCACACAGTCACGTGATACCAATCAGTCCTTAAACAGGTTCCTGATCAATGAACCACATTTTCAATACATTGTATTACAAATTTAAGAGGAGTATGGATATTTGCTAACTTACAGGCTTATTCACAGTGTATGCAGTCCACATTGGCATCAAAATATCATAGCTGTATCCACTCACATACCGCTCGTGTGAAAGAAGGCAGTAGGTGTTTTTTGTTTGAAGAACTTTGGGTCTCCCATATGGCAAGTGATACGAGTTTGCCTTCTTTACTAGAATTCAAGCAAGAATTATTGATTCATTCTTCTATAATATTTTGGATGGAACAAAGATTTAAGAGAACAGAAAAAATCTAAAATAAAACATTAATAAATACAAATAAAACCAACAGTAAACGTGGGTATCTGTTTCTTTAAAGTCTTAGCTTCTGAGTATAATAAAAAAATTAGTAAATAAATTTTCATGTTATATTTAAGATGCACATGTCAATGTAGTATCGCAGACTTAGAAATTCTTGCTTCTTTGCAATTCCATACCAATACAAATCTTTTGAATTTTTCTTGCCAGTGAAGAGAAGTTCATGCCTTATTTGGTTAGGAATCATTCCAATGCTTCCTAAAACTTCCAGAAACCCCCTAAAAAAGCACACAGAATTATCTTTGGGAATTTTTTATCAGAGAAAGAAAAATTATGATCACAAAGTAGGGAAGAAGAGTTATGGCATAGCCTGGAAGTGCTCAGGCTTTCTCTAAAACCATTGAAACCTATGTTTTTTTCCAAAATTTTAGTGGGATTGAGATCTGGTTCCTATGCATGGATGTTGCTGTAACGATATCAATTATCATTTTTAAAAAAACACCGAGAGAATAGAGAAAAAAATAGTTATGCTTCAACTTTGCTTTCCTGCTTCATTATAATTTGTAATTAACATTGAAAAAATCCTCACTGAAACCAATAATATAAAATCTAAGCCAGGCATAGATTTAGAAATATTGCTATCCTGTTCATTTCTTGCCACTTACTTTCTTCTGTGGTGAGATTTAATCTTTCATTCAGTGCTGAAGCATCTAATATCTGTAAAATATAAGGGAATCATTCAAGATTAATCCATAGTTTTGGAAAATAAACAAATAAAGAAACAAAAAAAACCAAAACAACAAACCCAAAGAAAACATGACACATTTAACAAAAACGATTAAGAGATTCCAAAGCCTCTACTTACATGCTTGCATGTGCAGCCCAGATCTTCTATGGGAGTCAGATGGGTAACTGGACATGAAGAAGGGGATGATATTTCTTTTGCATGTGAAGGATTGTAAAAAGGCTTTTTTAAGAGGTGATTTAAGCTGCCATGTGTTCCATTGTTTGGTACTGGTATAATATGCAGCAAATCTGTTGAAACATTTGAAATTTGTGAAAATATTCTAAAGCTATTTTAGGGAAAAAATGGCATTTTAAAAAGTAATTGCTGATCCAATTCTAAACATATCCTATGCATTCATTCTAAATAGAGTAGAAATAGCTTGTTTGGTTATCTAAAGTATTATAGTAACTCCTACCATCACCTTGCAAGTTTTTAGGTATGAAGGTTCATTGCTATCTTCCACTGCATTGAGATTTGGTAATTATGTATTTGAGTACTGTTGATACAGTTTTATCCATTGCCACAGCATTCATAAAATTAGATGATTTAATGCCAAGTACAAATGTGACTTCAAATGCATTAAACAGTGAAGTTTACTAGCCTATTGCATTTGTGTGTGATGCCTTAATCCACATATTCTGAGGAATAAACTTGCTCAATCTGGGGTTGCAATTGTTAATCTTAAATTATGAGTAGGAGTAGTAACTCTTTAAAAGATTCTAATCCCAAAATTATTCCACAGGCACCATTTCAACAGCAAGCTCCTGTGGCAGGAGAGTTCTCTGATCCTTTAGTGGACTCCTGCAATCAGAAACATCCTTTAAAGCAGAACAGTTTCTGGCAGTTAATTTTTACCATTGTAAAGAAGACAAAAGAGCATGGCTTCAGTGTTTTGGGCGTTTTGCTTCTAAATTAATTGACTGAATTTTCAGTTACTCTTCTTTTAGCTCCTACAACACTGGTATTTGAAAATTCAATTGGTTTACCCTCTAAAGGACTGGATTGTTTCAACTCACCGCACATGAGGTTGTAAACCTCGATGTTTTCAAAAGCATCCACTTCTGTTTTGTCTTTAAAGCTTGGGCCATATGCTAAGAATATAGCCTAGATTGTAATAAAACAAAAGTTTCTACTTAAAGGAATAAAAATTCAAAACCAACATAGTTGCATTTCACAGAAACAGGGACAATGGAACAAAACATAGTCTTCACAGTCATGAAAGTCAAAATACAGGATTGTTCTGGTAAAGAAGGCAAATTTTTCCCATTACATATAATTCGAGGAAAAATACAAAACATAAATTAATTTCTCAGTATACTTTACCTAATGAATCAGGGGATGGGAGGGCTCCTTAATATTTTGATATATACTTTGCATAAGTTTGTATACGTTTGCTGTTTCAGATTCACACCTTTTTATGTTTCCATTGCAACTGCCAGTAACAAATGCCATTTCAACAAATGTAGTGTTACAACACCCACAGATCCTATCTAAAGGCTGATATTGACCCAGAAATACAAGCACTGCAAGCGAGTTGGGATTTGTCTGTTTTAATATATGCTGCATTCTCAAATGTTCCTCAAGAGGCTATTGGAAACTCCAGGGTATACAAGGAACACCAATGTGTTTATTCGATGCCACCTAGCACCAGACTGCTGGCCTGCCTGGGACTGGTCCACCACCCCAGGAAGAAGGAGCATTGGGATGCTGAGGGATCCTTGGGATGCTGAGGGATCCTTGGGTGGTGATACTCTTAT
This sequence comes from Phaethornis superciliosus, assembly GCA_023637945.1. Classification (NCBI taxonomy): domain Eukaryota; kingdom Metazoa; phylum Chordata; class Aves; order Apodiformes; family Trochilidae; genus Phaethornis; species Phaethornis superciliosus. The sequence goes on from JAJQWJ010000003.1 coordinate 59,546,311, forward strand.
CTCCTTCCTCTCTCTTCAACAGACTTGCCAGATCTTTACCAGGCCACTTCACATCACTGTCCACCAAATAAAACTTCCTATTTGCACTCAGCCCTTTGTGGCTGGACTTTATTCTTGTGGGATCCAAATAATAAGTTATATCAACCAGGGAGTGAATCATAACACGTGGCTAAAGCAAGGAGCAGGGAACTGCAGAGATGGATCCCAAGCTCGGCAGAGACCTGTATTAGTACCACCAAGAGTACAATGTACTGCTGAGCAGACCTTGCTGGATTCTGCAACTATTGTAGCAGAACACTCATGCTACTTACACTCTCACACTTATTTCTACTATGTTATGAGCCTCCTGAGCTGCCTGCCATAAGATACAGGAAATGTGACTAATCAGGACAATGATCTGTTCTAAAATGATATTATTTTCCCATAATAGAAAAGAAACTTCCATTTTAAATAGACCGCATTAAGACATTTTGCTCCCTTATACAGAAAGTCATGGTGCCACCAGCTTAAGACTGTCTGTGACCAAGGTATGTATCCATGTTAACTAGAATTTACCTTTTCTTTCCATATGAATATTCAGCACCATTCTGATCAGTATTTTGACATATTGGTTTAATATGGTTGTGAAGATCTGGGAGAATCTGAGCCTTAGGCAAAAAATATGGGACTAGTAGTGGAATGTTTGACATTACCCAAAGGTTCATATGACAGAAAGTACATGAGAAACCAAAAAGCTCAAGACCTCAAAGTATTTTCACTGTAAATGGAAGTGAAAATGAGATGAAACTGTGATACAGGCTGTACTAACATTGTACTAACATACAGGCTCTGCTAATGACTTTTTTTTGCTCTGACTATAGGACTAAGTCTTGTAAGATAAGCAGGGACAATGAAATTGTTTATTTGCACATATGGGTTTTCAGGTGCCTAACTGAACCTCCAGAGCCAATGGAGATTTTTCAGTCATTGCTTCAGCAGAAGAATGAAAGAATTCAGTACCCCATAGCTAAATATGGTATGCCCCATTTACTGTGGTCTATCTGACTCCATGGAGTTAAGGTGAGCCAAGACAAGTTTTACTACAAGATTCCAAGGAAGCAGGTCTCATACACATCAATGACAGGCAATATGCATATGTGGTCACAGTTTACGTGTCTGGGTGACACAGAATAAAAAACTATCATAAGTTCTGTACATTCTGATTCATGTAGCACATCATTATTTTCTATATAAGAAGGCGCAAGACTTGAATAAAAATCATCTTACCTCCATACTTTTAAATTCGTTGTTATAGCCATGGTTACCCCCATCACAAGATGTGTATTTTCTGTCCCTAAGGAAGAACCATCATAACATGAAAATAAAAATGGCACAAATACAACCAGTTCATAACTGTCATTATTAATCTCTGGATTCTGGATCATGTCTTAGAACTGAATCTGGCATAATATTGTAGTACTTTTTGCTCATCCAGTGTTCATTTTCATGAAAATGTTTTTCTCCTATAACAGATATTGCTACAGACAGAAATAAATTATCCTAGGTAGGTATTGACTGTACAGTGAATCAATGTTTTCAAAATAAATTGAAACAAATTGCTATTTTTGAACTGAAATCTTCACTTAGCTAACAAGTTTAAGAACTAGGGTAATCTGCTTAAGAAGAATTCAGTTATATTCTGTGGTATCTGCATTTTAATAGAAAATTTATAATGGAAGAACTCTGCCAGTAGCCTCTGTGGAACAACATAAATAAGATTGCAAAGGATTTTGCCTTACAAGACACTGCACTTTAATCATGGATGCTGCAGGGTGAATGAGAGATATGGACATGTGTGTGCTTTATAGAATTAATAACGTGTCAGAATTCCAAGTTGGCTCATGCTTCTCCTACTACAGTACTGTAGGTCAGTAAAAAGAGGTTTTGCACTGAGTTTTCTAAGTGTCAGGGCCAAGGCTTGTCTAAACTGCTCTTGACTTGGTCAGAGCTATTTTTTTATTGTTTATTTCTTATAGCAATTTTTTGCCATGACAAAGTTGTTATGTCTAATTTGTTATCTTATCAGCTTATCTTTGCACAGCAAAGACAGTTTTTATACAGAAAATGAACAGTTATGTGTAGAATGCAGACCCTAAGGCTAAAAAACGCACCAAGAGTTAAAAAAATAGAGCAACAATTGAGCAAATTTAGAGGTAAGAAAGAGAATAAAAAACATCTAACACATGTAGAATGCACCATATCTAGTAAACTGAGTTGTAATATTAACTTGCAGACCAGTGAAGAATGAGCAAGCTGTAGTGTTCACATACATAGAGGAAGGACCCTGTTCAGATTACAAAGTGAAAAAGAAACATAGACATCATATTCCTTTCTGAAGAAGGACTCATCTGAAGAAGGACTCATTATGCTGTTTACCAGCCATATCCACATATGAACTAGACTGAAATCACCAAGCTTAAGACCCTAAAGGGCAGTGGAATGGAAAAAGGCTAGATACTGGGAAGATTTTGCATAACAATTATAGTTGTTATTTTTTATAATTTTATGTATAGCATTCATTTCTTTATTTTGTTTTTCTTCCTCTTTTTTTTCTATAAAAATTTGATCTGGACTATGATTATTAGACTGTTAAGATTTGACATTCACTAACAATAACAATCTCAGTTTTATGTACAAGGTTTTCCCTCAGAGTAAGATTCTCAATGTAACAAACATGGAAATGTAACAAGCAGAGCAGGAAATGAGGCATCTGTGAAGGACATTAAAAGGATGAGAATGGGATTAAAAATGTAGCAGTCATAACATTATTTTACCTCACTGCTAGCCACTGCCGATCCACCAAAAGGTGAACTTTATCAATACGAATGTTGTTAGCATAGTGGAATCTCTTTGGCAAGTCAGGTGTCAGGTAAGGCTTGAAGTGCTGAGGAAATCTTTTACACTAGGCAAGAAGAAAGAGGCCAGTCAAGAGTTTTGCTCAGTATTAAAAATAAACCCATCATTCAAAATTATCACGAACATCTCAGTGATAGGAATGGAAGCACAAAGCACATTATTCACAGATAGCTTCTCAGGTAACCTGCAGATCTCATTTTTGGCTCAAGAAACAATAGAAGGAAAAGCAGCTTTTTTTGGAACTGTTTGAAAATACACCCCTATAATATGTATAGTGAGGTCAAAAATACTGTGGTAAAAGTACTCCTAAGGTTGAAAGACATTTAGTAGTAACGTTTAGTCCATACACTCACACTATCGCCATTGCTATCTAGTATAGATAGAGAGTAAGATTACACTGCAAAAGAAACTATCCTGGCAGTTTGTATTTGCCGTCTTCTATGATGCTACCATTCATTAAATAACAGAGAAAAAAAAGAATACATAATGTAGCACAGTGTAGGGTTTTTTTAACTAAAACATGCACGTGTACTCCCATGCTGTGTAAATTCCCTGTGCTCAGCTGTTAGCTAAAGCCTTAGCTTTTACATCCACAGTTAATGTGTTAATATAGCTGTTGTCTTAGCAGGCATGCTATGAATGAGTTTGGCCTAATGGTACTCATATAAAAATACTGCAAAGATTTAACTGCATATGGACATCAGGAGCCAGTCCAGCTGGCTGCAAGCATCATGGCAGTGTTTCAGAATTTTGCTCGTGATCAGGAACCCAGCAGTAGGACAAAACAGAACATGAAAATGCTGAGGGAAGAGCTGCTAGGAAGCTGAGTAAGCCACAGAAGCAGATGTGTTCTGTCACACAGGCAATATAATATATAACATCCTTGGAGTCTGATCCAACATCTTTGCATTTAAGTACTAGAATTATATACTCTGCACAGAATGACATTAACATGTGAATGGGAGTAAGTGTGCCTGGCAAGCCATCAAAGATGCATAGTGGAATCCAGGAACATGAAAAATAAGGATTCAGTGGTTTTCATAGTCCAGAAGTGGACATTATTCTACAAAGCATAGCTTAATTAAAGATAAAAGTAGAGAAAATCAACATACAATACTACTTTATGATTACTGATTAAAAATTAATATACAACACATATATCCCTTCTCTGCCTCAAACCCGTGTTCTAAGAACTTGAAAGGGACAAAATACATAAACTCTAGTTACTTATGAACTGAAAAGGAATGAGGAAGTGTCCTGATACCATGCTATTTCTTTAAGAAAAGTCTCATCTCCGTAACAAACAGAAGCTGCAGTTTCAACTGGGGCTCAAAACATGCAAATCATGCTATTCTGCTTAGACTAATGCACTTTGATATGACATGATCCACATCATACAATGGGGTAGAGATGTAACTCTCGAAAAGCTCCTTCTGCTATTCTGAATCATTGATATTGTATTACTCTCTGCCCTGGGTACTGGGGAATAAAGGACATGATCTTAAGTAGTCAGAATGAAGAAAAATTTGAACGAGCATGTTCACTGTTCTTTGGACTTCAGTGGCAGGCAAAAGCTACATATAATAATGCATAACTGAGATTACAGGAAGACCTCTAGTGGTAATTTACAAGAAATATACTCAGCTGAGGCAGCTGAGAATTTTTCCAAGCTGAGAGCATTTTTTCTAAAAGTATCAGAACATCCATCTATCACTTGGACTAGGAGTAGTCACAGAATAGAAAACAAACTGACAATGGCACAAAGAACTTTCTGCATGTGAAGTAAGCCACTTCTTCTCTTTCAAAGTGAAGTACAGAAAAGTCTTTTGCGCTGAACAAAGATCTCCCATGGCAACCCTGTATACATCATCTTTGAATAACTTTCAGAACTGCCTCCTATAGTGCACTGAAATGAAAAAACTATTTAAACTGGCACTGTAGTCTCAGTTTTTCACAAACTGTGCTTTTTGTTCAGATTCCACTATTAAGAGGAACTATGAGGAAAAATTATGAACATATTTACTTACTGTGAGGTTTTTAACAATTCCTTCTGAGTCAACTGTTAAAAAGAAAATATTAGTTAAAACGCATTCAAAGAGATGAAGGTTCAAAGCCTCAAGAGAAAAATTTAACATGCATTTTCTCTGTAAAATTGAATTTCTTTATTACTCTGTGAAAATTATGGCAACCACAAACTTCCACACATAGGAATGTTGTTACCAAGGGTAACTGAGTGTAAGTTTAGTAACCTGTGGAAGTACTTAGCACTTGGGGTACATTAAGACACCACTGCATTGAGACACAGAGCCACCATGGTGATGATTATCTAAACCAAAATCTGACACATAATCAGAACCAAGTTTTCTTCACCCACGTAATCCCTGTTTGAATTATAATCTTTTTTACATTGTACTGGACCTGTACATGAGCATTTTTATTCCACTTCCAGAAACAGTCCCAGAGAAAAATCCAATCTGTCTTAGCATTTTCACCTGCCACATTTTCAAAGAGTGACTTTAACCTTTTGACATTAGCATTCTAAACACCAAACCTGAGTACATTACAGGAGGAAAATTGCTTCAGAAAAAGTAAACCACTAGAGGAAATGAGTCAGCAATTATATGGAGATTAGGACTCATACAAAACTTCATTATTCTCTCTGTTTCTTACTCTGCTCCTGCCTTAGTTTTTCTTAGTTTTTCTTCTATTTAAAACTAGGAAGGTCTGCTCTGTTGTATAAATATTGTGTCTACAAATGTAAAACCAATTAGAAAGATAATGTACTAATGTAATAAATGTACAATGGGATCCCAGTTCTTATTTGATATCTGTAAGAGTACTTTGTGCATTCTAAAAACTCACTAAACAGAGCACTTCCATAGAGCACCTCTCTTCATTCTTCTCTCTGACACAGAAAGTTTTGGGGTTTTGTTGGTTTTTTGGGTTTTTTGGTTGGGTGGTATTTTTGGGGGTTGGTTGTTTTTTTTTTTTGGTGGGGTGTTGGTTTTTTTTCCAGTCTGGTAGTATAGTATCTATTCTGAGTCAGAATCAATCAGCTCACATCAGTTCAATTTTGTGTTCTTTTGGGATACTAGCTAGAGGGCTCAGCCAAGGGTTGGATCCCACTAAGCTAAGATTCAGAATCTGTAACTTTGTACACACTGTTAGAAGCGGTTCTGCTTCAAAAGGACTGACTCTGACAACATTGCACAAGAGATCTGTGAGGAGTAATACACTTACAAAAGACCTGAACTTCCAGTTCACAACAGTAAAACTGTATTTACTTCATCTTCCACTTGCCAAGAAAATGCAAATAGGAGCCTGCAACAAGCTGTTGTAACTTTCAGTTTCACCTAGAGGGGTTATTGCTGCTCAAAAAACGAAAAAACAAACAAAAACCAACCAACCAAACCAACCAACAAACAAAAAATAAAAATTAAAAAAAAAAAAAAACCAAAACCAACAGACAGAAAGCTGTTCATTGTGCTGATAAATAATTTTCCCTGTATATTTATTTATCTGCTTTTTTGTCTACTTATTTATTTCCTGTTATATTGATTGTGAAGTCCCAGGATTGGTCCGCACTTACAATCAAAATAGTCCTTTGGAACATTCATTGCTCGTATGCGAGCTGCGGGCCCCTGATACATGTAGAAATCAATCTGTTTGAAGTAATTAGTCATATATTCCAACTGGCTGCAGTAGGTCCTCTCCATCCCTAAAGGATAATACAGAAACAGTTGGCTTTATGTGCAATATATGGCAAGGAAGAGAAAGTGAATTATCAAATAGGTTAAAAGTAGTAAGCATTCATATTACACAGAGGAAGAAAATAATGGCTAAGTAAAATTTGGATTGAAAAAAAGAACTAGAAACATTACCATGATCAGCTACAACAATGAGGTTTACACATTTGTGCAGGTTTCTTTGCTTAAGTCCATCCATTAGCATCCCCAGTGCTTGATCAGCTCGCTGTAAGGCTTTTATTACCTGTGGGATAACCCAGCTTCATTAGATTTTTTCTTTCTGATTTGAAGTTTTCATTTAAATGCAATCACCAAAGTCTGAGAAAAGTGAGCTTTGCTGCCAGTTTTCAGGTTCTTAATACCACATCTTCTTTTCTTCTTCCATTACTGTTAAAATACAAATGTGCAGAGTCTAATACTCTACAACAGAACATGAAACTTAGAAAAATCACAATTAATGGTTTTCTACTACCTGAGAACATTTGAGCTTTGAAGTATACTTTTTGAAAGAAAAAAATAACACATGCCAATCAAATTTGATCCTCACTCCTGATTTTATACAAATTACTAGATCTATAAAATAAATATGATTTTTGTTGTGGTACAAACATGTCATTGTATTAACAAGAAGCAGCATTTAAAAAATATTTACAGATATGTATTAGCTGTAACTCCAGCATAGGCTTCAAGAAGGCACAGTGCCCTTCTCTCATATATAGAGGAAAACACTGACCGCCACTGAAACCATATGGGACAAATCCAGCACAACCCACCCCACAGCCATTCACAGAGGATGGCATCTTCCAGATGGTGCAGCTGACTTGCAGTTTTCCTTCAAGTCCTATAGCAAGGATGACACCCAATGGAGACCCAGGACACCATGTCTGAGCACTGGAGCCCTTCTTTCCCAAACTCTGCTGCACCCTCTTGAACATTTTGCATGCATGGACAATCTACACATACACTAACGGGTTTTGAAGGTTTTTATATACAAAGAGAAGTGGTAGCTCCCTTTCTAGCTAGGGAGCCTAAACCATCCCACAAAGATCAGTTCTTCTCCCCTTTTTCACTACAACAAGGCCTGTTGCTGCAGACCATTTTTAAGCAACATTCCAGGAAGGAGCTGATATTGTAAGTCCTAAGCTCCTTAAAGACTGAACTTTTTGCCTGCATGAAAGTAAAAATATAATATTTTTGGATTACAAATTAGCAAACATTGAAGTACAGTGTTAGAAATAAATAAAAGAGAGTTCTGAGAATTTGCCAGGCTGCAAGCTTCCAAGTATCTCTTGGCAACTAAATTTAAGTTACATCTAAATAAAACCATTAAAATAGAGATGATCTGAAATTATTTCTGCCAGTCTGTGAGATTTACAGAAATTTTGATTGACACACAGTGTTGGAACATAACATTGGGCTCAACCACCAGCAAAAGTTCATAATAAAAACTCACAGAACTGCCATGGTAATTTTTTATCCACTATATCCACAATTTTATAAATTGGTTTAGTTCATAGTAGAGCACCATTTTTGCTGCAATTTAGTCTAAGAAAAAACACAAAAACTACTTACACCAGCACTAACTGGTCCAAAATCATGCCCAGAATGATCTGGTTCTTCAATATATAAAGTGTAAAAATCAGGCCTAGAGTTGGAAAGAAAAAGAGTGGAATATTATGAGAATTTGGAGACAGCATTTCAAAAAAGTCCTTCCATTAAAAAAATAAATGAATCCCTGCAACTTTAAAAGCAATTCATAAATTAACTTCTTAAAACTTAGTAATATTCCATACAGCAACTGTTGTAATTCTACTTCCTCTGAGTTCTGTAATTAATCAACATGGACTATGTAAAGTTACATTTTCAGGAAAAAAGTCTCCAGTGTATTAAATTAGTATAGAGAAATCACTCAGATCTCAGAATACAAAGGAAGCTGTTCATTTTTGAGATCTAAAATGGAACTACCACTCTTCCTGATTAAGCAGTGAGGCTCTAGAGAATACCTCCTAATTGCAGATATATCAGGAATTTCATAATAAATTATTATTAAAAAGATTTTACTTATTAATATGTCACAAAGTTGAGCATCACAGGCAGTACTGACATCTACTTTTCGTCTTGAAATACAGCCTGAAATTGTTTGGGGTTTTTTTCGTAATAAATAAGTCAGTTTAGTAGACATTATTTAGATATTTAACCTTTTTTGTGCAATATCCTTCATATAAAATATTTTATTCATAAGCTTAAACAAGACACTGAATATTCTATGTTTCCTCTAGGCCATGCACCAAAAAAAAAGATGCAACAATAAACCAAAACTCACACAACCATACAGTCCATTCAGATATATGTACAGCTTTCAATCCTTTTTAACTACAATATTATCCTGAAAATTATTTGCTATACTTATAGAATCAGCTTATGTTCAGCACATTATAATTTGAAAGGGTGAGGAATACTCCATGTATCACACACACCAATAGAAATTTCAGTTGATAAGCCTTAAAACCTTACTAAGATACAGTCGCACTAACCAGCCAGATTATTACTAAGTGTTACCTCTCAGATTGAGTATAATCAAGCCACTTCAGTATTCCTGAAATTCTCTGTTCAAATGCAACTGAACTGGGAAAAGAAAAAAAAAAAAAAAAAGACTTTTTCAAGAATTATGCATTTTAACAAGGTTGCAGCAACTATTTTTGTCTTCATTTTTGTTTGAATGTAGCTCACATTTAATGGCAAATTAGGCAGATCCTGATTTTGCAAACACAAACATGATGTTGGTGGGAATACTCATATATAATTAAATACATTAAAAAATAAATTAAAAAAAAAATATTTCAAGTTTAGAGCATAAATCTGAAGTAAAGTCAGAATGAATTTCATTCTTTCCAGCATGTATAAACCTTTGACCTTTGTATTTTACAAGCAAGTAATTTTTCCCAAGAAAAATCATTGTGAGGTCATTCTTGGTGTCATATGAAGGAATTCACCTATTAATAGCTTTGCTTTCTATCAAAGTTCTGGAGAAGCTTTAGGTTAGTGACCTACAGTACTTTGGTGTTTTCTGAGTACCCATTCTACACATTCCTGCAAAACTTTTACTGTCTATAGGGACTTACAGTCACATATTTGCTTTAGATTATCTTTGTAAATGTGAAGAATGATATTAGATTTACTGAAATAATAATAATGAAAATTTGATGTAGTCTACTAATATCAATGCCTTCCACAAGTAACTGGACAAAATATACCGAACTATGGTTCTGCAGAAGTGCACACATTATCATACAGCAAGCAAGACTAAAGGGAATTGATCTAGAACTCATCTTCCTTCAGTATTTTCCCTATCCAGCATCCTGTCTTCAATTACTTTCTGCCTGCTATATCCTCTTGCCATAGCTTCCAAGTTTATGTTCATTATCTCAAGGTATAGATTATCTGAAAGCTTATTCTCAAGTACAAGTACTTCTACAGGGCTGTACAGTATGTGTAGATTTTCCATGTGGTTATCTGTGGTCAGCAGTTGGTTGACACTTCCAGAACTGTTTAGGAGAGGACAATATACAGTACCCTTTGAAATTAACATTGTGAATCTCTGAAATGGTTTTGAAAATTTCGACTACTATAGGTAGTTTGATGACAAAACCTGGGTGATGTGCCATAGAACTTATCTCTCAGACTTCTTTAGAAATCTTGTAAGTTAAAAATCTTTTCTTTCATCTCCTTCAACTGTCATTTGGATTTTTGAAAAAATTTACAGGAATTTACTACAAGCCCTAAAAAACTTACCCGTTGTATATCTGGTACAAGGTGGGGTATGTTCCATTAATTGGAACATCAGAGCCTGGCCAAAAGAATGCACCTGCTTTCAAATTTTGGTACATAGCTGTCAGCCAGACCTATGGGTAAAGATACAAACAAATTATTTTATGGTATTTATACCACTGGAGGACCTCAGATCACCAAAGTAGCACATTATTGAATCAGAAATATGTTGCAAGCATGCATTTTTCTTTCTGCTTTAACACATCACACAGTTGCTTGATGACCCCATCTGATTTAAATTTTGTTTTCTATGTACACATTTTGAAGAAAATTTAGTATCATGGAAGCCGTTTTTTGGGTTTTCTCATCCTCACAGTGTTTAAGAGACATTTGGACAATGCCCTTAATAACTAACTTCTGGTCAGCCTCGAAGTGGTCAAGCAGTTGGACTATTCCATTGTTATAGGTCCTTTCTAACTGAAATTACTCTGTTCAAGTTACATGGTCTCATTATAAGAGGGCATATTTTTATTCTTCTCAAGAGTACATCTGTGGTTCTGTTACAAACCTGACAGAATCCTTCATGAAACAATAGTACCCAAACCTGGGTACTTGAATATACTATAAACATGACTACACAGCACACACATATATGTCTATATGTATGCACACACATAAAAAAATATATAAACGTATATTAAGTAGATATAGCATTTTAAATGTGTGTATTTTTTATATTTTTGTAACATTATTACAGCTTGATATTTCTAGTATACGAGTCATATTAATCATAGCCATAGGGATAATCATGATGGGAGGTTTTTAAGAAATGTGCCACACTTACATGTATGAGTTCATTTTGCTGGAATTAAACTCTTTGCTAGTTCCTTCCTTGCTTTGACTTTGTAAGTGCATTTTTAATTGTGTATAATTTGAAAGGAGAATTTCAGATTTCATATTGTAGATAGTTTTCAAATATAAACAACAACAAAAAACCACAATAAAACCATACGAAAAATTTACTGTGCCTTCCTGTGGCAAGAGTTCCGTTCCAATACTAGCCAAAATATTTAAGTCTTTTTTACTAGCAGACACATTAAATGAACTTTTTAAGTTGCAGTTAACATTTTAAGAGGTCTTTTACTTTCATAAACAGCAAACTATTTTGTAAGCAAGCTATAATATGAAGCCTGCAGCATTTTTAGTACATACCACAAATACATCACACAGCTTTCCAATTTATTTCTTTTTGTTTTGTTTTATAATATGGCACATGAACCACTGTAGACAAAGGAATGCCATGTTGAGAAATAAACTTACTGGCTCCCCTTTCCACCATGAAGGATTGTACATTTCCTTACTCGAAAGTGAGAAATGCTTGTTCAAGTATACATCATACATGTTGTTATCAATAATACCATGAGATTCTGGATACAATCCCTGCAAAATTAGAATAATAATTAAAAAAAAAAGATTAATCTTGAAATCAAATGGAGCCTGAACTATGTTGCAATGCACATTATTGCAGTGCTGCAACTACTTTTAAGGCTGTTTTTTCACAGAAACAGAACATGCTTTCCTAACTGAGATCATCAGATTCCAATTAATGAATTAATTCAACATGCCTGTCAAATTCCCTTGAGTTTCCCTCATTTCTCCCCAGCCCAATTAATACCTGATGCACTACAGATTAAGTATCTTTTATTATGTTTGTCGTGTGGCTCTGCATTATCTGTGAAACCCATCCTAACACACACTCTCATCAAATGGCTGTGTCCTTACTCATAGTCTCTGGTATTCAGTTGGACTGACAGAGACCAAGAATCCCCAGTTCAGAGGCCAGAATCAGCCAACATACGTATACAGAGCCACACAGATCATGCCTGCATGAACTATCTCAGCAAATCTCTCTCTTACTCATATGACTTGAGTTCCCCTGTCCCACAAAAAGCCTGGCACCACAAAATCCTTTCTATGTTGTCCAGATAATGAAAAGGAAAAAATAACAAATTCTCACTTACTGTGACAAGAGTATAGTGGTTTGGAAAGGTTTTTGTAGGGTAAACAGCTCTCATGTACTTTGAATGTGTGCCACATGTTTCTGCAACAGATCATTGAATTAATATAAATTTGCTGATATTTTTTTCAAATGAAAACACTCTTAAAAAGAAAAAAAAAATTTACCACAGACAGTTGTTGTGGTATTAGGGAGGAAATGTGACTCCAAATTACGACACATATGTTTTGGTGTCTCTCTGTGAACATCCTGACCTAGAGTGAAAACCACCTCAGGTGTTCTACTTTTATCTCCAAACACTGCATCACTTTTCAGCAATCTAAGGCTCTCACCACCATTGGACATTTGTAATATCTAAGCCCACTGCACAAGAAGCCAGCTTTTCACACTGCTTCAAGTTCAGGTTTCTGGTACCCTCATTATCAACAAAAGAAAGATTGTTGACCATTCAGTGAACATAGTATTTTGTAACATCCATGTGAAGTTTTCAGATGACCACAGTAGAAACAGAATATGGTATACTCATAACAGATAGGAACACTGTCAATTTAGACTATTACTACTGAGAAGAGATGAATGATGAATATATGTGCAGACTTTTGGTCTAGGTACAAGGAACCTTGAGAGCTGAGCTCTGAAATATTCGGGAAACTTTAGTGAAGTAGTGTATTAATGGGTGGCAGTTTTAGTACTCTTTACAGCACATGCTAAAGATCTTCAGCTTCCTCTCATTCTGCCAATATTCAGAAATACAGGGAAACTGTTACTTGAACCTTACTGAAATTATATCAGTACCTTAAATTATACTGGTATGTAAATTACATTGCATTTAAGTCCAATATGTGCTTTTAAATATGTAATATTCTTTTCATGTTCTATGCAGATTCTCTTCATATTCTACTTCAATGATGATCTCCTTATCAGCTAAATATTTTTATGACATACAGAGAATGCAGGAAATCCTTCTCTGGAACTTTTTTTACTCTTAACCCATATTTGAACGTATATTTCAAACTATGTATTTAATAAAAAGCTGCTGACAAAATTAGAGGCCTTGTTAAAAGAAAGTCATGCTTGTTGTGCACACAAATACAATAATTAATGTAGGACATATAATAATTAAAATATATAACTATTAGAGAGACCTGATTTGTCATTTTCTTATTGTGGAGCAACACATACATATGGCAGAAGCAAAAAGGGACTGGAGAAATTGCATGCATACTGCTAAAGTTAATAGTCAAGTCACTTACTGAGTTTTTCAATATTTGGCAGCAAAGAACTCCAAGTTTGTAAGTATTCTGCTCTAAACCCATCCATTGAAAACAGGATTAGTGGTGGCAAATCAAACCTACAGGAAAATATCAGTTTCTCATCACAAAGGAGTTTTCAGAGTGGGTGACATGTTAATATCTTTAACAATATAAATTCTTCTTTTAAAAGCAGGATCCATAATTCCCATGTATTTCCCAGAATTAACATTATAGTATGAGGTAAACAACAGCATTTTAACAGCAAATACAAAATCCTCCTGAAAAACAAAACATACCAAAACAAACCAAAGAACACAGTGGAAGAATAAAGCACAAGCTACTCACTATATATAGAACCTAGAAAAAGAAATAGGGTTTTGTTAATCTTTTAATTACAAATATTTAGTTACAAATACACACACACAAAAATACAAATGCTGCAGACTAGCATTCAAATACAAGCCCAGACTATTAAAGAGCCAAAGTACCTCTGTATTTAGTGATGAATAGTTGAATTCTGTCACTTGTTTGTTAGTGTTAAAATATCTTTCAGGGCAGCTGCCCAAGGACTGTAGAAGTACAGCAGTCACCCAGCAAGCACTTAAGTTCAATTGCCTGCAGTGCTGGGAAAGTGGTTTGTGCTAACCCCTTACCTCACCACATTTCCTTTGTGAAGACATCACTAAGCACTCCATGTCCTTGGTGTATTATATCTTTCAAGTTCCCCAGCTTTCAGGGAGCAGGAGAACACTTCTTTGCCTCAAGGCCCCTGACAAACTAAACTCAAAGCTACGAAAGGTATACAGCAGCTGCTACTGGGGAAGAAAATTACTGAAAAAAAAACCAGTTACCAATGACTGACTCCACGACATTTTATTTTTTTTTTGAGTAATACTTTGAGTGATAACAAGTTTTAAAAACTGTATATTCACACAAGGTGGCAATCACTGTCTCAATTTTCTTTTCTTTCACAGTGGTCTTTCCAGAACACAGAAGTACACTGGCATCAACAGTTTGTATAAAAGCAGTTTGTGTAAAACAGCTTCCTGATATGAATCTGAAATGGAACTGTATATAGTAATGCTGTTTACAACACTTAAAGAAACCCTCCTCCACTAGCTTCCAAGCTCTAGCCTATGAAACTGTGATAGCTCAGCAAGTTATTTGTTAACCCATAAAGAGGCCACAATACTAAAGGTTTTATTGTTACAATTTTACTGTTTACTGCCACTTTAGTGGCAGTAAAATAGATAGAATAGTGGATAACATCAGAAATACCATAAGTGAACCAGAAAATAATCTGTTTTAATTTGAGAACAATTATTAAACTGTGTTTCTGCCTAGCCTCTGCCTTTGATTCTGCAATACTGCACAAACAGCAAAATACCTGCAGGTGGACATCAGAATTAGCATGTTTCAGTGCTTGTAGATACATGGCTACTTTCATAGTTTCCTTTTCAGATCACCTTTCTTCCCACAGATAATTCAAGTTAAAAAAAGCAACAACCCTGTCACTTAGATAAAGAATTGCAATCACAGATTTTAAAAAGTTATTATGGCTTGCATAAGGTGATTTTTCAGAATTATCACAGATACAGTATTGTAACGTAAAATGGACTATGAACAATTCATTATATGTGAACTTGAGATAACTCTAGCAATTTTTCCAGGTCTTTGCAAATTGACTTTCAGTCTGGATTTGAACTCCTGCACTCTGCTCTAAACTGTAAATGATAAATGAATGTACAACAAATTGACAAAGGTTTTAGGAAAACATTTCTAGCCACAAACTTATTTTATGTAATATTCCACAGGGTAGGAATCTTATTCTCAGTAATCATTAAAACCTCATGAAGACCTGCTTCAGGCCACTGGATAAGTTCTGACCTTTACAATGATTTTATTTGCTCAGAAGACAAAATTATTTTATCCTACCCAGCTGGACACTGAGGAGTTTCATGTGATATGCATGGTTCTTCCACCCATGGTATTTCACCTAGAGGAAAATTGAAAATACTGAGTCAGCATCCAAAAACATAAAAAAAAATGAAGAAGTTTCCTGGTTGGTCTTTTTAGAGTTATTCCTGGTAATTTTTCTGCTTTAATACAGAATTATAGAAATTTAGGGCTGAAGATACCTTTAGAAATCCTTTAGTGAAACCCATTAGACCTTCAAACCCCCAAAGGGCTAACGCTTACAATTTTAAGTTAAAACCAAAGCACATATACTATACAGACAAGCAAACATACAAAACACATTAGAAACCACTATGAAACCTTAGTCTAAGTTTTAGCTGTTTTAAAATGGAAAACATTTAAACTGTATCCTACCCACACTGGATTACCGCCTCCTTTTATTTTTGCAGCCACTGGTATACCCTTCAGGTATCATTCCCTGTAGTCTGATTTTACCAGTGCTATTCTTTATGTAATTCAGAAATAAGTAAAACTTTAGAAAACCAAACTGAAAATTAATTACTTTCAAAAAAAAAAAAAAAAAAAAAAAAAAGGAAATTTTAAATTAGAGATTGTTACTACATATGTACTTTGGGTTGCATGAAGTCTGGAGCAGGAAATTTGTGTCCATGTATTTTTGAAAAACAAGAAAAGAAACAACTCAAAACATCCAGATCGTGCATTCTGCTACAATATTCAAAATCTCTCTTTCTTATGAATGATACATGTTCATATTCTCCAGAAACCATATTTTTCCCAGTCAAAAATACCAAAATCTTCACTTCCAAACATCTTAGTTCTCAGAAACACCATTGTAAGACTCTAATCTTGAGAAATGAATGCGTCTACCTTTATATTTGTCATGTTTGCACATGCAATAATTCCACAGAAAAATTTATATAACCATATATTTGACTTTCAATTTACCTTTGCAAACAGTGTTGTAATTTACACAACAGTCTTTTTTCTCCAAGCAGTCATCAGAACAAGAACAGTAACTTCCCGGTATCCGTGTCTCACCACAGCGGAAATTAGTGCACTTCCAAGATCGGGCTGAAAATTGAAAGAAAAAGATTATGATTCAGTTCACTGAACCTGACATGGTTATATGCAAACTCTTTGGTGTGGAAATCCCCTGAACAGGTAAAGAAAAAAGACAAAGTGTTTTTGTTAAATTATAATTTAAGTGTCCTGCTTGAGTGGCTTTAGAAGTTTCAACTGAAGGGAAAACTCAAGGTTTCTTTTAACACATAAAGCCTGTTTCTGTGGGCATTGAATGGGAATATAAAGTCATAGAATAATTTATCTTACAAAGATGTCCCCAAAATCACTGTATTCAATGCTTTCCATCCTTCCAGAAAGATTACAAAAGAAATTTTAAAAATCAATCATATTTTTCCTACAGAAAAGGAAGAGAAAGAGAAGAAAACAGATCTTTTTCCTGCTCTTGTACATGATTCCCAGCAGACAGAAAAAAAAAATTAAAAAATTACTAAATAAAAAAAAAGTGAGATGTTAGAGTTGAGGTGAGCAGAAAAAGTGATAAGGATTAAAAACATCCAAGTAGCTGCTGGGAGAGTAGAGAGACACTGGAGATGACTTTGCCCTGGAAGAGGAGTGCACTCCTCTGACTCCAGGCCCCACTGAGGCTGAGTGTGCCCAGCCTGGAATCCCCCCTTTGTTTTCAAATATACAAGAGGTGCTGGCACAGTGGCATCATCTCAGGGCCCCTGGTCAAAAATAATCTACATTTTCCACTCACTCTCATCCACAGATTTATCTGGGCCAGGAAATACGCACTGCAAACACTTTTGTTACACACAGGGACAAAAAGACAGGGACCTGACTTCAGAAAGACACGGAAGCAATTTGTGTCCTGCCAAGCCAGCAAGTGATAGAATCATAGAATAGAATCATAGAATTGGCTGGGTTGGAAGGGACCTCAGAGATCATCAAGTCCAACCCTTGATCCACTACTGCTGTGGTTACCAGCCCATGGCACTGAGTGCCACATCCAGTCTCTTTTTAAATATCTCCAGGGATGGAGAATCAATTACTTCCCTGGGCAGCCCATTCCAGTGTCTGATCACCCTCTCCATAAAGAAATTCTTTCTAATATCCAACCTAAACCTCCCCTGGCACAGCTTGAGACCATGCCCTCTTGTCTTGCTGATAGTTGACCCCCTAACCACTTGAATGCAGGGGCAGCTCCACACCACCACATCCTTCCCTCCCCAGGGGAATGGAACACAACTCCTATATATCTGTGTAACGTGAGGATTTTATCCTGTCTGTAATACAGGACTTTTTTTGTGAGAAAAAAACAAAACAAAACAAAACAAACAAAAAAAATACAAAAAAACCCCATCACACCCCAGAAACCAGTGAACATTGGCTGTAGAGGAACATACTTGGCTCCACGCAGGCATCCTGGTAGTCCCAGCAGCAATCCTGACGCCCCTCGCAGCCGCCGTCGCACCCGCAGCCCCGCACCCCGTCCCTCTGGGGCTCAGTGCACTTGTGCCTGCAGCTGACTGTAAGAAGACAGTGAAACCCAGTGCTCAGAGAACCCTCTTCCAGACAGGTCACTCAAATGGATCAGACACAAGCTACAGGGAGGAATGTTCCGTCTTATCCCATTTGCTAGGCCCATGGTATTATGGATCTCAGAGTATTTCATGAATAGGGTTAGGAATATGGAAGAGACTGAGCTTCCTTGAGCTCATCCAGCGTGAGATTACTATTGTTTCGACTCTAAAGGAAGTGTTCTATTTACCTCACTATGTGGTATGTTTATTTGTTTGTTTTCATCCACCTTGACCCCCTCACATCAAAATGCTACTTTATATTCCTAACGAAAAAAATAACATCCTACCAAAGAAAAGCATTATCCCTTTTTTACTATAGCTTAACAGAAAATGACGTTTTCAGAGAAAATTCATAATCAGTTTTAAGATTAGCCATCTGAACTATAACAAGTGTAGCCAAAGCATGCATCCCAAAGGTGGCCCAATGATACATCTCCTACAAAACATTGCTTAAGTAAATGCAAGGTATTATATGTAGCAAGATTACTCCTAGCTCAAATTTCTTAAAAGCATTATTAAGATAAAATTTCCGAGCCTGTTGTAAACAAGGTTTAATAGTTCTGAAAAGCAAGACCCTCAGGGGGTTAGGATAGCTTTTTCATGTATAACTTATATGTGCACAAATTTTTAACAACTCAATTAAAAAATACAAGAACTTTATTTTGACAGTTGGCAGGTTTTTGCAGAGAATTCACATTACACTATAAAAGAGCCTCTGCTGAAGGCCTTTACCACATTTAGCCTCAGCAGTAATTATGCTGAAATTATCACAAACATACCTTGCTCCTGTCCTCCATGGTTCAGTCCTAGTCCTAAACATAGTCCCAGGGATACAACCAAGGCACAGAACAGAACCTGCCACACAGATACAGGAAAATTGAAGTTCAAAAATATGGTTAACTGCTATGTTTATTAGAAATTAACTAATGATTTAAAATTATATTTAATTATTAACTCATTATTTCTAATGAGCATATCATCACTTGGAACTTTTTCATCAAAAAATGTGAGACATTCTGAGCCTGAGGACAGGAGAGGCTCAAGAGTGATTATCTTGTGAACTGCTTAAAATTAAAAGCCAAAGCCTACATATTGCACTGTTACCTATGCGGGAACTCTTTGCTGAGAAACAGGAAGAAGGAACTAATGTATTTACCTGTTTTAAAAATTCTTAATCTGTGTAAAGAGAAGCTAATCCCTTTTATTTGGCTTCTGTATTTTTGTGAAATGCTCATGGGGATTTCCTAAAATACTCAGCTGGATTGAGACTGCAAGCATGAAATTTTCATCCACATGCCAGTTTCTCACAAGTCACCATGTGAATGAAGCTAAAGGAAATTGGAAAGAGACAAACTACCCAAGGAAACACTGTCACAGAAAGCAGCATATTGCTTCAGAGACTGGGGAAGAGCTGAAGAAGCCTCTTCAGTTTAACAGACACTCAAGATGAATGGCAATGTTTGCTGGCTGAATGGTGCAGTGAAAAGTGACCACCCTCTCAGAGTATTTCATAGCGCATGAACTTGCCTATTAACTAATGAAACGATGGGAAAGAAAATGCATATCACAGCAAATCATCATGAGCCATCTCAGTTTGCTTCCCATTTTTGCCTCAAAGCCTTATTTTGATTCCTGACAGTCCCAAGGACCACTGGGCACTATCAAATACTAAGATTCAAAATAAAGCAAAAATAAGAAACACTCTCATGACCAAAATTACTGTAATGGAACCTCTCAACTGAGAGCACAGCAACTACAAGGAGCTGAATAAAACTCTGGAAATGCATAGAATATAACCAAGTGCACATATGCTATCCTGTTACTTTTTACCCATCCCTGCTCACACAAACACCCTACACTTTTTGTGACTGCCCATCCTGTGTTGCAGGGAGAGCTTCCCACTTCACACCACAGGTGCAGGTCTAACAATCTGGCCATGGAGCACCTCCAGGCCAGAATAATCCAAGCACGCATGGTTCATTCCAGGAAGATCCAGGCACTCAAGCCAGAAAGTCAGGAGTATGGCACACTCCCCACTAGCCCTATAAAAGGGACAACAAGGATATTTAACTGTGGGTCTGGTGCAGCACATACCTCTTCATCTGAATAAATACACATAGTATCTGAATAGAACCCACACTTTCTCCTCCTGCTGCTACGCTCCCTGCTCAAAAATTTCTTATTTCTCCTTTGCTGTCCACTTTCTCCAGCCTCATGACACTGATTTTTTTCTGAAGAAACACCAAACATCAGCAACACCAAAGTTTCTCCTTGCACACGTTCTCTCTCAGAGCTTTCTTCCTGCTGCTCAGTCCCTGGTTTTTGTGCAGAAGAAATACCCCAAAAGCAGGAATGGAAATAGAATTGAAGAGAGAAGTGGGTAAGAGAGACAGATGGGATAAGCATGCTTGGAAAATTAACCAAAGAGGCACAAATGATGAAATCTTTTGAAGAGACATCCCAGGTATGAAGGCAGCTGTTTAATCCTACATCCAGACAGCAAGGACGGAGAATTAGGGGGAGCAATTGGGCCAGAGCAGCAGCCACTCTTTCAGGGCAGGCAGAGTAACCAAGAGTGACCAAGCAGGTCTTCTTTCACCATTACAGACCAGCCCAGTCACCAGGACATGCACTCTTCACCTTAAAATTTACTATGGCTTTACTTTTAATTTTCGTTAAAATTCACGTGTAATTAAAATAAATAGATTATACTATATTAAAAGTGCAGTTGTTAAATCAGCAAACATTTCCACTGCTGCAAGCAATGAGGAAGCTGTATCCAAAACTTACAGAAGATATACAGATGAAATACTGCATTTAAGAGCATTTACATCATTTACATCATTTACAATCATCCTTAAGGTGAAATAACACTGAAAGCACCTTTCCAAATCCTCAGACTTTCTACTTAACTTCTATGTCTAGATACAGGACTATGGCTATTTATTAATTTAAAAATTGTTCCTAATGCATATGCTGTCTTCTTGAGAACTTACTAAACAGTCTGACTGCTGCTTGTGAGTAGACAATTCTCTGCCTAAGCTTTAATGAAAGAGTTGCCAAAGAAGTACTTCATGTATGTAGTTTGTCAAAGATGTACATATATGATGTAGCATATTAACAGTTTAAACCTCCAATATTTAGATTAATTTTTTTCACATAGGCATGCATTTGAAAACTAGTGTATTTGAAAGAACAAGGAGCTTTTAGGACACTTAAATTTCTCACTTTACTCTTCCAAGTAACTCCTGAAAGTTCTTTCCTTCACAGTCAGGCATTTTTCCCACACTGTTTCTCATGATTAATTTATTTCTACAAAGGCTATTTTTTTCCTGTTTATTCTATTCCTAATTTTTTTTCCCGGTATTTCCCTTATATTTTCTGCAACCCTTGAACAGTGTAGCATTAAAAGGAAACCGAACTATGTGAAATTGTTCTGACAAAACAGAGCTGAAAACTATCATAACATTACTCTCTTTTTCCAGAGGACTGTTTTCAAAGTTAAGTTCTTAGCCCTTTCAAAATCATACCTGTGATTTTCTCTAAATTCCATTTTACAGATGTAAGAGCTTTTGAAAACATATATACTTATATATATACACACACACATAAATACTTAATCTTTGGGGTTTTATGGTCACAAACAGGATCGTCCTGGGATCCTCGGGTGGTGATAATCATATTTCTCCTCCCACCCACCACTCCCCCCCCTCTTTCCCTCTCCCTTTCTCTCTCTCTAAACTTGCCAGGTCACTTCTTACTGCTGGGGCTATTTGCTGAACACCAAATAAAACTTTCTGTTTGCACCCGACACTTCAGGGTTGGAATTCGTTCTCGTGGGATCCAAATATAAGTTCCATCGACCATAGGGTAGATCTTAACAATTAGCAAAACCAGAAGATTAAAAAATAAAAAAACCCTACCCACTGTTATTATTATTGATATTGTTATTATTATTGATATTGTTGTTATTATAATTATTATTGTTATATACAAGGCAGCTCCTAAGAGCACTGGGGAAGACCGAAGGAGTTGATACGATATTTGAGATGTGGGACTGCCAATTCTGTATGAAACAGTTCATCAGTCTCCTCTCATGCCTTGCTTCCTGAGTGGTTTTCACCGACAAATTGCCTGCAGTTCTCTTTTGTTAATGAAAAACCCAAAGCAGTAAGCAAAAAGGAACTAAAGCCACTTCGTCGGAAACCACATCCCTTTAAGCAAAAGTATAAAATAATTTAAGCTATGTTTTTTCTGTGTGAAAGAACCGTCAGGTTATTGTAATAGAACAAAAAGTGCAGTTAACTGCCAGGAAAAACAAAACAAAACAAAACTCCAGAAACAAACAGCACATTCACTTGATCAGTGCCAGAAATCTGCCTGCATTCATAAATCTGCAGTGCATTCATGCTGTAAAACTTGAAGCTACTCCAATGATTATATTATTGCAATGAAGCTTCTAAAAAATCGAAACTTCTAAGAAACCTGCAGATCTGAGAACTGCTGAACTAGCAGCTCTGAAAACCAGTACCTACTTACAGCACAGATGATTTTGTATTTCAGGTTTTTTTTTTCCTTCAAATACTCGTATGGTGACACCTCATCTATACGTCCCCTTTGATGCTCAGTATCACCCTGAAGCTCCATTTTAGTGAGATCTGACTCTCGGCTGGCCATGTGCTCCGTCCCTCAGCCTCTCCAGATGGGTTCTCTGAGTCTAAAATGCTGCTCCGGCTTCAAGAGTGCACATACTTTGTTCAGAAGGGTTTTAACGTGATCTTAGTTTTTGCATCAGGGATAGGTTTACAGGAAGCCCAAGCAAGCAGGAAAACCACTCAGAAAGGTCAAAGACTGCAAGGAATTATCTTTGGACAGAGAACCTAGCTGTGACATTTCAAGATAAGGAGAGCATTAAGTAAACTCTTAGGTGGAGATTGGGAGTAATAGGTTGCTAAGCAATAAAATGCAAGAATGACACAAATTCCAGGGCTCAACTATTTGGTTAAAAGCTTGCTATCCAGAGTGTTTGTTATCTTCAAAGAAAGCGCTAACTATATTTTTTAAAATCAATATGAAAGTAGGCAGTTTCTCAGCTCGTTTTCTCAATCATGTGAATGTTTCCAGATCCCTTCCTTTATATAGCACCAGAGATTTCCTCCTGATTATTTACAATCCATCTTTGTCACGTACTTCTTTCAGTTTGCTACATATTTTTTTCAGTAGTAATATAAGTACTCATTAAAAACAAATAGTATACAACCAAATCACCTTCATAAAAAAAGTTTTGTTAAAGTATAATTTGAAATTTGTTTTTCAATATGGTGTCTAATGGGAAGGGGGCTTGCTATGAAAATATACCTTCAGAGCCTATTATAGCTATGCAATTGTAACTATTGTAATGTTGATCTGATAAAGTTGAGCACACATGAGCTATAATTTATAACAAATTTGTAATGTTTATGAATATTAAACCAAATCCCAACCATAATACTATGCAAGCTGATATGATTAAAATTAACTATATCCCATCCCAAAACAGTACATTCTCTACCCCTAATTTTATTGCATTATAGCATTATAATTATATTTATAGTAATTATAGCATTATCATGCTCAGGTCACACATTATTCAGTATATAATCATTAATCACACACACACCCCACATCCCCTGCCCATCCTTTGATATGTAGACAGTCTTAGGCTATGGGCCACCTCTGTAAAATTTCTATAAAATGTCCATTGAGTTCTTTTCTTTTATGACCTGGGTTTCATCTCTTATGTTGGATGCTCAGGACAGGAGAAGAGTGTTCTGTGGAGTTCTGTCTGCCAAAACATATTCAGGTTGAGGCCCACTTGCAGTTTCTTGTGAGGCCGGTCTGCTGTTTAATTTTCTTCCTCTACTTCATATAACATTTACTTCACACAATGTGTTACACTAATTTAAAGTTGTATCTACTACAATCTCCATGCCTGGTCCTTTTGAACCAGGCTAGAAGGTTTAAGATTGCAATGAACTCCTCCCCTTGCCCATGCTCCAGTGTGGACTTTTCCACACGTCCTGTCCCTTCCCTTGGATGCAAAGCTGCCTCATGGCCAAGGACCTGGTAGTATTGGCTGATGGATGGCTGAATATGAGCCAGCAGTGTGCCCAGGTGGCCAAAAAGGCCAACACCTTGACTTGCATGTGGAATAGTGTGTCCAGCAGGACTAGGGAAGCATTCTCTATAAGTACCTAAAGGGAGGGTATAGTGAGGTGGAGGTTGGCCTCTTGTCTGCAGCAGGAAGTGACAGAACAAGAGGAAAAAGCTTCTAGTTGTGCCCATAGAGGCTTAGACTGACGTTAGGAAAATTTCTTTAGTGTAAGGGTTGCCAAACACTGGAACAGGCTGTCCAGGGAAGTGTCTGAATCATCATGCCTGGAGGTATTTAAAAGACGTGTTAATGTGTTGTTTAGGGACATGATTTACTGCTGTAGTTGGCAGTGTTAAGTTTATGGTTAGACTCAATCAAGGTTTTTTTCCCAACCTCAAATAGCTCTATGATTCTATGGTTCTATTGTTCTATGAATCAGGGGTGTACCTGCTACTCTGTGTTAATGTCTACAGCCACAGATGCTTGAGGCTGTATCTGTTCCAGCATGGCCTCCCAGGTCACAAACCTTTCAACTGGAGTTCCAACTGCAGTTACAGCATTCTTACACCAAAGCAGTACAGGAACAGCAGCAATAACCTGGCCATATGCTATCCCAGGCATATGGCCAGTGCTGTTATCAAAATGTTCCCAGGCACAGCAAAGACAGTAAGCACTACAGCAAATAACATTCCCTATCACTACTGTCAACACAGAGCAAGGCCTGTGGCAAGCACTGGAGCCCACCAATTAAGAGCTAAAAGCTGTAACAGCTATAAATCAGGATTACACATTCCCTTCAAATCTGTTGTTATCTAAAAACCCCTCTGGCCCCACACAAGGTGCCGAAATGCATTCCCAGGGTTAACCCCATCCCCCAAACAGCCCCTTGTTCACTTCCCCCAGTGGGACAGGGAGAAGAATTGAAAGAGTGAAAGTTATAAAACTGGGAAGTGGAGATACAGGCAGTTTTATAGGTAAAGTAAGGCTTCATGCACAAGCCAAGCAAATTCAGGAATTCATTCACTGTTTCCCATGGGCAGGCAGGTGTTCAGCCACCTCCAGGAAAGCAGGGTTCCATGACTCCTAGTGGTCACTTGGGAAGAAAAACACCATCAGGTCAACTGTTCTCTTTCCTCTTTTTTGTTCCCCAGTTTTATTGCCGAGCACCATGTCCTGTGGTGTGGGGTATCCCTTGGGTCAGTTGGGATCAGGCTGTGTCCAGGCTGTGTCCTCTCCCAGCCTCTTGTGCAGCCCCAGCCCACTTGCTGGGGAGAAAGCCTTGAGGCTGTGTAAGAACTGCTCAGCAATACCTAAAATACAGGTATGTTTATCAACAGTCTTCATCACAAATCCAGAACATAACACCATGCAAGCTACTATGAAAAAGAAAAAAATAACTACGTCCTAGCTAAAACCAAGATCTAAATTTACAAAAGTAGCAAATTTGCTCTTTGAGGGTGTGAATCATTTGTGTACACACACAAATTGTGGGTTTCTTCTTCTACTGATATAAAAAAAAATAATTAAAAATAGAACAGGATGTGAACTCATATTATTTGATTTTAGTACATTTACCTAATTGTTGCTCTAATTTCACAATATTTATTGCTCACATAATTAATTTCTATGAAGTTTCTCACAGACAAAATAAGAATATAAAACTTAATGAACAAGAACTCGGACTTTTCTGTTTAAAGATCCTGGGACTCCCACGTTAAAAATAAAAAAATCATCCCTACCAAAAGATAGTCCACAGAGAAAAAGCAATCTATATGATCAATACTTAAGCGTAAAGAAAACAACAGGGAAGAAGGAAATTATTACCAATTTTGCTTTGTGTTCTCCACTGCCTAATTGTAACTTTTAAGTGACTCCTCAGCATACAGTCTGGTACAAACACAGGACTAGGGTACTAACAAATCGATTCCGCTGTAGTCAGTTCACGTGGCACTTCCAAAAATGAGATGATTTTGAAGAATGCAAGTGGGACACCTCTGCCATGTACATATAAGAAGCACTATGGGGAAATAGGGAGAAGTATTTCTGAATAGCATTGTTCTGTAGCCGCTTCCAATTTTCACTGTAGCGTTAAGATACAGTGTTAAGTGAAACTCCTCTAAGACCATCAAGAACTAGACAGGCTTTACATATCATCAGTTAAAAAACATCTTTATATTAACTTGTCATCCATCTTCTATAATGAATGACACTCAGGAAAACCTCTCAAAGCTTAACTCCTCTTTTATAACTGTTTATCATCCTTAAACAAATGGTCATTTTGATGACATTTTTTGCCATGGCATTTACAGCCATCTTGAAAAATGCATTTCCTTTTCTATCTCTGAATGAAGAGGGTCATTTCTTCTTCATGCAAATTCTGCTTTTCTTCCTTTTTCTGTGACATTGGTGGCTCTGTGCACCTAATACAGCTATCCTGAGAGTGCTTCATGCCTTGGCAGACTCCTTGGTACACTCCCAGTGCATAAGATCTGTACTGTTCCTCCTCTTGGACATTCAGATCCCTTGGGCAAAGCAGGATGAACATTGCTTAGGCCTTACCTGCTGTGGTATCCATGGCCCTCAGCTCCACCCTAATGACCAGATTATCTCCCAAAGGTGGGATCATAGGTAGTTCTGTTTTGTTAAAATGAGATCTGGTTAGAGGAGGAGTTAGTTTAAGAGATAAATTACCATTGAGGGTTCAAGGCTATCAGGCAGTCTAGTTTTAAAACAGAAAATTTGTTAAAGTATTTGGACAAGCTGTGGACCAGGACTCTACTTTGAGTTAGACCAGATCTGTCTCATAAAGCTAGCCAGTTAGATTTGGGCTGACATGGCAAGTATAGTTTAGAACGAATGTTGGTCAGTGACCAAAAATCAGAAAAATAATATTAGGCACAAAGTTGTGGGTGGACTGTGGCTTGGTACACATGAAGGTTAGGTCAAGATACGGAGCCTAAGACATAGTTAGGAAGTCTGTAAGTGTGACCAGGCACTAAAGTGGGTAAAAATAATAGGCTGGTTCACAAGATAAGGATAAGACATAATGATGAGTAAAATAACCTCTTCAGGGTTCCATTATAGGTCATTGTGGGAATGGATTTGTAGCTTGCCTAGAATTAAAGTAGGTCTGCCCAGAGTGCACAAGTACTGACACCGTGTGTTGATGGTACATCCAAAGGCATCTCAGATCATACTGCAGCACAGTAAATATGAACACAGTGAGCAGTATTGAACATTTCTAACAAAATAAATAGCCTTTGTGTTAAGATTGAGAGAAACCCAAATCTAAGAGCAACACAAGCATTTTCAAATGGACCTTCCTCTACATCCTCTGTTTCCAGTTGTCATTCGTCACATGAATGATGTAGACAAATAATACAAAGCATTATTTGTTTCCCAGACAGGTTTCCCATTACTGACAGAAATTCATGACTTCAGCCATGTGCACTGTACTGCCTGTTGGCTACAGCAGGAATCTCCACTAGCTATGCAAGTGCTGGCGTCCCATATAACACAATTTCCTGGCATATTTTAAAAAGCTATTTATAATATTTCTCTTTGCTTATGCTATTCTTCTAGGCCTGTTCTCACAACAGCCATTTACATTTACAGCAAACAATCCTCCATCCAATTCCTAGTGGATACCCCCTGTTATTTTCCACTCAGCTCCAAGCCTAGAAATGCTGATTTCTTGCTGTTGTGAGGTCTTCACCTATCAGCTGGAATTTTGGGATGATCAGCTTTATTTTTCTGCTGTAGAGGTAGCTTTGCATCTAATAACCAGTGCAATCTGAATTTATACTCAGTGCTATTCCAGGAAGCAACACGGCCAAACAGCCACCAGCAGCCCATAATAGGCAGCATCGGTTCCAGAGAGCCACGAAAATGCAAACTGATCTAATTTGGCATTTTACACTTATTTTTAACCTAAAACCCACTGCACATGAATAGCGTGTCCCCAGGTGTTTTCAGATAAATGCATTTTCTGTTTATTCTAACTTTATGACTTCCCACGGGAATTAATAACTCCAACTTAGTAGTAATTACAGCAAAGTATAGTCCTATGATCATTTCAGGAATTTAAATAATTAACCCCTTACTCTAGGAACTGCACTGTGAGAACCAGAGCATGTACATTGCCAAATCATTCTAAGAACAGATTATTAAAAAAAAAAAAAAAAAAAAAAAAAAAAAAAAAGACTTAAAAAACAAAAAAAACCCCACAACAAACAAAAAACCAAACCAAAACACCCAAACACAACCCAAAACACAAACAAACAACGAAAACAACTCCCAAATTTTAAATGTCCGCTGTTTTTTCCCCTCAGTCCCCCCTTTCTGCCCAGGTAGAAAGCGCCTCAGGCCGGGGGGAAACAAACCCAGGAGGCACCACCCGGAACGTTGGAGCCCCCGGAACGGCCGAGCCGCGCAATCGCTTCTCGGGAGGCGGGATCAGGCAGGGAGCTTCCGGCGGGTCAGTGGTACCTTCGCCGCCATCTCCGTCTGACAAAGGGCCCGGCGGGGGTAGGCGCTCGGCCGCGGGGCCCGGCCCGGTCGGGCCCGGCGAGATGGCGATCCCCATGGTGCCTATGGAGACGCAGTTACAGAGCATCTTCGAGGAAGTGGTGGTGAGTCGCGTTTCCTGAGCGCCGGGGCAGGAAGGAGCCTTGTTGTGCAGGCCGGCCCGGGCCTTCTCTGAGACCCTGGGGCCCACCCTTATCCCCCTGTGGAGGTGTAGGGGGATATTCTGAAGAAAATAAAACGGGGAAGGAAGGTGTTGGTTGTGGGGTTTTTTGTTTGGGTTTTTTTCGTCTGTGCTTTTTAAAAAATTATTATAATTTTTTATTTTATTTTCTTGGCGTTAAATCCGGGGGTGTGAAGCAACCCCATTATCCTCGGTTGTGGCCGGTGGTGTTACCACCGATGGGCTCACGGCGAGGTGTGCCCAGGAGAAGGGTGAAAGGGAGGTGGTTTGCCAGGGATGAAATCCTCCCCCTGCTGAGTCTTCCCAAGGAAGTTGAACTGGGTAAACCAAAAGGATGTAGTCCTCTAAGCCAGCACGGAATTACGGTGTGCTGAGTTTACTGTAGGATAAGCAGTTTAAGGAGACGTTTGGAAGTAGTCTTTCAGAAGATGGAGGCCCTGAGGAGAAAAGTTTTTTCTCCAGGCAACAGAATGGCTTGAGCAAATTGTGTAAATACAGCTGTACAATGGTACCAGCAAATCAATGCATAGTTTGGTAGGTTATTAAAATAGAATAGACTGTTTCAGTTGAAAGGGACCTACAGTGATATTCTAGTCCCACTGCCAGACCAATTCAGGCCTGACATAAGTTGAAACATGTTACCAAGGGTATTGCTCAAATGCCTTTTAAATGCTGAAAGACTTGGGCTTTGCCTGCCTTTCTAGGAAGCCTGATCAGTTGTTTTACCATCCTCTTGGTAAAGAAATGTATCCTAATGTCCAGTCTAAACCTCCCCAGGCACAGCTTTGAACTATTCCCATGTATCCTATTGCTGGATCCCAGGCATTAGCACTTCCCTTTCCACTTCCCCTCCTCGGGGAGCTGTAGAGAGCAAGGAGGTAAAGCCTTAGCCTTCTTCTCTTCAAAATAGATGAGCCCAAAGTCCTTAGCCACATTCTTTCCAGCGTCTTTACCAGCTTTGTTATCCTTGTATAGATTCATTCAAGGACTTTCACATCCACCACAAGTTGTGGGGCCCATGGGTAAGGCCACAGCAATGCTGAGTGCAATGGGATAATCACCTCTTTTGTCTGGGTGGCCATGCTGTGTGTGATGCCCCCCGGGATGCTGTGGCTGCCAGGGCACGTGGCTGGCTCACATTGAGCCTGGGTTTGACCAGCACCCTCAGATTTATTTCTGCAGGGATCTGGGCTCTCCCCATTTATGCTTGTGCCTGGCATTACCCCGTCCTTTCAACTAGTTAAATTTCATCCCATTAATCCTAGCCCAGTGCTCTGATCTTTCTAGCTTCCTCTTTGAGGCCTCTTGTCCCTTGAGAGACTTACCAGCACCTCCCAGTTTGGTTTTATGAGCAAACTTGCAAGTGGTGCACCTCACTCCTGGTTCTAGATCATTGGTAAACACAATGAACAGAACTGGACCTAGAACTGAACCCTGAGGAACACCACTGTCACCAGCCAGAGGTAGCTCCGTTCACTGCAGTCCTTTCAGCCCTTCCCTACAGCTGCTGCTTCAGCCAGTGCACCATGAGCCCTCTCATCCACATTTGGACAACTTGTCCAGAAGGATGCTGTGAATGGACAGCACCAGAAGCCTTACTGCAATCCAGAAAAACTACATCCACCACATGGGTAGAAAGATAACAGATTAATTAAGCAGGACTTTCCTTCTGTGAACTCAAGTTTTTTGGTCATTAAGTAATTATTTTGTAGAGTAAAAATAAAATGAGTTTCTGAACTGGAAAACTCGGTAGGTCTCATAGGGAAGTGTAATTTAAAATTATGTCTATTTGATGAATTTCAGAAGAGGGAAGGTTGGGTTTATCTTTCTCTTTAAGTTTGCATTGTAAAATGCATGGTGTACTTTTCTTTGGATGGTGTTGCTTATAGCATATTAATTGTTCATACCCTATTGATTTCTCTTTTTGGCACTGTGTTATGTTTTCACATGTTTTACATGGTGATTTGACTGTGTTGTCACGTTGCCTGTTTTTGAAAAATGTTATCTAGCTAAAATTTTTATGGAACAACAACAACAAAAAGGCTCTTACTAAATTTCATTGTATTTTGAAGCCATAACAGATAAAAACAGCAAGTTGTCACTTTAATTGCTGCTGTTACTGACTTGTGAAGGACAGCAGTGAAACTTTCATAGGGTACTATGCAGAACAGATGAGTGAATCATCCTGGGGACTGTCACAACTCAAGTGAAAGAAACAACATGGATTTATCAGAGGCAAATGGTGCCTAACAAACCTGATGGCCTTCTCTGACAAAGTAACCTGCACAGATGATGCAGTGTGAGTGGTGAACATTGCTTACCCGGACTTCTCAATTTTTTGCTTCTTGACAAAGCTATGAGGAGCAGTGACTGGCAGTTCTAGGCTGTATGATTGAAAAGATTACCAGACAGATTAATTTGTTACAAGCTGTTTTTTCTACAGTATGAAAATTAAAATTGGTAGTGGTTAGCTAGAGGTACAAAATTCTTATAGAAGGTAAAAAATTGTAGGATAGTATTTTGCAGAGACTCTTTGCTGATGTATGAGAAAATTATGTAGGAGCATTTGACCAAAATTAGGTTTACAGGTTTTTCCCTTATGTATTTATTAAAATATAGTCTTTACTTAGTACAAGTCTGTGTAATGGTTCAATGGAATTTGAATTCCAATAGACCTAAATTCAGTTGAGAAAGTAGCTATATATAATTGATTCATGTAACTGAATGTCATGGAATATAAGCAAGACAAAAGCTTAATGGCATTAAAAAATACTGATTTTTTTAAAGTATGAAAAGGAACTGCAACGGTAGAATCAAATAATTTCTCCATCTTTGTGAAGTAAATTAATCTTTAGGTGTTTAGAAGAAAAAAAAAAGTTAAAAAACCCAGAGAGCCTTAACCTGTATCCACGAGGAATGTTGTTTATATAAAAAAAAACCACAAACCAATGTCAACTTTGGAAGAACCTAATGTAGCAGAATAAATTTGTCTTTCTGATAAAGTCCCACAACAGTGTAACTGCTAATCTTCTTTACTTTATCCTTGTGCTGTGTTACTTGTGGAAAACCTTTTCACAGTAGCTCACTCAGAGATTTTTCTCTTACAGAAAACAGAAGTAATTGAAGAAGCTTTTCCTGGGTGAGTGTAATGTTAGTTTATTTGTGCAAGATTTCCTGTATACATGTATTTTTCTACCTGTGCTCTTTCTTTGCTAATAACTAATGTTCTTATTTGCATTAGTATGTTTATGGACACTCCTGAAGATGAGAGAACCAAACTGATCAGCTGCCTGGGCGCTTTTAGACAGTTCTGGAGCAGTCTTTCCCAGGTTAACACTCAATTTATTGTTTACATGTACTTTCTGTACTTTTTTAATATAGTGAAATGTTCTCTAGCAGATAAGCACTAAAGCTATGAGGTCTATGCTTAGTTGTTCAGAATCTGGTTTTAGATGTGACACATTTATAAGATTTCATAACTGTACAGCAGAAGTTGGTGTGCAGTGCAAATAAAGATAAGCAAATGGAAGCCTAACTGTAAGGAAATAAAGTTAGTTGGTTACCTAATTTCTGGTAGAAGTGAATAAGAAGGGGGGAAAAAAGTAAAAGTAGATGTTTATGCTCAAAAATTACCTTTCAAAAGTTAGGTACTTCTAGGCACTTGTGTGTAATTGGACTCTTAGTCATCGTTATTTTCACTGAATTTTATTATAACTATGAAAAATATAGAACAGTTCTATTTTGGTCTATTCTGTTCTAACTTCCATGTGAAAAACAAAGATGACTGTGGAAATAAATGTTTCATCTGGGAGAGGTTTCCAGTACTGGACAACTGGACTTCAAAATAAGATGAAAAGACTTGTAGGAGAAACTGTATATTGGACAACTGTGCAACTTCTACAATTTATAATCTGGTTCTTTTGTTAGTTTCATTTCTTCACAGTAGGATACTGTATGAATCTTCTGTTTCACTACTTGTAAGTGCACTCTTTCTCTCCTCTAACACTTTTTCAGGAATCCCATGAGCAATGTGTCCAATGGATTGTAAGATTCATTCATAGCCAGCATAGTCCTAAAAGAATTTCTTTTCTTTATGACTGTTTAGCAATGGCTGTGGAAACTGGACTTTTGCCACCCAGGTAAGCTGTGTTGGAGCTCATGAAAGTTGTAATATTTGGGGTATTTTATGATGCTATTGCAAAATTACTGCTTGAGAGCATAAGCTTATTGTCTGTTACTCATTCTTGTGTTGTCTTCTGCTAGGATGGTTTGTGAATCTCTGATAAACTCTGATACTCTTGAATGGGAAAGGACACAGTTGTGGGCATTAACATTTAAATTGGTCCGGAAGATTATTGGAGGTGTAGACTACAAGGTATCTTCCCCTTTATTTACTTGCTTCATGATAAGGCACATTATTTGCTTTGGTTTTACAATTTTAAGACAGAGGCATACAGTGTTTTGAAGTCTGCTTTGATTATGAAAAAAAGATACATGAAAAAAAACAGTGAGAGCACTTCTAATGTTTTTTCATAGTTGAGCTTTACCTGCATGGACAGTGTAAATCCTCCTACCCTTTTCTTTCTTACATAGTAATCTTTAATCTCTCTTAATAAATCTTTAATTTACAAGGCAACTCTAATGCAGTTGCAGAAGTGGTACAGATGGAAAAGTAATACTAGCAAACATCACGCTGAAGCTCACATATCTCATATAAGCTCAGACTCCTGTTGCTACATAGGAAATAGGTCCTGAAAGCTGAATCTTTGCCAGGGTACAGATAACAGAAGGAGTAAGAAACCCTACATTTCTTGCAGAGAGTCACCTCACCAGCACCAGTGAGTGTGTTAGTGCAAAAACCATAAAATACAACATAGCACTTTAGTCAGTGTGCACAAGATGTTATAGGTTGGATGTCTCTGGATGCAAACCAAAATTTCAGCATTTATTTTCTTATCTGGGGTATGCTAAGATTCAGAAGTTCTGCAATCAGTTTAATGTCATTAGCATTTATCAGTGGCTGTCTCCTGACATTTAGCAACAAACAGCAACAGTCTGTCCAGAATACTTTCTGACCATATTGACTGTGTAACCACAGAAATAAATAATATCTGTGAATGTTAGTTTTGTGCCCTTTCTTACAGGGTGTGCGGGATCTGTTGAAAGTGATCCTAGAGAAAATCTCAACAATTCCCAACACTGTGAGCTCAGCTGTTGTACAACAGCTTTTAGCAGCAAGAGAGGTAACTGTCTGAATTTCATATGTTGTCATTACAACAAAAGGTAGGCCTCATTCTTTTG
Organism: Phaethornis superciliosus; assembly: GCA_023637945.1. Lineage (NCBI taxonomy): Eukaryota > Metazoa > Chordata > Aves > Apodiformes > Trochilidae > Phaethornis > Phaethornis superciliosus. The sequence continues at coordinate 59,580,676 of JAJQWJ010000003.1, forward strand.
TCATTAATGTACAGTTCAAGAGTGGATATTTGCTCTTTGTGCTCTAATTCTTCTCTGTAGTTGCATTTTATACAGTGAACAAAGAGCTTTTGGGGGATACGGTAGCTTAACACTAAATCCCTAACAGGAGACTCAGGTCCCATGTTTGAATTGTCTGAGATGTACGAGATGTAATATAGAGATTAATTTTTTTTCTCAGCAAACAAAAATAGTAATTGTTTTCAGTACTTCATAGGCAAGCATAGAGCCATAGTTTTACTTAGGCTTAAACAGTATAATTTACACTTGTACAATTTAGAGCAGGTTTTAAACTAATGCAGTTCTAGCAGAATACAACTTCAGAAAAAGTATTTTAATTCTTACATTTATTTTCATGGGCTATCTGCTTCAGACTAGCAGACAGACTACCTTTGTTTACCTTACCCAAAGTCTTTTACACTAATGTATTTTTTTATTTATAGGTGGTAGCCTACATCTTGGAAAGAAATGCATGTTTGTTACCTGCCTACTTTGCAGTTACAGAAATCAGGAAATTATATCCAGAAGGAAAACTTCCCCATTGGGTAATGATATGATACCAAGTCATGTAATCTGTAGTTTTGTTTGACACAGAACAAAATTAATCTATTTTTTCAAAGTACAAATGAAGATTTAAAATCTTCTACTCAACATGCCATGTTTAGGCATGTAAACTAAGCTACAGGCTTGATGTGATTGCAACAGCTGTACCCTGTGTTCTTAATGAAATTGACAATGTAGTTTTGACATATGGCTTGATGCTCAAAGCTTTTGAAGCACTGAGTTGGTTTTGTGGAATATATTTGGAAATGCAGGTCGTGCTTACCTACCAGTTTGGGCTTTGTGGCATCAGAATTAGAAACATTACTTTAAATAGTAGTGTTTTCTTTCTGTTTAAATTGGGTTATGCAAACATATTTGAGGCTCTAGTGCAATGAAAATGGTCACTGTTACAAAAAATAATGTAATGGTGATCCAGTTTTTAATTTTATCTTCTGTATTATGTTAAAGTAATTAGGTGTCAGAAGAAGGATAAAATCCTGACTCCCATGAATTAATGGGAACACTGTTACTAACTACTTCTGAGATTTAATCCAGAGTGTACTGATTTAGGTCCATTGTCATTGTGAAGTTGTTATGCAGAGGCAAACAGAGATTTATTATGAACAGAAATTTTAAAGCCTGTCTTAAATCATCTGTTCCTAAAAAGTATGCACTGAAATAATATAGTATGCATAGAAGAGACAGTCACATAAGCTGTCATTTGAGTGCAAACTGAGAAGGGTGCTTCCTGCCCCTTCTTAATAAGGTCACATTTTTCCTTTTTGGTTTTAGGTTCTGGATGATTTTTCCATCTTGTCAAAATGTGTAGGAAGCTAATTATTTTAGTAGATTCCTGTATATTTTTTTTACATGGATTAGCAATTTTTAAGTTTTAAATATTCCTTATCAGTATCTGCAACTTAAACCCTTATCTTTTTTTCTTCTCTTCTCACTCAGTTACTAGGTAATTTAGTATCGGATTTCGTGGATACCTTCAGACCTACAGCAAGAATAAATTCCATTTGTGGTAAGAGAATGACATCAAAATGAATTTATTTCTTTTGAACTGTTTATTTTCTTATAACCTTTTGGGGCATATATTCGTGTAAGCAAAGTGACTCAGAGCTTATATGTATTGTCTTTATTTGTCTGTTCTCAGACTTCTCTTCAGTTTTTGCTTTGAATGGTAAAATTCACAGTTATGAGACAGATCCATTTTTGCTAAAAGGTGGTATTGGAAGTGTGCTACTTGTTACATGGCTATATAGTTTCTAAATGTAGGTTTTCTTTGCTCAAGCATTTGGAGTTAATACAGATCCACTGGTATGCTGGTCGCTGAGTATCTTTTGACTTCAATTTCCATTTGTAGCTACTCAGCTGTGTTGTTGCAGGCTTCTGTGTGAACATTTTCTAGCTCAGATGAGTACTCTCTTTCCTTTTCTGTGAATAAAAAACTTGCTTTTGTTTACTGCTAGAAATCTGAAGATTAAAATTTGGCTATTGTGATGCCTGTGATGTTTTTATCTTTTTGAAAAAAATGTATACTGTTTGCTTTGAGAATTAAGTAGCTTAATAGCAGCTACCTTAGATCTACCTTAGATCTGAGCAAGGTTTATTGCAGCTGAGCTGCTTCAGATTAAGAATGTGAATTAATCTGTAATTCTTCAGAGCATTTTGTGTTTCAGAAGCATGTAATTATTTCTCTTGAGAATGTGTTATTGCTTTTATGCTTAAGACTTGCAGGGATCACACATAGATTTTTGCAAGTCTTGCATATGTAGATGACCTGTATAGATATGGCTGAAGAGGAGAAAGAGATACTTAATTTATTTCATGTTTGATCTGGTAATAATATGGCCATCGTGGAATTTGAACTGACAGTGGGATTTAGGTCAAAGTTAAGGCACCTAAATTTAGGTACTGATATACAGGTGTGCTAGGATCTCAGTTCAGATGCCTGTGTTTTAGCAACTGAAATAAATCTCAGGTGTCTAATATATACTGGCTAACAAATCTAAATTTATCCTGCTAAAAACTCTTCCTATGATTACATTGGCCTTCACTGACTGAATTGATTAGATCTCCTTTGATTGTAATTGGAGTCCAGATGCTTGTATTTGACTAGTTTAATGAACAGAATCCTGGTCACTCTTTGCCTTGCAGGGTGAGCAAAGTGAAAGTGAAAGACTAGATTATGTACTTACGTTAGTAATACCAGTTTCTTTGAGGAAAGAGTCAGTGTACCAAAATTAAATCCCTACGTCAATCAATGGGAATGGTCTTTTGGCAACCTGAAAGGGCACTTTTAGATTATTTGCAAATGCTTCAATTTTCAGGATACCCAGCCTGAGCAAATGGGTATTTTGCTCCTCAGATATTTTATTATTTGAAAATTAGTTAGAAAAATAAAATCAACCTGAAGCAATCCTATGGTTGAATGCTATAAAGAGTGAAAACCTCTAAAGAGAGCATAAAAGTGGCGGGGCAGTTTTTGCATCAAAGTGATGAAAAAATATGCTAACTTCACTTTTTTAGATTTTATAATGTTTCATTGCATGTAGGTCGCTGTAGTCTTCTTCCTGTGGTAAATAACTCGGGTGCAATGTGTAACTCATGGAAGCTGGACCCTACAACCCTTCGCTTTCCTTTGAAAGGTCTCTTGCCATATGATAAGGTAGGCCTTATTAAGCTTCTTAAGCATGTTAGATTGAATAAATACAAAGCTTTTGTATCTTTTATATCATATTTATATATGAAAAATAATTTCAACAGTGAATATCCTATTTTTCCAGCTAGGCTAACATTGAAGTTGTAGATGTTTTCACTGTGTTATGTATTTCAGTGTTTTTAAGCTATATGTGCAGAACTTTAGTTTGTGGTACACCTGCTGCCCTGGATGCAGAGCAAGAGATGTTTAATGTGCTTTGTGGGTGTGTGGATGTGAGAGAAGTGAGAGCAGATAATTGATTGGAAAGTTAGTTTAGCAGTGGGGAAATGGAATGGGAGGGTAATTTCTTCTTTTCTGTGCTCTTTGTTATTGCATAAGAAAGATAATTCAAACCTAAATATGTTAGCTTATTTAAACTTAAAATGCTGAATGTGAAATAGTGGTGTACTGAAAGAATTTAAGAACTTTAAAGGATCAGGACAGAAGTCCACACTGTTCAGTATACCATTACCTGTATCCTGTATGTCTAATGAAGGATAAAAAGATGTATCTGATGACATTTAGAGTGTTTATGGTCTACAGCCATTATAATATTGGGTGTTTCCTAAAATGGATTAGATTTATATATATTTAGTAATTTGGAAGAATGTTTGGAAGAATATTTGGAATATCCTCTGCCAAATATTTGTTCCGTCTCTTCTGGAGCCTGTAAACTTTCAGATTCCTCGCCATTCTTTTGACAAGGAATCCCATCTTTCAGCATCATCTTGCATGACAAATTGGTTCTTTGTTTTGAACCTAGCTTCATAATATTTGTTTTCCTTTAAAGTGATTCAACTACTGAAAGATAGAGTGAACAGATGTTCCATATCTGCTTTCTTCATGTTACTGATTATTTTTATGGATCTTGGTCATGCTCTTCCTCATTTGTCTTACCTGGTTTCCTCTGAGTTCATGATGGCCTTCCAGTATTTCAAGGGTGCTCCAAAAAGTGCACTGTCCTTTTATTGAATGAAAAATGCTCCTCTGCTTTCTGTCACTTCTTTAGAGCTGCTTTCTTTTGGAGATCAGAGAACAAGATTTATCAAGTAATACACATTTGCATAAATTTAAAACATTCATTCTTACATTGTTTAACTCGGTTAAACGTAAACTCACTATTAAACATAATCTTGAGGCAATTTATGTTTGTATGTGATTGCTTTTTTTTTTTAAGGATCTGTTTGAGCCACAGACTGCTTTGTTGAGATATGTGTTGGAACAGCCGTATTCAAGGGATATGGTCTGCAATATGCTAGGTCTGAATAAGCAGGTACTGTACTGTGCTGTAACATGTGATTTAATTCTGCATAGAATCTGCACTATTCTTTTTCTCTTTTCTTTGCTATAGCTAACTAAGCAAAACAGTTTAGGTCCAGAGAGTGATTTTTTTTTTTAATTATTATTTAAAATTTTTTTTTAATGAGATCATGTTAGGTTAATTGGACACTGTTGTTCCTATCATTTGTATATTGCTTTACGAATGTTAAATTGAAAAGTAGAGATTTAAAATATGATTTTTTTTTTGCATTGCTTTTTTTTCCTATAAGGCCAGCCTCAAGTACACCTTTGACAGACAGTAGGAAACTACTCAAACAATAAAAATGGTTATTGTTCATGTCATTAGTTTTTAAAGCATTGTTGTACTCTGTTATATTGGCATGTTGTAGTACTAGAATAGTAAAAAGCTGGGTTTTGTTTTGTTACATTTTTTTGTACCGTAGACGGGGAGGGCTTAGTCTGGCTTGGGGATCCTTGAGGCTGGCCTCATAGTCACTGTTTTGTCTTTTCTTTTTTTCTTCCTTTATTTTTGTTCTGTCCTGTCTTGTCCTGCCCATCCTCCAATGCTCTAGACCTTGAACATTGCTCAGGTATGTTCACAACCTTACTGTTGTATTGTGACTAACGATACGCTGGCTGCTTTGTAGCCACTGATTCCAGTTAGAGAATACATGTACAGTCAGGGCTTGAAATTGGCAGGACCATTAGTCAAGGGCAAATTATCAATATGAATCTCTAGAGATATGAGCTTAAACCTGACAGTGGTCCTTTGATCCTAAAATTTTCACTGGAATGGACTGCTATTATTTCCCTTACCAGTCATAAGAACTTCGCTGGAATTTTCAGATGAGGATCAATTCTTAGTTCAAAATTTCTGTCCTTATGCCAGTGGAAAAACATCCACTGTATGTAATTGTAAGATGATAATGCTGTAAATACATAATTAAAAAAATAAGCCCAAAACTTTACTAGTAGAATTTTCTTATCATTAGGAAGCCTTTGTAACAAAGTTCCCAACGGGCAATTTTAATACTCTCCAAGACAGCTGAAAGACAGGTAGTGCAGAATACCACGTGAAAAGTAGTTCCTTAAAATTTGACTACTTGTATAACTAAGTGCCTGAGCACATCAACCAAGTGGACTTCTGCTTGAAATTTGAAACTATGGGTCTTATATTAACAGTTGATCCCTTGTTAGAATAATCAATTCCACTCCTACTTTAAAAAACATGGTTCAAGATTTATAAAATAGCGTTGCTTGTTTGCAATACTATAGTGAAGGTTGTGTCAGTGTTTCCATTTAAGAAACTTTATTCAGATTTGTAACTTGACTATAAAATTCACATGATCCTGAAACCTTGTGTATATTTCCCAGTGTAAGTGAAATACACCAGTGTTCTTTCTGGTTTGGGACAATGTTTTTGAATGCGCAGATTTCTACATCATGGCAAACAGTACTCTGTGTACAGTACAACAGACTTTTGTATATGAGACTTAAAGCAGCTGAAATGTTAAACCTTGGAAAAGAGCTGCTAGGTTTAGTGTTGAAATGAGTAGTATTTGTATTGTGTCTATTTCTGTGTCTATATTCAGTTAATAAATCAATTCCTCTATGCATCTTGTAGCTGGTAAATAATACAAGATCTAGTAAAAAAAATAGACTGAACCCATTTTGTTCTTCTGGCTATGGGTGGTCTGTGCCTTCAGGTCAAAAGACATTGATGTTAAAATGCTGGTTTTTAACTCTACTCCTGTCCTCTAAAAGTAATTGAAGAAACTCAAATGAAGTAATGATAAACATTGAATGATACTACTTAAAATTTGGTTGCTAATATAGGAATTCCTGCACAAAGTTTCAACCTGGCATGAATTTTTATGGCCAAGGAACAAACTTGAAGAACATACCTTATAAAGGAAATGCTGACAGAACATGAACTATAGCTGTGCCACTACAGTTACACCAGCATTAAAGATGTTTGGACTGTTGAAAATTTGAGTTAAAAATACAAATACAGAGTAGGGTGGTGTAGTGATATAGAACAGGAAGTAATGTTCCACTTAAACATTTATGTACTCTGAATAAAACTGTGGAATACTTTTATATTTCTCTCATTTTTAGGTACTAAACTTTATCTTATAGATTGTTTTGTCAATATTGCCACGACAAAAAAATAGTAGAATGCTTTTCTGAAATTGTGTAGTACAACATTTATCAATGCTATAAGTAAAATGGCTGATAATTTTGTATTGTGTTCTTAGAACTGAACTAACCTGCATAAATGAATTGTTAGTATAATAGAAGACACTTAGAAATGCAAATTGTACCAAGTTTGATTCAAAATAAACACCTCAAAGCAATGGTCATTATTTATGATCATTAATTATTTATGTGAAGCTACTTGTGTGCCCTGTCAACTATTTACACAGATCCAGTTGCAGGATTGGAGCCTTCATTTGAATCTTTGGCATCACAAACTAGGTATGGATCAGCCGAATTTGTCCCAGTTCTCAAATATTCTTGAAGATTAAGCAATGAAATATCCTGGTTCAATGTTAACTAAGCAGATCTGTGTTAGAGAACTGTTGACTCAAACCATCTCTGAATTCTTAAAAAAAAATAAATAGAAATTCAGCTGTCCTGTTAACCTTGCAGAGAGAAAAATGAAGGTAAAATTTCATACATTTTATAGATTTGTATGTTCCTTTCAGGATTCTAAGTTTTACTGTGGCATGAAGTTTTCTAATACATTTATCAAGTAGGTGTCTTGAAGTCCAGATGTATGAACTTCAAAATGTTCTTTTTGTCAGAGTTTGGGGATTTTAATTTTTTTTAATTTTTTGCCGCTGTATACTTCTGTGCTGGACAGTACCTTCCCTTATATACTTGTTTGAGCTGGTCGATAGGAAGTAGATATTTAGATTGTATTTTATCATGTATATTATGGTTTGCAGTTGGACTCGGTCTTAAGGATCTTCTCCAAACTAAATGAGTGTCAGTTTATATTCTACTAAGTGGGATGATATTCCCAGTACTTAATTCTCTTTTAAGGAATTTGTTGAATTATGTGATTCTTTTGGTCTTTGGAAAATTATTAACAGTTTAAAATGTTTTAATACACTGCTGCCAAATTATGAATTAGTTTACAGTTTGTTCTTAAAATTGAGCATTAGTAATGTCTCAAGGACATAAAGTCACTTTGAACATTTTGGTTTTTATCTTTGCCCTTCCCATATGTACTGACTTGAAGGAAGAATGAAATACCTTTTTCACTTGAGTAATTGCGCTCTGGATTGTATTGCAATCCTCTAAACATGGAAAAACTGTGGTAAACTTTGATTTCTCTCAAATGGAAAATATTTGAAAGAGGAGGAAATTTCAGGTGTAGTCTTTCTATCATGTTATATAATCTTTAATTAGCAGCTATTGTATTAATGATTCTGCTTTTTAAATAGTGTATTTAGCTGTGTACCTATTAAACCAGCAGTGATCTTCAGCTTTGAGTAAAAAATTATCTCTACCGTAACCTATTCAGGTGAATGTGTAGCTGGATTCTCTTCTAGCTACAAAATAGGATGTTTTGCATGGGGAAGGTGTTGTTTATTTCATGTCTGTCCATACAGTGTGTAAGCAGAATCATTAAGTGAAAGGAATGATGTACTGGAATATTAAAAATTTTACTTTCCTTTCCCTTTTATTTTTAAAATATTGTAGGTTGATGCTGGGATCTTACTATCCAGTTTTATTTGTGTTGACATGGCAAAGTACTTAAATTTAGGGGTGTGATTATTTTTTTTATATATTTATGATTGTAAGAGTTTGTGTTGAGAATGCTTCAGTGCAACTTCCTTGTTGAAACTTACTCTATAAAGAAAATTTGAGAAAGGCCACTGAATTCAGTAATTTGGCATAATATAAACAAACTTTGAGGTTTTGTGTCTTGGGAACATGAACATATCTGCAAAATGGAAATGAGGGGAGGCCTATAGTTCTGTCTTGTACTAACAACTTAAGGTATTTAATTTTTACATTTTGAATTGGATGTTTGAAAACACCATGTATTCTTCCAGGCATCACGGGCTTTGAGGTTTGGTTTTCTGAATCTATTTCTTAAGTGTAGATACTAAATATTTTTGAGCACAATGTTTGCTTTAAAACTTTCAAAAACTATAATATCATGCTGACTTCTTAAAATACTTTTAGGGAACACTTTTAACTCCACCTCCTCCCCCAGCTCACCAAAAAACTCCCAACATAAAAAAAAAAGAATCCCAAATGAAGTTAGAGCTCTGATCCACTGAAAAAATGTACTGGTAGTCCCTCAGAGTTCTGGTCTTGAGAGAAATCTTAGTATCTTGTCATGGTAGCACTTCCCCCTGTTCTATTATGGTTTAATAATGTTTTCAGTGAAATCATGTATTTATGAGATCTTTTAAGTACTATTTTCAGGGCAAAGTGGAGAATGTATTTATAAAATCAAATTACAAAAACTTGAAATATGTTCTCTTAAGAAAAAAACACAGTCATTTTGAATGCTATATTTTTCTATATCTAATCTAAAACAGGTTTTGTTTTGGTGGGGTTTTTTTATTGGTTTTGCTTTGTTTAGACCATACCAAACCATGAATTCCACCTTAGTTGTAAGGAGAATCAGCTCTCACCTATATTTTTATTCATCTCGGTCTATACTGAGATCTTCTTTCAGTTGCATCTAACTAATGAAACAATGCCCCAATCCTGCAAATTACTGCGCACCACAGTATTTTATTTGAGTCCTCCAAAACTGTAGATACAAAATTTGTGCAAAAAAAAGTATATCCACTGAAAATACGTATTTTTAAAAGTGAGAAAATTGAACTACTAACAATGGAATGTGAAGTACTGCTATATTTCTTCTGCTTTAAAAATTATTTTCAATAAAACCATAATTTTCAGAATGAAAGAGTGAATTTATTTTTTTAATTTCCTTGCTCATAAACTTCTCCCAATCTTAGAATTATTCAGAACAGTGAAAATTCCTACTGGAAATTCTAGCTTTCTGTTTATCAGTAATATTTTCCTGGTGTATTCTTTAAGTAGCTTCATTTGAAATTATTATAGCCTAACATGATTAGGCTTTTGGACATTAACCCAGTGCTTAGCAAACTATTAAATTTCAAGCCCTGTACACAGTAGTTTTGCATGCTGGATTATAAACTAGTCTGTAGTGTTGTCTGTTGCACCCTGCTCTGCTTCATAATTAGTTGCTTTGGGAGGGGGAAAAAACCAACAAAACCCAAAAAAACCCCAAAGCATTCTCAAGGTGGTGTTAATAGCTCTCTCTGTAAACCTGTAACGTGGTTAATCTGTGATAACAGCACTGTGTACTAGAAGAGAAGGCAAAATAGTAATTGATGCTTTCTGTTATAGTTAGAGGTTTGTGTTAAGCATGCTTCAAGAAAGCACAGATGGAATTGTAGCTTTCTGCAGTTTTGGACTGGTGAAGAGCATGCAACTGGGGATGCTGTTCAGTATATTTTGTCAAGTTTACCCATTCTTACATTTTATTTTTAATCAAAGAGAATCTTTTTTTTCATGGCAAAAGAATACCATCGATAAAGGTAGAGCAAGCATCTCCTTTCAGCATCTCTCTTTCCTTTTATTGTTCTTTTCTTTATTAATTCAAAGAATGCTTTTTGGGTTGCCTGGCTAGTAAGTCAAAGAACTCATCCAAGGCATCCCTAAAATGTTATGAGTATTTGGGATATCTTAAAGTTTTTTACATAGACCTTTTTGCCTCTAGAAAGGGACACTTTCATGATTTTCATGATCAGTGTTGAAGCAACTCAGTTCCTTTTCTTTTGTATCATTAAAGTAATAATGTCTACTTTAAGGCTGCATTATGTTACAGGCATCAAGTGTAAAGGGAAAAAAAAAAAAAGGATCATTCCTGAAGAGAGATTGTAATAAACCAGAGGTTAGATTACTTCCAAAGGGCTAGCACTGTCTAAAATAAATGAAGTTCCATACAGCCTTTTGTCCTTAATAATAGTACTTTGTACCAATATAACTATATGTATGCAAGGTTGTTGCACTAAATTTGTGATATGTGACAATATACCTGATGGTCTTAAAACAAAGATTTATAATATGAGTTCCAAACACTGGTAGTGGGCCTGCTTTAGATGCAACTGCACTAACAAATGCTTCTGAATATGTTATGCATTCCTTGCTTGATCATTAGTAAAAGTCATCAGGGAAGGTGTGTATTTTAAATTATTGAGTTTGCATTGCACACTGTGGATACTGTGGCATTCTATTCACAGTATGTTGAACATGCTACTCTTATCCTATTAATTTTCAAGTTTTTCTTTTCCTTGTATCAGATGGTGGTGTGTCAGTAGGACAGCACCTAATATTGGGTGTTAACCAGGTGTTATTTCTGCTGTTAGCTGTAGCTGGTCCCAAAACGGGAGTTAAAAACAGAGAAGGCATTATATAGCAATATCATGTATTGGGATGTTGCCTTTAGGTTTGGTGGTGTAACTAACTTTTTCCTTATGGTGATCCCTACTTTTGAAATGAACTCTAAAGGAGGGGAGAAGAAAGGAGAAAAAAGAGTAACAAAAAACACCTAAAAGCAAACAAAAGAAACACCCCACCCCCGTGCATTAAAAGAATGGCTGCTTTTTTTTTTTTTTTTTTTTTTTTTTTTTTTTTTTAATGAATTCAAGATTATAGAAACAATATTCTGCAGGAATTTATTAAAAAAAAAATACAACAAACCACAAATAAGACCCCAGGTGTTATTTTTCCACTGATGATCTGTGTTTTGGATCAGAGTAGAGAATTACCAAATGTTTCATAAAATACAAAAATCATCATCGCCTGTAACATACTGCAGCATTAATACACTGGCTTATCCTTAACTTAAGTTCAGACTTCATTTCATGCTTCCCAGCCTTCTGTCAAAATACTGTGCTGTAACTGCAAGTTCTGAAGTTAATGGCAAGGCTTTTGGAATACTGTATCTGATCTCTGCCTTACAGCACAAGCAGCGCTGCCCTGTGCTGGAGGACCAGCTGGTGGATCTTGTGGTGTATGCCATGGAAAGGTCTGAGACTGAAGAGAAGTTTGATGATGGTGGAACCAGTCAGCTTCTGTGGCAGCATCTCTCCAGCCAGCTCATTTTCTTTGTGCTCTTTCAGTTTGCAAGTTTTCCTCATATGGTCCTGTCACTCCATCAAAAGGTAAATTGATGAAGTTAAAAAAAAGTCACTCACCCTTGCAAGAAGTACCTTATGTGTAAGACCTGCATTTTCAGCCCTTGTGCTCTGTTGAAGTAAGTCAAATTCTCAAGGTACATCAGGAAATAGACCTGTGAGCTAGGTCTGTTTCCAGTGAACTCAGTTAGTTACAGGTTGTTGCTCTGTATTTGGATTCAAAATGGGCTACTAACCAGAATAAGGAGATAAACTGGCACAATTAACAAGCCTCGTTGGGTACTGTGCTGTTGCAGCCAGTTTGCAGCCAAGCTTCAAATAGAGTGAATACACTGTTCAGTTCGTTACCTAAGGCAACATGTCATCTAGATGGAGGCAAGAAATTAGAGTTTGTTTGTCTAATCAGAGCAATCTAATCAAAGATCACTTGTCCAATTCCAAAGATACTGGCAATCACAGTCCAAAGTTATTATTACTTCCTAATAATTCATTTAAAACTGATACACATTGTAGTGCTTACCTTTTCTCTTGTGGTCAGTGCCTCTGAATTCTGAGGATGCTGACAGGCCTCTGTAAGAAAGGAGGAGGAGGGTGGTGGTTAAAGTATGTCAGCAACATCCTGAGCTCTCTTCTGAGAGAAAGCATAGTGTTGGTGGGAGGAAAGGGGTGCTCTTTCTCCTCACTGTAAGGTTAGTTAGGGGCTATTTAGCTACAGTTTCCAGCATACACTACACATTGCTCAATCTTCATTTGTCCACAGTTTTGTGTTAAATAAAAGTTTACTATATATACTTCGTTTTACTTGTGATGGATTCTAGTTCTCTGATTTCTTTGGTATCCCTTAATTTGATTTACCATGGTTACATTCCCCTAATTGTTGTTAATGAAGCATTGAAACCCTAGTCAGTATACAACACAATTACACAAATCTAATCTAAAACGAAAGCAAGCTAGGTAAGAGTAGAGCACTGGTTATTGGGTAGTTGTTGTTACAGATTAAGAAGTTAAATAACAAAAATAAAACATCTAGATGAGGCAAGCCCAGGTTGTTCTGGTTCTGACTTTTTTATCTATAAAGTTAGTAAAAAACATGTGGCCTGCTGGTAGTAATGGCAATACTGTATTTTCTAAAAGGTAGCAATTTAAGTCACAATGTCTAAGAGCTGCTAATTTTTCAAAACAGTGATCCTCAAAAGCTAAATAGATTTTAAATCCTACCGTTAATTGCTGTGGCCCTCCCAGAGCCTGTTTCTGTGTTAACTCTAATGTGCTTGTTTGCCATCTTTCTGAAAACATGATGTACATTGCTAGTTATGTCCTGCTAAACATTCCCAGTAATCTTTGCTGGAATTATTTGGTCTGTCCTTTTACTTTTATAGGAATCTCTGGGTGATTTTTCCTCTGCATACCGTGTTTGTCTGTTCCTGTTTTTGACAGTTGGCAGGCCGTGGTCTCATTAAAGGAAGAGACCATCTGATGTGGGTGTTACTCCAGTTCATCTCTGGCAGCATCCAGAAGAATGCACTGGCTGACTTCCTACCAGTTATGAAGCTTTTTGATCTCCTGTATCCTGAGAAAGAAGTAAGTCTTTCTGAAATTGAAAGTTTGCTTTTTCATTCAACCCAAGACTTTCATGTGTCAGTTACTGTTCTTAAGTCACTGTTACTGCAGTGTGCTGCATAGTTGGAGAAAGATGCTTCATAAAATTAAATGAAAACTTTCCAGATTTCCTAGCTATGTTTTCCAGTAACAACACTTGTGCAGCGTTTTTAGGGGCAAAAAAAGACTTCTGTTATCATAGAATCATAGAGTTTGAGTTAGAAGGGACCTGAAAGATCATCTAGTTCCAACCCCTCTGCCGTGGGCAGGGACACCTCCCACTAGACCAGGTTGCTCAAAGCCCCATCCAGCCTGGCACTGAACACTTCCAAGGACAAAGCATCCTCAGCTTTCCTTAGGCAACCTGTTCCAGTGCCTCTCCACCCTCACACTGAAGAATTTCTTCATCTCTTTCTTGAGTTTGGCTTGACTAAGGTTTTAAGGAGTTTAAGGCCCTGAGGATACCATTAAGGAAAAATGTAGAATTTTATTGATAAATCTGGGCTGTAACAGTAATACACTGAAAGAGGTCTTCAGGTACAAAGAACTGAAGGTGACACTTAACATGTATTTTGTATTAGATGGCCTTGCACATTCCTCTAGAATGAAGGGCCTGAGGAAGGAGGTATTAGAGGAAAGTCTTTGTGACAACATTGTCAACATGAAGTCCTGACTGCTTGCTGATATGATAATGTCTTCTATTTGAGTTGATAGATAAGTTCACACAAGTGTGTGGTGTACTAAACTGATATGTAGCATTTTTTTCCCCTGTTAACTTCATTTCCACTCACAGAAATTCATTATAGTTTGCTTTGTGGATTTACAGTTGGTTTTGTCAGCAGAAATATGGGAAGAGCGCCAAGACAGTTTACTCTAACTGTGGTGTTGGGCTCTGAGTTACATTTAAAATATGTGTCAGTGGGACAAGGGCATTTCTGAGGATTAAGTTTCACAAGCAGTTAAAATGTTATCTACAACTGCTGCTCTTAGGAGGATCTTGATTTTGCAGTGCTCCTGTCTCATTTGGGCTGTATCAGTGGTGTTTGTGAAGCAGCAACTTTAACAAAGGAAAAGAAATTGAGATATTGGCAAACAGAGCCAGCCAATGTGCCTTTTTCAATGGCAGTAATATATCTGAGTCTGTAGCCAAAATCTGTTGAATTTTGGTTTGTATCTGTTCCATTTCATAGGAAATGTATTAATATTTTAAGTGCAATGGTGATGATAGGCAAGTTAGATGTTTCAGAAAATACTGGTTAACCACTGAGTACCTGCTGTGGTAGGTACCTACCTAAGCATATACAATAACTGATTTCTTAATTGTGTGTGGCTTAGAGTAAAAGTATGCACTCTGGAACTACATATTTCCCAAATTTGTGTACTCAAAAGCATGAAATTCTATTTGCTGAGGTCTGCTTGTTTGTTTGTTTCAGAATAATTGCACACTCAGATGAGCATAGAATCTTGTTTAAAAATGTTGATTATGTGTTGATTAAATGTTGATTCATGTGTTCTTTCTTTAGTGTATTCCTGTACCTGATATTAACAAACCTCAGTCAACTCATGCTTTTGCAATGACTTGTATTTGGATTCATCTGAATCGGAAGGCCCATAGTGACAACTCCAAGTTACAGATTCCCATTCCTCATTCACTTAAACTTCACCACGAGTGAGTTTTGAGGGTTTCCTTATATTTGGATTTGACTCTAGACATCATTAAATAGGAAGCTGGAAGTCTGTTTGGAGGATGTATTGTGTGAGGGGGTGCTGTATAAGGGTTATCAAAGAAATTAAGCAGGACTAAGAGCTGAAAGTCAACATTATGTTGTTGTCACCACACAGCTAACAGAAATATATTACATATTGGATTATTAATTCTCCTTTACTGATGGAGAAAGCAAAATTCTTCTTATAATAATGTGGTTTGGAAAGTATGGATAAACAGTACATTGGGCTAATTTTTGTCCAGAAAGATAATTTTTTAAAGTTGATTTTTCTCCTGAATTTTCTCTGAAACAAGAAAATCATAACAAAGTGAAACTGTGGTGCAAGATGTAGTAATTTTGGTGGGGTGCAATTAATAAATATTTAAATTTTTCTGCTCTCTTACAGTGGGCTTTTGACTGGGGTTGTTTTAGCTGTAATACTGGGGTGCAGGTGTACTCTTTTTCTTGCTTCTTTCTACTTAATGTTTAATCTCTTTGTCGCACAGATTTTTGCAACAGAGTTTAAGAAATAAAAGCTTACAGATGAATGACTACAAGATTGCCTTGTTGTGCAATGCTTATTCAACCAACTCAGAGTGTTTCACTTTGCCAATGGGTGTACTGGTAGAGACTATTTATGGGAATGGCAACATGAGGATACCTCTTCCAGGGACTAATTGCATGGCATCAGGGTCTGTTACACCACTGCCCATGAATCTGTTGGACTCACTCACAGTTCATGCCAAAATGAGGTGCAGTATGCAACTAGCTTGTTTTTTGACCTGTAAATCTGTGTATAACTAATTATCAGTAGGAAAGCTTTCCCGTGTCTGGACATGTAATGTATAGATATGTTAATTTAACTTAATTTCTTAACTTCCAAGTTTGGGTGTTTTTAAATTGAAAAATACTTTCTCTTTTTCCTCAGTCTGATTCATAGCATAGCTACACGGGTAATTAAGTTGGCTCATGCAAAATCAAGTGTGGCTCTGGCTCCTGCTCTTGTGGAAACCTACAGTCGCCTGTTGGTCTATATGGAAATAGAGTCCTTGGGCATCAAAGGCTTTATCAGTAAGAAAAAAAACCCTTCCCCTCTCCTTCAACTTTTTCAGTAGCATTTTACTTTAATGGCACTTAAAAGACCATAGTAAAAATGAAAATCTACTGATGAAGCATTTTAATTTAATATATAAATTAGTATAATGTAAGAGAAATTGTAATAGTTATTCTAGTGCTGCAGTAAATTTCAGATGAGTGTACTGCTGTCCCTTAATGTCACTGCTTTATATGGTCAAGACCTTCCTAGCTAGGCTGTATTGTACAACAATATGCTTAATGGAAAGCTGAAAACCAAGTTACTGAAGTAGATATAAATGATATTTAATTGTAGTCATTATAATAATGCGCATGTCTGTGTTGTATGTTCACTCAAAAGATTACTGAGCTCTGCACAGTCACCACATCCTCATACAGTCCTTGCACACACACTCTGTAAAGGAAATAGAATTTTCAAATTAAATACCTGACTACCAGCTAAATAGAATTGTCTACCCACCGTGTAGTCTGTAGTTTAACTTTTTTCGTTTATTTTGAAGTATAATTGTTTGGAAAACTTACTTTACAAATTATTTTTCATAAGGTCAGCTCCTACCAACGGTGTTCAAATCTCACGCATGGGGAATTTTGCACACTCTGCTAGAAATGTTCAGCTATCGGATGCATCACATCCAGCCTCACTACAGAGTCCAACTTCTCAGCCATCTTCATTCCTTGGCTGCTGTGCCACAGACTAATCAGAACCAGCTTCATCTCTGGTGAGTGATGTTTACCATTCGTAACTATAATCTCAAATTCCTTGTTCATCATGTGTTGAAACTGTGTTTTAAATGGAACGTAAATAATTCTAAGTCTTTTATTGACATAAATCTTGTTTTGTTATCTTAATCTGTGTAGTATGGATGCTAATCAGTCACTTTAGATAAGGACTGCATGCAAATAGAGTGGAGTAAATTAAGCTGTAGCGTTGGCATTGCAAAGCCACAGTGTTAGAAAAATCCTCTTAATTACTTTGCACTATCCAGTGCAAACACTGCTTCCAACTAGAGCACTGGAAAATAAAGTACTTTTAATCAAAAGCAGTGCTTCCTTATTTCTTTAATAAGGAAAATTTAGTGCTATCAGTTTCAAGGTGTTAGCTTTGAAACTTCACATGTGTTATTCATTCCTTTTCTGGTTTTGCATACATGTACCTGTCTATCTATGTATCTATCTATGTATCTATCTATGTATCTATCTATGTATCTATCTATGTATCTATCTATGTATCTATCTATGTATCTATCTATGTATCTATCTATGTATCTATCTATGTATCTATCTATGTATCTATCTATGTATCTATCTATGTATCTATCTATGTATGTATGTATGTATCTATCTATGTATGTATGTATGTATGTATGTATGTATGTATGTATGTATGTATGTATGTATCTATCTATCTATCTATCTATCTATGTATGTATGTATCTATCTATGTATCTATCTATGTATCTATCTATGTATCTATCTATGTATCTATCTATGTATCTATCTATGTATCTATCTATGTATCTATCTATGTATCTATCTATGTATCTATCTATGTATCTATCCATGTATCTATCTATGTATCTATCCATGTATCTATCTATGTATCTATCCATGTATCTATCCATGTATCTATCCATGTATCTATCCATGTATCTATCCATGTATCTATCCATTCATGTATCTGTCTGTCTGTCTGTCTGTCTGTCTATCTGTCTGTCTGTCTATCTGTCTGTCTATCTGTCTGTCTGTCTATCTGTCTGTCTGTCTATCTGTCTGTCTACCTACCAATCATCTCTTCTTGTTTTGATGAAAGATAACAAAAAGGGGAGGGCTCTGAATTGGAGAGACTTGCACCTTGAACATTCACTACATCAGCATCTGAAAGCTTTATTTTAAAAGATAGTTGTGTAAATAATTGATAACAAATTTATTAAACAGTGTAAAAACCCCAGACTTTTCTAAAAGGTGAAGAACGTCGCTTTCAAACCAGAAGTTTTTTTATTATTTGAAGCAGAAAATTGAGTGGATAAATAGGTAATTTTGGAATCTGAGAGGCAGCAAAGTAAGCATTATTTGCTAATGGGACTGTTTTCTTCTTTCAGTGTTGAGAGTACTGCTCTAAGGCTAATAACAGCTTTGGGCAGCTCAGAAGTCCAACCACAGTTTACACGATTCCTCAGTGATCCCAAAACAGTTCTTTCAGCAGAATCAGAAGAGCTGAATAGAGCTTTGATCTTAACTCTAGCAAGGGCAACACATGTAACAGGTAATAGCAGTGGTGTGAGAGAACACCTAAGTGAAAGCTGTAGTCAATCCATTTGTCCAAAGTACTGTTTATTTAATGGAGTATCATGGAAATGACCCAGTCATAAAATATATCCGTACACTGCTGGGTTTCAGTTTCATCATTTTAAATTTAAACATTTGACTATATTAATAATGCATGCCATTAAAAAAACAACCATCCAACCAAACCACCATGTATGTTCACAGCAGGTATGTTACTCATGTGGAAGCCATTTCTTCTCCAGCTTGCCTTTAAGAAAAAGTAGTGCTTACTTTGGGTTTGCTTTCATGGGGAAGAAATAAGGGGAAGCTTATTTTGTGTGTTTCAGTGTTTTAACAATGTGCAATGGCATGTGTCAGGTTTTTGTTAGCTTTGAGGGGAATGTTTTCTCTATCTCCTTTTTTCTTTGGGACTTGATGGAGAATTAAAACAACTGATTTCACAGAAACCGAGCAGCTTTTTAAAAAGCAATATAAAATGGCACCTGGCAATTTTATCATCATAATTTTCCCTGATATTTTTTTTTTAAAAGTCTAATCAGTTAATCAGCAAAACCTTGTCCTACTGTCATTATAGGAAATTAAATGTATAATCTTAAAATCGTAAGAGCTTCATTTCTAGCTAAAAACAATTTTGCTTAATAGCATCAAAAAGATAATCTGCAACTTGTTCTGTAAAGTAAGATTCAAAGAAAGGGGATGGGAAAAGTTGGCCAAATAAAGGAAAACCTGTTAAACTAGCAAAGCCTAGATATGTGTTACTACAAAAGGAATACCAATAAGAAATGGTTTTTATGTGAAATTCTAATATCACCAATCCATTTTCTAGACTTTTTCACAGGCTCTGATTCAATTCAAGGAACTTGGTGCAAGGATATATTGCAGACTATCATGAGTTTTACTCCACATAACTGGGCATCACATACACTAAGCTGTTTCCCGGCCCCTCTGCAGGTATCGTTTCAAACTGATTGTTTTATATTATTATGTTACTATATTTTTACATTATTATATTATATTTATGTGTTATTGGAAATGCAGAGAATTTACTCCCTTAACAAGGTGCTTTGCTTGTCAACAAGATTATTCCCGTGTCCAGACTAAATTGATCACAAGACACAAGAGTGAAGCATGATTGTAACGTTGTTTCTTTAGAAATGCATTAGCTGCTTCTGGAGTATTCTGAGGCCAAGTTGGCCACTTTATGCTTCCAGTGAAAGATAAATGGGTTTGTTTGGGATTTTTTTTTTTAAAATATTTCTTTATTTATTTATTTTGGTGGCAGTTTGTCATGTAGCTTTGTCACCTAACACAGCTGTCACTGTGGTGTCATGGTGAAGCAACGACCCTACCTAGTAGGTCTGTGTTGCACAAGGAAGAGGGAACTTGTAGGGTGCTAAGTCGGGCAGAAGTTTGATTGTTCAAATGTTTTATTTTAGACTCTCAATCACAGCAAAGCCCCTCTTTTTCAGGTATTCTTCAAGCAGAATAATGTACCTCAGGAAAGCCGTTTTAACTTGAAGAAGAACGTTGAAGAAGAATACAGAAAGTGGAAGTCTATGACCAATGAGAATGACATAATCACACACTTCTCAATTCAAGGTTCACCCCCACTTTTCCTTTGTCTCCTGTGGAAGATGTTGTTAGAGACTGATCACATTAATCAGATTGGCTACAGGTGAGCTTATAAGATATGTCATTTGAAAGTCATTACGATAACATTCTTGGTTCTGAGGACACAGGCATTAACAGCTTGGTGTATACTTTTTATTAGTTCAGCATGTGCCAAGCATGGAGAAAAGGATTTGAGATAGGTATTAGCAAACTTATAATAATAATTGTGCAGTCTTTAAGATTGTTTACACTATACAGTCTTATGTAATGCATATTCTCCCTGGTAGGAGATAAGGATGTGAGGTGTTGGAAGTAAACAGTTTATTTGTAAGGGCAGTGTTTCAGGCAGCCTGAAATAGTAAACAGAAAATATAAAGTATTTCTTTACTTAGCCCATACACAAAGTACATATACAAAATACGAATAAAGGACGAACATTTAAAAAAAATCCCCCAAAATACTGGATTAAGGTGAAAATTTATAAAAGTAGTAGTCATTCTATTTTCTTTTTCTTGTTCTCATTAACAGTATTAGGCCCCACCATGAAAAATTGATTGTTTCTTTTCAGTCCTTCTCAGGTCTGTTGAAACAATTCATATTTATGTTAGCATGTGCTACTTTTCAGTGCCATGAGGAAATACCAGGATTTTAATGCTGTGGTTATATTAAAAGACATACTGGAAAATAAAGTGGAGTAACAGAAGATTTTCCTAATAGGTTCATAACTAAAATGCATAAACAAAACATGAGTTCTGGACAGAATACTATACATATGAATTGCTGAGCTTGAACTATTTCTTGTGGCCAGTGGCCAGTCATTGGAATTCCATTGCTTTAGGATTTGTTTTTTTGCTTTCATTTGTGGTTTTCTTCAGTTCTTTTAATGAAGGGAGTTTTTTTCTTTGAAGACAATAGTATTAAACCCCGCTTAAGTCCTATACAATAGACCAGTTAAACGTGTTAAAAACAGTAACAATTTCTTTCTTCTTCTTCTTCTCTGCTAGGGTGTTAGAAAGAATTGGGGCCAGAGCTCTGGTGGCACATGTCAGGACATTTGCAGATTTCTTGGTCTATGAATTCTCTACCTCTGCAGGGGGCCAGCAGCTCAATAAATGTATAGAGATTCTCAATGACATGGTATGGAAATACAACATTGTAACACTGGATAGGTTGATCTTGTGTTTGGTAAGTATTGGCTTAGAAGATAAGATGCCATTTCTTCACTAAGTCTGCTTTCTGAGCCTCTTTTGCAGGAATAATCTTTTAAAAATGCATTGGTTTTAAATAGTGACTATTTGCAAACCCAATAATTAAGTAAAATAATAGATTACTTCTGTAAGAAACATAAAACTCAAAGTCTTACACTTCTCTGAATCTTCAGGGTAAGCTTTTCTCAGTTATTTAATGGCAGTCCTTGAATTGGTATTGTTAAATGTTGTTATTAGTGCTTTGAGTCTCTGACCTCATAGCTATGCAGTTATTTCTGCAGTCTGAAAAGGTAGAAGGGGTGTGGCATACCATGATTTAGAAGGAAATGGAAGATCTTTTATCCATTAAAGAATGTTTTCCTTGTTAAGAATTCAGCCTGTTTCATCAGAAGAGTAGGAGATAAATGGCATGCTCTGCCTTTCCAGGTTGTCCCACAACGTAAAGCAGAACTTACATAAAGAGAACTAAATTTTCCTTAACTAATTATCCTTTAATTATATTTCAATATCTAATCTTAGCACAAAGCTGGTTGTTTTTTAAGTTTGGTTTCAAAAGTCCAAATATGTCAGAGTGGCTAGAAGTTTGAAGGAATCTTAAACAATTAATGATTATGAAGGGCTTTTCAGTAAGAGAACTGACAGCTGAAAGAGAGATGAAATTCTTGTAAAATGTGCAATCCTTTTCAAAGGAGGTGATTGAGCCTGCCTCTGTTCTATGTCTCCACTTGCAAAGCAGCATTACAAGACCATATGTGCAGTGGAAGTTTGTGTGCAGTTGTACCTAATCTGTAGCCAAATTTGGTAACCAATATGTAGGAGTTACAAAGCAGAGAGCAGCATCAACTATAATTCCATGTTTTCTTTCTTTTAGGCTATGCGTAGTCATGAAGGAAATGAAGCTCAAGTCTGTTACTTCATAATTCAGTTACTCTTACTGAAGCCTAATGATTTCAGAAACAGAGTGAGTGATTTTGTGAAAGAGAATTCTCCAGAGCACTGGCTGCAGAATGACTGGCATACTAAGCATATGAGTTACCATAAGGTATCAAAGCTAATAAAATTCTTCTATTGTAATACTTACTGTGGCATTGAGATCAGGCAGAGAGTCTTTTGTCCTATGAATTACAGGACAGTTCTGTCAATTTTTGGAATTGCTTTGTAAGTTGTAATTTATTTGGACTAGTATTAAAAATATAAAAATCACTGTGTTTCATCTATCACCTGTGTGTCAAGAACATAATGTCCTGGTGTGTTATGGAAGAAAACTGCTGAGATTTTAATGCTGCTATGAGCACAGTGGCTTCTGCTGTATAGAAAAGGATGTACCAATGGTGTGTTCTGTGAAGAGATAAATAAAACTAAGATAAAATAGATATGAGCAATCTCTCACGTAGCTAAATACATACAATCTAGTTCTGATCCAGAAGCTATTTGGTTTATCCTCGCCCTCTGCTTTAGCCATACAGTGTCTAACAGTGCCTAAAAGTGTAAGGGTAGCAGGGAAGCAAATTATATTAGCCTGGGAAGTGCTCTGACACGTCTGCACAGTTCCTAGACTCAATCTGACATATGGCAATTTCAGCTACAAGTAAAGCACTAGAAGCTTAGCCTTCAGCTGTGCATCTGGTATTTGAGTACACTGCAGTTCTTTCCCAGGGAGTTATTACATGCATATTATTTTAGTGTTCTAATTCAGTATGCCATGCAGAAGCTTTCAGTAATGCTGATTTCCTCTAAGTTTTCTTTTAAAGTATTTGACAAAGAACACGTAAGCACTAGCTGCTTTCAGCTTTGCTTTGAGATGCTTAATGTTCTCTTACGCCCACTTTAAGGGGGTGGTAAAACTGTTTTGTTTTGTTTTTTCTGGAGAAGTTGCTATCTGCTAGTCTAATAACTAAATAATTTCACTCAGAGTTGAATTTTTTCCAGTAAGCTTTACAGTAAAATCATCTCCTGCCTTCATATGTGATAATAGCAGTTAAGAAATGTCTTTTTAAAGCAAAGTAGATGCTAAATGTTTAGTGCACTACTTTTAGAAAAAGATCTTTTTAAAAAATTTTATTTATTTTTTTTTTTCTCTTTCTCTCCAGAAATATCCTGAAAAGCTGTATTTTGAAGGCTTGGCAGAGCAAGTCAACCCCCCAGTTCAGATCCAGCCCCAGTACCTGCCAATTTATTTTGGAAATGTATGCCTGCGCTTTCTGCCAGTATTTGACATTGTGATTCATAGATTTCTGGAATTGCTTCCAGTGTCCAAATCACTAGAAACTTTACTGGATCATCTGGGAGGTTTATACAAATTCCATGGTAAGGAGTGCATTCACAGATAAGTATTCCTGTTGCAATAGTACTATGCTCTTCATTCATAATTTTCATCTATTAGCACAGCAGTGTTTTAATCTTTTCCCATTCTGTAAGCCCCATGTACATTTCCACAGAGAATTACAATCCCTATTTAGTGAATTTCAGCCTACTAACAGTGAACTTGCTTTTATTCAGGTAGCTCTTGCTAATTATTGCTCCCTTCACACCATTTCCTTTCTGTCCCTTGTAGCAGTAAGTACTTGAACCTACGTCCTAACAAACTTGCTGTTAACAAGACTGAAAGAGCTAAAAAAAGCAGTTCCTCCCTCTATCCTTGTTTATGATTCAAATAAATTAACCTGGTTTTTGCTAACATTTTTATAACTGCATTATTATAACAAGGTTTTTATAGAAGTCATTGCTGAGTTACACTCAGAAAATTTACAATATTCTTTCTTTACTCTCACTTTGTACATGGATTCTTCCTGCTTAATATTTTTTATACAAAGAGATTATTTAGACAGTTTACTTACAATTTTATTATATTATCATTAAGATATGAACTGTTACAATACTTTCCTGTAGGTGTATGTACAAGACAAAGAAAAATCAGTGATGTAGGGTACAGTGAAATAAAGAACATGAATGAATTCCTTATGTGCTATCTTGTAATGCATACAACTGACTCTTCTAGGGCTTTTGATTTTAACTTTGTTTTCAACCAGAAACATAATAGTAATGGTAGAATTCTGGGTTTTTTTTTCCTTGTTTGTTTTCCTTTTATTCTTTGCAGACCGTCCAGTGACTTACCTGTACAACACTCTTCACTATTATGAGACACAGCTCAGGGAGCGCACAAACCTCAAGAGAAAACTTGTTCATGCCATAATTGGCTCTCTCAAAGATAATCGCCCACTGGGCTGGTGCCTGAGTGATACTTATCTCAAATGTGCTATGAATCCCCGAGAAGAAAACCCATGGATTCCTGACGATACTTACTACTGCAAGCTCATTGGAAGACTAGTAGACAATATCCTTCATAAAATTGGCATTGAGTAAGCTCTGCTAGTGTCTTACAGTTAAATCAACATAAGTTTGATTTCTGCCTATTCAGATAGGATATTAAGATTGGAGTCTTTGATTAACAGCATGTATCAGACTTAATTAATATTAGATTGCTTCAGTGTAGTTTTTTTTATTAATCCACATAGGGAATGAGCAGCCCTAGTGAAAACACATGGAAAGATGTGCTGAAAAACAAGTACAGTACAGCTGTATTAATATTTCACTGTTTAATGCCTCACATATAAGTAGAGATACTGATGTTTATGCATTCCAAATTGAATTCTAATTGCCACACAGAATCAGCTTGATACAAAGCATGAGTGTTTCTAAAAACTGTATAAAATGAGATTACTTCTTTCTAATGCCATTATCAATACTGCTAGAAAAATTTTGTAAGATGTGTCACGTTTAAGATGGCATATAATTAGCTGTATCTACTTGAAGACATGTACTTGTGTTGCTAGCAGCTGCCGAGAATCTGCTTTTTAGGAGGGAAGAACTAGATATGGTGTTTTTAACAGAAACATACTGTCTTAATTGTTGCCTTTGATTAGTTTTTACTGTTATGACTACAGCTATGTAGTACACTACTACTACAGTGACACTTGCCAGCTGTGTCCTAGAGTAGTGCTAATGGAATATCTCTGGTGTTATCTTCTTTCTATAGCAGTTTTATGGCAGGTTGACCAATTTTCTGGATATTATGTGTCTTCTTGTATTACTTAACGTAGGAAGGAGGTTTATCAGGTCTCTCTATAGAAGCTAAAATTGTATAAATAAAAATTATGCAAATTTTAACAGGGCATTTGGAGATCTTTTTTATATGTAGCTCAAATGAGTTAGTCTTGATTGGGGAAGTGGATTATTTGCCGAGAGTAAGCAGGTGTTCATTTTGCATAAATTGTCACCTTAGAAGTCTGCTGAAAGATCTTATACTGATGCAAATTAATGGTTTCAGTTTATAATTTCTGTAGAAAATTCTTGTTACTTTCATTTTCCTGCCTCTGAAGCAGATGGGGAATGAGATGGTTGATGTTTTGTTCCACCTTAATCAGGGAAATTCATCCTCTGCATGACCTTGTGTGCGTAGTATATTTATAGCTATGTATTCATGCGATCCTTCAGTGACTGAGCAGCATTGCCTTATGCTAATAATTTTGTCCATATGTTATGATTTCATGAAGTGTTGTTGTTTTATTTGTTCAGTAACTTACCTTTCAGTTCAACATCATGTGTGTGGTATATACATACATTTTTAAGCAGTGTGCTGCTTACACTAGTCTGTGTTGGGGCATCTTTTTTTCCTTAATCATTGTCACCTATGGCAGGCAAATCACCTGGTCCATTTCCAAATTGTGACTGGAGATTCAACGAGTTTCCTAATCCAGCTGCACATGCTCTCCATGTTACCTGTGTTGAGCTCATGGCTCTGGCTGTGTCAGGGAAGGATGTAGGCAATGCACTGCTGAATGTTGTGCTGAAGAGGTATGTTGGCTCTCTGAAACTCTTTTCTGCAAATTATAATACATAATTAAACATTGCTGAGGTAGCTGGTGATACTGATACTCTGAGGGTATTTTTTAATTTATTTTTCTTTAAGTATAAATATTTTCAGTTTTATAAGTATTTGTAGAGGACAAAGAAGGCTATAGGGATCAAGCAGACAAAGTGGGTTAGATTTCTGTGCTGTAGTGGATGGTGTGTGCTACAGGAACAGTTGATTCAGCATGATACCCTGAAAAGATAGAGGTAAGACCTTGCAAAGGCTGAGAATTTATCCAGTGGCACAGAGGCTGGAAGCAGTATATTCTTTCAGCTGTGCTGGGAGAAGGACATTTCTACAGTTAATATCAAAGGATTTTTTAATTCAGAGAAAGGGGGAGGAAACCCTAGCAGGTCTCTGAACCCTTCTGATGCTAATGTAAAATCAGAGGTACTTTGGAACAGAGTGGTGTGCAGTGGCTAACCTTTTATCATAAAGCATTAAGTTTGACCCATAGCTCAGCCACTCTGAAAAGAAATGAAGTGAAAGAAAAAGAACTAATATTCTTGCAGTGATTCAGATGCTGCCATTGAGCAATGACAAGATGAAATGATTAATGTTCAGCCTCATTCATCTTAGTAATATCTTATTGTTAGCTGTTTGGGGCATGTGGAGGGAAAGAGTCAATAAAGGCACAAACAACCTGTAAGCCTATTTGGTAGGAAGAACAGTGTGGTAACAGCCTTTAAAGAAAACATGCTGCTAACCCAAAATAATGCCTGAACAAAGCTTTGCAAGGGAGATCACAATGGCATTTAGACCACCTGGGGCCTCTCATAAATACCTGTATGTGTTCTTACAGTCTTCAACTTTTCAAATACTCTTTTCATATGTACACCTTGTCTTTAGGTGCACCAGAAGCACAAATTGCAATTGTGAATTTCAAAGCTTTTGTTACTTTTTCTTTGTCTCCAGTCAGCCCCTGGTGCCAAGAGAGAATATCACAGCTTGGATGAATGCGATTGGACTAATTATCACAGCCTTACCCGTGAGTTTAATTATCATTGAAAAAAAAGTAAATCTCTTCTTCTATGTAAGTTTTACCACCTTTATAGAGTATACTGTAAAAACACTAGAACCAACATCTGTAGATTATGGAGAGCACTGCTTGAATGTCTGAGAATGAATGTCTACTCCTCCAGCATGAAAAAATTAACCAGGTTTTCTTTTTTTCTTTTTAAGTTTTGAGGATAGGATGAAAAGTAAATAATTCCTCTTTAAAAACATAGTTAAAAGCCATGTGTAGTATTGAGAACTGGAGCTATGAAATAAGATCTATAAGGGTTCTGATATAAAATTAATTTCCCATTAATGTTGCACTTACTCATCCTGCATATTTTAACCATGAAAATGAGATGCGCCTGAGACTGCAAAAGCAAATGGGTGCAACATTAGAATTCATGGATCAAGAGAAACTTTGATCTTCTGAATACAATGACTCTTGATGACTGACTGGGACTGCTTGAATAAATTTCATGTTTCTTACCTGTTGTTTATATTTGCAACAGGAACACTTTCCTGCAGCTTTGCTAACAATATGGTTCCTTTTCCTGAAAGAATGTCAACATGGATTTAATCCTTACTATCCTTGCAGTGCTTCTTATTATTCTTCCTGGTCCATATCCTTGCATTTTCATTCTTTGACTTTTGTACCTTTTATTGTTTCCTGTTTCTATCTTGAATTTTTGGTCTGTTTGTGCCTTCACTCAGGAAATTCAGAAAAATCTCAGTCTCCTTCCATTAAGGCTTTTTGCCTCTACTTGTTTTGGAGACCTTTATGTTAGCTAACTACATAATTAAAGTTGTGAAATAGATCTTGATAATGCCACACCCTTGAGTGTGCTGCATCCAGTGTTGTGGATGCTTTCTGTATTGGTGCTTCTAAATTTTCATTTTTTGTCTGACAGAGTTGAAAACTAGCATTTAGTTGAAAGCATTTTAGAAGTGCAATAGTAGTGGAAATTGTTGAGGAAGCATCGTCTTAGATG
This sequence comes from Phaethornis superciliosus, assembly GCA_023637945.1. NCBI lineage: Eukaryota > Metazoa > Chordata > Aves > Apodiformes > Trochilidae > Phaethornis > Phaethornis superciliosus. Next base: position 59,608,829 of record JAJQWJ010000003.1, read on the forward strand.
GTTTTCTTTTCAGAAGCAATTCTGACTTTTTGTTTTTTCCAGGAGCCATACTGGATTGTTCTCCACGATCGCATCGTGAGCGTTATCAACAGTCCTAGCTTGACCTCAGAGACAGAGTGGGTTGGTTACCCATTCCAGCTGTTTGACTTCACAGCATGTCACCAGTCTTATTCTGAGATGAGCTGTAGCTACACTTTGGCTTTGGCACATGCTGTCTGGCATCATTCCAGCATTGGTCAGCTTTCTCTCATTCCCAAGTAGGTGTAATGATTCTTGATGGTTTAGTTTGTCTTTTAAATCCCATGCATACTGTCGATAATAAATCTGTACCTGTAGCACCTGTACTAATCTGTATGCAAAGAGGATCTCCAAAACTCACCAGGTAGATGACAAGTTTATTTCCAGCTCCCTCTTCCACTCACATGACTCTTGTTATCTGTGAGCTTTGGGGTTTTGTCTAGCGTGTGACTACCTTTTTTATCTTGCTCAGCTTCTATGCAGTTTTTCTTGAAACATTGGTTGTAGCATAGTTCTGAAGTATCAACTGTATTCAGTAAGTATTTCCTTAGTTCTAGTGAGTATCCTCTACTTCAGATTGAGATGCTTTGCTGACTGAAGGATGTGTGGTAGTGGTCCACTTAATCATTAAACCAAGTTAAAAATACCACTGCTTTTAACAGTTGATCAGACTTTCCCCAGTGCAATGTTAATAAGAGAATTAACAGCTTTCATTTACAATGTGTTAAAATATTGAACAAAAATGAAGATGGTATTAAGCCTTAAATCAAGGTTCAGGATTCTGTTAAGATGTCAGAGGACAGCTTTTTTGACTCTGTCTAGTGTTCTGCTGAGCTTAATTGTTGCCTGTCCCAGTCCAGTTATACGGTTTGGATATGTCTAGCACTTCACTCAAATATTTCAAATATTTGTTACTTCAAGTATGAGTAAGTGATTTTCACACTTAAGTGTTTTCTTAAATAAAGACCTAAATTTGTGAGACAGAATGTGATGTTTTAGGTAGAATTTGGGGTACAGGAAAGAAGGAGAGAAAAAAAGTTGTGTATTTCCATTAAATACTACAGGTTCCTCACAGAAGTATTGATACCCATTGTGAAAACAGAATTCCAATTACTCTATGTTTACCACCTCGTTGGTCCTTTTCTACAACGGTTCCAGCAGGAGAGGACACGATGCATGATAGAGGTAAATTGTAGCTCTTGATTTTTACTTCATACAGTATATATTATTTTAGCTTTACAATTGTTTTATAGAATCTGATAGAAGTACTTTGTAAGTATTCAAAATTAAATTCTATATAAATTAAACAGCATTTTCAAGGATGTGAATGGCTAAGTTGGTATTTAGCTGCCCAGTTGACTGAAATCTTGTCAGCTTGGTTCAGGATAAAACACCTCGCCTTTTTTAAATAACAAAACAAAAGCACATACATGAAAAACAAACAAAAACCCCCAAAGAAAACTAACAAAGAAATACAACCCCTAAACCAGCAAGCAATACTTGTTTTACTTGGCTCTCCAGCTGCAGGCATAATACGTGTCAGACTTCCTGCCTGTTCTAAAACTTCCTTTGCAGGGGAGGGAAGTATGCAAGAGATGAATTGTGAGGAATGGAGGAGCACAAGCTGTTGAATTCATATTGATGTGGATAAGGGTAGGGGAGAAGAGGATGAAGCTAACTACTAGGCAGATCAGCTAAAAAATGGCAGATAGACACTCTTCTAGAAGGAATTGTTTAACTTGGGAACCCAAGTCTTTAAATATCCGTGCTGTTGGAGAATATACATCAAGCCTGTATGTCAAGTATGGATCTTGCTTCCCTCTTAGAGTCTGACCAGCATAAGTTATAAATCTACCATCACTAATGATTGCTTTTACAGTTACTAATGTCTGTGCTGGGTATTTCACTCTTAACCTTCTTAGGTTACCATTAGTTCCTGTGCTGCAGCTCTCCCCCAGCCCCATCCCCACCCCTGGTTCTTTCTAAAATACTTAGTAGTACACATTGCTTTTTGAATAAGCCAAAACCTGTAGGGATGCATACACAGTGGGAGAAGAGTTTTGTAACTTGTTTCTGGGTATACAATAAACACAGGAGACTAAGAAACTGTATCAGGGAGTTAAATTATAGAATCACAGAATTACCTTCGTTGAAAAAGACCCTCAAGATCATGAGGTCAAATAATAATAATAGTTGTATGGCGGTATTTCTGTATACTTTTTACATACTTTCTTCAGCTTTGCCCCTCAGTTACAGCCTTTTGTGATTAAAAAAAAAAAAAACATTTGTAATTCTTTAGAAATGCATTTTTTTTTTTTTTTTCCCTAATAAAGCTGTAATGAAAATAACTTCAAAAAATTTTTCATGAAGTGTTGCTCAAGTAAAAGTATGTGAGAGCAACAGAGTGTTATTCAGCCATGGATGAGTATCATTTTGTAGTTTCCTGTGTAATACTATAAATAGCTTCTTAAGTATTGCTTTGACTGGTTTCTTCCTCTGCCAGGAAGAAAAAATTCCTGCACCTGCATTCTCTGTATTGAACCGAAAATTTAAACAACAAATTGAACTACAAAATTTAAAAAGCTGTCCTCTTTCTGTGCTTCTCAACATTCCTGTATCACTCCTTTTTCTTTGTAAGGAGTTGATTTCAGTAAGAGGAAATTATATGGAGCTGCTACCATCAGAGTAGGCAGCAACCATTGTGAGTCTTCAGTGAGTAAGCATGAAGTTCATGTTTCATGTTGCCATCTTTAAATGGTCATAGGTGCACATATGTTTGCACACACTTCCTTAATAAGTATACTCAAACTCTAGTTGTAAATTCTTTGTAGAGAGTGTTTGAACCATTAAAATGCATTTGCTGAAAGACCTTGCTGGAGTCTAGGTACAGGCTGAATGCAGTAAGCTGTAATGTCTTCTCTACAGAAGATTCAGATCTTGTGCTAAACTTTTGCTAGTTATTTACTGGTGTCTGCTTTGGCAAATTTTGTATGCAATTTCTCAAACCATGTTGCAGTCAATGATGTTAAAGCACTAATTATGTAGCATGTCCCAAAATACCATCATTGCATTCACTGGAAGTTAACTTGGGAAAATGGGATCATGGGTCAAAATGGGGTGAGTTAGACCTTCCCATTCACCCATGTAAGAAAGTAAGTAGTTAGGAATCACAGATACTTAAAAAGCAGCACATACATTTATTAGACTGTTCGACTCTGTTTCTACTTAAAAGCATTTTAAAACCTGTTTTCATTTGGGGTGCTATTTCTGTCTGTGGAAACAGATTGGAGTGGCATTTTATGAAATGCTCCTGAATGCAGATCGGTACAGCTCACATCTCAACTACATGGATCCTATATGTGACTTCTTGTATCATATGAAGTACATGTTCACAGGTGACAGTGTGAAAGACCAAGTAAGTAAACAGTAGATATTGTTGCTCTAATTAACTTTCTTCTCATATAGCAACTCCTTCTTTGTATGAATTACTTTCATAGGCAGCAGTGCAACAAAATGTGTAACAGTTGATTATCCTCTATTTGCAAATTAGAAAATCAGTGCACTTCTAGACATTTAAAAGCTTCAGATGCAAGAGACTATCTCAGATTTCAAGATACATTTTTTTAGTCAAGAATTTAGGATACAGCTTGAGGGTATTTTAAGTACTATTTATTAAAACGGTCACTAGAAATGAAGCTATTGGATATTTCATAGCTTTTCTTCAATTCAGTCTACATATTTCAAGTTAATTTCTGATTCATTAGTACAATTTAGCATGTGACAAAAGCTACAATGTACACATGTTGAGTGAAAAATGGTTAAGTTCAGTTTATAACACTACATCTGTTTAAGTGTCAGTTGTGTGAATTGTTTTCCAGAGCTTTGGTGTACAACTGTTAGATGGAGGGGTTTTTTAAAGGTTTAGTTTATCACAAGAGATCCAGAAGTTAACATGGTAAATAAATTATCAACATAAATATGACTGTTTATGATATCTCTCCTTTTTTCATTGGACTAATGCGATGTCTGTCTGCTTTTTTTTTTAACAGGTTGAGAAGATAATTTGTAATTTAAGACCAGCTTTGAAACTTCGGTTGCGCTTCATAACACACATCAGCAAAATGGAATCAGCTGCTGTTGCACAACAACCTCTCAGCAGCGGGTCACCAGCACAGCAGCCCAGCCAAGTGCCTGTTAATGTTGCATTGCCAGTATCACAGTGAAATGAGGAGTCTGGGTGGAGCTGATGTGAAGGCTTTCTACTGTTACTGATCAAGGTGAAACATCATCTGGTCTGAAATCTGGTATGCTGCATAGAAGGAAAAAGAAGCACATACAGATTTCTTCTTCATTTTGTTTTTGTATAGTAAAGCTCTCCTAACTGTATGCATGCCAGTCTTCTTACCTATCTATATTGGACACTAGATGAAGTGTATGCTGCCTCTCTCTGAAAGCACTGAGTAAAGCTCTACAAACAATTACAGGGATTTCTGAAATGTACATCTTGCTCCCTATCCTCATTTGAGTTGTCTGGATTTTTCCTTCCTTTCTGTCTGCGATGTGAAAGAACGCTCAACATATGTAGCCTCATAGAAAATGGTCTTTTTAAATTTGAGTTCTGCCTTACTAAAAATTTCAATTGTTCTTGTCCAAAAGAGGAATTTTAATTCTCTTTGTCTTTTGGGTGGAGAAGTTAAGTTCTCATACAGAAATGCTCCTATATGGAGTGAATGCATCTATTGCATTGAGTTAATTATGGCATCTTTCTAAAAGACTAAGAGTGGACCAGTGAAAATATCTGTAAATTTTGTATGTACAGTTTATATTCAACAGATGAGCAACGGATGTGGTCTAGCATCAGTTACTAGATTGTTAGATTACTACCCAGAGGCTGTCTCTAATGAATCGCTTTGAAGTCTGCATATTCAGTTTGAGCTGTGCTGGTTCATATTTTATTTTTCCTATTTGGAAAGAGGTGTAGTTTTATTAAGTCAACTACATGAATTTTATTACTATCTTATATTTTAGATTTGTATAATATTCTACTTTAAATTTTGTGTACTGTGTTCAGCAAACTTTGATAACAGAATTGAATGTCTGTTTTGTAACTGCTTTTCTTGTTTGACAAACTTTAAATTAAAAATGAAACACTTTTAAAAGGCTGTACTAGTATTGTTAAGCTTATTTATTTACCATACCCATTACCTTAAAAATAAGCTTTATAATAATGCCAGATTTAACCTGTTGCAAGTAGAGTCCAGAATAATAATGTCAGGTCTGATTTATATGTCTCTGTAAAAATTTCAGTTATGAAAAAGAGTTGTTGATTCAGTGGGTAGAAGGATCTTTGTTTCCGAAGGACAGCAAACCTGTATCACTGGAAACTCCTGTCATTTGTATTGTCTTTGGATCCTATGTTCTGCCAGGTATAATTTGAGGAACATATGTTCAAATAATTTCTTCTTAATCTCTTCAATGAATTTGTAGTCTGATAGAAAAACATGCTTGCTCATTTTATGCTGTATGTTTGGTTTAACATAACACTGGTTTACACTGGTTTAACATTATATTCCATTCCTGAGTCAAGTGGCTAATACTATTTGGCTCAATTTTGCTATCAAGATGAACATAGTTTATCTCTAGAAATCCAGTGGACCACACTGTACAGGCCTTCTTCCCTCAGTCTTTCTGGAGCAGATCTGAAAATCAAAATTCTGGTTGTGTGTTAGCAAATTTCTTTTGGCAGTGAAACTGTTTATCTAACTCTCTTCCTAAGGTTTTTGGAGCACATGAATAGAAAAGCCTGTAGAAAGGGCATGTTTCATGGCTGTTGTGCATGCACATTCAAACTGAGCTAATGTGGACACCAAATACATCTTTCTGAGTTCTCTTATTCCTTATGGAAGTAGTTTTGGTGCTTGAGCCCTTTTAATATTTAAACTAGCACCTGTTTTCAGTCAGTGGGATTTCAGTGTCAAGGAAGTTGGATAACTGATTTCAGAAATAAATCATAAGAGCTGCTGGAATTCTTTAAGGCTTTAGGTGGTTTTTGTTTATGTTTTTTTTTTGTTGTTTGCTTGTTTCTCTCCTGGGTCTGGAATAATAAATTCCTTAGTGTTATGGCACACAGCAGTAGTGTAGAGAAACAGCTCCTTCAGTCAGCTTTGTGACTTTGCAGCACATGCAGTTATGTTAAGAAGCTGACTGCAATACACTGGCCTTGCACTATGTGGTGGTGATTTGCAGCAGCTGATCTGGCACTAGTGAATAATTGAAAAACTTCTTTTTCTTCAGTACTAGACTACATTTTGCCTTTGTGACTTAAAGCTTAAATGCTGTATATATCCTATTAGCATAGCTGTGGATCATGGTCACAATAGTGCCGGGCTTCCCCTGTGTCATTTGGCCTTTTATAGGCAATATTTATAAGAAATAGTCTGTTATAATATGGCTTCCTTGAGTCAACAGATGGTTAGAAAAAAATTGAATTCCCTCTTTAACCACCAGATGGAGGTTTCTTCAAAAAAATTGAATCTGACCTTCAGCTGTTTGTTTGTATAATGCAACATCTTGGACATTCAGATCTTCCTTGAATCTACCAACATTTTTATAGAAGCCCTGTTACCCTGTTGTCCTTGATGTTGAAAATATGTTTTGGTATTTCTCTTTCTCACTGATGAGTTTGTTGGGACTCCATAGAGCTATGGGATTTGTAAAATCTTCAGAACAAATACAAAGGATTTCTGTCTTCAAGGATTGCTGCAGGTTTTAAAAAACAAAAAACAAAAAACCCCCAAATGAACAAAAAAAACCCCAAACCCCAAACCCAATCACTTGATGCTTGCAACAGTTACCAGAGTATCAACTCTGCTTGTAGTTATAGTTGAGCTACAGTGTGGCTCAAACTTATTTTCCTGGTTTAGGACCCAGAAACCTTTTGTGGAGAGGTTCCCATCCAGCACCTTGTATTTCTTCACTTACTCAGTGGTCAGAGCAACACCACTGTCTTTCTGTACCCTTCCTTCTAATCATTTGAATTAAAAAAAAGATCTTTTTTCAGACTTTTTTTTTTTTTTCATTTTCCCACCCCTGTGTGTCTGTTCTGTATAAGCTCATATGAATTGTAGTGCTACTCAGGTCTTGTCCTTCACTTCATTAATGTTCCACACAGAGACTACTGCTTGCACTGGTGGTGTGCACTGATGGCAGATTTAATAGGAGTGAGTTGTTTTAAGTAAGTGGGTCCCTTCTAATCCTTTTCTTCTGAAATATGAGGGAATCTTGTATGTGTCCTATTGGGAGGGATGAATGCAATGGATTCCTGTCAGCAATCAAAGGCAGAGGTTCTACAGTTCTTCCCTAACCCTATTTTTGCACCAAATGGGTCCAGGCTGCTTTATAGTTTAACTTTCAATTAAAAGCTGAGGTGCCCCCAGACCTAATTGCCCCCACATCAGTGCTGCAGGGGATAATTTTTAAGCAAGTCAGATGTCTTTGAAGCAAAAGGTTGAGATGCTCGAAGGAGGAGGTTTAGACTATATTTGATGTGTAATTTCTTTACTGAGAGAGTAGTTAGGCATTGGAATGAGCTTCCCAAGGAGATGGTGAAATCACCATCCCTGGAAGTACTTAAAACCTTGTAGGTAAAGCACTTCAGGACATGCTCCAGGGGGTGATACTGATGCTGATATGTGTATTTTATCTGGGGGAGAAGTTGTTGACAGGTGGACATGGTGACCTTCGAGGTCTTTCCCAACTGTGACAATTCTGGGATTCTGTGAAGGAGAAACTGAAGTAGTTTCAGGGCAGAGGCACAGAAAAAAACCCAACGTTATTAAGTAGTTCCTAGGTATATAATTTCATCCACATCATGCAGGGTTCTGATCCTTTCATAGCTATGTTCTATAAATAAATAAAAAAATGGTTTCAGATTTAAGATGCAACTCCAGAAATTAATTTTACTCATGAGAAGAGTTATGTAGACTAACCTGTAAAGCTTTGGACCAGAATTGTTTAATAGGTGAAAACTTGAGGGGATGAGATTTATGTTTGGAAAGTGAAAGCAAAAAATGCTGATATGATAAATTGCAGTTAAGTAAACATTAGGAAAGAAATTTGAAAAGAAAAAAAAAATCACTGTAGTTAAACTACTGCTTTTCATTCAAGTTGCATCTGTAAACCCTACCTGGGGACTTAAACACAGCTGTGGTGCTGTAAGCCCAGAAATGTGAAGTGATCCTCTTTCATTGGGGGCTGAGCGGGTGGGATCAGCCTGCACATCAACAAGAGCCATTCTCACAGTTACTGGCATGTGTGAACCAAGATAAATATATTTAAAATTTTTCTAAGCCCCATGAATCTGGATTTAGGACACCTCTGCCATCCTCCTGCTAGGACTTGATAAATTCAGCAAAACAAACCAGGAGAGGACGTAAAAGCGTCGATGAGTTTCATGATTCTGTTCCATCATTACAAATAAATAACTGATAGCTACATACAGTGAAAAATGCAGCAGCCAGAGAACAGTTAATGTTAAAAATTTAAAATTACTGAAGTTCTACTGAAAGTTGTAGAAAATACAATTGGCATGCTCAGTGTGGAATGACAGCATAGCATTATCTGTATGATTGCACTGGAGTTCAGAAATTCAGGATTGGTTTCTACTGCAGCTATAATGCAGGCAGGCCATAATTTGTTACTGTCAAAGTGAAGAGCACAAAACAGCATCCTGAATGAACCAGTGCCTGCACTGAAGAACTTGGAACCTATAAATTAAGGTTTGCAGGAAAACAAAAATTGTACAGTTGAGAAAAAAAATAATAGCATATTGGGTTTTCTTATTAGCATATCAGTTTTCCTGTGAGTGCTGCAGAAGCAGGATGCATGTGTGGTATCTTTTCTGCAAAATCTGAAGCTTGGAGAAATAAGCCAAGAGGTGGGGGGTGTGAAACATAGCTGAGGGACTGAATTGCTCCAAACACCAGACAAAATTCACTTCTAATTTTCCCCAAATAACTTCTGTGTTAAGTTCAAAACAAGGACAACAAATGTCAGTCATCAAAAGAACATTTATGAAAACTCCTTCCCCAGTAGAAAAACCGCCGTTGTTTTCCATATTTTCTACAATGTCCCCTTTTTGCACAAAAGGAGTGGACAGCCTTGAAGAAAGGCCACAGGCAGTGGCAGCTCCACCATTCACAGCCTCACATGCTCTGAGCAAAAGTCTTTCTAGGTAGGTCTGACAAAAGACAGAGATGCTGGGAGGACACATAGCCAGGACAGCTGACCCAAACAGATCAAAGGGGTATTAGGTACCATATGATGTCATACTGAACCATAAAACTGGGGAGAGTTGGTCAGGGAATTGTGGTGACTTCCTGGGGACTGACTGAGCATCAGTTAGTAGATGGTGAGAAATTGCATTGTGTGTCACTTCTTTTGTATATTCTTCTATCATTATTATGGTTTTCCCTTTTCTGTCCTATTAGATGCTCTATATCTCAACTCAATGAGTTTTGCACTTTTTTTTTTTTTTTTTTTTTTTTTTTTTTTTTAAGATTTTCTCCCCAATTCCAAAGGGGAAGAGCTAGCAAAAGGCTGTAGCATCTAGCTGCTTGCCAGGTTAAACCACAACAGAGCCTCTTGGAAGATGCTAATTGTTTTAATTGTTTTACTGTTTTCTTGGCTCATAAGGTGGAGTCTTTTGTATGACTGAAATGCTGCTCTAACAGTTTTTAAGAAATACATGTTTCCATGATGTACAATGCTAGGCAGCACCTCTGGGGCAACTTTGAAGGACAAAGCTCTCACAGAATGCATCCTGTCCTGTGTTGCTATTTATAATTTAGGTCAATTTTTTTTTTTTTTCTCTAACAGCTCCATTTTACTGTAGACAAAGGCATTTGCTTTAAAAGGGTGGATCTGCTTTAAAAGGGTGGATAAGCCTTGATCAATAATAACTCTGTCACCTCTGCACTCTGACAAATATTTCAAATTCCCTTTGAGATTTCCACAGAGATTTTCCTTTTTTTTTTTTTTTTTTTTTTCCCTCAGGCAGTCAAATCAAGGCCAGAGGATTTTCATGATTCCTCTCAGTGCATTGCCAGATTTCAGAGAGTCATAGAATGTCAGATTGGAAGGGACCTCAAGGATCATCTGTTCCAACCCTTCTAATACTAGTTTATATGAGATGTGTCAGCACACTGTCAAGCTGAGACTTAAAATTTTCCAAAGTGAGGGAATCCACCGCTTCCCCTGGGAGACCATTCCCATGTCTGACTGTCCTCATGGGGAAAGATTTCCCTCTTGTGTCTAATCAGAATCTCCCCAGGAGCAACTTGTGCCCACTGCCCCTTGTCTTATGCATGTGACTCCTTGTAAACAGAGAGCCTCCATCTGCTTTGTAGCTCCCCTTTAAAGTACTGGAATATTACAATAATGTCTCCCCTAAGCCTCCTCTTCTCAAGGCTGAGCAAACCCAGTTTCCTCAGCCTTTCCTCACATGGCAAGTGCTCTGGTTCTCTGTTTATCCATGTGGCCCTTGTCTGGACACTCCTTTTTTGTAGAGTGGTACCAAAACTGAACACAATGCTGCAGATGTGGTCTGACAAGCACCACACAGAGCTTGCTCAGTAGATTTCAGACCAGCCCATGAAGAGTGGCTCTGTCAAGAGCCACAGTAATGCAGTTTCTTGATTTCCATGCTGGCATTATCCCATTTCTGTCACTTTTCCATGCTCCCACTCGCACTGTGATGACAGCCGTGGCCAAGAAGGCCAACAGCATCCTGGCTTGTATCAGGAATCGTGTGGCCAGCAGGAGAAGGGAAGTGATCATGTCCTTGTACTCAGCACTGGTGAGGCAGCACCCCCAGCTTTGTGTTCAGTTCTGGGCCCCTTGTTACAAGACATTTTGCTGCTGGAGCAAGTTCAGAGAAGGGCAGCCAAGCTGGTGAAGGGTCTGGAGAACAAGTCCTAGGAAGAGAGGCTTGGGAATGTTTAATTTGGAGGAGACTGGGAGGAGACCTTATTGCTCTCTATAACTATGTGAAAGGAGGTTGCAGGGAGGTGGGTCCTGGCCTGTTCTGTCAAGTGAATAATGATAGTAGAAGAAATGGCCTAAAGTTGCACCAGGGGAGGTTAGACTAGGTCTTAGGAAAAATTTCTTTACTGAGAGAGTAGTCAAGCACTGGAACAGTGTGCTCAGAGAGATGTTGGAGTTACCATCCCTGGAGTTTTTAAAAAACTGTGTATATGAGGTACTGCAGGACATGCTCTAGTGGGATGGTTATTTTATTTTTTTTTCATATTCTTTTTTGTTTCCTTGGTTGACAGTTGGACTTGGTGATCTCAGAGGTCTTTGCCAACTGTGAAAATTCAGTGATTCCATGTGAAAACACAGCTTTCCTCTGCAGAACCTCAGTGTCCTTGATTTCCACTGGATTTGGCCTCCCCCAGTTCTGAGCTCCTCACCCCTGTGAGCATGTGAAGCATCCAGGAGCTGAGCATGTGTATCACAAAAAGAAGTAACCATTTGGTGAAGACATAGGACTTTTTGTCTTTAAAAGAGAAAAAATAATCAAGAAAATTATAAGCACATTTACTATAATTCATCCTTATTATTATCAGAAGCAATCTGAAAAAGCCCTTGAGATTCTGGAAAATGCATTGAACATATTTTCCATGTAGCTTTGTTAGAAATAATTTTTTTAGGCTTTTTATTTTTTCTGTCAGTCACCCTAACACATGAGTGTGGTTAGGATATGTATCACCTGCAAAGGAATATCACAGTGTTATTTTCTTTTCCATAGCTTTCTGAGAGATGGGCTGTCACATCAGCTGTGGCAATGGTCCAGCCTTCCAGTCTGAAAAGGCTTTTACTGAACTTGTTGACAGTATTTTCACCTCTCTCAAAAGCAGTTTGGGCCAGCAGTTCTCTTCAAAATGAGCACTCCAGCCAAACTGAAAATAACAGGGTGCTATAATTATATTCTCTTTTTCTCTTGGTGCATGAAATCAGCACTCAAGATGTCTCAATAACATTTCCAGCCAGTCTGCAAGTAAAACCTGCAGTACTGCAGGCTGTGAAATGTGTTTCTACAAAGACATTCCTTGTCTGGGCCTTATTTACATTAGAAACATATGTAATTTTGTATAGTGTATCCAAGCTGTCACAACCAAGAATCTTTTCTGGTGTTGTGTCCCACAATACTGGTACAGCTCTTGGGATAATCCCTGCTCTAAACACCTTCCCAGTGTTTTGGTACCTGCAAGTAAGCCTTAAAACAGAGGGGTTACTCAGACATGTTTGTTCAGATCCTCTTTCAAATATTGGTGAAGCCTGGGGGAACCTTGTGATCACTTCACGAGGACTTGGATCCGGGATTTGGCCACTTTCTGGGACTGTCACACACATCCCAGCCACCAAATATCCCTGGGGAGGTAGTTCAGCAGCTCGATGCAAATGAGCAATGATCTGAAGATTTTATGTGACACGAATGGTCCATTTAAGACTTTTCATATGTGCATCACATCAGCCCTGAGCATTTAATTTCTGTGTGTGTATACCTTACATTTCAGATTCAGATGTTGGAACACATGGTGTTCAGGTGACTTGAGAAAAATGCAGGATGGATAGGTGCATGGATTTCAGATAGAGACAGTGTTCTGGAGCCTGTGTAATGCTTCTGAAGTGGCATCCTGTGTCAGCCCTGTCTGAGTAAAGGAAGCCCTTCAAAATGGATGGGACACCATAAAAATCAAACTCCTGTGATGTGTCAGGAAGCTCTTTCTTCTGCTCCAGTAGATGACAAGGTGACAAAGCTTGTTTTAAAGAACATTTTCAACTTGCTTAATAAATTATAAAAGGCAGCTTGCAAGTGGCATATTTCATTTGCAGTGACATAAAGTCCAACCAGATTTTTCAGTACTGTGAAGAATTATATAAAGTGATTTATAGGTTTCCTTGGTGTAAGTTTTCTGTCTTTCTGAAATTAGACAAACTAAAAGACAGAAAAAAGTAGGACAGCATTATAAAAGCATTAGAATGAAACATTACAGAGTGGGAGTATTTGAGAAATTAAAATGTAAAATGCTGACAAATCGCCAAGGAATGATGAGCTAGTGTCTGAGATACAAGAAGGGACTGTAAGAACCCAGATTCATTCTTCTTTTCTGACAGACCTCCCAAGTGACCTTAGACCAAGCTCTGAGATTCTCTGTGCCTTTACTGTCCATCAGTAAAATATGAACAATGAGGCTTCTCTACCTCCTGGTTGGGCCATGGAGACTGCAAAGTTCTCATACATACATAGCAACAACCAGGGCTGTGATAGGCACAGGAAAATAACAGGAAAAATAATGAACTGAACTGCTAAAATCACCCTTTCCCTCAAGCCTGGCACTGTCCACTTTGTTTTTTGCAGAAGTTTCCATACTTGCTGTGCTCCTGTGCTGTCACCATTGTCACCATCCTCAGCAGCTGCCCTGGTTTTCTTTGTGTTACAGAAAATTTACCATTGCTTGGTCAGCATCTGCAGGATGTGAAAAAATAACTTATGCACCTCATACCAGACCTAGCACAGTTCAGGAATCCCAGGTGAAATGACTGTGAAGATGGGGGTGGGGTTTTTTTTCTGCAGAGAAAGAAGGGTAGAAAGGAAGTTTCAGATAGAGACATAAACATTCAAGGGACAGATTCATATTATCATATTTGTCTTTTCTTTTTTTTTTTTTTTTTTTTTTTAATGAGCTATTTTATCTGAGTGGGTGACATCTTCTGAAGTCACTGCCCACAGTCCTAGTATCACCCCATCATGAATGCCACCTTCCCTGTACTCAGGTGATAAAAAGGAGCCTCCCTCAGCAAGAGGAGCAGCATGATGATTCTTTATTCTGATTTTACTCTGATGACTCTTTTACTCCTCAACCTGCAGCCAGATGACAGAGGGAGGGCAAATAAACATTAACAAAGGTGTGGGAAGACTGCTGACAACCACCCCCCCTACATCAGCAATTGCATTCATCCCTGTAGTAACTTAGCCAAGCCCCTCCATTTGAAAGTGCCTGAAGGTATTAGTCCAGCAGAGAACTACAAATTTGTTTATAGCAGAGCTTGCATCAATCAGCCAGGCTTGTGTGCTGGAGTGGGGCAACTCCATAGTGCACATAGAAGCCAATCCCTGGTGTCCCTCTCTAAGCTATTCCACCTCACACCAAGGTTTCTGTGCTTGTTCTTCCACATGTTGTGCCCAGGCTTTTTTAAGCTCCTTTCAGCTCTTCATTTACTGAGTGGTGGTGAAGCAACATCACAGTTGGAAATAAAGAAAGATTTGACTCTCATCATTTGCTCAGCTTGTATTTCAAGGTGTTTTTCCTGTAAACAGCATCCCTGTGGTGATACCAGGAGTCCAGTGAATAGGACAGACAAGGGAGTAGATACAATCTGTGACTTAGCACAGCTCCATGACCCCTGCCCAGCCTCAGGCATGGGGATGGTGTGAGGGTCCCCACTGCTGCCAAGCCAGGCAGAACAGGACAACATGGGAAGCTGGTTCTCTTTCAACAGGAAAATGCACTGTTATGGATAATAATAGTCCTTCTGGTTTTCTCATCTTAGATACATGATGTGGCAGAAGATATTACAGGGAAGTAATTCTAGACATGAACTTAAAGAGGTAGCAGGGGTCACTCTTTAGATTACACTGTCCCTGTTTCCCAAGGAAGGCTTTTTTTCTGGGCAAGTATTTCCCAGATGAGCCCTGGAAAAGCAGAAATCAAACCTCGGCACTCAGTTATTCCTTCAGGTGAAAGGTGGGCTGAGGGTGCTTCCCCTTACCCTCCGCTTTCCTTTCCTCTCCCCACTGCCCCATACAGGGGTCAGGCTCTGAGCTGAACAGTGATCACTCTATCCTGGTCCTTGGGCAGACAAGAACTGTCACTGAGGTGCACTTGATGCACTGAATTTTGGGATGCCCCTCAATGCTGCCATCATGACCCTTGCCAGTTTGAGAGGCCGCTTGAAAGGTTGCAAGGAGGGCAGGGCAGGGCAGGATAGGGGTGCCTGTGCCTACCACCCCCAGCAATTCTCCTGAAATTTTCTCTCAGGACCTTGATGCTCTGACAATCCAAATATATGACAGCAGGAATACAGCCCTGCCTTTTGTGGTCACAAGGAGAGGAGGTTTTTGTGGAATAAAATGAAAGCTATTTCTCCATCCCTTCTATGTCCCAGGAATGCTGAAGGCAGCACCCTACTGAGACATGGGGAAGCTGGGCTCTCAGAATCATACATAAATCCAGTTACCACAACTTTATACAGTAATTTGCCTAACTTAATGCAGTACAGCTAATCTCATTGCTTTTAGCACTTCAGATTAACATATTGAGGTTTTGCAGCCATAGCAGAATTGGAAGCAACAGTCCCATCAGTGACAGCAAACTTCAAACCCTGCAGGCAGCTCAGGCTCCTGCTTTTCCTACTTGCACATATGCAGGAGCACAGTGGCCTGAAACACTTCTCTGATCACATGAAGAGGTAGGACTTCATTTCCCTGGTGGTTGTAAATTGCCTTCTCACCTCACTGTTACCTGTTATTCAGGAGTAGGTATTGATGAGAATTTGTTGTGGCAGAAACTCTGGTGAAGAGAAACTTTCTCTCCTATGGTGTTAGCTCTCTTTCTCCTCCTCCTCTTTCTCCTCCTCCTTCTCCTCCTCCTTCTCCTCCTCCTCCTCTTCCTCCTCCTTCTCCTCTCCTTTTCATAACAAAGACACTTCCATTATTTTTCCGAACCTTTAGAAAAAGAGATAATATGCTGACCACAGCAGAACGTTGCCAAAGTTACTGCTTCCAAATCAGCAGCTGTTTGTATCAGCAGACAGAGAAATTAAAAAAGGATTTGGTAGTGTAATGAAAACTTTATGTACAGGAGTATGTGAAGGAGGACAGATGACACTTATGCTTTAGAAGTCCCAGTAGTCACACACAAAAATTTCACTCATCTTTGTTATTCCCTGAGTTTTCAAGTGAGATACTAAACTATCTTTCAACTTCAACCAATGCTCACGCTAAATATAATCATTCTACACTGGACAAATTCTCTACATATTTAGTGCCTTTGTCCATTTTGTCTCATCACACATGAGGTCTAAAGTTAACTGGGACAGAAACTCTGTTTCTTATAGCAGTTATTCTCAGTAACCTACAAAAAAGAGATTTAATTCACTGCAGAGGATCTTTTAAACACATCATTAGGTGCTCTGAAGCCCCAGACCTTCAAAGGTGTATAAACCTGAAGATTCTGAAATTTCCTTTTCCTTGAGATGTCTACACAGTTCCTCTCAAGAGATCTGCTCATCCTGCTGGGAATTTTGTGAAATAGTCCTCTGCTGTTCATCTTTTTGGCTGAGATTTTTGAAACAAAAGCCATAGAACACAATTTAGAAGAACACAATTTTATAACTTTCTGAGGATGGGGGACTAAAGGAAGGGATTTATACTTGTGTTACAACATTCAGCATAATTTTAATGCTCCTACTTTTATAAAAAATAGTAACTTCCAAGAGAGCTTGATTTTCCCTCACTAAGGATACTTTAAAATAATGAAACTGGCTACATGCTCCACTTCATAATACCTCCTCTTTCAAAGTGCTATGCCTTTGTCATATAAACTCTCAGCAGATTGTAAAGAGCAATTTAAGACTGTTTTGATTTTATGTATTCCAAAAATCACTCACCCAGTGGGGATGGAACTGATTTTAGCAAAGCATAATTTCTGCAAGGTATTCAGTAATATGCAGAATCGAAATTTTGTTCATTAGAGTAAATGGCAGAATTTAAAAAAAGATAACACAACAGTAACAAAGGCGAGCCTGGAATTTGCTCGGCCAGACCAATTACAAAGGAGGAAAATCAAATGCACGCACTGAGCAGAAGTCAACTGGTGATGCAAAGGCAAATCCTACATTAAAGAAAAGAAATTATATTACATGCAAGACTTTATACTCATCAGTTGTTTTTCTTGGTTGTAGTCTAGCAATAAAGATCAGTGATGTTTCTTCATTATTTGTCTGCTAGGAAAAGACTATTATCATTTATTTCACTTCCTAACATGCTGCTGTAGCACAGTGGGGAATTCACAAGCACTTTGATTAGGACATAAAATCACAAGGAAATGAAAAAAAGAAAAAAGGAAAGCAGGAGGCAGCTCTTTGTAAGTGTGGTTTACAGTAAGCAGGAAGGAAGGTTAACTCCAGTGTTTCCTGAGTGCCCAGAGACCTTTCCTTCAATGGCTGGAGGTCAGGAGAGCAAGGTGAGCAGAGCAGAGTTTGCAGTGACTTGGAGATGCTGTGGGTTACTCTGGAGCTCACCTGAGCAATGTCTGGTCCTTAAATAATTCCTAAGGCTCAGTGGGCTGTTAATTAGGCAGAAACATGTCTTCAGGTGAGACAGGCAGAGGGATATGCAGTGACCTCCACCTAAAGGAAGCATGGTGAGAGGGGGCTTGGGGTGAGAGGTGACCTCAGAGGCAGGCTGAAACACTGTGTCACCCATGGTGGTGCAGGGCAGACAAATCTTCATTGCAGCAAGTGCAGAGGTGATGTTCACTGATGTCCCTGTGAGCAGTGATGCATAGAGTTGGTCGATGACCACACAGGACATTGCCTGGTCCTGCCCAGCAGCACAGCCACGGTGCCACGTTGAGCCTATGATGTGTGACTCTAACCTGGCACATCTTCCCTGCAGCAAACCAGGGACTTTCACCTTTTGCTCTAACAAATGCCATACAGTTTTATGAGGAGCTCTTTCCATTGCTACCACACCTGTTTCTGCAAACATTTAAATTCCCCGTCGACAAAAATGTTGTGGAAGGCGAATTACAGAAAAGTTTTGGAGGGCAGGAGAAGCTTCTGGATTTTAAAGACCTTGTGATAATACAGCAGGTCACAAGACAGTAACAGAATAGCAAAAGCTATCTCTAGAAGGGCTGTCTTTTCAGGAAATGGACCAAAGTCAGAACTTTTGATGTAGTCTTCTATCAGGAAAAAAAAGTCTTAGAATTAAAGTATTTCATACTTGTATTGAAATAATTTAATAATCACCCATTTATGATGCAATATTTAATAATTCGACTTATGTAAATAAATTAATATATAAATACAAAATGATAATAAAATATATATTCTACAGTGTTGCTGTGCAGAATGGCAGTATGAATAAACATGTTTATATTTCATTATATTTCTTAATATATTTAGAGTGAACCTGTGAGAGTAAAGTATTTATGTGTGTTGTCTTCTCCAGAACTGCTGGAAACAGGAACTTAAATATGCTCCTGTCCTTCCTGTCTACTTCTACATCACATATACACATTGATATAGCCCTCAGTGCTACAGCATATTAGGATATCAGAATTTCATATGCAAGTGATTCAGTTGTGCTCAGACTCTTTTCACTTACAACAGAGATCTGTAAAATGCCTCAACAGTTAAAAAAAAAAAGAAAAAAAAAAAGAAGATGTGAAAACTAAGTCTTTGTTTTAAAATGTCAAAATGCTTCATGTTATTACTGTTGGATTAGTATGGTTTGATATTTCGTTCAAAGCAACATTTTTTTTTTTATAGAAAGGAAACAAAATTAGAAAAATAAATTGAAAGGAGTTTAATTATGCACAACATATTTTGTTTCAGTTGAATGAATCATCAAATTGTTTAGGTTATTTTCATCTGAGAGGGCAGTACTTGTTTTGGCTTAACTAAAGCTGTTTTTTTCCAAGAGTGGGGGAGGATGGGGTAGCTCCCAGTGTTCACTTGCAGGCCTAAACTCCTGCCTTTACACTCCTGGTCCACCCTGCTGCTCTCTGAATTCTTTCAAAAAAAGCTTGATTTTGGTTTCCTGGCCCTCTGGATCCTGATATTTCCATGTGGTTCCTCACTTAGCTTTGACTCTGCCATACTTCCAATGAATTTTGTGTCTCACCAGCACGTTCCCACAGCCCTTGCCTTTGACTAATGCACAACTGGAAATGTGGCATGTGTCCTTGGACTGAAGAGTTTATTTTAGCTAGTTTGTTTGCACAAAACTCAATCCTTGACAATGGTTTCTGTGCATTTCCCTGATCCAAGCAAGGTCAACCTCTCTTAAACTTGCCAGGAAGGTCATTTTTGCATGCACCTTTCTCTGTGATGCAAGTTTTTTCAGAAGGGGAGGGTGACTTTTGGCAAGGAGAAGCAGGACAACAAAAACACTGGTACAATTTCAGTTTCAAAAAACTGTGAGTAGGAGACTGCCTTATTTTCGTTCTTGAATAATTTAGATCTCAAATAGAGCAAATTATGTCAACAAGCAGCAACCTACTGAGTTAATTAGCTGTGAATTTTCTAGTTTGAATTTATCAGCAATCATACCATCATAAGCCAAAGACGGGAATGAGACTTTTATGTTATTGTTTTAATACTCACAGCTTTTGTCTTAAATGGGAGAGAGAGAGGCTCCCTGCCTGACTCCACCACAGTCTGGTGGTGAAGAAAAGCTATGAGGTTTTAATGCTCCTTGGGAGTTGACAACAAATGCTTTGATGGTGTTAACCCTGTTTGAGATGGAAAACCCAATCATTTCACACACACAGTTACAGAGGAGCAGACCTCCACCTCTTTGTTCATAAGATCCATCAAAGGCAGATGACCCTGGAGCTGTGAGTTTAAAAATGTGTAACATGCTAGGAAATAAAGCTTTAAGTGATGTAAATGCTCCTGTAAATATTGCATCTGAATAAAGAAAAAGAAACTGATGAGGAATGTGTCCCACACAATCCTCATAATGGCTCTTATTTCTAAATAGGTATTTTTAACTATTCTAAAGTAACACAATAATATATGACTTGTTTTGTTGCAGGCAGCATATATACGCATTTTTAAAGATCACTCAAAAGGTTCAATGAGTTTAAGAGGCTGCTCTGTCAACAAGCTCCTCTATGTTGGTTTGTTTGGGGTTTTTTTTTAATTTTGCAAGACTCAGTAAGACTGAAGTGTAGTTATGAAAGAGATTTTCCATGGAAGTTCAGGCAGAATTAAGTGATAAAGAGGGATTTACACTTTCTTACAAACAATAACTCTGTGTGCATAATTTTTTGCTAGGTGTCTTTGAGGTAGGTGAGATCAGCTATAAATTGTCTTCTTTCCTGAAAAAAAAATTAATTCTCTAGTGCCTTCTGTTGAAAATGTCACAGAAGTTGAGAACTTTTATTGCATTAACCTTTCTTGCATAAAATACTAAGGATCTCCTTCAATTGCTGGGTGGTAAGACTATTTCATGCTTTGTCAGTGGTGTGTATCTAAATGCCATCAAACCTGACAGGCAGACAATAGCATCACTGTGAAAGTTGTTGTGCTACAGATTGGAGGAGGTGGATCTCTCAGATCCCTTCCAACTCCAACCATTCTATGATCACCTTTCTTTAAGGCACTAGATCAAAACTCAGAAGAGATAGTTTCCATTGTTTATGCTTTCTCTGAAGTTGTCATCTTGCCTCATAGCCCTTTGTTCTACAAGGATGGTGTTAGGGGGGGATACTTTGAATGTTTGATGGGATACTGTATGAAGATTAACTTCAACTTAAAATTGTAACTTCAGCTAATTGTCTCAACAAGTTCAAGGGGGTCCTCCTATAATCCTTCCCTGAACCTTCTACCCCAGGCCAAAAAAAAAAAAATGAAAACAGAGAAATTCTAGTTGATGTGTTGATATTTTTCCTCAGCTGAGAGGCTAAGCTACCTTTTTCATTCCTTGTAGGAGAAGCATTCAACGGTGTTGATCTATTTTCATTACATTTCTTTTACTTTTATATTAGTAAAAGATAAAGCTGCTGTCTTCATCATTGTCAAGAGAAGTGTTCAGTAAATGTTCAGCCTGATAATTCATGAAGGTCATAGGAGTCCTTCCACTGACTCCAGTAGGAGATAGTGATTGAAATGAAAAACATTATCAAAAGTTTCTGTATTCTCCAGAACAATGTCCTTACTCAGTCTGTCTCGCTGCCTCAGCTTGGGGTCAAAAGGAGGAGGTTTCCATATGAGAAGACATGTCTAAGAAGTGCAGCAGACAGCATCCAAAATGCAGAGGGAAAGGGTAAAAACAAAAATAAAAACTGAAATAAGCAATGAGTAATGGGCAACATTCAGAGTAGCAAATTTAGGGGATCAGAGTAAACAAAGTCTGAAATTAATCCAGCCTGTTATAAGATGCAGGATTTAATTTTCAAGCTAGATTTACTTTTCTTATTCCAGGGTTCAATTTTAAGTGGTTCAGAAAATACAAGAAAAAGAGAGTACAGCAGTTGGCCTTTATACTTGGTTTGCTTTGTGAGTTCACTGGGAATGCACTTCTCTGAAATTCTTGTGAATGCCTTGCAAAGAGAAAAAGATGTTGAGTGTATTTCTCAAATTGTTTTGCTTATGCCCTTCTTCCAGAGCAACAAACAACTTGCTGTCTTTCCTCCCAAACATCTCAGCTCTGTAGTTATAACTGAAATGATTCCTACCCCAAACATCTCAAATGTGGTATGCCTCAAAGGGCACAGCATGGACTCTGGAGAACACCAGAGATGTGCTATGACTACAATTTATTTGCATTTTCTCCTTAATGCTGAGTGTCTCTGTACTTTCAGCATTAGATGTGAATCCCCTTTTGCTCTCTGCTATCAGCAGTTTCTTGCCAATCCACCCACAGAAATAACAACAAGGAAATGGCAAAAGTTCCATCAGCTCTTCACTGGTTTGTGTTTCTGTTTCATACCCTCTCTCTGCCTTGACAGTAGGACAAGGTGTCAGTACCTGCCTGTTGACCCCACCACATTCTGCCAGAGGAAGAAAACTTCAGAATTGACAGATTGGTTATCCAGGCCTATTGCAATGGGAACCAACATTCTTCTCATCTGTACAAAATATAAACTATTATTAAAATCGTTACCTAAACTGTAGTAAAAAACTAAGAGTATCAAGATCAGGATCCCTAGTTCCAGACATAAAATTCTGACCATATTGATATGTAAATGGATAATTCCTCAAAAGGTTCTACTGTATTTTTGCATGTCCTATATACTCTTTAGATAAATTATTCAACTGAGAACTTTTAATTCTCCCTTTATAGAGGGTTAGACTCTTTTCCAGCTGTGCAACTCTTCCCCTTAGCAGATAAGAAGAAAATGCAGAAGAATTTATTATTTATGGAGAACAAGTATTAATAGTTCATGATGAATCTGGTGTGGTGGTTGCAACAGAAAGGTACCTGGGTGAAACAGCTACCTTACAACACACCTTTTGTTGTCAATGCTTTTGCTTCTGAATGTTCACTGTGTCAATTATGCTCAGTGGGAGATGAGGAAGTTGGTTTCATTTTTACATCAGCAGTGACTGCTAAAGCACTGATTAACTAAAAGCAATGGCATCATTACTGATTGAGTCATTAGTATCCTCAGAGAAGAAGCATTAATGAGAAAGGAAAAAGCCCGGTTGCTTAGAAAGAAATGCAAAGCACATGATGGAGTATTTTAATTTGTTCAAAAATAGCTACTGCTCCCCTGCTCCTATCATTAAAGTTTTATTAATTTAGGATGAGAACAGATGACAGCATGGAGCTTTGCGTGTCTGCATCAGTCTGTGCACAACTCATAAGTCTGACGAGAGACCCCAGTGAATCACAAGTTCCATGGCCACTGTCAGTGGGAGAGGTTCCTTCACATTACAGGCAGTGGGAGAAAGGAGCACCAACCATCTCTGTATTGCTGCCTACTTCTATGTCAGCTTTTTACAGCACATCCATATGGATAATGAGCAGATCTGACAAGTCTGGCTATTTAATCATGTTCAGTATTATTTATTTTCTATGGGCTCCTGACAACAGTCAAGAAGTAACAGGGAAAAGAGGCAAAATCTTACATCTATGCATGTCAATAGGAAATCCAAAAAGTCTGGGTTGACATCCTGAGGTCCTCTACTGAAGCATTGTACAGTAGTTCAGAAATGCAGATTTTCTTGGTTTATACCTCTGGGAATATTTAAAATATATAAAGCATGATCTTGTCTAGATTAACCGCTTGTATTTGTGAAGACTGAAAATTACTTCTGTCTTCAATATAGCCAGGGAGGGATCATAACAGTAAGTGAGCGAAGACTGAAGGCCTATCCCTGCCAGGTTCTGAGTCTCTCAAATCACAGAACAATTTAGGTGTGACTGGATTTTTCAAGGTCCCATTTATTCTGACGTTCTAGTCAGAGCAGGTCTAATCAGATCACCTTTTTCTGGGCTGTGTGCAATCAGGTGTCCAGGGACAGAGGTTACCCAGTTGCCCTGGGCTCTGTTCTAGCATTAGACCACCCTCATGGCAAAAAAAAAAAAGCCTTCCTACTATTTAACATGAATTTCTTGTGTCTCCTGCCTTCTCAGGTCCTCTTCTCAGGCAGCTGCAGATGGCCATAACATTTCCCTTGATCCCACTCTTTTTCATTGACTTTTAATAAGAAGTACACCACATGCAGCTCCTACAGATCCAGGCTCTGCACTGCAGCCTGGTTACCAGACAGCAACATCGCTCCCTTCTACCCACTTTTCTCCTCTGTTTCTACCATCTCTTGCAAAAATAGTATTTTAAGGTAATCATGACTCTTAAACTAGTTGCTGGCATACCTCCCACTACCCACAGGAGAACACAGCAGCAAGTGAGAAAGCCACAGAAGATCTTGCATTCTCCTGTGGGATGATAAGTGTCTCCTGTGCATGAAAAGTTAATCTCTGGAGAAAGACTCCTATGAAGCAAAATGGGATTTGAGCTCAGATCTTTAGGTACAGATTTAAGAACCCCAAAATCCATGTCAATCCCTAGGTCAAGAGTTCCCTATTGGCTCATTCTGCACCATCATGGTGCATATTAGTGCATATTAGGCATGAATATTAGGCATTAAATTCAGTTGCAAATGAGGTGTGATTTTGGTCTTCCTGTGGCTACGGCTTGTTATAGGCCATTCTGTTCTGTTCAGTGTTGGGCCAGCCAGAAATAGTAATGATTTGGGTAAAATCTCAAAATTCCTGAAAGTCCATGTGTGTCGAAATCTCATCAGTGAGGATGTATTATAAAAAACTTCTGAGGATGCAACACAAACCAAAATTGATTAAAAACCAAAAAAAAAAACCCCCAAAAAAGGGATGGCCAACAGAATAGCTGGAGGCTTCCATCTGTGGAACTCACTCAGTATTTTGTATTCTCTTTACTAAAAAACAGCTGAAGCCAAGCAGTTGGACAGCCCAACTAATTCCTCATGGTCTTCAATATAAATATATTTTTCCTCAGGATCGTATTCCATTTTAATACCTTAATACCAGTTTCAGGATGCTTTTCAGGTAACTAAATGTAGAGGTATTTCTAGGGCCTGTGAGGCCTTGTTTATCAAAGGCAGTAGAATAACATGGAAAATAGGATTACTACCCAGGTAGTACACAGAAACCAAGCATCACTTCAACCCTTCAGTGACTGCTCCATGTGAGCAGAACCTGGGAGACCTTCAGGCTTCACTGGTGTATGATGATCTCAGGATCATCTTCCTGGTGCTAGCATTGCAATTTCATTTTAAGTAGTTAAGTGTTGTGCAGGAGATTGGACTGGATGAACCCCAACCTTTTTTTGTTTTGTGACTCTAAATTTTGAGACATTTCTCCAACCTCCAGTTGAGTTTTCTTCCAATTCAACATGGAAAGACTTGATAAGTCAAGGATGTAGAAGGAATGTTTTAGGTCAAATTCCTCTTGATGTTCGCATTGGTTTTCATATCTGATCCAATATCCAGATCCACATGGCTCTCATGAGCCTTTTGGAAAGCAGCAGTATCATACTTTGAGAGCAGCTCTCTGTAAGTACTCAGGTCAGTGGAGATGGACACCTACAAGTGTTACTGGGCAGCAAGACTCTCAGGTGAGCCCTCTGTTAAGTGGTTAAGTCAGTAAACAGGACAAGATCCCAGCTGTGCCATCACTTTCATTTGCCAGCTTTGACAGGGTGATGGGCATTCTGTGCCAACCCCAGCACAGCCCACAGCAGGAGTGGGGAGGAAAGGGACACCCCTGAAAAGAGGGCTCTGTGGGACTTAAATGCCACAAGCAGGAATGCATGGAGCTTGTTAGAGAGAGCACCAAGGCGAGGTATGTGAGGTATTTGGAAGGTTTTGATGCTAGAAGTGTTAAAGAGCATACGCATTTTGGGGACAAGTAGGTAGCTAAATCCATCTGTAAAGTTAGTTTTCTTTTTTGGAATTGTCCCTCTTTTTTACATAAATTAATACATAAATAAAGAGAATATTATTCTTAAATTGCACTGCATAATACCTAGGGCTCCAGAGGAGAAAAGAATACTTGTGTAATTTTAGTTGAATCATAGTTAAAATCCATTAATCATTTAATTGAATGCTTGTCTTTTAAACTGATGAATATTTTCCAACATGCTGTCATATAAGACTTTTTTATATTTGATGTAAGAAAAAACCTTGGGTACTAAAAGCAGTTATTCTAGAGAGTGAAAGAGAAAGAAAAAAGAAAAGAACTTAGTTCAAAGACATTATATTTTTTTCCAAAAGTGTTGCAGACTTCTGGTTACTGTGAACCCTGGAAACCCTCTGCATTTACATGTCAGCTTTGTAAACAGAAACTCTTGTGTTCTCTTTGTTCAGAAAGCTTCAGTTCAGGATTAGCAAGCTGATAAAATATTTTTCTATAAATTTTTATAAGAATCTATGCTGGGTCACATCACTGTGTTGTCATGGTGATGAGAAGTGCAGATGTCAAATGCAAACTAGAAAGTGGTATGTATGATGGTTTGATATTGAAAAAAAATTTTAATAAAGCAGCTTTCATGAGGCTCAGATGTTCTTTCTTCCAGCAAATCACTCGGTCTTCAGTAGCTGGAAGACATGTCCAGAAACCACCACACACAATTCCTTCTGGATGTTGGTTTTCATGGATTGTGGACACTGCCATTAGGAAGGTATTGATGTGAGACAAATGGATGAGTTTTTCATTTGCATAGAAACAAATCCCTCCTATAGACCGAGGCTCTACATAAAGCTTGCTGCTGAAATGTATTTAAAGATTAAATTAGAATTTAAATTCTAATTTACTTAACCCAAGTGTAGAGTGAAAATTAAGAGCAGCATTTTCACTATTGAAGGCAAGAGAGACAATGTTCTTCCTAAGGAGAAACTTGGTCTGTATCAGTGTCATGTGGATTGACATAGCATCTCATTGCCAGGTTGTCTTGACTCACCTTCTCAAGAACCACATCAGCTGATGACTAAATCTGGAGGAGTGCCAATCATGCCTACCACCAAAATTCAGACAGGGCATGGCAGCCTCTAATTATGTTTAAGGATTGACCTTTTGCCTTTTAGAACATGCTCAGCTTCAGAGCAGAATCTGCAATATGTAAACAGTAGATCAACTGATTGTCCAAGTTTCCATCTGGAAGCCACATGCCTCTTATGCCTGGAATAAGGGAGGAATAAATGCAAATCTTGATTATTTCTTTACCTATTATGTTTTTCTTATGAAAACATAGCAACCAGGTTACTGAGTTGTTATCCTTCATCTTTTTCTATCAAGCATTTGACTTAGTTGAACTTCTACAGCTGACTCATCCTTCTCCTGTGTACAAACACACAAAAATTATTAGTATTGCACCCAACAATCCTGTGACAATTTTATGCAGGACTTCATCTACCCACCATCTTTCTTTTTCTTTGTCAAGACATTGGGTGCTGACTTGGCTCTCAGTTCTTATGGAGAGAAGTAGACATGGTGACTACTGGGTCTGAGGCCTAAGGGAAAGAGGTGAGCTTTGGTCCCAATTGCCAAGAGGAAAATCTTGGCTGTGAGCAGACACATACTGGGTCTGTACCTAGGAGAGTGCTTGGCATGGTTGGAGGGCTTTGGTGTCTTTGCCCACTCTGTGGTGGCTGAGAGCTCCTGAGTACAAACAGGAGTGACGTGACAAAACATCTTTGCCAACAGCCTTGCTAACGTAGACAGAAGGGCCTCTAAAAAGGTTCACTGGTGAATGGAGACCAAAGCCAGCAGATACAGGGGAAAACTGAGTATGGAAGCAATGTACCTGGGAAAGGGCAATGGTCTCTCCCCTTGAGAAAGCAGGGTGCCAAGAGCCCAGCTAAGTGCTTATTACTGGACACAACCAACATGAGAAACGAAGAAAGCAGGAATCTGGAGCCAAACAAGAGCCAGCTTTGCCCCAGTGTGAGATTTCCTCCTGCAACTTAGACAAAGACATCATTAATCAGAGCCTAAGGAGCAAGCTGATGGAAATCACTAATTTGCATCTAACTGGCATTTTGTGAGACTGTATTCAGAGCACTGTGTTTAGCGTTGGCTGGATCTGGGCTGCCCCTGCAGGTATCCCCATGGGCTTCAGACCCTCTCTTACAGAAGAGATGTAGATTCACACTGGCCTCTGGAGAATGACCACCAGGAAAGGTGGGTACAGGAAAATATAAGCATATGACTTAGGAGGAGAAGCTGAGGGAGCTGGATGGGTTTGTTCAGCCAGGAGAGAAGATGGTTTTTGTTTGTTCTTCAACAGCTCTATGTGTAGGGTTAGAAAAGACAGTCTTTTTAGAAGTGCATATTGAAAGGATAGGAAACAACAAGCACAAGGTGCAACAAGAAAAACTTGACTGAACATACGTAGAAAAGAATTTAACAGCAAGATTGGTCAGGTACAAGAGAAGGTGTGCATTGTTGGAAGTATTGGAATTCAGATTAACGCAGCCCTCAGAATCCTGATCTAACTTTGAAGATAGCCTGGCTATAAGCAGGAGTTAGGTCCAAATGGTCTCCAGGAGTCCCTTCCAACTTAAGTGATTTTATGATTCTGTGTTTTTCTGCTTTAAGGTGGTGATACAAAGCAATCTTATGATGAAAGAACCCAGGTTTCTCTTATGCAATTGACCATTCAGCTTACTGTTTTGTTCTTATGTTTAGATTTAGTGACATTTTAAGGCCTCTTTATGTATTGGCTATATTAGCCAATAACTGTAAGACTGCACTTCACAGAAATGTCAGTGCATTAGCTTTAAATATTCCATCCTCTTCACCCCTTTACATCTGTGAAGTGCTTGCTGTTCATCCAGAGACCACTTCAATCAGCAACATAGACATTTCTCCTATGGATAAAATCAGAGACTTTTGTGGGGGACTGCTAGCCTAAAGCTAAACTCATGTGCAGAACTCAGAAGCAGCAGGGAGTCAATGGTGAAGTTTGGCACAAGCTGACATAAAGACCACCCACTCCACTCCTCCCCACCCCTCTGTTGTTGGTTATTTTATTTTCCTGATGGTCTCTACACTGCCAGAAGTCCAGACCCTTGGGACTGATCCAAGACCACCCTTGGGTGTATCTACATGGTAGATGATTGTGGTGCTTCACTACAGAAAGCCAGTCTTCCCCACCCTGTACCCTATATTCCCTGCCCAGAGACACCATATGCCCATCCCTTGCCATTTGCTGAAATGTCTCCTTCCTGTAATTACCATAGTCTCCATGAGATTTCTCAGATTCTGCAGCACCTTTTCTCACTCTTGTATGCTATTTTCTAGCTACAAAAAAAAAGTCCTTTCAGTGACTGCCTTAAGTACAGCTGGGATTTTGGACTACTCTCATTGCAAGTGGATACCACTCATTAGCATGTTACTGATACAGGAGGAAGATGTGGAGTTGTATCACTATGAACTGGGTTTTTGGGGTCCAATCTGCCATCTTTCATTGGGGAATTTTGCTCTGCCCAGGAGCTGAGTCCTCAACTACGACATAAGAAATTCTGCATGATTGACAGTGTGAACAAAGAGGTGGGTTTGCCATCATCAGACCTTGTGACTTGATGGACATCTATGTAATGGTAAGAGAAGAAGTGGAATCAAGACCAGAGGCATTTAGCTGAAGTATTAGTAATAAATATCTAAATGCCTAAATTATTTTAAAAGAGATACCATCTTCAAGGTTTTCCAGAGTTTCCATATCCAGTGTTCTGTGACTGAGAATACAGTTGATCAAGTAGCAGTTCAAACCAGTGCATTCTGGATGCAAACATTTCATTCCCACAACAGTGATGCTATTTGACGTATACCAGGTGAAATTCTTCTTTCATTGTTGCATTTAAAAAAACATGATAGCCTTTGAGCATGGAACAAACAGAGGGAGCATGTATTTCTCAGCTGAAATCTCAGAGATAAAAATAATGTAATTGAAAAACTATATGAATCAGAGGCACATATTTTTCCAAGTGCCTGTTAACATCTACATCTGTGAAAAAACAGGTGGATTGAATCTTCCCAGAAGCCCATGGAGACACCCACAAAGGCAGCCCAGATCCATCCAGGCTGATGTTTGGGCAGAAACCCAGTGACTGAAAAGAATCTGATTGGTCAGGAGCACCAAAAGGAACTGAACAGGATTTTAGAGGTCAGATTCAGTAAGTGGAAATCTTATACATTAATTCAAGTATGTTGGTCTCCACATTATTTCCAGACAACTAGAAATCTGACTCATTTCCAAGATATAAAAAAATCATTTGATAGAACAGCAAAGGGAGTTTTTAAAAAGTAACTTGAGTCTAAGTGCTCTGAGGACATTATTAAAAATGTAGTTACCTGACAATCTGAATGAACTTCTCTGTATGAACAAGGATGTGTTGCTTCATCCAAATACTCCCTTTACTAGTATGGTTATTTACTAGCCCTTTCAGATGACATTTGGTCAAAAGTCTTCAGCGCAAAAATTATCACAGGGATTTCAATATAAATCATTTCACCGTGTAGGGGACAGTAGTGAAGACTACAATTATTCATCAGCTGTTGGGTGATGTGCAGCTCCCAGGATGAAGGGAAACCTTCAGCTAAGAGTACAGGCATTACAGCAGTGATGTGATGTGGCCTCAATTCTCCATCACTGTCACAGCTGCTACCATAATTACAATCGTTATTCTATTACGAGCTAGTGCTCCTGACATTGAAGAAAAGAGAGAATTTGTGGCTGATCATTGGTGATGCTTTAACTGTGGAGACTTGTTCTGAGGTCACAAGTTCATTTGCAGCTCTGATACTTCTGCTACTGTGTGAAATTGTTATTCAGTCACTCGTATCTTTTAATGGTTTATGTGTGAAAGACATGGTGCCCAAAGCATGTTGTGAAGTGGATTTTTGCATCCGCCTTTTAGGATTCAATGCCTTTGTCAGAGGGATTATTAGAAATTCAAACAAAGATGTGCTAAGCACCACACTCTGGAAGGTGAAAGAGACTTTGACCAATTTCAGTAAAAATTTAAAGCAGCAAATACTTCATCTTCTTGAAACCTCCTGTTCTCAAGCAATAGTTTGAGCTTTGCTCTCTGTGCAAACATAAGCAGAAGAAATCAATACTTTAAGCAATACTGTACATTGATTAATAGCACCCAGCTCACCCATAATAATAGGTTTCATGAATAATCAAGATAGATTTGCAATACACTGTATTAAGTGCATTAGAAAACATATTAAGGTCAGGCTTCTGGATAACTGTTTTCAACTTTCTTTGTTGTTTATGCTTGCTAGACCACTGGTTATTCATGTTGCTTTTTGGTGGACTTTCTCCCATTGCTCAGTGTCTTTCCCAAAGTACCAAAACTGGCCTTGGTTCTGGAGTTGGGTCTTGCCACTACTGAATAAATCAAAGGAATTATGTATCTCTATAGTGTCATAGATACTCCCTTTTTTACAGTCTAGTATTTGCTTCCTTTATTTTTTTCCTAAGGGTGATGATTACTTTTTCATTTGCAGTCACACTGTGATCAGCTCTAGAACATTGTGTTCTCTGCAGGGCAGCTGCTAACCAATGTCCCTTACACTATACCTGGGCAGTTGCTTTCTTGGGTAGATTTTTCACTTCTTAAATTGCTTTTAAATTTGCTTTTCTAAAATATATCTCCAGTTTGTAGTGTTCATTTCTATTCTTCTCTTGCACTTCAGTGTGTTTCACCTCTCCCTGTGCTGGAGTTGCTACTTCTATCTCATCATGCAATCAGGAGCTTTACTCACCTGCAATTTCCTCTGAGTGTGGAGAGCACGGGGGCACCTTGAAAGTATCTGGAAAACTACAAAATACAGAATTTGCAGACGGGAGGTCTGCTTAGCTTCCAACAAGTGAAAAAGTTTTTGCAGATACCAACATAGAGAGGTCAGCTTCAATAAAACAAAGTTAATCCTTTCCCATACAGTGGAAACCAGAATATCACAAGTCACTGTTCTCTGAGTGAAACACCAAGGCACTGGGCCTTTACCTCTCCAAGGTGGGACTGAGCTACTTTCCAAGTCTCAGAGCAAGTTCTGAGTGTTATTTCTAGCCATGTAATTCCAACAAGAATTTAATGAGGTGAAGGAAATTGTTAAAGGTAATGGGACTCAGAGGCTTTTCCAAAGGAAGAATACAGTGCCCTCCCTGGAGTCCAACATCTATCGAGCCAGAGACATATTTCCTTAGGTGTAATCTCTCCTCAACAGCTCAGGGATGCTTGGCCCATCTGCAAAGAGAAGGCTGCATTGCCACAGGGTCTTCCTCTTCTCCTGTGTTGATCATGCCCTGTCTACCAGCATTTTCATTGATACATTGGTGTCCTCTCAACCCTTAGAAGTTATATGTCTTCTTTCATCCTGGAATTACCCTTGTTTAGTGTATTTTGTCCTAGCCTGGCTAGTTATGGTAATCTTAAAACCTTTGTTTACCTGTGACATATTTTTTTCCCTTCTTTTCTTCTTTACCTTTTCACAGCCCCTGTGGTCTCAGTCCTAGGCATTCAGCCAGGCAATGGTGCAAAATTAGGGAAGAAAACAGAACCAGAAGCACAATCAGACAAAAAATACTACAAAATTGCCAATCTGACACCCACCATTTGCCACTTCTGTGACTACTGAGGGTTTGTAAAGCATTAAGAGTTTTATAAAGCAGGAAGAGTTTGAATTTTTGAGGATTTGGCAAGCAAAAGAACTGTAGCTGATCCTGAGAAAATAAAGGCCACTGAAGAAAATCCAGAGGAAGGGAATTTGAGACAATTAACATTGTCTACTTTTGCACTTAGCCTCCAGAAATACCTCTTGATCCTTCTCTGAGGCTGGAGCAGGATTTGCTGGGTCTGCACCTGCACCTCCTAGAAAATTTTGTGGCACTCCCATGAGCCCAGTCTATTCCAGAGTGAAATCTCATGAGCCAGAACTCTCCAGCCTGTGGTTCAGACCCGCCTGGTGGATGAGGGGAAGGCTGTGGATGTGGTCTGCCTGGACTTCAGCAAGGCATTTGACACCATCTCCCACAGCATTCTCCTGACAAAGCTGTCAGCCCACAGCTTGGACAGGGGCACTCTGTGCTGGGTTAGGAACTGACTGGAGGGCCAGGCCCAGAGAGTGGTGCTGAACGGTGCTGATCCAGTTGGTGGCCAGTCACCAGTGGTGTCCCCCAGGGATCAGTGTTGGGCCCAGTTCTGTTCAATATCTTCATTGACAATTTAGATGAGGGGATTGAGTCCATCATCAGCAAATTTGCAGATGACACTAAGCTGGGGGGGAGTGTGGATCAGCTGGAAGGCAGGAGGTGTGCTTCTTAAAAAAATAGAAGGAATTTAATTTCTGAAAGGTAGAAATTTGATGCTATCCTACTGTCTTGTAGGTTTTGTATTTGCAAAACTAACAAAACCATCTATGTTTTTAAATTCTTTAGTATCATTTTAAAATTACCTTCCAGGAAAAGAGGAAAAATAACGTTATCATGCCATGTATTGATTTTGTTTGCACAATAGCGAGAGTGAATCAGAAGTCACAATGTAATTTTGGTAAAATATTAAGGGAAGTACCAGAAGCTAAGGAAGCATGGAGATGAGGCTTTCAATGTGGTAATTGTTGTCTCTGACAATGGTTTTGTTCTGGAGAGTGTCATTTACAACTAGGATAGTACTACATGCAGGACAGATTTTTAAACTAAATTACTGCATCACCGGCTCAAGACCTGTTGTTCCTTTTTTCCCAGAACTGATAAAGCTGTGCTTGGTGAGTGGGCCAGGGTTTAGAAGTGAGCTTTCAAGAAGGTTAGATCTTTCAGAAATGGAATCAAGACAGTGGGATATCTTCGAGATGCCTTGACAAGGTACAAATTTGTCAGAAGACATGATGGTGTGAACATGGAGTGTGTCCTGAGAGAAGAGCTGAGTTTTCAGAGTGCCTTCCCATTTTCCTTTGTAGCTCTTCTTTTCCCTTTGAATCTATTTTAGGAGCCTCAGTGTGCAGTTCCCACGCTGTAACAGCAAAGGAATCTTTATGTGGTGTAGGGTAGAACAGACTGCAGTGTAGGAGGATGGTGGATTACTGTAGCTTGCAAGAAAATCTAGCGAGTGCTTTAAAAAGCCAACATAAGAAATAGCATCAATAATATCCTGATGAAAAAAAAGTCTATAAATATAAATCTGAGGCTTATTTTATTCTAAGAACATATCTAAGTGAAGAGAAAGGGTCTGGGAATCGAGGGAAGAGAACAGTATTACAATAAAGGAAAAGAAGGTCAACACAAATGAGTGATTTCTCAGCTAACTCAAATCTCATACATTAATAAGATCATTGATTAATCTTTAACTAAATCCTCTTTTGCCTTTGTTTTTATTTCAAACTATTTTAAAAGTTTAATGAATGAGGTTAGCTAGATTAACACGTAGTTAGCAGACAGCAGGGCAAAGACAGGATTCAGACATTATTTATGGCTTTGATGAATTTCAGAGTTCTAGTAAGGCCTTAGAGGTTTGAGAGGGATATAATCCTTTCTTTTCCCAGATATGATCCAGCCAATTGGTAATGCAGCTTAAGTAACTTCCCCAATGACCCATAACTCCCCAGTAACTGCTGGCTTGTCAGTGAATGAGCAACTTCTACTGAAAGAATAAACAAAACCTGCCTTTATTATTCAGTAGATGGTGCTCTTCCCTTCTCATGAAGTTACTTACAGTGCCATGCTTCAGAAGTGATTCAAGTCTACAGTTCTTATGCTCTTAAGCCACCACTGTTTGCCAAGATTTGAATGTCAAATTGCCAAGTAAGGTTTTATCTTGTTCATTCCATTTATCTAAAATGTCCCACCTTCTCACCTGACAAGATCTAATTAATAATACATGACATCTACCAGTATTTTGCTGTCAATCCCCAGAAAAGAAACAGTATATGCGTAGTGCATGGGGTTGGTATCTCATCGTAAGTGGAGTTCCTGTTTTTCCATTGGGATGCTCCTAAAATGTCTCTTCCACTCAGGCATTCATACAGACTTTCCTCAGCCAACTGGCTCTACAGGACCTACATCTACATTGGCAGACGCACCCAAAAGGGTGAGTGCCCATTTCCTAACACACAATTTGACTGACCCTACTCCTGACCTGTGACGAACCAAAAACTGGGCATCCACCCAGCCATCTTGCATCTTGGACCCTCTCAGAGGAAAAGCTGAAAATTCCTGCCAAGTCCTTGATTTAGGTTTTGCAGAAATGTTGCAAGCATGCAAGAGCTGAGGGCTGATGTTTAAGAAGTCAGAAAAGTTGCAACAAAACCACCAAGCTGGAAAATTAAGCTCAGGGATCAAGATGTGACTGATATTGCTTCCCAGTAGCACCTGATGGACAGGATGAATTCCTAGAAGTGTTTTTTGAGAAGACAGACATTTGCTTTTAGTGGAAGGAAAAGTTAGTTGTATACTCTTTTAATTTTGGAAATTTTGGAATACCCTATTTAATTTTGGAACACACTTTTGGGCACAAAAAGGAGAAGATGACTGGGAAAAGCCAGCATGGATTTACCAATGATAACTCATGCCTGAGCAACCTGATTGTCATGGAGATGAGACAAGAGCAGTGAATGACATTCACAATGACAGTAGGCTTTCAACTGTGTCTCCCACAGCAGCCTTGCATCTGAGTTAAGTTATAAATGTCTGGATGGACAGACATCTAACTGATTTAAAAAGTGGTTGGCTGATTGTATGTAAGTGGTAGGAGGCAACAAGTTATGTTTTAGCTGGAGGCAGTTTACGAGTGGAGAATTGCAAAGGTCTATCCTTGGACGTGTCAGAGGGACCTTGAGAGGCTTGAGAAGTGGGATTATGCAAACTACATGAAGTTCAACAAGGCCAAGCGCTGGATTCTGCACCCCAATCAGGAGAATCCCAAACATAAGTACAGGTTGCATGGACATTGTATCAAAAACAGCCCTCAGGAGTGGGACTTAGGGGTGATAGTTGATCAACATGAGCCCACACTATGCACTTGCAGCCCAGAAAGCCAACTGTGTCCTGGGCTTCATCAGAAGAAGTGTGGCCAGCAGCTGAAAAGAGGTGAATCTCCACCCCTGCTCTGCTCTCATGAGACCACACCTGGAGTACAGTGTCCAGTTCTGGAGCATCAAGCATAAGGACATGGAGCTTTGGGAGTGAGTAGAGAGGATGCTCACAAAGATGATCAGGGGGCTGGAGCACCTCTCCTGTGAAGACAGGGCGAAAAAGTTGGAATTGTCCAGCCTGAAAAAGAGGAGACTCAGGGGACATCTTATAGTGGCCTCCAAGTACCTGAAGAGGCCTGCAGGAGAGAGGCTTTTTACAAGGGCATGTAGTGATAGTTCAAGGGTTAATGGCTTAAAACTGGATGAGGGGAGAGTTAGATTAGACATTAGGAGGAAATTCTTTGCTATGAGGGTGGTAAGACTGGAACAGATTGCTCAGAGAAGCTGTGGAGACCCCCTCACTGGAAGTGTTCAAGGCCAGGCTGGATGGATCTTTGAGCAACCTGGGCTAGTGGGAGGTGTCTCTGCCCATGCAGGGATGTTGGAACCAGATAATCTTTAAGGTCCCTTCCAACTCCAACCATTCTACAATTCTATGACCTGTCCTTTTTAGTAGTTTTATCACCTGGAAGAGGTGATTGCAGGAACTCTCATCAAGGTGCAGACAAACTCCACTGCCAGTGCCCACAAGGGGAGGGCTGCCACTCAGAGACACCCGGGCAGGCAGGAGGAACAGGCTTGACAGGGACCTTATGAAATTTATCATGAACAAATGCAAAGTCCTGCACCTGGAAAGGAAGAGCCCTTGGCAATGATGTAGGCTTGGGACAGACTGTCTGGGGAGCAGCTCTGTAGGGAAGGCCCTAGGGTACTGGTGGCAGTGAGCTCAGCACAAGGCATCAGGATGCCCTGGCAGAAAAGGAGGTTGAGGGAAGGGATTCACTCTCTCTACTCAGCACTCACTGAACCACCTCTGGATAGTGTCTGCTTTAGGACCCATGATGACAAGACATATATTTGGCCCTGCTGTGGCAGGGGGGTTGGACTTGATGTTCTTCAGAGGTCCCTTCCAGCCCCTGATGTTCTGTGATTCGGTGATTAATAAACTGTACTTAGTTCATTGGTGGGACATCAATTTGTTTAGGTTTGCAGCACTTGGGTTGTGTGGGGAAGGTGAGGGATGAGGCTGGTTAAGCCTGAAGAAAAGATGGATTTTTAGAAGGACCTAAAAGCAGCCCTCTGAGTACCTGTGAGGGGTGGGTGAGAGGAGAGTTCCAGGCTGTTCCCAGCAGTGCATAGCAAGAGCTTGAGAGGAAATAGGTTTATGCTATAAACAGTTTTCACCATGAGAAAGTTTTCACCCAGTCATGCACGGGTGCAGCTTGCTCACTGAGACAGGAGGGTGGACTGCAGACCTCCTGTGACCACTTCCAGCCCTAATTGTCTTGTGACCCTATGTTATCAAAATTCCCTGTTACATTACAGTTTGCTTTAAAAGCAGAAGCAATCCTGAAAGATTACTGTGTCTATCGGTGGCTCCTAAGGTGGGATTTATTTCAGTTTGTTTTACAGAGTCAGGAGATGTTCAGAGAAATGTGCACATGTTTGCCTGATCATTTGCTCTCTGCTGGGGCAGAAAGAACTTGGAGACTTGCATGTGGGCTGGGGATGGGCTCCACATGGGGAAATGTGAGCCTGAGGGATCTCCCTTCTTCACAGCTCTGACTTCTTTTAATTTTGTTTTATTACTCAGAAATGCAAAGATCCACCAGTGAATTCATTATGAAGATGAAAGAGAGGTGCATCAGGGGAAGGAGAAAGATCAGTCAGAGCTTATGCCAACTTCAGCAGTATACCTTGGATTTTCCTTTCAGAAGCCATTACCTAGCAAGTAGCTGGAAGGAGAATCTATCATAGAAACTGAAAATAGCTGCAAGTATAGAAAGCGCTAATGGGATGCTTCAGCTCTGAGCAAATGCTGCTGGTTGCTCACTTTCAAAAAAGGAAAAAAGGCTACACCTTGTAATAAGGAAAGCATTACACATGTTCAAATTACGAGCAAAATTTCAAAAGTGTGGAGAATCGAGTCTGATAAAAGAAACTGTATCTCCCTCTCAGTATATTATGAATTCATGTAATCTCTGTTTTGGCAGATTAAAAGGCACTGCTCCATTATACATGGCAATGTCACAGCATAAAGAGATGGATGGCTTAATAAGTACAAACTGTGTTTTAACAGTATTGCTAGCAAACTGAATTTGTGTTTGATAGGTGAGCTTGATTTGAAGTTTCCGAGAGAGCAGACCTTTTAGTCTTCCCACTGAATTCCCCATCTTGCTGATGATTTCTGCCACAGAGTTTCTGCTAGTGGCACCTTCTCCCAGCTGGATCTGCAGAAATGTTTTTGACATACACTTGTCATCTGTCACAGTATGTTTGATATTTGCACAACAACCCAAGTGTGGGTCCCCCAGTCTACACTGCAAGAAACAAGCCAAAAAGTCTATGACAATGATTTTGGAGTGACTACCTTTCAAACGTAATGATGGAATGAGGTATTTGAACTCCTCTTCCTCTGATGCACTGCACAATAATGTTGCAAAATTAAAAAATCATGACTCCATCACTGCTACAGATGAGACAATAGATGATGGAACTACCCCACCTCAGTCTCTGAAGGCAAGTTTACACACTTATCACACCATGCAGAACCAGCTAGATTACAGAAAAAGGATCCACCTTTGTAGTAGCACAGTACACTCTAAGTGGGAGGGTGACCATGCAAGAAGAGACATGGATCTATTTTATATGGGAACTAAACTGAAAGCCCCATGGATGCTGAAGTTCAGATTTGCAAGCTAATTGCAGCCTGGGTGTCAACCTATAAATGAGCAAGAACTGACAGAATGCTTGGAGCAGCAAATACAACATCTGTGTTCCAAGCTGATTTGCTCATCCCAGTTCAGAGGTGAACATTGGATATATTTCTCAGTCTAAAGATTTAAAAAATGTTGAAAGTAATAATCAAAATCAATATTCATATGAGCTGTTGCATACTCAGAACAAAGTGCACTGTTGATTTTCAAATAATTCCTTAAATTAATCACATTTTATTTTTATTTTCTCTTTGTCTCTTATTTGACATGTGCTGTATCATTCTTTACAAGTTGGATTTAACTGAATAGGATTTTTAAGAGCTCTGACTAATCTTTATAGTATGGGAAAAAATTCTTCTGTGAACAAGAGGAAAACAGGCAACACTAATTATCTCCAGCATGGAAGAACTTCATGTCAAAGAAATCCAAGCTTTGAAATTTATTTTCCTGTCAAAGCTTGGCTCATTAATATGCTTATCAGTCATGTACATATTCAAAGTATGTGTCATTTAATACAAATCTGTATGCATCAGTGTCATGTGGATGAAATACAATCCTTGTTTGGTTTTTTTGTGTGTGTTTGGGGTTTTTTTTGTTTTTTAATTAAGAGCCTTTTCAGTAATGTTTTTACGCTGTTGTGTGATTGTTGTGCTGTACCGAGCCAGCAGATGGAGGGAGGGCTTCTTGTGCACTATGAGATTCTGCTCTTTCCAATAGGAAAACTCAAGCAACCAATAGGGTTTTTTTGGATCCTGGACTCAAAGCTCAGTAAGGGCTGATGTTCAGTGTGTGGACAGAAAGCCTGGATATCAAATGTTTCCTTTTTTTTTCCTTTCCCTCCCTTGTCTTTTCATGTCAATATCAAAAAATCAGACACCATAAACCATTTCAGAAGACCAGCCAATTGAAATAAATAATTTCTTAATGTGTATACTTCTGTCAGCTGGATGCACCTTCAGGCAAAGTTTTTGCTGTGGGATGGGCCAGGACCACCTAGACAGTCCCTGCAGCAAACCAGGAACATCTTTCCCTCAGGTCTCTTACTTTTATCTCCTATTCCACTCCCTGCTCCAGGACAGTGAGGGCTGATATGGCTGGCAAGCTGTCCTGTCCATGGGTGGGCAGCCATGCACATGTCCAGCATGCTTCCCATAAGCACTGAAGGGGCTGATGCTCTGAAGGCTGTGGCAATAGGAAGGGCTCTTGTTCCCCCTTACTTCGCATCTGCTACCAGGACCTCCACAGGCACCACAAAGGAGACCAGTTTGTTGCCCTGACAGCTAATTTCTGGATAAGGGTTTTTTTGGTCCTCCTGGGTGTTTCAGCTACTCACCAGAACACATATGCACTCCTTGATGCTGCCTGAACAGGTATAATTTGCTGTCAAGGGTAGTGTCTACGCTGAGAGTATAAAGGCAACACATTTTTAATTAAACACTATTTAAAAATGTTAGCTTCCATAACAAACACATTATATCACCAGTAGACATTTGGTGATTAAGGTCACTGAATGGCCCACTTGACTGTTGTACTTTTTAATGGTTTAGGTGGCTAAAATTCAAAGCTAAAACAGCACTTACTTAAAATGGATATAATTTCATTTTTATGATTTAAGCAAGCCCTAATCCAGTAACTGACAGGGAAGAACTCTTCTTCCATCACTCCTGGTTCTGAATATGCAATTATCAGACTACTTGAAGTTGAAATCCTCTCCTGGTATCCAGGCGTTCAAGACAAAACATCATCATCATCATTGTTTTCAGCCAGATAAACCAGCTACAATGGACATACTGATAAATGCACTTCCTTTTCCCTCCTAGGTTCCTGATATCTCAGTATAAAACGAATCTGGCTGCACTTTTTGTTTGAATTAGAAGACCAGCATACCCATTCTGTGTATTTTTCACCCTTGTCTTTCACATGTCGGCCTTCAATAGTGCAGCCCTACTTTCTTTGAATTCCCTGGATATCTACAGAAGGAAACCCTTCTTTCCTCATTTGGACTAAACACTTGCAGTGCAGGTCAGGATTCTGGATCGCTTCTTTGATTTATGTTAAACTTGTCGCCAACTGAGTTCATAAACTTTTTTGGGAGATGAAACAGGAACACTCATAGAATCATAGGTTGGAAGGGACCTCAGAGATCATCAAGTCCAACCCTTGATCCACTACCGCTGCAGTTACCAGACCATGGCACTGAGTGCCACATCCAGTCTCTTTTTAAATATCTCCAGGGACGGAGAATCCACTACTTCCCTGGGCAGCCCATTCCAATGTCTGATCACCCTCTCCGCGAAGAAATTCTTTCTAATATCCAACCTAAACTTCCCCTGGCACAACTTGAGACCATGCCCTCTTCTCTTGACTTGACTTGTTGTTGACTCTGCCAACAACACTCAAATCTCAGCCACCCACAGCCAGCCCACACCCTGGGGTGAGTTACTTCTGGTGCTGGGTGGAAATGGCCGTGTGGCTCAGAGGGGACACGGCGTGTCACCCTGCTGCTCCCCCAGCCAGCCTGCACCAGGGCTGGGGACACCAGGGCAAACTGAGCCAGGACATGCTGTCAGGGGCTGCCTTGCTGTCCTTGCCACACATGCCACACAGTTCCTCATCCTTTGGGCTGTTTCAGCCTTAAGTTACCTCAAGTAATGGGAAGCAGAGGGCATTTAGCATATTAGAAAAGTATCTGGGTTCTTGCACAGTTGTAGAAAGCAGTGTCCCTTAGGAGCAATTTAAGTGCCTTGAGTCTCAAGAAATGACAGAAATTTATGTCTTTATTGGTTATTGTCTTCATTTTTGTAATCAATAAACTGAGCAGAGCCAGTTTGGCCTTCCAGGCTTTTACTTCTAATTTGACCTAATGAATAGCCAAGACAACAACACAGAGAAGTTACTTATTGAGTCATAGACCAGATTTGCCAATAGGCTTCTTGGTGTCTACTGGGAGAGAAGTCAGCAGCATATCACCCTACACAGACAGGTGACTGGGATGGTTTTGTTACGTAATATTTAACCCCGAAAAATGTTTCTTAAGGCACTTTCAGAGCAGAAGTTGAAATCTATGTTTGTTATATTTCCTCTGACTTTAGAGAGAGAAAACTTTGCAGCCATTTAAAGTTCAGTTTGAAACCTAGCAATGATAAGCGAGGATCAAGAAGGATATATACATATATTTTTTCTATATAAATATATACATATGTTTTCTACATAAAGGCAATGAACACCATTTCAGAATGTACCAGAGAAGATTTTTTTCTTGTGAATGGTTTGGATGATACTGAGACTGCTTGTGTTTGGTTTGGGTTTTTTTAAACCCTTCAGCTTACTCACATCTTGCAGAATCCAGCCCCATTGTCCTACCAAGCTAAACTGCTGATCCTCCAGAAAGAGGAAATGGTGCAAGCAGCTGTCAGGAGTGCAGGACAGATGAGTGTGCAATCTGGATTTTCCACAGATCCTAGTGTCAGGCCAATACCGCAGCACTGGTTCAAAGGAAAAAAAATCTCATTGGTGCAAAATGATATTTTTGCTCAGTAAGGTCTAATCTGACTGTATTTTAAAATTTATGAAATAAGCTTAATGGTCAAATAGGGGGGGGAAAAAAAGTAAAATAAAAAACTCCTGCCGTTTCTAAGACCTTGAAGTAATAATCAGTTCTATGCTTCTCATTCTGACAAAATCCATGCAAGGTTTTACACAAAGATGTCCTTAACTCTGATCTCTTATGACAGATTCCTAAACCAGAAGGACTGGGGCAGAAGTACAACAGTCACCAGCAATGGAATCTGAGGCCAAAGGAGTTCTCTGCTCATGGCTTGTGGCTAGAACACAGTGTGAAGGGACTGATCTAAAGACTTAATTTTCTTGGGTACATTGATATTCTTTTTCTTTTTTTAGTTAATTTATTTTTTAGGAGTTTAATACATTTCTATGTCCTAATGATCCTTGTAGAGATCTTTTGAACTTTCTTCCTACTGTACTTACTCTTCATCTTCCTTCTTACTTCTATCTGCTGCTTCTTAATCACTAGTTTTTCTGCTGCTGCTGTTACTGGTAGCAAGATTTTGGAAGGGCACATCTGTACAGTCCTCTACTTCAGATAAAAGGATAGAGGAAATACAGACAGACACAAAGGGAGAGATACAGTGTTTGTGAAATCCTGTGACTGGAAGAAGGATGCAAACAAAGAAAGAAGAGTAAAATTCTCCATTTTAAGGTGGATGAGTCCTCATAAAATAGGACATAAAACTGTAGTGTACCATATGTTATTTTAAACTAATTGTGTCTATTTTGAGATGTCTCACTCTGAAAGTATTGATAAAACTCTCATTCCTCAGTACCTAAATGCCACTCCTACTCTTCAGCTACATGAATCTAAATTTGACAATAAAGTTTTCTACTTCATGTTATCATTAACAAAACCAAAACCTAGGTGCATTCGTTACTCATGACTGAGATAACATGATATAGCCATGAAAGGAGTTACTGAAGCTAAAGGACAGCACTGTCACAAGAATTCACAGATAAGAACCAGCCATTTATAACGATGACCTGGAAACTAGGACATTTCTAAGCATCAAAACTGTGAAATGCTGCTGTGTCTTCCTGCAGAACAGTGAGGAATAAAACTCAAATTCCACTTAAAGACAGCACTTGAATATTGTGAGAAAGGCATTGCATAGTAGTATAAGGACCTACACCCTATGGCCTAGGAAAATCCTCATGTCCTATGCACTCTGGAGAAGAGATCAGGACACAGAGAGCAAATTCCTTTCCCTTTTGGCTCTCCCTGTCATCATCTTTCCTTTTTTTGCCATCTCTTTTCACCCCACTCTGACCTTTCATTGCTTTTTACACATTTTTCCTTCTCTATGAGGCAGGAATATGACTTGAGGAAAGTGAGAAACAGGAGTAAGCACCAGACAGGTGAGAAGCTGAAGCACAGACTTCTGTCACTTATCACTTAATGCAAGTGATTGGAGTAGATCCTTCTGAAGGCTCTGCAAAGGCACATGGAAATGTGGAGGCAGTTGGTGGCAACCAACATGGCTTTGCTAAGGGCCAATTGTGCCTGACAAACTTGATGTCCTTTTACTAAGGGGTCAGAGTGTCGGTGGGTGAGGGGAGAGCAGCTGATGTCATCTACCTGCA
The DNA here is from genome assembly GCA_023637945.1 of Phaethornis superciliosus. NCBI lineage: Eukaryota > Metazoa > Chordata > Aves > Apodiformes > Trochilidae > Phaethornis > Phaethornis superciliosus. Next base: position 59,652,254 of record JAJQWJ010000003.1, read on the forward strand.
CTTGTACAAAGCATTTGACACTGTCCCACAGGACATCTTGGTGTCTAAACTGGAAAGATTTGGATTTGGTGGATGAACCACACAGTAGATAAGGAACTGGCTTGCACTCAAAGAGCTGTGGTCAATGGCTGGATGTCCAAATGGAGACCAATGAATGCTGCAATCACTGAGCCAGACATCCATGCATTCAGCTGCACACTGCACCAGCACTGGGTTCTCTCTGTTCTTTCTTTCCTGGGTGGCAAGGAGCCATGCCCACAACAATGCCTCCCTTGTTGAGACATAAAGAACAAAATGCGCATGTTTAGCCTGATCCCTGCTGGAACAAATCACTTGTGCTTATCAGATTTCAAGGCCTTTTCTGGGAACAGAAATTTGGAGTCCTCAGAAAAGCAAGCAAGCAAAAAAAAACCAAAAACAAAACAACAAACCAAACCCTCCAAGTAAAAAGCAACAGTCTGGCAAGTCAAAGTACAGCGAGATAGCTCCACCTTTCAGATAGTGTTTTACCTGTTGATCATTTGTGCAACTAAGTATAGAGCTAGGGTGACATTTACATATCCAGTGATCTGAACTGGAGGAAAGCAACTTTCATCATTAAATGCTTACTAAATATACTAATCCTCACAGCCTGAGCACTGATATAAACTAAAAAAATAGGAATTACAGATGAGGACAAGACAGCTAGTCTTGTCATTCAGCTAGAATGTCTTCTCTTGCAGCGTTTCATGCCTGAGAAGTTGCCAAAAGGACATTTGTGGGTAATTACTCCTTCTGTTTTTTCTCCTCCCTGCGCTTCAGATATAAAGCTGATGCCTCATACTTCAAGGCAAAATACCCTAGAATGTCAGGCTGTGACACAGTTAAGAATCAAATATATATGATTTCTGTAAATTGTTGTCTTTTATTTAAATTTTAATTGACAGGGAATGGCCAATGTTTGTGTTAGTCCCAACCATAACCAGGCTTAGAAGAAAGCATTTAAGAATAAGGTCACCTGATGCAATTGCTGGGATCTGTGGTTCAGTAGTGGCCTTGGCAGTCTTCTTCAGTCTTGCATTATTTCCAAGACTGTAAACAGCTGTTTGATTGTTACTAACCATCTTCTGCATTTCTAAGTAAGCTAAGTAAGTTTTTTCCTCTGAAGTTTTAATAATACTGATTTTGGTGCCAAAGAGCCCACAAGGGCAGACACAAGTCAAGTAAGTTCATTGTTGAGCTCCAGAAAGAATCTATTTATATTCAGAGCCTGTCCATATAATATTTTGTTTTTCTTGGATTATAGTGTATTTAGCCTAAAAGGTTCCCCAAAGGGAGTGGAATCAGACGATGCAGACCATTTAGTCTGGTGAAGTAGCTTCATGAGGTAGCTGTGTTCTCCTTCTGTATCAGTACATTCACCTGCCTGGAACATAGGAGAAATAGAAAAAGCTGAGGCAATAATAAAGGTTCAGAAACAGACTTTCTGTACTGGTGTCCTCATTTGAGCAGACTAGGTTAGTAGGATGGAAGAAGAAGGGAAAAAAAGCAAAACAACCCCACGCAACGCAACGCAACGCAACGCAACGCAACGCAACGCAACGCAACGCAACGCAACCCGGGACACCCTCAGCACCTGCAAGGCTGTTAATGTGGCCATTACCATGGGTGGGATAGCAGCTGGGCCTATGGGGAGGAGAGGATGGGTCAGGTGACCCAAATGGACCAATCACAGTATTCCTTCCTATGATGCTCACTATAAAATGCCTCCCAAGAAAGCCCTCTGTTGGCTTTTGGAGATGGTATGTTGCTGGGCATGAGCCTGTTTGTCAGTTACAGCTCCTCTTCCTTCTGTTTTTACTCACTTTAGAAGAACATAATTCACCAAGCCAGGTTGCTTTCTGCTTTTTCAAGTAGGACCAGTTTGGTTATTCTTGAGATGTTGCAGGTGGGCACTGGGACTTTGGGCTTGGCCACCCCCATCTACTGCTGAGTCCAGACTGGGACTTCCTGGTTGCAAAGTAATTACCATCTGAAGAGGGTGAGTTCCATGTTTACATATTTTATATATATTTTTAATTCACTATCACTACTTCATTAAACTTTTTCCTATTTTTTTTTCTTCCAACCTTAAAATGTCTCTCCATTATTCCTTTCTTCATCTTCCCCTGGAGGGAAAAGGAGGAATGACAGAGAGCACCTGTCACCTAGTTACTGGCTAAAACAGTGACAGCTGGTTAAGACAACATCAAACATGGTCATTTTGTCAACAGTGAAGATTTTTTCTTCCAACTCCAGGTAATATTTTTTTTACCTTCTGCTAACAGATATTCATTTAATTGTGTCAAGATCTCCATTGACAAAAGCAGTTATTTCATTATCTAGGAAATAATTGAGTGAGGAGGAAGAAACAGTCCCTTTACAGTCACAGAGGGGCACATGAAGACTAAGACCAAACTAGGGCATGGGCTAAAGGGCAGGTGTTGAAGATTCAGCTATTTCCATAAGCCAGATTCTTTTTCTATTTTTCCTAGGACTTTTATTCTAACTGTGACACTATTACCCTCTGTGATGTGGGTGTCTGAGGTGATGTGTGTGTCTAACTGCTTCAGCTACAGCAGGAAACTCTGCTTCCTACTAACCTGATTCATGTTTGAACCAGTAACCCAGAGCTGGGAGGCTGCCTAGCTCATTAAAAATTCCCTGAGCGAGTTTTCTGACCCATTTCCAAAACAACAGAGAAAGCTTCTTATGTTGTTTTTTTGAATTCATGTCATAAAAGATTCAGGCAACGTATGGATTATTTATTCACACAGGGGATTAAAAAAATGCTGCTTTATTAAAAAAAAAAAAAACAAAACAAAGCTGATTTCCAGTAGTGTCTTTGTTTTACAGCTATTCAGGTGGCTACTAAATGAGTGGGTGGAGGAGGAAAGGAGGAAACTAGGACAAGGTCTTAGGCATGACTACAAGGACCCGACAAATCCAGTTCTAGTGCCAAATTGTTTCAATGAAAGAGCTGATTTTACTTCCTACTTGCCTGTGAAGGACAAAAGGGTACATTTATTATCTCGGATATTTTGATTCTTTCTATATAAAGGACATACCCCTTTCTCCAAGTATTTTTAGATTAATCAGGAAAAAAAATAATTGTTCCCATATTTGCTTGTGCAGCATGTCCTTCATTTCAGAGTCAGACCCACAGCAGATGTCACTGGGGACAGGTCCACTGAAGACACACAACCTGTCCTGATTCCTACTAACTTCAGCTCTACTCCATGCTGTAAATGACAATTAATACAGGCTTGTGGCTTCACCAAAAATGAATTTTTTTGTGATTCTAGTTAGAAGTCCCCTCCTACTATAGCTGTCACATGTCAAAATCCTCTTGAGGAAACCAAAGGTAAAAATAGAAAACCCACAATGTCACTGCAGACAAATCTCAAACCGGCAGAAGACTCTCTCCATGACCTTAAGATAGAGGAAATGTTTTGTTTTGTTTCAGGAAATCTGAGTAGCATTTGCACTCTTTGGCAGATGGAAAGTCTCTTTTGTAGGGCCAGAGTAAGAAACTGAAGCACAGCAATCTGTATGTTTCCAGTACTGGTTAATGCAGAACTAAGGGAAGACACAAAGGAACAAGAGTGTAGAGACACACACAGGGCTTTTTACAGCCCTGAAGAGGTTGGAAACACAAAGAACAGAGGCTCAGGGAAGCAGCAGTGGTGAGCACAATGTAAAGAATTTGGGTCTCATGCAGGGACCCCAAAAAGTGTCACTGTCACTGTGGGGGCCCCAGCTATGCTCCCCACACCCTCACAGCTTCCCTGTACTCTCCTTCCCTGCTCTCCTGGCATCAGACCTGAGGTTTCCCCCACACCTTTCCTTATGGATAGACTTGTCTGACCTCGGAAGATGAAATGTTCAGTTTCTAAAATTTTCAGCCCAGGAAAATCAAAAGGCCTGTGGAGAACCTAGCAGCTTCCTAGCTGGGAATAATAATAAAAAAAGGCTGTCTTGCACACTTGTAGTTCAAAGATTCTCAAAACAGTCCAGCCAAGGTCATGTTATAACTTGGATAAGCATCTATTGCTGCACACACAGGGGAAAAAAAAGTAATCAGCCATATCTTGCCAGTCTTCTCAAGCAAGACAAATAGAGTCCGTTTAGTTATAAGCCTGATAGCCTGAAACTAATCACAAGTAAAATACATTATAGCTGATCTGAGAGTCAACTAATAAAGAATAAAAAAGGGAGCAATATATTTAATACTCAACAAGTGTAATTATGAAAAAGTAGCTCATCTGTTAATATTACAAGATTCACTGCAAAAGTTAACTGTGGCTGATGTAATAGGCTGTGCAGGGTGTGTGATGTGGTACAGCATGGTGTTTTGATTAAGAGGCAAAGTGGATTAAAAATTGGCTGGTAAGTCTCAAAATGTAATAGGGAATTTTTTTAATGGTTGTATTTCAATTGGCACCACAGAGATCAGCTATGCCATTTAGAACTCTGACAGCCTGGAGAAATGTAGTTTAGAAATGTTTTTTAGAAAGTGGACACTAATCAATTATGAAGTAAATAGGTCTCTGATACAGAGCAACATGTATCTGTCAGTAAATGAGATGCAAGTAAGCAATGTATGAGTGTGTCCTATAATTAAAGTATGTCTCCCCAATGACTGCAAGGTAAATCTGGGGAGGACTGTAGTGGAGGCTGGAGGCTCTGGTACATCATCTGCTGAAGATGAGCTTCAGAATGATGTCATATTTGCTATATACTGATTATAAAAGCACAAAAGGAACAGAGGTTTTGTGTCATGCCCACAGGGAGACTTGATGAAATGTTTGCCCTGTCTGCCTACAAATTCAAGGAAGATGCAGGTGAAATTGATGCAGGAGAAGATTCAGGAAGGAGATACAGAAATTACTGAAGGACAGGAAAACATGTCTTTTGAGAAAGAAAGAGATGTAATTTATTTAGCTTATACAAAAGTAAGTTCGTCAGGGAGCTCTTCACTGCTAAAACAAGGGGAACAGATGTAGTAGTCTTCAAGCTAAAAAAAAAAGAAATTCAAAAGCTGGAAAGTCAAGCTGGCCAAATATAGAGTATTTTTTTCACTTGTTTTCCTAGGGATAGCAAAGTCTATGCAATTGGTCCATCTTTCAGTTCCATCCTTTGTTTTCCTTCTTCCTCCTCTGTACTCAGGCAAATTTAATATATCTTTAGTATGCTTGTCCAGTTACAACCAAAGTTGCTGGGGGGGGAGCAGAGGAAAAATAGAAACCTCAAACATATGGCAAATTTTGTAAGTGTCCTGACAACAAGCAAGTGAGCAGAGTGCTGTGGAGACTCAGGCTTTTGGGCAGAGGAAGGCAGATGGGTTCAGGCTCCATGCTGTCCACCACAGATGCCATCTGGCTGGTTAGTGCACAAGCACAGAATCACAGGATCATACGGGTTGGAAAGGACCTCTGAGATCAACAAGTCCAACCCCTGATCCACTACCAGTGTGGTTACCAGACCATGGCACTGAATGCCACATTCAGTCTCTTAAAAACCTCCAGGGATGGAGAATCCACCACCTCCCTGGGCAGCCCATTCCAATGGCTGAGCACCCTCTCTGTAAAGCATTTTTTCCTAATATCTAACCTAAACCTCCCCTGGTAGAGCTCAAGTCCATGCCCTCTTGTCTTACTATGATGATGACTTGTCTTACACACTGGCCAGTTAGCCAGTTCATGCCCCATTTGGCTTATACTAGATTTTTCTAAAAGCCTGATCAAGAATGTAACAGACTGAACCAGAGCAGTCCTGTGGGCTGTGTGCTACAGCAGATCAGGGTGGTAGCCTTTCTAGTTTTTACAGTCTCTGAATCCATGACCATTTGACTCATAAAAACAAAGCCAGTGAAGAAAGCAAAAGGAAAAAAAAAAAAGTTAACTGGGCAGCTTATCCAAGGGAAATAGCCATGTCAGATAACAAAGAGGAATTTAGATGTCCTACTGCAGTTTAATAAGAGCCTCTGAGTCTGACTTTGTCCTGCTGTCCACAAGGATGGCTCAGAGCAGTGAGAGTGAGGGTGCTAGGGAAGTCAGAGAGGTTTTGTATCATCTGTGGCAGGCTGTAGCTGCCTGAGCTGGAAATGAAGGCTGTCCTGGCTGCTGTGCTGGCTCTCTGCTGCACAGACAGCACTAGCTGTTCAACAGGACATCCTTCTCCTCACCAGCATCTTGGACCTATGACCAGGCAAAACCATGGGCTCTGCCAACAGCTCCAGTTTGTATCATTCCCTGGGCTGGAAACCACACCTTCCCAGGCAACCTCTTTTGGGTGGGCAGCTGGGTCATTAGCCAGGGCACCACTGGCTGAGGCTGCACAAAAGCAGCCAGTCCCAGCCCTTGCCCTGCTCCCCTCCTTTGGCACACATTCACCCCTGCCAGGCTGCCTGCTGCTCCTGATGCACACCTTAAGGAGCACTTGTTCTTCAGCTGGCCCTGGGTCACCACCACACATCTGCAGAAAGGACAGTGCTGGTGTGTGAGGGCAGGAGCAAGCAGCTGAGGGATGCAGGAGGTAAAGGAGGCTCGAGCCAGGGATGGGGCACCCACATGGCAATGCTGTCAGCTAAACCCAAAAGAAAATGCAATTTGCTGTCCCCAGGAATTGATCTCAGACTGAACTGCTTCAGCAACACTAGTCTTCAAGCTGCTCCACTTAAGGCTAACCCAGGCACAACTACAGACATTGCAGTCACACTTTACAGTGCTGTGTGGGCATGGCCTGTGAGAGTCTCGGATGCTGTCAGCAACATTTTCTCCTTAGTGCATTTGATTTATCCTGTGAATTTTCCTTGCAGGACATCTCCACAGGAGGAAGGAAGCGTTTTAGGCTCAAGGACTGTGGGTTTGCTGGTGATGAGCAGAGCTCCCCAGATGGGTGCCAGCAGCCTTAAAAGAGGCAAAGTGTCAGTCTGCAGAACCTCCCTCACGGGGGAATGGCATCCAGTGCTTGCTCAAAATGTGCTGAAAGGTAAGACTGTGACTGACAGATTTATTCTAATTTCCTTTTCAGATAAGCACTTGGTAAATTGGAGTCACTTTACTGGAGCTGTGGATGCAGTGACAAGACTTACTTTACTTGAGTACACATGTGACTGGTGTTCAGGCTGGTGACAGCCATCCAGAAAGCTGGCTTGGAAGTAGTATATTGCCTCATATTTTCAGAAATGGGGAAGCTATTGGTTTGAGTGGGCCCGTTCTACCTTGTATCTCCCAGTTGAGACTTACATGGGAATTTGAAGGTATCACCTGATGTCATGGGGTTTTGTTATAGATGATGATGATGATGGAAAAAATGCAGGTATTGCTGCTTCTGAATTCAAGGTGGCACCTACACTCCTGCATTTTGGAACTTAGCTTTACCTGGCTCCACAAGGAAAAACAGTGTACAACCTGGCTGCCCAGTCACCTCCCCAGAAGATGCAGTCCTGGGTAGACTGGTGCAGCACTAATCCGGAGCAGCAAGCTGTCATATTAAGCTCAGGCTAAGACATAAGCTGTCCAGTTTGTGTGATGTTGCACCACTGCTAATAAGAGTGGTTATTGCCAGCTCCTGAGTGAAAAATCATCTGAGCCCTGGAGAATGGCAGGGTCATTTTGTGTGACCTGTTTTCTTGGATATTTGGGGGAGTTGGGGCATAATTCATTCATGGATTAGGAACATTTCAAAAAGTTGTCCATTGCACCTGAAACACTGAAAACTTGCAGATCTCTGGTGGGCATGAAAATTTCTCCAGGCCTCAAGTCTTACCAGCCCAGCCCCACCACTACAAGAATCTACAGACTGCTGGAGCCACCTTCGAGATGAACCTCAGGTATAGCTCAAGTTCTCCCTCTTGGTGTCATAACAGCCATAGCTGTTTGGATGGTTTTGTTGCACTCCAAGCCCCAAATACTTTGCAATGACTCTGACCCACGCTGCAGTCAAGGCTTGTTTCAACAATTCACCAGCCTGTGCCCCAGCAGATGCCCTGAAGGAGGTTGGAGGGTGCCTCTCCTCATCCTATCCCTCTGCAGACATCAAAGGGAAGGGGCTCCTTACTCTTCCTGAAGAAAGTGCAGTTCAAAAGGCCTTGCACCAGCCTGGATAGCACAAGATAAAAAGAAGAGTCCAGTTATTGTGCAAGTAGAAGAGGATGTTTGAAGGGCTGCTTTTTCTAGAGAAGAAAGGAAAAAGCTCTGGGGGATGGTACAGGAGAGATCTCTGAACACTGGAAAAGGTTTTAATAGCAATATATTTGCTTGAGTCAATCAATAATGTTACAGAGTTAAATATTGCACTAACTTCCTTTGTATCTTCCTCCCTCTGGTCCTGACCTTTACTCTTCCATCTCTGCAACCCTGACTTCTGTGTCTATCTTATTTATCTTTCTAAGCCTGTTCTGCTTTCCCTGCCTTGTGCCCACATGTTCTCCAGCAGTAAATTTCAGCTGCTCTTGGGAAGTCAGTGGCGGATTGAAGGAAAAGAGAAAAAAAAAAGGTGAAGCCAAATTTTCTGTAGTTATTAAAAGGCACTAAATCTGACTTAGGAGGCTTAACCAGGGCTCTTATCAAAGCTGTTGGACAAGGGAAACTTAAGTGTGAAGGGGGAAAGGCACACACGCAGCCAGGCTGGCACCAGGTTCTTTTGTGAATTGAAGCCAAAGGTAGGACCAGAGTTTTGATCCTCTGGGGGCCAGAAAGAAGGTAAGACTTGCTTTGAAAGCAGTCATCCTTTCCTGAGGAAGGCCAAAAAGACTCATGTCTTTCTGCCTTGGGAAGTGTGTTAGTGAGGGTTGGGATGGGGGTTCCAGCATCTTCACCCAAGTTTGCACCAGATTAACAATGAAATTTCTTTGCTCAAACAATACAATATCTGGAATGGGCCTGAGAAGGGCTCTGGGGAGAAGGCTTTGATGAGGATTAAACTGTGGAGCATAAAGGAGATGCTTTTCACTTTGGCAGCATGGACCACCTTAGTAGTTATTCCACTCAGCAAATCCTGACGGTGTTTAAAGATTCAGATACTCAACTGGGATTTATTATTTAGTAGAATTAATAGGGATAAAACAGAATTTATAACAGCTCTGTGTATACCTCTATCAAACATTTGTTGCTGAAAGCTTAAACCCCCAAATGTGTCATGTAGTCCCCCTTTTCATTGCAGAACAAGTATATGGTGTCTTTATAGTGGTATATTATTTATAGCATGAGAAAAGTCTTTTTTGCATTCATCTTCAAACATGTTGTTGTAAACATGCAGGGGAGCCTGTAAATGTGAAGCTTTAAGTGAAGGGCTAAGAAAACTGCCATGCATGTGATTTTTTCTGCACTCCCAAAGGCTGTGAGTCAATCACAGCTGAATATGCAGAGAAAATTCTAGATAACCACACTGGAATTTCATTACAGGCACTGTGTAAGAATGTGCAGAAGTTCAGGTAGTATATAGAAATCACAATACTATATTTTAAAATTTTTTATAACTGCTGGTAAATTCAAAGGAGTTCCCCAGCCAACCTTCATTAGCATAGAAGATGTTTAAGTTTTCTCATGCTGTTACAACATTTTGCTTTTCCATCTTCATTTCCTCTAATAGTTTCAGTGTTAAAAATAACAGCAGTGTTAGCAAACTAGTATTCCCTTACCATCCTAAGGGCTTGCAGTGAATGTTGTCCCTGAGACCTGCCACACATCAGTCCATGACAGTGGTGGTCCCTGTGGGCACCTCAGCCCTTGTACGTGCAGGTCTGTTCCCACCCATGATGGAGACATGTGCAAAAAAGTACTGTGGCAAAAAAATGAGATGGCATTGCCTCAGGTCCTGGCTTCACCATCTGCAGGGTGGAAAGCTTGGCAAGGAAAAATGCAGCAAGCAGAGAGTGAGCCACTTGCTCAGCAGCCCTGGAACTGGGTTAGGAGCCTGTGCAGTGGCTGCCCTGAGCTGTAACCAGGCACAAAGACACTCAGAAATAATTAGCCTTGCAGGCTGCTTGGATCATTTTATCTTTTTTGCTTTTTCTTGGTGCTAAGTACCATCCCTAAATAGATTAATGAAGCAAACTCCATAAGCTCTGCTATTAATTTAGTTGAAAAATATCCCAGTTTGACAAGCCAATAGTGTATTAATTGAATGAGTTATTTGGATAGCAAGGCATGTGGATAAATAGATTTATTACTAAGCAAGACTTTAGAAGACATGCCAATCAGTTTTGTTCATTTATTTCTTTCAGATTGTTATAAATATAGGTGTATATATTGTAATTAATATCTTATATATTTTTATATTTATCAAGATGCATATACATTTGGGGCAAAACAAATGCGTGCAATTATTTTTAATATATTAAGCATCCATTCACTGTAGGTGTTCTGCAACACCTTCTCAATGAAAACTATGGTGGTTTTACATGCTCACAACCAGAAAGGCACAAGTCTTTGGCCTACAGTTTTCTTTGTTTAGTAGCACAACCAAGAATATTGTAAATATCAATAAATAATGCAGAGATGGCCTGGGTACCCTGAGGATCCTTGCAGTGCGATGGAGGTTGCTGTATCTCACCGCCAGCAGAAAAAATCTGTTATGTGGCTGCTCTGAAAGGGAGATAGTGTCAGTCTGCTTTGCCAGGTCCTCCTCCTGTAACTCTGTCTTAGTGAGAAAACTTTCAGCTCTTACAATTTCTGGTTAATCTCAGTGGATCTGGGGCAAACCTTGGGATTCATAGCTTAGAATGTCCATGTTCACACCACTACTTCAAGCAGGGCTGTATACCTGACTCGGCCTTGGTACTTCTGTAGGCTGTGAGAGATCCAGGATTTCACTCATCAGTTTTTAAGATCTTGATCTTAATTTTTTTGAATCAAAGACTAAAGAAACCAGTGGCAATATTTTGCAAGTTCATAGTTTCATTACTGGTGCTTTCTTCTCCTCCTGTATTTGGGATGGGCAGCTGGCTGGGTTAGCTCAGACACCTCTTACAATGTGCTGCGTAGGGAACAACCCAGTGCAAGCCATGGGAAGTTCTGTGGCTGTGCTCACCTCACTTGGCTCGAGGTTCTGCTCTGCCGTCTCTCAATAAATATGATTTAAGTGTGGGGTAGTGTCAAAAGAGGTGTTTTTGTTGTCCTTCAGTCACCTTTCAACCTGTTACCTGCAACGTGTTCTGGAAGTGCCCCTCAAATTGGTGCAGTGTTCACAGGGCCATGCAATGAGCCAGATCCCACAGTTTATCTGGATCAAAGCTAATTTTCCCTTTTGTAACTCTCATTGACAGGTTAGTTTTCAGCAGCTGGCTGGGCAAAGGCAATGCTGCCTCAAGGGATGCAGTAAGGATAGTGAGAAGGTAATGAGGCCTGCTGGAACAATCATTTTATTAAAAAAATACAGCTCATACATTGATTTTGAATGACCAGGGGACAATAATACCCTTGCAGACCGTGGTTTGTAGTAGGCAGTACTGCTAAAGGGCATTTCCTCCCCTCATATCTGCTAAATTTTTCACCTGCAAAGTATGCCATTACATAGTCAACCCAATATACTGTAAAATCATTGAGTCTGATTTTCTATGCTGCACTGTTCTTTCATTCTCAAACAAAGCAAAAAAAGGAGGCAGTAGGGGAATTAAGGAAAAGAAAGATAAGGGATTTTAAAACTTATTCTTTGACCCACAAAGTAGTGATGAGAAGAGAATTTACTCTTTAGTTTATGGAAATTACAGTCTGCTGCCTAGATAGAGGTAACGCTGCAATGCAACTTCATTCTTGCTGATCTTTCCTTTAATCTGGCTGACTAGAGACAGTCTATTTCTGTACTTTAGGCATCTACTTGAACTGAAAAGCTTTGATTTAATTTTTCTAGGACTGTGTAAGGTGTATCTCTGGTTGCTATTATGAACAGAAAAAAACCAAAACTCAGTAAACACAATTTATTTCTCAAATTATAGTGACAAGTTTTAAAATCTAGGAAATTGGACAGCACAATTTTTGGTTCATCTGTATCATCTAGATAGATTGATATATGTGACTACCATTTTCTCTCTCCATAGAGAGAATAAAATGCATAAATAAGATACTGAAACTCATCTACATTTCATCTGCTGGGCAAAGGGGAATAAGAGAGGGAGCCCTGTAGGAGATTCATTTGATAACAAAATTATAAGCAAGATGTTTCTGTGTCAGCAGCAGTTGTAAGCTAGGGAGTATAATGTGGAGTAGAAAAATGCATCGCTAGCTCATGAACTAGTCACAGATGGCTTAATTTCACTGAAGTTGCTAGAATGTCACCATTATTTTCTCCCAGCTGAAGAGCTGAAAACTGAAGAGCTTTCATCAGGAACAGTGTAAAAATTTATTTCCCAAAGACATAAATATTGGGCTGCTGGGTGTGAAAGAGGAAAAAGAGAAGTCTGTAGTTAGCTTATCTCATCTGGGAGAGAATTACTGCCAGAGACTAACACACTGCAGACTGAATTATTCCCCTCACTATCACTGTAGGAGAAGATGAGGAATTGCCAGCAGCGGTGCAAAGTCTGGCACAAGAAAATGTCGCGATGTTGCAAGAAGCACGACACTGTGCAGCCCTCCTGCCATGGTCACCCATACAAACACAAGTTGTTTTTCCACTGTCAGTGTGGATTTATGAAGGCTCTGGCTGTGACTCACTGGTCCACACATGGGTCTCAGCAACTGGGCTGTCCCCTCTGCAGGTCCTGCAGCTGCAGTCAGTGGGAATCCATCCCCTGCAGAAAATGATCCGGCTCTCCTGGTGATACTTTTATCTCTTTTTAATCTCTGGTGTTAGCTAGAGTTTTTCTCAAATGTACCTCAAGTTTTGAGGTGTTTTTTGTCATTCTGGATGTCTTTCCTTTGTTTCTCACACACAGGCAGAGAGCACCTGGTGTAGGACATGGTGCGGAGCATTCAGAGACTGTAAATCATGGAAACAGTGACCCGTTGCAATGCCAGTTATGGATATCATGGATTTGTCAGCAGCAGGTCACATGTCTGTTACTATAACATGTGCTGTAAAATATGGACAACGCTCATACCACTGCAGGAGCCTCATATTTTATGTTTGCTGTCAGGGTTGTTTTTATGAGTGAGAAAATGGAGCACCCAGCCAGGAGCTGTGCCACACCACAAAGGGGGGAAACCTTACAGGAGAACTGAAATGAGTAGAAAATTATATCCTTTTTTGGGAAATTTTTGAACTTCCACATGCAATGAAACAGATGATAACTCAAGAGAGGCCACCTGACAAGCAGAGTAGAAGGTGCAGGCACAGCAGCAGCAAGCAAAGACTGAAAACAAAGACATGGATTTCCATCTCACATTAGCTGCAACTGCAAGGCTGCAGTTAGGTGAGAAGCAGCATTTTAGGATCTCCCTCCCCCAGTATATTTTGGTGGGAAATTACACCAGTGCTGTCCAAACTTTTTTTGACTGTGAAGTAAAAAAATTTTGAGTGCATTCCCTTCAGTATATGTGTACTTATTTATTTACAAACTATATACATGTACAATTGTACTGACATATTAGAAACATAAAAATATATAAAAATAGAAATTAAAATATAATTATAAAAAGGTGATAAAAATACAATTTTTATTTTATTTTGAAATCTAATTAATGGTACAAAAAGTGTTTTTTTTCACACACCCCTGGTGTGTGCACACCCTGCTTTGGAGACCACCAAGTTAGACAGCCCCCATTCTCCAGGTGGCACGAAATCCTCTCTGGAAAGAAACCTCTCCCTCTCCCCCACAAGCAGTCATGGATATTTGCTTTAATTCTGGCCACCTCCTCCTTCCCACTCACCCAGCTCAGCTTAGAGCTGTATCACTGCTCCTGGCAAGCACAGCCTTTAGAAATCCCTTGCCCTGGGCACCCTTGTTAATCACTCTGAGGTTGCATGGATCAAATTAATACAATCACTTAAGCAGCAGGTGCTGGGCTTTTAATTACACCCATGGTATGTTCAGCCTACATAGTACACAGATGTGTTATTTTTCTACTTGATATACCCATCAGTTCTAATTATTCCAAAGCATTGGAGTCAGAGCAGTGTGGAAATATCAAGGTATACTCTTTTGACTTCATGTATCACTAGTATCCAGGCAATAACCTTTGTGTCCAAAAATACCAGATCTCTTCATCTTTCACTTTATCCTGAAGAAGCAGAACACCCATCTCTTCTGGAAATTTTTTCTACCTTAAGCATAATGTCACCACTAGTCCTAGCTCAACCACAACCTGCAGAGACCTTCCCAAAACCAAGCAAACAAATAATCTATGCTAATACATCCATGCACCTTCCTCCACCCTTTGCAGCTCAGCAGCCCTTGGAGGCGATCAGTTTGAAGCCTTTGGCTCTCATCAATCCCAGTTTTCTCCTTACACCACCTTCTGCTTACACCTTCCTTCTGCTTACACCTTCCTTCTGCTGTCCTTCCATCTTCTAACCATAGCTCTCACACCAACTCAAATCTTGAAGACAGCCTGGTCAGACCAGATGCCTGTCCATGGCTCAATTTACTGTGTCATAGAGGCTTTCTTTTTCTTTTGGGAGTACCAAGAAATATAATAGTTATTCACTCTGTAAGCTGCTAAAGTTGTTTGGCTCAGTTTTGCACTCCCACCCACCAGGTCCTGGAGGAGGCATCCCCCAGGCTTAGGGCTGCAGCCTCCCATGCCCAGGGTCAGGGGAAAGAGATGGTTATCTGAGGAAGCAATGGCTTTGCTTTTCTTTCTCAACAGACTCTGTGCCTATTTATAGTTACTTTGAGGGTTATAAAACATGTCGCAAACCCTAGAAGTATTTATTTAGTTTAGAAGGACTTTTGACTGCCACCAGGAGGGTGGCTGATGGTGATAACTGAGGGGGTTTTTTGCATGTGTCCTTGGGTGGGTCTGTGGGCTGTCATTTAGCTCAGGGTTAGGGTTTTATCTGGTGTCCAAATTAAGAAATCCAAACATTCGTGTCCCGCAGGTGGGGATCCCACTGTGGAGGAGACTGAGCTGAGAAGAAGATTGGCATGGCTTAAGTCCAAAGCCTTTTCTCACCTTTTGCAGCGTCCAGGATGGTTCCGTAAGCTGATCACAAATTTAGGGCTGAATGCCATGGGGAAAGAGGACCAATGACCTCAGCAAACAGACACACATGTGTTCTTCACAGATGTTTATGTCCTCTCAAATCTGGTAATTTACTGAGGATGTTTGCTCAAGTCTGCAGCACCTGGGGGATTATAAAGGTGGCTGCCTTCAATTGCAGCCTATCTTTTCTCTTTTCTTTTCTGAAGTGCAGTTCTCTGCCTGGATGGACTTAAAGGCAGGGCACTGATTAGTGCTGGAAAATCAATAACCTCAAGAATGAAAACTGTTGCTGGCATTTAGATAAACTGGAGTTTACTGGAGGAAAGAAGCTGGCAGGACTAGTCAGGATTTTTGTTGCTCTTCATTTTTTGCTGTTAGTCAATATTTTACTCAGGCTAGGATTAGGATTTCTTCTAACAAGCAGTTAGAGAAACCTGCTTCCTTGGGAAGTCAAATTGTTCCTGGGCAGGGCTAGTCAGGGGAAGATTTCCAGTGCTACTTGTGGGAGCCAGGATGTTTTATATGCTGGAGCAAAGACCAGCTCCCTCATTAATCATTCCAGGTTAGTATTGGAGTAATTTATGGTTTGCCCTCAAGTAAGGCAAACCTGCAAACATTACAGAATGCATAAGTACTCCACACAGGATCTCTTTAAAACAATTTCTCTACCAAGACAAAGCTAACATCTCTGTTGCTCAGCCTTGTAGAAAACAATAAGGTCAGGCAGGACAACTGCTGTTGATCTTGAGGTTCAGAAAACATGCCTTGAAACAATTTTCCAGAAAAGATATTTGCTCTTGGTGAGAAGTATTTATGGCAGGAATTCAATTTGTAAGAAAGGAAATGTTGTTCTCTGGCAGAGCTACATTCTTTCAGTATCTTAGAAAAGTAGTTTCAGGAGATGACATTTATATAACAAAGCATTTTGTCTAATTACTTTCCTAAGTACTTGTCTTAATTTCTTGGTCATGATGGTAAAATGATGAACTTTATCACTATTCCATGAGAAGCCCACATGTTTCACTCTCTTTGGACTGCTGAAGTAGCCATAAGCCATGTTTCACGAGTTTTATTGTTGGCCATATTTTAATTGCTGCATCATTGCAGAGGATTTTGGGGTTTTTTCTGGTTTCTAGGTGAAAACATCAAACTGAAATTCTCTCGGTATGCCCTGTTAGCCCTCTGCTTATAGCACTTTTATGGCACATGTTAATAATTCATAGGGAAAAAAATAATCATGGTTAAAATTCTACTCATAGTTGCATAAAAGCAGCTTATTGACCTTTCTAAAGGCTTTTCTTTCCACTTTTTAATTGGCTTATCATACGTTTTGTTGAAAGTTGAGCTTCAGAGGTTCCTGATGCAGAGTACAACTTCTTGTTTGTATGACTCTGGATAACCTTGAAGTGCCCTGAGCCAACTGAAAATGAAGGAGGGATAAAACAGAAACAGCAAATTGAATGGCACATCATTTCTCAACTGCACAGAACATGCTTGGACCAGCAAATTGTGTAGTTCACAGTGGGGTGTGCTCTACTCTCAAGGATGTTTTGGGATCATTTCCATTATGCCTCTGTCATCAGACAAGTGTGAGTGCTGACTGTGAATAATCTTGAGAAAACATTTCTCAGTGGTACCTTATATCCAGTAAGGCACAGATACTTCATGTGCTTCAGTTCTTACAATGGTCCTGTGAAGCAGCAATATTTTGCCTAGCTGCACATAAAGATGGGTAAACTGAGGCATCGAAGAGCTTCCTGATTTTAGACTAAAGCCATTGCCCCGAATTCCCTCTGCTCTGAATTCCAGTTTTTGCTCACCCCTTCAGATGTCCAAAAGGCAAATGAAAAGGCAGCTTGTAGGTACACAAACAGCATCCAGGTTCTGGCCAGGTGCTGCCCAGGCACACAGACTGATGCATTTTGAACCAGCTGATGTGCATGACACGATGATAGCTTCTCAGGTCTGCTCCTGAAGTTATAGCACTGGAGCTTTTAAAGTAATGGGTTATCTGTGACAGGACGTGGGGACACAAGCACTACAAATCTCAGTGATTTTTCTGAACTGTTTTGGGGATAGGAGATGGGAAGAGAAGAAAACAAAGAAGTGATAATCTGGAAGAATTTTTTCCCTTGAACTGTGCATCCTAAGTAAGATCTAATACAATTTTCAATAGGATTAACTCTGTTGATAGTAAATAAGGACATCCCATACCCATAGTGCTCTGCACTATGCCTTAAAATTGGAACAGTTTATGGACTGAATGTATAGATTTGAAGCCTGTGGAAAAAAAATTGTTTTTTTTTCCAGACAACTTCTAACTCCACTTCCACATTAGCATTCAGCTCTATGATTGAATCTAGCCCACAGTAAACAAGAACTTATTGTAAAGTAATCAATATTCTGTTCTAGCTGGGTCTGGAGGAAGAAAAGGTCCTGACGAGCCGTTAATATCTGTGGTGCCAGCAGCATTTACACTCTCTGATGATCTGTCTTCTACCGTCTGCTCTCAGCACTGTTTTATTTCTTATCCTTCCTTCCATTTCCCATGTTATTGAAGTCTTTCTTGGAAGAGGCCCAGCTCTCCCCAGGGAACTCAGCTTTATGGTACCAGATACACTGAGACAGGCTTCAGGCTATTGTGGATTTGGATTGTGCATGTAATGAAGCTTCTTCCACTGTTGCATTCATAACACATAGTGAGGGATGTGGGTTAACAAGGACCCCACTGGCCATGTTGGCTGTAAGCAACTCACACCTGGAGAATAAATAAAAGCTCTGTGTGCCTCCTCAGTCTATAGGTACAACCCGTTGTTTTCATCACATTCAACATCTCTCACTAAAAAAAAAAATCATGCACACACACACACACACACACTGCCTGCCCCAGGGAATTCAGTTTCATTTGTAAGTCTGGGGATTAGCCCACTGTAAATACACCAGACACAGCAGTCAAGCTAAATACTGAAAGGCAATGCTGCACCATCACTGCATTAATTCTCCAGGCTCATCAGTATCTTAATCACAAAATCCAGGCTGCTTTTCTGAGCTATGGGATTATTAAAGCACAGTGGGATTTTTTTCTATCTATTGCCGCTTTATTCGGGAAGCAAATATTCTGCAACAACAATAGATTTACTACCTTCAGCTGTCAGACATTGCCTGCAATACATACTAGTGTTTCAGAGAAGGAGCTACTCCTCCTAGTCCAGAGCGTGTTGGACCACAGGGTCATAACTGCAATGGACACCTCAGATCTGCAGCATCTCGGTCCTACAGAGAAGTCAATTCTGATTTTAAGAAATTAAAAAGTCATGTTCTCTCATGGCCTGGGGGAAAAAAAAAAAAAAAAAAAAAAAGGCCCACAGCTCAGATTTAGGCAGCAGCATTTTCTCTTTGCACCAAATCTGCTACCTGAAACCGCTTGGTTTAGGATAGGAATATGGGAAGGAAAGGCACCAGGACAGGTCTGTGTGCCCACCATCTCAGTTTTGCTGCATCTAGTGGCATGAACATACTCTCAGATTGAGGAGGAAAATGGAAAATAATGAAAATGTTCAGGGATGCCCATATCACATGGTGGCTTGCCCAAGCTCTGGGCTACAGGATCACCAAGGCAAGGTAAAACACACTTGATGTAATGCTGTACATCACATCAACAAAGCCATGGAAACAGGCAGGTTGCAGCTGAGGGCAAATGACATACAGTACTACAAAATTTTACCTAATCCATCATTAATTAATCCATTGCAGAGAAGGGTTGTGGACTCAATTGCACTTTATAACAGAATGCCACCTTGGTGACATTTCTCATTCACTTTCAACAAGAATGAATACCTGACATGACTAAAAACTAAAGAAACACAGAACATTTCCTCTCCTGTTCTTTTCCTGATATTAAACTATTCAGTTTTCTACAAGTTTAATATCCAGAAATATAATTTCTTTCTTTCTCTCCACTTTTGCCTTCCCTGGAGTATGTCAAAGACCTACAGTCTGTCTAGAACTAGAAGAGCTGAAAACTGGTTATTGTTTTCTCTTTTTTGGCAGCAAGAATGTCCTCCTTAAAATTCTAATGTTTTTGTTACTGATGCATTCATTTGTCTTAGGCTTCAAAGTGATCCAAGGAAAAGTCTGCCAAAACAGTACTCAGAATCTTACTCTGATCCTCAGCATCACAGTTTCCCAGCAGAGAGGGCTGTACTGTAACAGGACACGGGCAAACACTCATGTAGTGGTCCTTGCACACAAGGAAAGAAAAGCCAAAAAGCAGCAATGACAACTCAGCTTCCAAAAAACACTAATGGGAAGGTGCAGCCAGCAGTAGTGAATGGCAGCCAGGAAGGTTGCTCTAGCATCCAAGCACTGTAAAAGTGCTTGATAGTTACAATATTATCATAGTATAGAACTGTTTATACAGCTCCACCTGTACCTGTCAATGCATGTCATGCTTGTTGCTTTCTACTTCCTCATGTCACATGGAAGGCTTTCACTGTGCATTGCAAGGCTTATGGAAGCAGCAACTTCTCAAACACCTCCCCCCCAAAAAAACCCCAAACAAACAACAAAACAAAACCAAAAACAAAGCAACAACAACAAAAAAAAGAAAAAGAAAAAAAAAAAAAAAAAAAAAAAAAAAAAGAAAGAAACCAAACCAACCAACCAAACAAAAAAACAGAGAAGGGCAGTGAGGAAGGCAAGGTCTAAGTGGTACATAATCATCATGGTAAAAAAGATCTAAAAGAAAACAGAAGGAAAAGCAGCTTTTAGAGATGTTTGCCCGGATTGATTGCAGAGTCTCTTTCTCTGGAGACATTCAAAACCTTCCTGGACATGTTCCTGTGTGACCTACTTTAGGTGATCCTGCCCTGGCAGGGGGATTGGACTCAGTGATCTTTTGAGGTCCCTTCCAACCCCTAACATTCTGTGATTCTCTGGTCTTTAAAATAATGGGAATCACTTCCCCACTCTAATCTCTCCAAGCATTGCAGAAGCCTCCAAAGGGTGATTGGTATTGTCCCATACAGCTTTTCCAGAGCAAGGCAGAAGCAAGGAAGGTAATGCCATGGTTCTGCTTTTGCATCTTTCTGCACCTTCAGTTTATGTCAGATCACCAGTTTGATTTCTTTTAATGTGAACTTTTTTATTTAATTAGCGTAGACAAAGCTATACTCACTTCAGTCTGTTCAATATACCAATAAAAGCCCATGTGATTGTCCTGAGACAAACTGATTAAAGAAATATCTGTAACTGTTTTTAATAAGGTTAGACCTGCTGCTGCTTTAGACAGTCCTCCACTGGAATTAAATTTCTATAGAAGAGAAACCCATTCCTCCTGTTTCACAGCTGGGCACAACCTGCCACATGATTCCAGAAGTTTAGAAATTTCTGATAGTTGCCCTAAATTACTTCATTTTCTGGAAAGGCTTGAAATGAAAAGAAATACTTCCGTCATCATTTCCTACTGCTCTTCTTATTGATCTGAGAAGACTAATTAAAATATCAAAGTTATTTTAGATTTGTGTTGATGTTAAAAAATTTACCAGTCAGTTAACTAAGAAGAATTTGTGGTTTTCAGTCAAAATATTGTTTTAAAACAGAAGGAAGCCGTAAGATGCAAAGCAAAAACTTTCCTCCCACTTTACTCCACATGAATCTGGTGACTTTCCATCAGGAACATTTTAGAGAAGAGTCATGAGAAGGCATTTACTATTAGGCATGTGGATAAGCCAATGTCTCAAGGTGTAACTGATCTTTGTACTGAATGAAGTAGCTTAGATGGAACAGATATGAGGTTTTGGACACATAAACCCTCTTTCCAGTCTCTGAAGAATCTGAAGATTTGAGGATTATCATTTATTCTGTTGGTATCTATTATTTCAAGAGAATTGTCAGAGAAGTTCCCAGACTGCCTTCTGTCCTTAAGATGCCTCAGCTTGAACATTCAGAAACTCATTTGAAAAACTGGGCTGTGGAAGAAAGAAAATTGGCACAGTAAAAGGGATTACCCATCTAAATAGGATAGTTAGAAAGCCACAGTTAAGCTAAATTGTATCTTCTTTAATTTCACGGTTCTTATTAACTTCTGAACAAGCTTGGTAAATATATCCAAGGGCACGGTCCTGTTTTTGAAGTGTAAATTGATCCCTTCTCATCCCAGTTGAAAGCTTTAGCATATCAATTTGCAAAACCTACCAGTATTTTCTTCACACTCATCACACTACTTTGGCAACATATTCCACAAACTGCATCAGCAGTGGCAGTGTGATTACCACTGATGGGGCAGTTAACCTGCAGCCCCTCAGACACCTGCAGCCAGAATTTATCCTGACCACCGCCCTGCTGGAGGTAATGCTGATTCCCTTGTAGTCAGTGGAAAAGCTTCAGAAATTAACCTTGAATTCCAGTGGAATTTATGAAAGGTGGGATGAAAAACATCTAAAAATCTCCTTAGTGCCAAAGGGACTAATAAGGACTATTGCTTTTGTAATTGCTACTTCATTAGTAATGTTTTCACACCCAGGGGAATTTGAAGGAACACCATAGCAAATCCACATGCAAGCACACACTTCCTTTGCTCTCTTCAGTTAAATCTGGATGTTCTGACAGTCCTTTGAACAGTTGGAGGATTAATAATCATTTCTCTAGCTTATTGAAAGAAATTTAACACCTCTACCACTGAATCTCTTCTCCACGGCAATCTACACTTGAAATTTTGTTCATGAACATGCCCCAGTATTATAACTACTTCATTGCAACCATTTGTAAAAATCTATTCTATGCCCATCTGAAAAATGAAGTGGGCAGATAATGGAGATAAAAAAAAAAAAAAAAGAAGATACGTTTTCTACCTCTGGTTAATTCTAATTCTGTTAAAAGAAAAAGCTCTTGAAGGATCTCTTAAGACTATTTGAAAATAAAGAAATGATGAAAATGCAAAGGTTTATATTATTGCCTCCTACAGTGGGAAAACACCAAACATCTAAGCTGATCCCACTTAAAGCTTCAGCACCTGCAATTATCTAAGCTTTTAAGATTATTAATATTCAGCAGTTTTGCTTCTCTTTCCCTTTAGCTGCTCCCAACTCACCAAAGGCCGCCAGCTCCTTCCATCATCCTCTTGTAACCAGTTGCTCCCCATGAAGTATGGGTAGGCCAAGCAAGAGGGAAGGGTGTTGTGCACAGCCAGCATGAGCAGGAGACCTCACTCTGCAGAGCCCAAACACCATTTTTGCTGTACAAATCAGTGGCAAGTCACACACTCGGCTCTGTGTGTCAGCTCACATCTACTTGGAGCAGCAGGACTTCCAATGCAGAGGGACAAAGGGCATTTAAGAGACTGAAGGGAATACAGTGTACCATGCAGAGCACAGCAGCACTTTGATGTCCTTGGATAAAAGCATAAAAAATTTCTGACACATACTGGATAGGTCAAGGTGAGGTTAGTCTTGTTTCTCAAAAAGACAATTTGTTATGTATTGATGTTGTGAAAACGACTTTTAAAATCCACAGATTTTTCTGAATACAGATATGTCACTGAGCTTTCCTTAATCATTAGCATTTTTCAGAGTGTAACACTGTCTTATTTGTCTTTTTTCTTCCTGGATGAAACCCAGAATAACTTACCATGAATATGCTCCTCATAGCTAGGAATAAAACAAGACCAAACCATCCCATGCTCAACCCATGCTGAGTGACCGTCTGATTGACTTTCTGGATAAGCTAGCAGGAAAAGTAGTGAGGCAGGGGGGATGGGAAGAGGGATGCCTTCCCTGCTTCAGGGGTCAGGAAGCAAGGTTCAATAGGAAATTGCTGAAAGCCTCACAAGCATCATCCCTGCTGAGTCTGGTATGGGTACATAATAAGCCTCTGAGGCTGAAGCAGACCAAGGGACAACTGAGCTGGGTTGCCTGGTTTTGTCTCCCTGCAACCTAATTGCATGGAAATGTTTTGGGAACACACAGCTGCCATTACACATGGCACTGACCCGTATTTGAAAGCAGACAGAAACGCCTGTTTAAACAGTCCCAGGATTTCTCCCTGTCTGCCTGCGGGAAGATGTGCTTTTTCTAACCTCAATAAAAAAGCTCTTGGCAGTTTATCCATCCACAGCAGCCATCTGTTTCAATAAGTATCATCTGCATTCAAGGACAGGTGGGACCCTAAATCTGTATGGCAAAGCTAATATTTAAGCTCTGTCTCTTAAGACAGAGAGCTCCCAAGTGATACCTCTGCCATCTTCAGCCTCTTAATGAGGAGCAGTGATTGCTGGAGGTGCTTTGGGAGCCAAGTTAACATCTGGCCTGTTCTTCTCCCAGACTAGCACTGTTGCTCATCAGCAAAGCTCTGCTCTTTGAGACTTGACCTGCTGCTTTCTCCACTTGTCCATGTTGCTCTCCCTATCCCTCCATCAACACTGTGTGGCCCAAAATGTCAGGTACCTGTGAGCCCTGTGTGTGTGCTGGCAGCCTGTCCACTCTCATGCCTTGGGCTAAGAGGGAGAGCAGAGGCTCCAGGACACGCCTGGCTCTCAGCATCTCTGCTCAGTGGTTTGCCTCTTCAGGGAGAGGTTATGTAGCTCATTGGGGGTTTTTTTTGTTTGTTTTTTTTTGGGGGGGGGGGAGGAGGGATGTCTGTTTGTACTTTACTTGCTTTGAATTCTACCTGAACTTCAGAAGCAGTGCCTTCTTCCCACAGGTCATCTGGAAAAGACACTGGGATTGACATGGTGAAAACATAGCCCTGGTTTTCGCCAGGCTGCTAAGTCCACTGTTACTCAGGAGAGACAGAATAGTTGCAGGCTGCATGCAAATTTAATTTTAAGGCTTTTTAGTAGATTTAAATGGGTTTAGCTATTCCAAAGCAGCTTTCATACTTGTCTCCCAGCTGCAGAGTATTTAGACCTCCATGGAGAATTTGACTTCTCACAAACGAGCTTTGTTGGTTTGTTTATGCAAGGATCTAGGCAGTTTGGGTATTAAAGTAGCTTTAAAACATTATTGGCTGTAAAGAAAAAGGGCCTAGTTGTCAGCCCAGGGCAAAGGCAATAGCTGATCAGTCTGATAAGAACAGCTAATTCAAAATTAAATCTGTCACGCTTTCACCAGAAAACATGCTCTCCCTGATCACCTCCTAAATCCAAAGGAAGGCCTGTGCCCCAGGATAACAGCTCTGCACAGAAATTAAGTACCTTTTACATGGAAGGAGAGAAGAATTAGATCATGGCCTGCTCCAAGATCTTAAATTAGTTCAGTCCTCTGAAGTTTTCAGCAATAACAAGAGCTGCAAGGAATTGCCCCTTTTGGATTGCAGCCATAGCCTGAGATGCACACATGCTGCATAGATCCTATAAATTGTTGTTTCAATCTGGCTGCTCTATTTTCTCCTCAAGATAACACCTCAAATTTGCCTGAGAGGATCATGTTATCTGTATATAACTTCAATATTTTTTTCATACCAGGCTTATCACTCACAGACACAGGGAGTCTGGTGGCTGAGCTGACCTTTGGTGTGTTTGTTATTGCTCAACACTGAGGTAGCCCTATAAATTTACATAACGTTTTACAAACATAAATACACTGTTCCTGTTCCAAGGAAGAACTGTATCTCTTTAAAAAGTTCAGTGCCAGGAGAATAGTCAGATCAAGGTTAATTAGCTATTTGAGTATGATTAGAGGGAAGCCACACCTACAAGAACTGGGTGACTTTATTGATCCCAGTCTAGCAGAACTCAAACTAATGCCACTCTCACCTGGTATTACCAGAAATAAAAGCTAGTTCAACATCAGAAATGGCAGTGCTGAGATACAGAAGCATCAGAGCACTCAGCACCAGGCGTTTTCCACCTCCATTATCCTTCCTGCAATAAAAAGTAGCTTTGCATGAAGGATGCTGCATATGAAATGAAAGCAGAGTGCACAGAGAGAGTGCTGCCAAGACAGGCACCTTCCATGGCATTTGCAGCTGAGCAAATTGGTTGCAATTCTTGTGTTGCTTCATTCTGTCAGGACATGTGAACATCCACCCATTGCTGCTGCCTCCCCTCCTCACACCTCACCCCCTCTCACAGGAGAACAGGTTTCTCCATCCCCCACCCAGAGTCTGAGAGAGGGATGGCTGGGCAGGAGGAAGTATGTGGGAGATGCTGAAGCCATGAGACTTTATCTGAGACAGGTCACAAGAGAAGAGCTGAATGTATTTCAAATTTTTTTGTCTTTGGAATAATCTTCATCATCAAGGGCTGTTTGGAGCCACTGGTCCTTACTTGTTCTTCCTCGTACCTTTGTCTGAGCAGAACCACAAGCATCCTGGTCTGAGATCTTTTAATCTTCTCTCTGGAGCTCTAGCATTTGCAGGATATTGCCTTGGGTTTCAGAAACATGTAGTTTTTGGTGAATATTGAACAAACTGTAGTGCACAATTATCTACAAATTGCCATTGGATAGATGTTGATTACAGTAAATAAGAACTGAAGAAATTGTACAGAAGCAACTTGAAAGCAACAAAAATGAAGCTCATTTATGTTTTCTCAGCCTGCCTTCTGTAGCTTTGTTGCATATACACCACATTTTCTACCCTGATTGAAATTCAAATTACTTTCTATGTGGGAAGGTCTAGTGAGAACTAAAGATACCCTTCATTTGCAGATTTGGGAATCTTGTATTTAAAACCCAGTATTTAGCCAAAAGGCAGGTTGTCAAGCCAAGCAGCCTGAACTGAGCAAATGAAGGGGAAGTACTTTACTGAAAAGAAACCTTCACCACAGGGTCTGGGTATCCTTGTCCCCACGTCATCTGTCCCTTGACAAAAACACGGGTGTTATCACTCTTGGGATACAGAAGGCACTACAGAAAGGAAGAGAGAGGGAAATGCACAAGAAATGAGTTTCATGTTCAGTGAGTGTAACTCAGCAGGCCTCTTATCTGCAATTAGTCTTTTTATAGCATTGCTCCCCCAACACTGCAGAGCCTGCCTATGAACTGAGAGCCATTTAAACACTTTTTTCTTGGCTGCTTGTTGTGAAATTGTGGTCAGGCAGTATGAAGCTGGCTAGGGAAGGAAAAGGCTTGGGTCACCAATGAGAGCAGTAAGATGTGTTTTCAAAAGAGGATGAAATTTAACACTTCCATAGGAGAAGAGGCAAGAGAGAGAAAAGGCAATAGCTCCCACCATGTGCTCCCACTTTAATGGTAAAGGATAGCTGCAGCAAGTGGATGCTTTTTAATATTTACAGTGCTATACATGAGAAAAGAGAAAGCCCATTAGTGCTTTGCTCTGTGTCACAGTCCCAGTTAGCACTGGGGGAAGCTCTCTCTGCCTTCTGAAGCTCTGTGTCTGAAGGGACTGTATTTGAAAAGCCACTCACCCCTGTAGAGTGCTGACACAAGGCAAGCTGAAGTCACTGCTTCAGAAAGTACCTCCTGTTTTCTGACCTCAGCATGGTTTCTGGGCTTAAAACCAATTTTTTTGGTTTGGTCTTCAATGGTCGTTTGTCATCAGATCACCTAAGTCCTGTAATGAAGGATGAGGACTTGAAGCACAATGAAACACATCAGTCACAACAACCCTGTGCAATGCTATAGGCTTGGGGAAGGGTGGCTGGAAAGTTGCCCAGAAGAAAAGGACCTGGGGGTGTTGTGCAGCAGCTGCTGAAATGAGACAGCAGTGTGACCAAGAAAGCCAATGGCATCCTGGCCTGTACCAGAAACAGCATAGCCAGCAAGACCAGGGCAGGGATTGACTTCCTGTGCTTGGTGCTGGTAAGGCTGCACCTCAACTACTCTGTTCATTTTTGGGCCACTCACTACAAGGACATCCAAGGTGCTGGAATGTGTCCAAAGAGGGGCAATGAAACTGGTGAAGGGTCTGGAGAACAAGTCTTGTAAAGAGCAGCTGAGGGAACTGGAGTTTTTTAGTCTGGAGAAAAAGGAGACTGATGGGAGACCTTATTGCTCCCTGCAAGGTGGGGGTTGATCTCTTCTCCGTAGTAACAAGTGACAGGGCGAGAGGAAATGGCCTTAAGTTATGCCAAGGGAGGTTTAGATTGGATATTAGATAAAAATTCTTTACTGAAAGGGTTGTCAGGCACTGGAACTGACTGCCCAGGGAAGTGGTGAAGTTTGAAAGATGTGCAGATGTGGTGCTTAGGGACATGGTTTAGTGGTGTTATGTCAGTGGTTGGACTCAATGATCTTACAGGTCTTTTCCAACCTAAATGACTCTATGATTCCATATTTTCATTTTCTGGACTTCTTGGTGGTGTTCTCCTTCTGATATAATACAAATAATAGCTGGAACACGTAGCACTGTGGGCAAGAACCACAAAAAAAAAAAAAAATTGCACAGGCACTTGTCTGATTATCTTCCCTCCTACTGAAAACACTTCTAGCTAAACCTACACAGTGGACGCAGAAGAAGCAGCACTGTTAGAGACTAATGGTGAGAGACTGTTTAATTCAATACTTTTTCACTTGCAGAAAAGAAGATGTATTTTTTTCCCTTTCACCCTTTGATTTTAAATGATGGATGCAACACATTAGCTGTTATTAGACTCCGTAGGTTTGCATTTCTCAGCAGCCTGTAATTAGCTATGTAGCACACTGCACAGGCAGCCTGGCCCCAAAGCTCTGTGTGAGATGGCTCTCCTGGGCTGTGCTGCATCCTCACCATGCCAGCTCTGGCAGCCGTGCCTTAAGGGGGGAGGACTCACCCAAGAGGCCTCCACTCAAGTGCCTCAGTATGGCCTTTTTTTTGTCAGAGTTTACAGTTCTGTCTCTTGTCCCTGGCCAGAGGATGGACCTTTCCAGCTAGGGTGGCTCCCTGGAGCCCTGCTCTTTCTCTCCCTCCTCCTCTTCCTTCACAGCTCTCTGCAGCCACCCTGGTGGAGAGGGGAAATACTGAAAATATGAGGAAATGTAAGACTGTTGCAGGCATCCTTAAGCAAAAAGGCCTTTGAAAGCTGTGGATGAGTCTTGACAAATGTTAGTTCTCTTTACTGATAACTCAAATTTAAAGTGACAGTTTTTAAGATGGCATTAAGATCTGATTTTCAAAGAGGCCTGAGCCATATTTTTTTCCCTTTTGGCCATGAGAAAGTCAAAAGCAATGAACGTCAATTCTTCTTCACGCTCCAGAATATCATCACTGTAGAAACGAGCATATTAAAGCTGGAGATGTGTATGGTGCCTGCCTAGATATCCCTGGTCCCCTTCTGAAGGTGAGTAGAGGATCTTCATGCATATGAATCAGGATTTTCTTTTTTATCATGATCTGTTTCCTAGACCATAAGTGCCTTGGGAAGTGCACCTTGTGAAGAAAATACTTTTGTGAACTCATTTTACATAGGTTCACTCCTTCCTTGTAGGTTTAGGTTACAAAAGAGTGGAAGTCAAATCACCCCATAGGGAGGGCTGTACAAAATGCCTTTTATATTTGTCAGTTTGATATTTTATTATTTTGCTGCTCTCACACCTGAATTTTATCCTGTGATCATGACCTTTGGCCCATAGGTATGAAGATACATTAGCTCAGTTGCAGTTGTGTGATTTCTTGTTTGCTATTCCCACTCTCATTGTCCTTCAGCAGGCATGATAAGAACGTGAGCTTCTCTCTTGGGTGGTGTCACGGTTTAACCCTGGCCCGGCAAAACAACAGATTTAACCACCAGGACAGGTGGTTTTGCTGTTAATGGGCAACAAATGTTATACTACCCCTGTCACACCTAATGTTAACAAAAACCCAAGGACTGCACCAAGGGATTCCCTTGTACTACTGTATGCTGTGCGGGAGGATGAAGTGATGCAGTGGCACGAGACTCTTGTGCAGCTCTGCTGAAAGCCCGAGGCCAGCAATGTGCAAAGGAACAGGGATAACACAACCAGATGGGCCTGCTCTGAGGACTGTAACCTTGGGTTCATGCTCCAGCATTTTGCATCGGCATAGTGCACTGAAAAAGGTAGCAGAAATATAAAAGCAGACTGATTATGAGGACAAAGACAACGAGCAAAGAGAGAGGAATCTTTTCAGGGAAGGGCTATATGATAGGCAGGAGTACTCCTTGAGTTATAAACCTGACCCACGTAACCAAGATGTCTGAGCAGTGACAATATCAAGCCAGATGGACAGACCTGTGCAGTAGTGCTTTCTTGTGCTGCATCAATGAACTGGAAAGGCATCAGCTGGAATCAGCCAGGGATAGCAAGCCCAGACCTCTCCTGGCTACAGCAGCCATCCTTTAATAAGAAGTCTCTTCCTACAATTTTCATATGGAAGTTCAGCTATGTAATTCCAACCACAACTTCATCTGAGTATTGTGTTGTGAATTTTATGTTTTTCAGGCATTTGGAAAAAAAATCCACCCAGTGTGCAGGCTCCACGTGAAAACTCCTAGCATCCTTTAAGAACGATATGTACTTAATGCAAAAAATGGCCCATTCAGAATTTAAGAGTTCAACACAGCATTTAGTTCTGCAATTTATCATAATCATAGGTAACCCCCACAAAATATTCCTGAGGTGTTGTGACTGATGGGAAGGGTTTTATATCTCAGAATCCCAAGGTCAGAGTACAGATCTGCAGCTTAACTACAAGTCTTTGAAAAGTAGTGTTTAGAAATGTTCTTCAGCTCTTGAAAAGCTTAATAGGTGATCAGAAAGCTGTTTATTCAGCCAAAATTATTTAGATATGGATTGCAGAGTACATAATACTTTTATTGCTGTTTCACATTATTGATCTCGTTATTGCTTTCAGGAAATAAAGATGTGACTTTTTCAGTCTAAAGGCATCATTTTTAGTGCAAAATATAAGGTCTGAAGATCAAATGGCCTTCATTACTAAATCCCAAAAGGCCGGTGGACATCATGGTTAATGTATGACTGCATCTTTGCAACACAGAGCTGGAGTGTCCAGGAAAAAGAGCTGGTCCATAAATCCCAGCCTGGGAAGGAGCCATGGCATTAGGCTTCAGTATGGTCAAAGGGACAAATCTAACTGGGGTGGGGGAAAATAATCCCAGGGTGCTGGGCAATGCCTCCATCCTCCTCCAGAGTCTGCAGGGTCCTGAGAGCAAGCTCAGATGATATTTTCATCTGGATAAAATAATGCTTTCCCATCCAAACATGGGGCCTTGGCCTCGTAACTCCCCTCCCTCTACATCACATCCAGCCACCTCTGCTCTGACCAGGACAAGGAGAGATATTCCTTGGCTCCCAAGCCAGGGAATACCAACATGCTCAGCTGCTACAGTCCCCTCAGGGCAACCACCAAGGTGGTTTTCTTTACAGGAGTAAATAAAATTGAATTAGTAACAGCAGGAATACTGTCAGAGCAAACTCTTTTCATTGACATGTTTATAGCTCTGTAATGATGGCAGTAAGGCAGAAATAGCCTGGCCAGTCCTTGACTAATTCAATCATCCGGAGCACTTTAGGAAACTGGCCCAACTGATCTAATCATGCTGTGGAGGTAGTCTGATGAACAGGTCAGAGGTCAGCTAGAAAAACAGCAACTGGCATCTCTTTTTCTCACACTCCCTCTGTCTAATAGAAATGTTGGATGTGGCTTTTTGCTCCTGTTCCTGGCATCCCCTCTCCACTTGCCAAGAGAGCAGGTGTCTCTGATCTGCCTGCTGGATACATGGGACTGTGTGTGGATTTTTTCTCCAGGCTGTGAAACATGCACATTTTTCAGAGGCATAAAAAACTATCTGTCTGGGACAGCACACAGCATGGGAGGAGGTTTCCAAGTATAGGACTTCTCTTAAGAAATTCTGAGTATTTTCTGTGCCTTTGGTGTCACCTGCTCACAGAAAGAGTTGGGAGCACTCCTGGCAAAATGCGTTTTCCCACTCAGGATAGAAATCATGTTAGTGAAAGATAACAAAATTCCAGCTGCTGTGTATTTAGACTTCATGGCACCCATAAAAACTGAAAAAAAGCTTCTCTTCCTGAATATAAAGTCTGTATATGGCTTGCATGTGCTATTCATCTATAAAATTGTGTAAATAGTGGGCAAGCCTTGCATAGATTTCTAATGTGTAATACAGGACAGGAATATCCAAAGGAAGCCATCTGCACAGTGTTTCTTTCTGTAACCTACCATTCTTTGCAGTACTTTCCTTCCCATGCTCAAAGCAATGGCTTGGTGTAACAGAGACATGCGTGTTCAAAGATCTGCTTCTCCATTGATGTTGTTAAATGTAATCTTAACATAAATCAGTGAAATTGTTAAAAGCCTCATTGACTTTTACTGCCAATAGAATCTCTTAATTTTATCAGTCCTTACACTGGGTCCCAATTCCTATTATTATCAAAGATACAGTTTGGGTTAATGGATGAAGCAGTATTGCATTCTGGTTTAGATCTTTCCATTAAAGCCAAAAATAAACCAGCATCAGTCCAGATAATCTGAGCAAATCAGAAGCAAAACTGAAACAGCATACTGAAGGTTTGCATTAATGGACAAATTTGCACACCTATTCTATGATCATGATCTAGACTGGTAGGACACAAGTCATCTTCAGGTTAAAAGCTGCAGAGCTGTGAATGAACAAATGAGACACAAAATCAATGGTACCCAGACTGGACTTGTCTTGTGCTCATCCACAATGGAGTGCTCAGAGTGGCTGTGTCTGTATGCACACACCTCAATGTGTGCTCTTGTGGATTAGTTATAAAATAATCTTGCTATTTTAAAAGTAAATTTTGTTTTAAAAGGAAAATGATTATAAAGAGATTCATTTACTAAACTAAAAATTTATTACAAAGAGTATGCAGTTATTTTTAGAAGAATGGTTATAGAAACTAGCTGTGCTTGTTGGGTTTTTTAAATAGTCTTGGTTTCTTTCTTTCAAACTTTTTTCCATCCCTTCTTTGTCCTTCTTTCTTTCAAACTTTCTTCCTTCCCTCTTTATTCCCTATTTTCTTTCTTTCACTCTTTGTTTTTAATTCTTCTGCTTGTTTGTTTTTTCCCAAAGAGTTTTTTTCATTCAAGATGACTCATTTTTCATCCATCTCCCTGCCATGTGCTGCAATCAGCTGGTTGGAGCCATCCAGGGAGGTTGTCTCCTGGGACGGCAGCTCCATTGCCAAGCCAGAGAAACCATGGGTGCCCCTACAGGGCAGCAATCTCAGCTTTGTTGTTGACACACAACACCTGGTAAGGACAATGATACAACCTGAAGTGCATCTTTCCAGGGGCAGGTAACTCACACGTTCCCTTTTGGTTTCTTAAACCCCAATTTTTTCTCATGGAATTTTCCATGCCTTTGTCTTGAGCCATCTGAAGTCCACCAACAACAGACAGGCTGCACTGCACCCTCTGGTTTGGTGACATTGCCTTTCTTTTTGTGCAACTAGCTGATACTTCTTCCTGTAGTGATCCCCCCACCTCTCCCCCTTTAATGCTGTGCTCAGAACATACTTCCCATAGCAACCACCACATCAATAGCCATGGATATCATCTCACACAGTGCTGCTGGCTACATGATCTCCCAGAGTGTTTTTCCTGCAGTGAAAAACCAGCAGACAGTTCTCCCTAGCAGATGTTTCTCGGGCCATTCAGAGATGGCCTCTCCCCACAGACGTTCCCTCTGACATATGATGTGTTTGCCACCACTGTGCCATACCTAATAATTGCTGCAAACCAACCCTACAGCTGAGATCCACAAGTGCCAGTATTTGGTTTAGCAGTTACAGGAGGACTACTTGGCTGGCAAGGGCTGCTGGCCATGGGTCAGCAGCATAAGGCTCATCTCCTGGAGGAACGTGGCTGTAAATGAGTTTTTCTCTCTTCTGAGCACTTTGTGCTGATGGCCCTCAGGCTTTCTCAGTCACAGTAGCATCACTTCTGCTTGGTCTCACATGCATTGGCTCTGTTGCTCAAAGTGACACAAACCCATTGATGGTGTTCAATAAGATTAGTGCTTTTTAAGCTTTCTGACTGCTGTTGAAATTTCCACCTGACACCAAAAACTAAGGGATTTCTTAGCAAAGGGGGTTGCACATAGCTGTGAATCCCATTGGCAGTTAATCAGCTGTTTCGTTCCTGTGAATAATTTAAAAATCCTGCTTGTTCTGTGCAGCTTTGTTCTGTACTTACAAATAGGTTAAGCTACCTACAGCCTATTAGGATGCCACTAGTGTCCTGGGTTGGGCCAGGATAAAGTTGATTTTAAATCTGTCACGGTTTAACACTGACCCGGCAATTAAACCGAGTAACACACTAGTAACTCCTAAGAAGGTTAGCAAATTCAGGGAATAAATTCAACTCAGCAAGTGTAACCAATCTATTCTCACCTCCTAAAAGAGTTTGCTGAGAAAGCTTTTCCCCATTAACAGCACAGAAGTTCCAGATGGCATGGAAGAGTGACAATGATATGATACTAGATGATCTTTAGATGATCCTTAATGTCCCTTCCAACACAAACCATTCTACAGTTCTATACTGCTAATAGTTTTTAAAAGACAATCAGTGTGAACAATGCAATATGTGTATACAGCATCCTGCCACAAATCCTAGGGAAAATAATGTTGAAAAATAAAAATGGAGAATCCCTGCTCATAGAGTTTGTTCAGTTAATTTCAGTTATCAGGTGACAACTGTACTGATAACAGTGGTCTGATTGCAGCATGTATGTATCTTTCTAGGACAAAATTAAAAGATACAAAGAGCTTCTTCAAATCTATAATACTAAGAAAAAAAACCCTTCCTGGAATGTAAGTCAGAGAAATTCAATTAGCAATTAGAATCACATTCTTCCCAGAAAGAGCACTTAGTGGGAAAAGTTGCTTACAGAAAACAAGGATTTGTCATCCCTTCATGTTTTCCAGAGAAAGCTGGATGCCTTTATAGGAAAAAAGGGCTGGGACCCATAGTGGTGTTGACTGTGCAGAAGGAGTGGAAATGTGCAGGGCAGGGAGGCAGAGCCTGTGCCAGCAGCTCTGTTGCACCACATTGCTGGCATGAGCAGTCACCCCTCTGATCTTCAGAGAGGGAAAAATCACCATGTCTTAAAATCCGTTCTGCTTCCTTCCAGCTCAGATGCTTTAGTCCAGGTGGTGGCTGAAATGTAAATGCTTTGAGGTGTCTGATGGGATGCTATTCTAGGGAGCTGCAGCCTACTTCAGATAAATGATTTGCCCTTTCTGCCAAAAGACATGACATGCAAGTCCTGTTACTCCCAGCAGTCACAACAGCTCACATACCAGCTTCATTTTCCCAGCTTGATTTTCATCTTTCCTTCAGGCATGGGCCATTTTCTGTGATTGTCCAGGAGCTGCATTTAATGCAGCAGTGAACCTAAAACACGAGTGACACCTATGATCCCCTGCTTTCCTCTTCAGAATATTATACTTGCTGGTTTTGACTTTTTACAGCAGGTTTTGAATTTGCAATGAGGTACTGGGATTGGTTTCAGTAAAGCCAAGGGACCAGCACAAGATGGTCCCTTTCATTTCAGTGAAATACAAAGCCAGTGCTTGTGTACAGTGACTGCAGCTTTGTGTTTTCACTGTTGTTTCAACCCATTTGAAAACAGTATTCAAGAGGTCTTTCAGCCCTGCCTCTGCAAAAGGTGATGATTTGGGTCCTTTGGTTTAGTTCTGGTTTTGCCATCCCACTTCCAACAGACAGTCATGTGGACTGGATAGAAGTAGGAAAACTTGACCTGCACCATCTGTGGCCCCTGAGGGTCTAATGACATCTTACCTCAGAGCCCAGGAGTTCAATCTGTGCCAAATGAGACCTGGTGATTTCTTCTGCTCGGTTAGCTGCTTCCCAAATAAACCATGTGATACTAAATGGTCACTGTGATTAGTCAGGAGCCATGTCACCTCAACTAGCCTTTATCCATGGGGACTTTGAGCTCTCATTTTGTGGATTGAAATGAAGGTGACAGAAACCAGAGGAGACCTGAGCATCCCTGCAATGCCACACATGCAGCCAGGCTCTGGACTGGGTGGTTGAAGGAAATTGTCCACACTGCAAAAATCTGAGCTCTCACAGAGGTAAAAAGCATGCCACTTTTTCTCTGGATGCCATTAAGATATTCTCATTCATGAAAGCTGCAGTAAAAAGAACTGTATTTTTTTTGGATAATCTAAAATCATTCATGAAAGTGCACTCGGGAATATCTCCTTGGGGACGCAGAGACTGCCAAGCACTTGGTTTCTTGGAAGCTCCTGGTATGTCATTTAGAATTCCCAAGAAGGTACTAAGGGGCTCTGCAGGGAGGTTCAGGGGTGGAGGTAGTGGGTCTAGAACACAGGGCAGGGCTGGACCAGTCTGGGAATGGCTGTGATTCACACTGGACATTCGACTTCCCTGAAGAAAGAAAGAATTCATGCCAATTCAGTGACTTTATTTCCATGGAAAAGAGTTCTGCATCAAATTAAGCCTTTTCTGGCCAAGCCTGGAGCTGAAATAGGGTGTCCTGGCTGAGCAGGAGGCCTTCTCTTGGTAGCTGTCTGTCCCACCAGCCTGGCAACCATTGCTCTCACAACTTAGTGTCCAAGGGACACTGTGTGTCAGCAGGGAAAGGAGATGCCTGGGAGGCAAGGAGATGCCTCAAGCATCCCTGGCTGCTCTCTTGTGTCACTGGGACAAAGCTGAGCCTGAAAATCAAGATGGGGGGGACCCTTCCCTGAACTCCTGCTCTTGCTAACCATACTCTCCTATTTCCTCTTTTCCCTGATAAGAACTCAGGCCAAGAGACAGAAATAAAAGGCAGAACAACAGTTTCTATATCTTAGCAACATACTCCTGTGACACTTGGGATTTCCATGCTGGAACCTGGGACTTATGCAGGAGGTTTTCTGTGCTAGACCAAGGTGGAAACAGGGATGACATTTTCTACTAACATCAGCAAAGGCCTTTGCAATGGAGTTCACCACCAGAGCTTTTTCACATCTGCCTTATTACTTTTCTGTTAAAAACATTTGTAGCAACAATTTTAAGTTCAGGATCTGATCTTTCTTACCATAAATCAATGTCAATACTTAGCCATGATTTTTCTTCAATAGCATCTGGCTGAGGTTGAGTCATTCTGGCAGAAGGATTCTGTGCTGATGAAGTGGCATCTTGCCACCTCCAAAGACTTTCAGTCCTGTTCTGTGCAGGCCCGGGGACATGAGAAAACAGATATGCCTGGATGGGAATGCTGTGGGTTTATCCTATGAAAGAAAGCTTAGGTTTGCATAAAAGACTGTATTTTAAAATAATTGATCATAGTGATCGCATGTAACACCCTCTGGCTGGAGCAAGCAAGTCAAGGCTTTCCCATGGGTGCTCTCTCACCAGGCTCCATAAAGATCATATGGCAATCACAGATGTTTCACAGATCTAAGAGGCCCCAGTGTGCCAGCAAACAACACCCACAGTGTGTTAAGGTGCCTTACTTCCCAGCATACATTAGAGAAGCCTTACAGGGCATGCTACAATATTAGTTCATAAATTCCTTCATCAAAGTGAGGAAAACCTTCCACTCCCCAGCTCAGTATTTGGTTCAATAGATGCTAGGAGGGAGGCAGGGAGGAGAAGTGATTTACTATGGGTTCAGAGTAAAAGAACTTGCAAGTAAAATTGCTTCAAAGGTTGCTTTAAGCAAGATTTTAAATAAAAAGTTGTTCTAAGTACCACTAGGCAAAATTAGCATCAAATATCATCAAAATGCCAAAGAAACATTAAGGTTTGTTAAATAGCAAATAGCAAAGGGAAATGTACCTTCTCACAGCAAGGAGGGAAAGGAACAGATCAATAGGGAACTAATGAAAGTATAGAACAATTAAATTGCCTGTGGCATTACATATAGAACTCAATTTGCAAGGTCAGAAGAGGACTTACACAGCATCCAAAGAGGTAGCATCTGATCATGCTTAAGAGATTAATAATATTTTAACTGAAAAATATATTCCCCAGCTGGAAAAATAAGTTTGGAGAACCTATGTTTGTTTCTTGGTGTTTTCAGATTTTCTCCGAGGAGAGATCAAAGAAAAGAAAGGTGTGAGCAGGTTTTCCTGAAAGAAGAGTTTCATAACCATAGAATCACAGAACAGCTTAGGTTGGAAGAGACCTGAGAGATCATCTACCCCAGCCTCCCTGCCACTCCTCTCAACTGGGCTAAGTTTCTGAAAGCCTCACCCAGCCTGGCCTTGAACACCTCTGGGGGGGAGGCAGCCACAGCTTCTCTGGGCAGTCTGTTTCAGAGTCTCTCCAGCCTTGCACTGGAGAACTTCTTCCTTAGATCTAGTCTAAATCTACTCTCCTTCCATTTAAAACCATTTCCCCTTGTCCCATCCTTGGACACTCTTGTGAAAAGTTCCTCTCCAGCCTTACTGGTGGTTCCCTTCAGGTAGTGGAAGGCCCCGAAATCTTCTCCAGGCTGAACAATCCCAGCTCTGTCAACCTATCCTTCTAGCAGAGGTGCTGCAGCCCCTGGATCATCTTTGTGGTTTTCCCCTGGATTTGTCCCAACATATTTATGTCCTTCTTATGGTCGGGGGACACTAGAACTGGATGCAGGATTTAAGGTGTGGTCTTACAGGAGCAGAGTAGAGAGGGAAAATCATCTCTCTTGATCTGCTGGCCATGCTGCTCACAGGATACAGGTAAGCTTCTGGGCTCCATAAGCACACTTCATATTTTAATTCAAAATAATAATTGATGTAAAGCAAACTTTATGAAATTTTAAATACTTCCACTTATTTTCCTTTTTAAATTTTGTTCTCTGTTTCACAGATGCTGCTAGGACTGGAGCTGCTGCATAGTCATAATAAACTGTTCCCAGAGTATTTTCATTCCAAGCAGAAAAAAGAAACCCCAGTAACAATAAGGAAAACTTTGTTTTAATCCAACCAGAAAGTTTAGGTGCTTTTTAATTGCTTATCTTAACACCTGATGTTATATCTAAAGGGATTTTCCAGGATTTCTTATCACAAGCAGTTGTGATATCTGGAGCCAGAAGACTGTTGCATTTGTTCTACATTTCTTTTAAATATTAAGACAACATCTCCTGTGAACCAAAGTCAAATGTTGGTACCCCTGAGAATGAGGACATGCCTGGCATGGACTATGTCTAAATAGATCTGTTTCTCTGTCATTGTGGAACATGTAATCCTAAGGTATATTTTCAGTTAAGTTTTTCCTGGTGGAGGATAAACTCAAGTCCAATAAAACTATATGAATATATGTCAAAGATCTTCAGTGATGAGTTTTGCATTTGATAATAAAGACTAAAATTGGAGTATTCTAACTGTTACTCTTGACACATTTTCAGAAGACCAATGGGACCTTGAGACTTTCAAGTTTGCTTTCTGTAGCGCTAAAACAGCAGTCAGCATTCCCACTATGCTTAACAGGTTCAGGATCAAGCCATGGAGTGAATCCTGGTTCTGTTTCTAGCACTAGCATAAGGGAAAGTGCTGCTAACAGGCTCCCTGTGAGGATGTAAAAACTTGTACATTAAAGAAATAGAATCTCTGAAGAGGAAGCCAATCTACTATTTGATGCTCAATACTTAGTCTAACTTGTGCAATATTATTATTGTAACTGGTTTCTAGAGATCACGGCAATTA
The DNA here is from genome assembly GCA_023637945.1 of Phaethornis superciliosus. Lineage (NCBI taxonomy): Eukaryota > Metazoa > Chordata > Aves > Apodiformes > Trochilidae > Phaethornis > Phaethornis superciliosus. Next base: position 59,690,928 of record JAJQWJ010000003.1, read on the forward strand.
AGATACGAAGTTTACACCAGAATGAAAATATTTCCTGCTTGAAGATGGAAAATAAGTCCAGATGGTGTAAAATGGCTTTATCATGACAGAAAACCAAAGCAGCTTTCTTTTTCAAAGGTAAAAAATAAATTTTCTTTTATATAACATTATTAATGTCAGAATGCAGGGTTTGTCTTTTTTTGTTAAATTTTCTCTCCTTCTCTCTCTCTCAGATTCTTATTTCCTCCCCCTCAAATTGTCTGAATCTAAATACAGTCAAAGGGAAACAAATCTAGACTAAAGCTGCTGTAAATGCTTGGAAGATTTACCATCTCCTCAATCCTACAATGAGGATGCAGTCTGAGTCTGTGCCCTAGTTTCATCTGCATGTGCAAGTTGGCAGAAGGATGAAAGAGAAAGCCCATGTGGTTTGACCTCCACAAGTATCTCCATTTTCTCCCCTGAGGTGACCATGAGCTCACTTCACATGGGGGCTTTTTTTAGCCAAACTGTTAATCTGAAAGAGGAAAAATACTCTTTTTCTTTTTAGTTCTGAGGTTATGCACGGCCTACAGTTCTTCTGGTTATTGTTAAATTGAGAAATAGGTAGTTGAATGTGAGCTCAACTCTTTGAGTTTCTCAGACAGTAGAATTAACTATATGCATGCCAGTTTTGTTAGACTTGTTATTATAAAGGATCTAACCCAATTTTCACAGTATATTTTGACACAAGGATCACTAAAATTTTTCAGTTAGAAATGGACTGTGCACTCCCAAAAGGTGCCTGTTCTTACTGCGATGTTCCATTAAGTCTTTCCAAGTACTCTAACAAGTCCAGAAACTGATACAAATGAAAGATCTGCTTATCTGCAGTTGGATAAGGTGCAAAATACGCAGTGCAGCACTGCTTTTTCCTTGGAAAATACCCACAGCAATGCAGCAAAACAGCAAAACAGACGCAGTGAAGTCTGGCTACCAAACCATGAGTAACTTCTGCTTGACTCAGTCCCAGGATGCTTTGAAATGACCAAACTGTACCCCACTGCTTAAAATTACCTGAGATCCCAAGGTTTGGAAAATGATAAATGTGACATCAACATTTAATAAGACCCCTGGGGAAATCTGGAGAATCACAGGGAGATAAATCTGTCTTATATACAGAGCACATTACGGGAAAAATACGAAAAAGCAGATAAATATATTACCCAGGGAATGAATCAACATGACTTTTACAGTAAAATCTATTGCAGTTATTTGGAGATATCAACAACCTTACAATTAAGGATGAGATAATCACCGAATAATTTTAACCATGTGTCTCCTCAAAGTGCATCAAACAAACTAAGCAATTATAAGTATAAAATTAGTAGAGTAATCAGAAATGGAATATATGTAGAACTCCAAAATGTTAGTAATTGGCCATGAAAAGAACATGAGGAATCAGTAGACACTTTTTTCTGTTAATACTGAATTATTCACAGTAGTCAAACCTAAGTCCATCAAAGGCTGTAAAAGGAATTTGGGAGAATAGCAGTAAATAATGCAGTGGCTAAAGCAATTCAATTCTGATAAATATAAAGTAATGCAAAACCTACCCCAATTACACATGCACAATAAGGCTCTCTATATTAGCTACTAGTACTTGGGGAAAATATCTTGCAATCACTGTGAATACATCTCTGAAAAATTCAGCTTAGTTCATAGCAGTGATCAATAAGCTCAACTGGATGTTAGGAATGATTTGGAAAGAAAGAGGGAATTCAAAAGAAAACATCATCATGCCAGACTGCATATGCCTCTGGAATGACAACAGTTTCTCCAGTTCTAGTCACATCAGCCCAGAGGACCTGTCCTAGAGCTAGAGAGGTATAATAATGACCAACAAGAATAAAAGGATAAAAATACAGAAACACAGAATGGTTCCCATATGACAAGAGCACACATTCCCAAATGAAAAAGAAATACCAAGTAGGTTATTTGTGTTAATAAGGAACTCTAAATTGAACTAGAGGGCAAGGGATGAAGGAGGATAATTCTCTGTTCCAGTGGTGGGAAAGAAAATGCTGAAGCACATCTTATCACCTCCAATACATTGCCCTGAATTTGCCAAGTCTACTATTGTATTTTAGTAATCAGATTGCACCTTGATATCAATGTTTTTCCTGAATATGATCAAACGTATAGTACAGCAACTTTCCAAAGCACAAGGAGTAAGGGTAACAAATGTCACATCTTTTACAGACTAGTTGAATTAAAAAGTTAAATATTTTCATATTTTAAAGGACAGAAATAATTTTACAGTTGGGTCTTTTCTGAAGTGTATATTCATCCCCCTGAGCCATGTAAATAAAGATTTTCCATTAAGAAGATCCTTCTGCAATAGGTTTCACAGGCTGATTATCTGTGGCATGACAAACCTCCTCCCACCATTTTTTTGATGTCCTATCAGCTTCCTCAGGTGCAGCACTGTATATTGAAAGGGCCCAGGCTGTCAAAACACCAAATAAAAATATGCATCCAGCTTGTTGCTCTGTATTTGAGGAAGACCATAACTTAAAAGAACATAAAGAGGAAAGGAGCATAACTGAAAAAGAATGTAGACATTTTCTCATCAGCTAGCAGGTTTGGTGCATTAAGAATAACCAGACTCTTCTGATAGCTGTGGCAATGCTATTTCACTCCCAAACCAAATGGAAAAACAAAAGTGCAATTTAAACTGTAATGATTATTCGGGTAATATTTCTCCTCACCTAATAGCATGGTAAGAACACTTTCTTTCAAAACATGCATTTGTTTTCTGCAGCCACAAATCTATCATATCTTAGCTATTTTGCCTAATGTATTGCATGTGACCCTGCAGTCGAGTTGGAATACATTTGCACTGGGGGGGGGGGTTGGGGTGTAAATTACTGGAATTGCTTACCTTTGAGGAGGTCTTGCTAATGGTGCCACATCCATGCCAGGCAGAGCCACATGATTGCTCCTTGGCTGGTGGCCATGGCCCCCTCCCAGGTGGTGAGGATTTGCAGTGCCCTCTTTGAAAAACAGAGCTATCGACCAACTTCCTGCTGGGAGCATCCTCCTTACCACAACAGCCAAGTGTTTCTGACTCAGCATGGCAATAAAAGGACAGCTGTCAATCTCAGTATTTAAGTGCTTTGGGCAAGTCTTGCTACAGGATGCTATTAACCGAGGTGTAGCGTGTGCTTTGCCATTCCCTGTGCACACTGTGGGTACAGATTCATGGCAGATAACAGCAGGGCATATGAGCAACCCAAGCTACTCAGAATTTTGCAGCCCACTTCTGCTTCTGTGAGAACTGAGGTGATACCAAACAATACTCAATAAATTCTTGTTTAATAGAACCGAGTCTCTCTCTAGCTCATTAGTTCATTTGTGACTTCCACTGTATTTTATCATCATCTTCTCCTGTCTCTTTCCTGCTCTTTGGAAATAATTTTCAGTTTTGGTAGTCAGGCTGGTAATCAAAGCTTCCAGTTCCAGACACAAGTTCCAACTCACAGAGTCGCTGAAGGGTTGATTGTTGGAAACTGGGAGGATCTGCCATGGACAGAAACACTCAGCTGTCTCTGTCTAAGCAGACACTGCTGGCTGCTCACACAAGACAGAAGTACGGATCTTTGCTCTGATTCAGTTCTTACATTCACATGGGAAAAACAGACTGGAAATTTCTGGCTTGAAATAATATGCTCAGTCATTTAAACTACAGATTAATACAGGTAATACCTATTAAGACGGGATAGATTTCATACTCTTATTTGGCTCTGAAATGCTAGAAGATGGGAAACAGTCAAAAAGAGACAAAGAATGATGAGTTTCTCTAATGCTTTATTTGTTGTAAAAAACAGGCTGATTATTCTCGCATTAATATTATGCATAATGATTTTTGACCCCAGAATGTTACTTGCGGAATGAATTTGTAAATATTTTCACAGGTTTACTTTACTATTATTTAACTGTGTTTATCCCAGAGGCTCAGAACAAGAGTTCAAAAGTATTAGCTGTTGGACTAGGTTCACTTTAATTTCTATGGTAGTAAATGTCCTATCTTGAGTTTGTTGTTTTTTTGTTTTTTTTTTTACTGTAGGTGAATTTATCTCAGGTAAGAAGCAATGTCATTTTCAGTTTTTAGGCACACTCTAAAGTAGAGTAGAGCTACTTTACACATTATACCAGCAGCCCAGTCTATAAACAGCTTATTAATAAGCACTTATGCCTTCAGGTTTGGGATTCTACTTCTACATCTGTCAGAATAATACAGAAATCTGTGTGATAAAAAATCCTCCTGAAGATCCTGTGATTTGAAATCAGCTCTTCTGACTCTGATGTCTCCTAGCCCAGGATTACTTAGATTCTGGGTGTCATCCCACTCTAAGCTTTTTTTCTCTCCAGTAAAGCATATTATAAAGGCTCCAAGGAGACCTTATTGTAGCATTCCAGGATCTGAAAGGGGCCTACAAGAAAGCTGGTGATGGATTTTTTAGGATGTTGGGCAGTGATAAGACATGGGGGAATGGATTCACACTATGGGAGGATAGATTTAGACTGGAAGTTAGGAAGAAGTTCTTCACCATGAGGGTGGTGAGACACTGGAACAGGTTGCCCAGAGAGGTGGTGGAAGCCTCAACCCTGGAAGTTTTTAAGGCCAGGCTGGACAGGGCTCTGAGCAACCTGATCTAGTGGGAGGTGTCCCTGCCCATGGCAGGGGGGTTGGAACTACATGATCTTAAAGGTCCCTTCCAACCCTGAAAGTTCTATGATTCTATATTATGGTGTTCACAAGTATGGCCAAACCCTTCCTTATCATACACAAAACTTCTGTGGATGAGGTTTCTGCAGCTGCAGTAAAAGGTAGAGGCAACAGAAGTGATGAGGTGAGCCCAGGCCCAGGCAGGGCTTCCATCTGCAGGCATCAGCAGAGACTCCACAGCCCGTGCTATGTGCACAGCTTCAGGTGCCTTCTTGTACATAAAATGTCTGGATAGAAGCTAAGCCACGGGCAAGCTTTCCTCTCTCTGGTTTAAGAAATGGTATCTTTGGAAAGCTTCTTAAGTACGGTTTCCAGGGTAAGCGCCGGCAGGATACAAAGTTCCCTTAATATTAGGGGAGTCTAACTCAGCTGCTGCAAAATGTTCACAGCAGGCTGTGCCAGGTCTCTGCCGGGCTTGTGTTTGTCTTATATAAACCTACAAATCTAAATTGTGAAGGGTGAATTACACAAACCAGCTGAGCATGAGCATTTCCATGTGGTGTATCACTCACCAGAGAAGCACTTCAAGATTACAGAGAATACTTTGTACAACACGGGTATTTTATCTGTGTGCTCAGTGTCCATCTCCTCAGGTTTCCACCTGATTTTGGCCATATGCCCCCTGCACCTCTGTGACTTAGAACCTCAGGGCCTGTCATGGCAAAAAGGATTTCTCTAGAGTGAGAAGAGAGGGTAAGAAAATGCCAAATATTTTGGTGGAGCCAAATGCTATGAGATTTCTTCAAGAATAATAACTAAAAAAATGTTAGCTACAACTTTTCAGAAGCCTCCTTTTTTCTAATTCTTGCAAGGATAGTCTTGAGATCTTGAAATCTGGAAGACTGAGTAGCCTGGAACAGTAATAGTAACATTAATCCACTCAAGCATAAGCTGCTGTAGTGTTTGGATGGGAATGTGTTCTGGTGTGGGGACCAACCCACATGCCAGCTGCAGACATGGCCCAGTCACCAGTGACTAAGGGGGGTGACATGGTGCAGGGGAGGCAGCTGAGATGGACCATGGGGTGACCCAGAGGCCAGCACTGCCCCTGCCTGCTTGCCTCCTGGGCCAACACATCCCAAGGCATGGCTCACCTTCCTCCCGGCCAGTGCTGGCTCCTGCTCCTTCAGGGAGGAACACAACCTATGTCCGGCCAGGGCTTGGCTCTCCTGCCTGCTACAGGCCACTTTTAACTACATCTTACCTCCTCTTCCCTTTCTGTGACTTTGCCTTTGGCTCAGGGCCAAGCTGGGGCAGCACCTGCCCTGAGTCTCCTCCAGCTGGGGTTTAGCTGCTCACCTGCCCTGGAGCCAGGGTCCTGATCCAAAAAAGTCTCTCTACACAACTCTGATTCAGGCCGCTGAGAAAGATGTGAGGCACTGCACAGGAGAGCAGCAACACAAAATCACCGTGCCAGAGATTGCTGGATCCATGAACCAGCATTAGCGGAATGGCAGCTCATTGCTGAGGAGGCTCTGGTCCCAGGGAGACTGATCCCTCTCCTCCTGTCCAATACTCACCTGGCCAGTGGGGAGATTTGGGGGGTGGGAAGCATGCTAATCCTTAGCTTTGTGTTTTGTCAAATCCCATTCTCTATTGTGTTACATAATAAAGAACCACTTACTGCTTTTAGGTTGTGCGTGTCCTGTTTGCAGAATCTCTTTGTGCCTGGTTAAAGATGTCTAAGTAAGCCAACCTTGGAGAGAGGCTTTGAGGTAGGACCTGCTTGTGTTCACCTTTTCAGACCAGGTTCTCCTGTGCTGGTGGGGTAGGTTGTTCACCCAGCACAGCACATTGATCTTCTTGACAAAGACAGGAGACTCTCCATAGCCAGTCTTGCAGTCTCTCTTCATGACCCTGGTGTCTTTATTGACTTCAGAGAAGATCCTTCCTCCCTTTGATCTCATGGCCTCCAGCCTCTGTTACACCCTCAGACTCCCTAGTGTAAATTATTAATGTATATAAATTATGAATGTGTATGGATGGTCCAGAAATGCTACAGTAGTAAAAATACCCAGAAGCTTAATGAGTAATTATGAAGGAGCATCTTCACAGTTACCACAGATTAAAGTGATCTTCCAATAGTCTGAAGTTAAAGGGCAGCTACAAGACAAAAATCACTCAAATTGATCTGTGGCTTCTCCATGCATATCTTTTGTGTGATTCACTAAATCCAGATATGTGCAGTAAAATGTGTTTAGCCTGTGTTATTTTGAAAATAAGAAACCCTCATACACTGAAAATGAAAAAAATGTCTGTATACAATTAAGTTCCAGTCTCTCAAAAAAGTGCATAACTTCATTACTTTTTCTATAATCTTATTATTATCTCTACACAGAAAATTATAGAATACATACATAACAAAAATGCCATGCAGTTTAAAATAAATGGTAGCTTGGTGAGCTATGGATCTATTTCTATATGTCTGCTACATCTACCACTAAAAGCATTTTCAGTTATATGTTTCCTTGATTAATACTTTTTTTATAGTTAAGTGTAATGGACATATGCATATTGGAGACCTGTTCTGTGCTTGAAGTTTTCCTGGGAAGTGTGAAGTTAAGAACATCTGGATTTATTAAACAATTATTCTTCTTTATGCTTTTTTGCACCTTTACCTTTGGAGGTGTCATCCTCACCTTTGTAGTTCTCGAGTGTTCATTTAGCCATTTTCCACATATTCCCTGATTAGAAATTGTTCTACAAACAAGAGAATTCACCTTGGTGCAGAGGTACATCTCGTTTTAGAGTATAATGGTAAAGCAGCCTTTAATTTATCAAGTTACCATATTTTCTTAATGATTCTGCCTAGTTTTGCAGCAGATCTTTTTTAGTAATTGACCTAAATAAGTTTGCTAATGTTACCTGCACAAAAAATAGATATTTCATTTCCTCTTATCCATGTTTTGTATTGCAATATCCTGTATTTCACAAGTATAAAGTAATGCTGCCAGCAGCTTGATGCTGCAGCCACCACACTCAGCCATTAGCAAGTATTCAGTTGTCCATTTGTTTCTGAAGAAGGGAGATTTGTTTCTCACCTTGATTCACTGGCTGGAAGCTTCCATACCCAGAATTTAAGATTATTTGCAACTAATTTCTGTAGCTCTTTGTGCACACAGCAGGATTTGACTGCTTATAAAATCATAGAAAGTGAGGGGTTGGAAGGGACCTCAAAAGATCATTGAGTCCAACCCCCCCTGCCACAGAAGAGTCACCTACATCAGGTCACACAGGAACACATCCAGGTGGGCTTTGAATGTCTCCAGGGAAGGAGACTCCACACCCTCCTTGGGCAGCTGTTCCATTGTTCTGTCACCCTCACAGTGAAAAAATTCTTCCTAATATTTATACGGAACCTCCTATGCTCCAGTTTATAACCATTGCCCCTTGTCTTCTTGTTGGTCACCCCTGAGAAAAGCTTGACTCCATCCTCCTGGCACTCACCCCTTACATATTTATAAACACTGATGAGGTCACCCCTCATTCTCCTCTTCTCCAAGCAGAAGAGACCCAGCTCCCTCAGCCTTTCCTCATAAGGGAGATGTTCCACTCCCTTATTCATCTTGGTCACTCTGTTCTGGACTCTCTCAAGCAGTTCTCATCAAGCAGAACTGGACACAATATTCCAGATGTGGCCTCACCAGGGCAGAGTAGAAGGGGAGAACCTCTCTCATACTACTAACCACCCCTCTTCTAATGCACCCCAGGATGCCATTGGCCTTCTTGGCCACAAGGGCACATTGCTGGCCCATGGTCATCCTTCCACCCACCAGCACCCCCAGGGCCCTTTCCTTCTGTGCTGCTCTCCAACAGCTCAGTCCCCAACCTATATTGGTACCTGGGGTTGTTCTTTCCCAGATGCAAGACTTTACACTTGCCCTTGTTGTAATACATGCAATTTCTCCCTGATCAACTCTCCAGTCTGTCCAGGTCCCTCTGAATGGCAGCACAGCCTTCTGGGGTGTCAGCCACTCCACCCAGTTTTGTGACATCAGCAAACTTGCTGATGGTACACTCTATTCCCCCATCCAGGTCATTGATAAATATATGAAATAGTACTGGTCCCTGTACTGACCCTTGAGGGACTATCAGTGCTTACTCCACTTTGATTTCTAGACATAGAAGTGCAGCGGACATACGCAACAGTAAAATATATTTGTAAAAGCAGTCTCAAATGCATGCTTTGTTTCTTCACTTTGTGTTTCTCGAGAGATCATCTCTCTGAGATTCGCCTTGACTTTGCCTTGACTTAGCTTCTATCCTGCAATATTTCATGTAGTTCTTCATGTCAGTGCTCTGTCAGCGAGGTATTTCACAGACATTTTCAGTCTTTAAGATACCTTTGACTGGAAAATATGACTGGGAAATGGGACATTTCCCTGTGCAGTACAGCTGAGTGACAAACACAGGTGTGCACCATTTGACTGATGCAGAAAACACTACCATTTTGTTTCATTTCATCCTTTTTTCTTCTAAACATTTGGACTTCTTACAACTTTTTTACACTGGCAGCTAGAACTGAATTTTATCAGTAGCTGCTGGCATTTCTCCTTGGCTTTGTTTTTCTGTCATTTTTTTGGTTGTCTGAGTTATGACTGAACTTAAATCATACCAGCATGTTTCCTTCTTCTCTTCTGACTGTTTCAGGGCCTGAAGCTCTCTATATGGAAAAAGAATTTCAAATAAAAAGGATTCTGAAAGTGCAATGCTTTCTTGGCTTTTAATTCAAATTGCAATTTTGCTAACAAAAAAAACAAAAAACCCACACCAGAATCTCTAGAGTCAAACTTGACCTCAAAACTACTTTGCCTTTCTTATCTGAAAGAAAAACTCCTTTTATTTTAAATAAGCTTCTGTTGAAATCCTCATGTGTCATTTCTTAATCAACTTCTTTTAATTACCCTAATTCTGCAAGTTTGATTGGTTTACTCCTTAATCTCCAACAGCAAAAGGGAGCCTTGCAAGAAACAGTTCCATGTCCCAGTCTCTGCTAATTCAGTTTGCATCCATGAGTCACTAAACAAAGCATGGAAACAGCAGTGGGAGCAAAGACCAGAATGCAGCCTCTTGCTGCAAAAGTATTGGCTTATCAATGCCAGAGTGCCCTTTTTCCTATGCCAAGAATGGCAGGCATATCACTTTTTGTTTTCTTATGTACTGTTCTAATTATTGCTCCACTATGAGCACATTTTATTTCTCGGCCCAGCCGTCTCTTGGGACGGATTTTCATTCAGTACAAATGTTCTCATTATAGAAACTTACATGAGGAGAATATAAATGAGAAGATGACTGCATGCTAAGAAGTTCCTTATACAGAAACTGTATTGATCAAAGGAACAGAAGAGTAAAACACGTGTCAGCATTAGTGTGCTTCTGTTTCCAGGGTTCAAAGTTTCCTTTCCTGGAAGAATGGTGTGATTCCGTGCCCCTGAAATCAGGCCAATGTAATAATTTTTTTAAAGTGAAATAAAAAGTGTGAAGCATTTCTATGGAACATGATGGTCTGGCACTAATGAGCTCTTCGAAAGCAAACACACCTTCATAAATTTCAGAGATTAACCCTTAATCACTATGTGACAATTTATGAAGAATAAAAATTCCAAAAAGTTTTCACAAATGAAATTACTACACAGCTATGACCTAGAACAATTTTCATAGAGCTAAAACAACACTTACTTCATCCAAATACCCACTGCTCATGCAGCTGACACACCATCTTGGTTCTGGGAGGGTGCATCATCCCCCAGGAACTGCTTTTGTCCAGTGGTATTGAGCTTTCTCCCCATCAGACAGCAGTCACCTCTAGATGAAGAAGACTTCAGCAAACAGCCACGTGGGCCCTCCTCAGACCTCTGGCAGTTCAAGGAGACCAGAGGTTTCTCTGCAAAGACATCAACCTCTCTGGCATTTCAATGACAACTTCACCCCTCCCCCAAAGGGATGGAAACAGCTGGAAGCTGTAGTACCAATTCAGACCCTCATTTTCTCAGGCCATGACAATATGCCATTCACAGCTGAATAGAGGCAGAAGGCATTAATAGATAAAAGACTGCTATGGGAAAGATTGTGCAAAACTAAGTCAGAGGCTAGCACAAGAGTGAAAAAACCCTGAGGCATTCACCTACCAGGCTCCACTTCAGGCAACCAGGATCCCTCCTGGTTTCCACAAGGCTGCAGAAGGTGGTGCAGGTGCTCTGTAGGTGGTATTTCATCTGCAGTCAAAAAGTTTCAGCTTATACTTCATTTCATAAGCATATTCTTGGATATCACTGAATTTAAAAAGTCAGTGTGTATTTTTACTAAACTTCATTTTATGCACTCTACTGAGTGCACTGGTTTTGCTCTTCTATTTTTTCCTGCTTGCTGACTACAGAAATGTGTAGGACATCTCTCAAGACTTTTTTAAAACAGAATTCTGACAAGAATATGAATCATGTCTAGACTGACATAAAAAGGAAACAGTTTGATCCTTGTCACCAGAATGAAGCATGGCTGACACTCTGATCCATGACACAATCATGTGGCCTTTAGGCTAAAATAGCACATGAAAAAGTGTGCACAGTTATAATCAGAAATTTCTATAAATATAAACCACGAAGCCTCTTGAATCCTAACTTCCAGATTGTATAATTTTGCCATGAAATAGTACTTTACCACTCAAAGCATCCTGCTTACTACTGTAGGACCATTAATAGATACATGACATTAGTGTGGGTTCCAGCATCAGCTTATCTAGATAGAGTGCCTGAATCTGACCTGAAACTCCAGTCCTTTTTAGATTTGCATCACCTTTAGTCAACACAGAAACGCTATTTAGGTTCCTTTTTGAAAAGTTCTTGATGCACATTCATCTGCTGCATTACCATCTAGCTACCGAAATGAACATCCTCATGTCACACTCACCCATGCTGGAAGAGATCCATTTCTAGAACTGTCTCTCTTCCTACATCAGAGAATTAGTGTCTGTAGGACTTCAACCAATTTACTGATCTCTCTGGTGACTCTCTCAGCCCTTACACACCTCTGATGCACAGCTCAACACTGCAGACAATTTAGGGCAAGGGCTTCTCAGGTGCCATATGTATGGCTTCTGCAACTTCTGTGCTCTATTCCTTAGACCAAGCATAGATGTCAGAAATAGTTTCCTCAGTGGGTCACGGCAGTCTAAAGACTTCCAGCTAGCCTAGTCCTGGAAACTGAGCTACTGCTTTTTAATATGTCACAGACATCTCTACAATCAGATGTGTAGAAACACTTTTGAGAATGAGCAAGCTAGAAGATAGAACCAAAAACAAAGCATGGACAAACGTACACCATGTGTTTTGAAATGTCAACACTTTCTCAGTACAACCTGTGCATCACTATCTCAAGACGTTCGTCAAAAGAAGCATTTAATTAAAAAACAAAATGATTTATGAGTGTGAGAAAAGCAACACATTTTTTTCTGGTTTGTGTGGCTCAGAGCTTCACACCTGCCTGTCCTAGGTTTGTGTATCTGTATATGTGAAGCTACTACGTGTTTGCATTTTTCAGTGCTTATCTCTCCATTCCATACAAGAGATTTATACTTTTAATTCACCAGCCAGGATTCACTACAAGTGGAAATAAAAGAATTTTAAAATCGAGAAACCAAAACAAAGGTTGTCAGAAGAGAAACAATCCAGATGCAGGATTTTTTTTTTTATCCCTATATTGTTACAAATTTTGAGTAAATTAATCTTGGTGTCTTGACAAAATGAGAAATAAAAGGCTATGGTTGGCATTTTAAAATAATGCAAATGATTTAGAAACAACAGTCCTGTTAATTTTCATGAGTCAAAACATCTAAAAATCAAAGATGGTTTTTAGTTTTTTAGGCATCCTCATTTCACAGTCTCTTTAGAGGCTCTGGGGTATCCTCTAGCCTAGAGTTTCTGATCCAGAAGAATGCACATCACCTGTAGGGCTTGTGTCATATTTGCCAGACCCACTCTGGAGCACCTCAAATTATACCAGCTGATTGTGCTCAGGTGATTAAGTCCCCTACACTTTGTTTTTTCATCCTTGCTATTCTTGATGCCATCCATAAGAACTACAAACTGTCTCAAACAATCAGTTCCCTTATTGGAGTGCCTGGATACAAATTCAGTGATTAGTTTCTGAAGTTTTACCTGAAACTTGCGAACAATGACTGCTGCATGCTGAATGATATAAAAAGGCACTTCATCAAGATAAGAACTTGTCAGAAGGAAAGAGAGATGACAACCTGAGATGCAGATTGAATACAATAAATTGTTTTCCTGTTTTCATAGCTGATGTCTGGTTTTGTGTTGTGAACTGCAAATGGGATTTAAATTGCTTGATACCATATAAATACCTACCTCTGAATGCACTAGAACTGAGAGACATGACAAAGAAAACTCTCTCCTCAGGAGGAAAAAAGCTTGTCTCCTCAGCCTATGAAATAAGGATGGTTGCAGATTCAGATTTATTTTTTAATCTTTATTATTCTAGAGCAAACTTGAGACAATAAACAGAAACACAATTTCTTATGTTGAAGAATGGATATGAAGCTCTAGGAAGTATTACTAATACATCCTTCTAAACCCATGCTCCCCAGAATATAAAGTAATCCCGAGAGTGTTAAAGTTTTGCCATTTAAAAACATAATGACTTGGGACTAGCTTATCTGCAGGAATTTCTTCCCATGATTTCAGCACTCAAGCTCTAGATCAGTATCTTGACACAACACCTGCAGTCATCATCAGTATCCTGACACAACACCTGCAGTCAACATAATGGTGCGATTCATCCAAGCACCATTTCTGGTAACCCTAGATTTCATTAAAGTCCATTTGGAGATAGGTGAAAACATACACAGAACATAAAGGAAAAAATACTTTATTGTGAATATGGCATGTATAAGACACGTTTCAGAATATATTGTTACATACCAAATGAGAAAAAAAAAAAAAAGCTTCGACACATGAGATAAATGACCAGTGCTTGAGACCAATGTAATATGCACAAAACTCTTCTAACAGAACAATTCTGATACCAATCACAACATATATTATATAGCTTTTATGATCAGAGGCAATTTTAAACAATGTTTACAAAAAATTCAAATATTGGACCTACTCCTGCATTGTTGTATATCCAAAGCTTCAGTGAATTTTGCAGGTGTGTGGAGAGAACAATGAGAGCAAACTGACACCCCACCTCCGGCAGCAAAATGTAGAAATGGAAGAAACACAAAAAACAAGGCAAAAACATGTTCTACAAAAGTAAAAAGGCAAGTATTATCCCAAGGAATATTATTATTTTCACAAGAAATCTTAATTGCAGTATCCTGACTCCATTAAAGCCAATGAGAGTCTGCCACTGACATCAGTGGAGCCCGAATTTCATTCTGAAATTTAAAACATTCTTGCGTTAGTGTAAACATCAGCAGAAACAACATGTCAGCATCTATACAAGTAATTCAAGTGCTGTTTAAGAAAAACAAACAGAAATAAAAATCAGTGCTAACCCAAAATGCCTGTACAAATCCAAAAGGCAGTAAAAGGTTTTTTTTTCAAATATCCATTTTAAAGTATTTAAAAGCATCAATTTTAAAAAATATTCGTATATCATTGCTAGTGAAGGTATCTATGAGAAAAATCCCAATTATTTGCCACGATAAAAGAAGGGCACAGTGTTTGCTCAAATTTATTTGAAACCAGTATTTTTCCACTTTGGCGTCATGACATGTTCCTGCACATTCAAGGGTGTTTCAAAGCAGTACTGAGCAAGTGGCTGTATTTCACCATCAAGAAACAGAATCTTTCTGTGCAAATATTTCATCACGATTCCTTATGAACCATTTATACCCATTCATATTTCCAGTAAAAGAGAAAGAGAAAGGAAAATTTCTTGAACAATTTTTTTTTTGTCTTTAAACAACCTGATGAAATTTTACATCATAGCAATTCACAATCATGCACTGGGACATCCAGAGTCAATACAACTTTTCCATTTGCTGTTAAGAGTTGTGCCTTTCTTCAAACAGCTCTTTGCTGATTTTCATGCGGATCTCAGGACTGGATAACAGTTCCTTTATCTGATTCAGTCGGGATAACAGGGCCTGTGTTTCTCTGTGCAAAGCTTCCTTTACTAAGTCTGCTGCATGGCTCTTTCCTAGAGGAAAAGAACAATATAACACACTTTATAGCAACTAATGTTACTTAGAAACACTAATGTACGGAGATAAAGAGAACCATATCTGCTTTGGATGGTATTAATTGCTCAGCCTTTTTGCCCATATTGTTTATAAAAAGGTATTTTGTCAAAAAAATATAATTTACATCAACAAATGCTACCAAAATGTAAAGAACAGTACAGCGTTGCATTTAAGAGACTCTCCTGCCATATTACATACTGTGTAATAGTATCTGTGATGAATATCTGTAGTGGCAATTTTTAGCTTGAGGTTGACTGCTGTTGATTAGGAAACAGCATGTGCTCTCACATGGAGTGAGCAGCCCTGCAGCAGTGCCAAAACCTCAGGCTGAGGGCATCGCTTCCACTTATGGCAAAGCCTCTTCCACGGCCATTCACAACAATCCAAAAGGCAAATGCAAAGGGTTCAGATTCTCTTCAAAAGCAAGGAAGGGACTCTCCGTATCAAGAACCAGTGAAGACTGGAGCTGCCTGCTTCACAATTCTTGTCTTTTTTCCATTGTCCATCCCTCCCAGCGGTCAACAGATTTCAGCAGTGCAAGCACTTACTAAACCAGTAGTCAGTGTCCTTTTGATTCTGAGCAAACTTTTGATAAGAGACTCACAAAGCAGAGTGCCTGTCATCCAGCACCACTTAGTAAATTTCAGCAGGGAGCCGGGACGCGGGTTTCTGGTTACTCTTGGTGGGATATTTGCTCCTGGGCTTTTTGCGCAGAGCTCACTTGTGTTTATCGTTGTCGTTCTCATTCTTACTGCCACTTACTGCTTCTTCAGTTTTCATGGGGCTTCCATCAGTCTGTCTGGTTTTGTTTTGTGTTTCTTCTAAATACTGCTGCACAGCCTTGAGCACCGCGTTCTCCACCAGCCTCTTGCTGAGGCTCACCAGCTCTGCATCATCTGGCTCTGCTGCACGTTTTTCACCTATGCGTCACAACAGACAAGAGAAGGAATTCATTGCCAGAGAAAAATATGCCTTAATGCCAGTTAATGCCTTAACTGCATCAGGGGTGAGCTGGATTTTAAGTTACTGGCTGCCTCTTCCTGATTGTAAAAAGCAATTTGCCCCTCTTCAAGCTCTGAATCAAAAGTCCTTCAGGAAGACGTATACTGAAAATCAGATCAAAAATATTTCATTGCTCATCTTATTGGAACACTCCAGCAAGCCACTAGGCTAACACTATGAGCACCCACATGGCTTAGAAGAAAAAGTGTGCAAATTTAATTTTTTCCGGCCAACAACCAGCTGTGCCATCTGCGAAACGATGAAGAACACGGCACATGATGAATTTACATTTTAGGGGCATTCTTAAATTTAGCTGCTCTGTGATTTTGCTTAATAAATCTAAAATCTATTTTATTCATTGCCTGTGATGCAAGAGTTTCTTATGGGAAAAATGATTAAAATACTCCAAGCACACATTAGATTTCTTTTCTAAAGGAAGAGTAAGACTTGGAAAAACCTTATACTCCCCTCCCTGTCTTTCTTCTGTCCTCTAACCTAAAGTCCTGACATTGAGGGAATGCAAGTTCCAGCAGTCTGTTCTTAGATACTTGCTGATAAAAGCAAGAAGCTGGCAATTCCCTACTTTGTTAACAGTTTTCATTAATAAAAGTACAGTGAAATAACAGTACACATAGTCAGGATTCTCATACATCATTACATGTATTTTGAAATCTTACTTTTCCATTAATCATTCTCCTAATAAACCATATTGTCTACTACTACAGCATTCTTCTTTTATGAAAAATGCAATCCAATTTCCACTGGCCATGTAATTTGTCACTTTACAATTTCTTGCTCTAGGTAAATAACTGTTTGCCTCCATCTATATTCACAGGCCATACTTTTAATGTCCTTTTCTGGAGTTACCATTCTGCAACCAGTAATAAGAGGCTGCTTAGTCACACACATCTGGTGAGACAGATACTATTGTATGCTCTCAGCACAAAGCTTTGTACTGTTCAATTACCTAAACTTGGTTCTTTTTCACATACGTAAATTTATTCAAGTTTGCAGCACATTTAGATTATAGTTATAAAAGGCTTCTATTAGTCTTCCTACTGGACTGTACAACTCAGGAGTGATTTCACTGGTAAATATAACTCAGATGGAGATTTGAGGGAAAGAGGTAAACAAAACTCCTCATTTTCAGAGGCAGCACCTATATTAGCTGTTAACATCCCACTCTGGAACAGCAAGAGAGACTGAACTCCTTCAGTTCTGGGCCTCCACAGTGTTGGTTCTGTGGGGAAGGAAGAAATGTGTTCTCTAGCTGAAGAGCCATCAAACTACAAACAGGCAAATCATTTCATCACATTTGTGAAAAATGTTGGAAAAATACTCTGAAAATTATTTTAAAAGGTAGCTGGTAACTGGGAAGAGCTACTTTTAAGAAAAAATTTAAATATATGAGAAAACAATAACAGGTTTAGCATTTCCAGGAAGAAGTATTTTAGGTTAATATGCAAGTCCAAGGATAGCATAGGCACTACTTTCCAAAGCCACTCAAACAGCTCCATACTCCACAGTTTCTGGCCCACTGCTTACCATGTTTCTTCACTACCTGTATAAACCTTGAGTTTAAGTCTATCCTTTTAACCTACTTAGAGGAGGGACTTAATTCAGGCTCTTATCTCCCAGAAGACCTAAGATATCTATGAAGCATTCCCCTCCAGCTTTTATTAATTGATCACACATGCTCCTTTGAATGCAGCCCCTCCAAATTTCTTTTGTCTTTTATTAAAGATGCTCAATAGGTGTTTTTGTTGTCCCAGTCTATTTATTCATTAGAAAAAAGAAAAACCACAGTGGTTCCCAGTTGGAGAGTTTCTCTTTTTCCAGACTTGTTAGTGAATCACAGAAATTGTTACAGAGCTCTAACAATCTGTCCACACTATTCTAAACACAATCTATGTGATTGCTACTTGACTCTGTAGTAATTAATATGCACAATATAACTGATCTGTCACAGAGGCTTCCAGACACCACAAAACAGTAGCACTAGATTTACTCATAATGTAACTCCACTTGAAGTATATTACGTATTTTTCTTACAGTTTTCTGTAAGAAAATATTGTCAAATATTTTCCGCAAAACAGTTTTCATTTACAAATATATGTAAAAAATCCATATATCTACTATTACATCTAAAAAATCAAATTAAGTAGATAGCTCACTGCATAAGCAATTTCTCAAGCATGAAAAAAGTCTTGGGGGTTGGACTAGATAACCTTTAAAGGTCCCTTCCAATTCAAGCTATTCTATGATTCTACAAAAAATGAGCCTTTTTTAAAATACAGTTTATTTAGCTACACAAAAAGGCTTTGGTGTTTTTATTGTTTTTTAGTATTTTAGACATTCATGCCTCATCAACAGTCCGGGGTCAAGCCTACAGTACATCCTAAGTGAGCTCTGCATTCCCACTGGGAAGACATATATGGGATGTGACTGATGTGTGGATGCTAATGTGTGCACATCCTTGTGTGCAGACTGCCCTTGGATTTATCTGTCCAGCCTCCTCAGAGGACTGGCACATAGAGCTATACGATCACTCATCCTCTGTTTATATTCTCAGACTCCCTAAATCACAGTTGGGTGAGTGCCTGTGCAATGCTGAGTTTCATTGGCAAGTTTACTATTTTATCATTCCTATTCATGACTGTTGACATAAAGAAATAGATCATGTAATACTAACAGGTATTGATCATCAGGTATTTAACACACACATATGTCCTGTTTGTATCTCTCTCCACACTGCATCTCCTGCTTGCCTGCTTCTTGCACATATGCAATTCCTTTACAGCAGTCGTTGTGTAGACAGTCAGAAGCTATTTATTGGAATTACCAGAATAACAGTGAAAAGTAATTTTAGTTATGAATATTTTAGCTTTAAAAGGGAGGTTTGAAAATTCAGAATTCCTTTGTTTAAACTGTTCTGAAAAAAACAACAGATATACCATGTGCACTCTATTTGCATCTCTGCTACACATCTTAGTATGGATTGTGTCATGACTTCTGTGCCTCTGCCTCATAATAAAATTTAATTTTTATCCCAGAATTCTCTTCCATAATTTTCAAAAGATGAAACCAAATTCATACTCTGTGAATATACCTCAGGGCATCCATGCTATGCAGTTCTTTTTATAACTGAAACTGAAGTATACCTGTTGTCGTGAAATTACCACCATTTTTTTCCAAAAGGAAAGTATCAGCTGCAGAGAATTATTCCAAAGGGGCTTTTTAATCCTACAGTGTACTGCTAGCAGTCAAAGGACAGGAACCAGATATCTGCAACCAAGTCCAAGTTTGGATTCAAATTCACTGCACTCTCTCTCTGCTGGACTAGGTTTACTCTCCAAGTCTAAACCATCTTATACTTTACAAGACTGTGATCTGGATTTTTAAATACCTCATTGAAAAAATCAGATTTTGTGGTCCCAGCATAGACTGTTTTATGGTCCATGTGAATAACTCAGACTTGGATAGAGCCATGACAGTTACTTGGATCCTTCTGTTTATACTCCTAGTCCACTTTTCATGACAGGAACCAACAGTGGATCCTTTTTACCAGAAAAAGCCAGTTTTAGCTGCTTTTACCAGTTCCACTCCAAGACACATTCTGCAACCCCTCATGGCCTCAACACACTGGGTTTTGCCCTTCTTTCCAACAAGCTTTCATCACAACAAAATGAGGCCAACATAGGGCAATTTATAAAGGAGACTGACCAAGACTAGTTGATAACTCCATGCTCTAGCAGCAGAGGTTACAGCCTGCACACTGAGGAGGGCTGTGGTAACAACATGCTTCTGTCTACCCTTTGGCTCATCAGTGTTAGAATATAGTTTTTATCAAATGTAAAAACAGAAACACAAGGGATTCGGGCAATCTTTCAAATGTTAAATGTTAAGAAATCCCTTCTGAATGCATGAAAAATTCATTTTTCTATTTACACTGTGCCTCTCACTGACACCAAGAGGACAAGCCAAGTCGCTGTTGCAAACACTCAAAGCTTTTCAGTGCAAGACTCCCTTTCTATCATGACTCCTCAGTGGCTCCAATCCACAATAAACCCTCACTATAAGATAATTTGTTATTACCTGCTCCATACATGAGCAAAAGCTTTGCTTGGGGTACAGTACAGTGGGACTGGACAGTAGGCAAAAACTCCTTTAACTATTGACGGACCAAGACACCTTCAGCAGATGACTATCACTTATTTCTGCATATGTTGGGGTTGGAGAAAACAAAGAAAGGGCAATAGAAGAAAGGACAGACAGATTTCTGTGTGTGAATTACACAGTTTGCAACGCTGGTCGTTGTGCCTTTATCACGATTCATTATCTTTATGTTATGTTAGGAAAAGACCCAAGAGTGAAAATATAATTTGTACCCACAACACCTAGGAAGATGTAGAATATTGCAAGGCTGCCGTGCCTGGCTGCAGTCAGTAGAAACATTTAGGTTTTTTCTAAATTAGACCTTTATGTCTACAGAATCTAATTCAAAATTAAATTAAACCTCACTGACTTCCATGGGAATCAGATGAGGTTCCCACACTGACGTGCTGACATGCAATGTCCTGTGCGTTAAACCAACGTGTTCAACATTTTCTTTAGTGAGGACTTTCAGATAAATCTGGTAGATCACATGCATTAACAGAACTATAGCATTAGAGACACACCACTCCCCCTTGCCCCACAAAGACACTGAGTTCACAGGACATGATAAGTCAAGCAACAAGCTATAACCAGCCGGCTGACCATATGCTTTCCACCACTGCAACAGACTGTGAATGAGACTACAGATTCAAGATCATGGTTTTGAAGTCATGAACACAAACATGAACATGTGCCCACACCTAACCAACACAATAAGCAGACACAGGAAAGTCACAACTCTGAAAATTTCCTCTTTAAATAGGAAGGACTTCATGAAACAACTCTAGAGTGGTAACTTAAGGAATCAGCACAAATAAGGCAATAAGAGGAAGGGTGAAATTGGAATCTCATTATGACATGGTATTTGTATTGCTGACTTTAAGCAGTGTGTGTAGTTTAGCTCTCCTCTTGGAAAAATAACAAAAATCTTTAGCATTATATATGTTGGTCTGTAAATACAGGACTGTCTTCCAAGACGATACAGACAATACCAATCTGCCCTTCAAGCTGAACACATGCGTTTCTATTTTGCTGGAAAGATATTTTCATTTGATTTGGTTGCCCATAAAACAAACAAAAATAGTAATTCTTAGTGAAGAGGAAATTAGGGTGTTGCATCTATTCCAGGAAAATGGTGCTCTTGCCAGTTTCAGTGATGATGGCAAGAATACCTGCAGTTCCATCTGAGCAGGAGATTTGGCAAAGGTGGCAAAAGAATCTGTTGATTCAGATAGAATCGTGTGAAGCTTAGCAATCTAAAATTTCTGATCACCTCTAACTACAAGTAGAGAAACAGGATGTGTTCTGCTAAACCTATTCATTCTTCTATGAGCACAGAAGGATGTGAGCCTCCAGGCACACTGGTAGTTCTGTTAAATATCTTGGGTTTATTTTCCTATTAAAAAAGACCACTGACAGAGAATTTTTTTTTACTCCCTTTATGTAGTTTAATGCTTAAACTTAATGAATTAAAAAGATGTCTAGTGCAAAAGGAAACAAAGATAACATAATGGCTGAAGGAAAGATGCCTTTAAAAGCTGTGAATTGTAAGCAACTTTCTCACTGATATTCAGGTAGACAAAACAGCCCAAGTTACAGAAGTGCTTTTACATACCACCAGGAACATCTACTGAGCATGCTGACAACAGGAGAACAAAAACATCCATGTCAATTGTGATAGCAAACATCTGGGCAGAATTTTTCACCCCTTTTAACCACCCACAGCACTGCCTGGTGCTACCAGCTCAAAGGAAATGGCAATCAGAAGCCACCTGGGCTGGCAGAACTAGTGGGAAGAGTGAGAGAGCTCATCCTCCCTCCAACACAGCCAAGTGGGAGCTCCCCACTGTTTTCAGAGCCCAAGAGAGAGACCAGGCTGCCCTGCTTCCCAGGGAAAAGCTAATTCATGAACAGGTCAGATCTGGCACTCTCTCATTTTTAATGACCCTCCAAAAATAATGCTGGGAATGTATCGCACTGTGGGAGACACCATGGGTTGCTCCCCCATCAGCTTTGGTTACCAGTGACCACAGACCAAGCTGGATAGTCTGGAAAGTAGCAACTCACCCAGCCAGGTCACTCAGCTGGGGGGAGTGTAGGCTCAGGAAAGGCAACAGCTAATAACAAAAATAGAATCGACATAGATTTAATTGCCAAAGTGCAAATGTGTTGCCAAATCCTTCAAGTCCCTGCTTATGAACAATTCAGCCATGAAAACCATGTGTTTATTCACAGCTGTGATGTGGGAAATCACTTAATATGCATTCACTTCTGAGAACTGTTTTCTAGCTGCTTTGCATTCTCTGTGAACTTCAGTACCATTTCTTTAGTATTCATCTGTTACTATATACCTTCCAGCGGAACACAATTTTGGCTGAGACTTCTTCATGCTACTGTCAAGCAGACTAAAAAAAGCAATCTTTTTTGGACTAAGACAGATGTTAAACAAGTGTTAAGAGCAAATCTTAGCAAGCTGATCCTGTGGTGTTGCACCTGCTCAGAAAAAAACACCATACAAACTCATTCCATCAGTCTCACAGAGCACGTCTTCCCTCAGGGAAAGCAATTTTGAATACATTTGTAAATTATGGAGGGAAAAGTCAAAGTTTAGTCAACATGTATTTTCATTTAATTATTTCAATTGCAGTGATATGAGTTGTGAAACACAGCTGCATACTGCTTGAACTGCAAGAGGAAGACAAAATCTTTTCCAAAAAAGACCAAGATGTAAGTATAGTTGCAATTTAAGTGGATGCCCAAGAATGTCCATAAAATACTCTAATTAAAGATGTAATTTTTGTGGAAAAATGTCATTTGCAAGTTGTTCTTAACATCTCTTTAATCATACTTTATTAGACCCTAAATCTAAAGGAAGGAGGTGAGAGTCACCTCTTGGGGTAGGAGCATCATATATAGCTTTGAACTGGTAGCATAACTACAGCATAAATTTGTCAAAATAGATGGATCTAAAACATTTGCCCAGGATTCTACCATTATTTATGCTACCATTATTAATGCTTAAATTGAGTCCTAATTATTTGTTTGAATAAGTGGGCCTTATTTTCACATTCTTCCTACGCTAAATATCAAATAGCTGTAAATGCATTTCCTTTGTTTAAAAACATAAAATTCCTTAAGAGCATAACCAACACTTTCCCACCTAATAGCAACACTTCTCTCATGACAGTAATTCCCTAGAGCTCTTACTGCACTGTGGCAAAAGAATAATTCCTTCTCTCTCTTTGACCACATTTCTACTTCCTCAAACACAGCAAGTCAAAGATCTTTCTAGCAGCACTTCAGTGAAGTCAATCCCGAAAAATACATCTGACAGGCAAAAAACAGAACAAATCCCCACAACCTTTAGCAACTTATACTCCATACCATAATGGATTGATGGTTAAAATTGACAGTTCTCATATTTTTTCACTTTTTCCCATTTGCAGATTTTGTTATCTGTGTCTACAGAGCATTCATAATTCCATCCTTTCCTCTTCAGCATCATAATAATTCTAATTTTGTCCCAGTAATATAAATGGAGAACTGCTTATCTATGCCAGATGGTCTTTTGGTTCTTTATTTCTATCAGGCTAAACAATTCTAATTTGGATCTTCATTTTTGTTTCTTCATTCCCTCTTCTTTTAAACTAATATTTTTCTCAGCCTTTCTCCAGCTCAGGAATTCAGGTTAGATATTCATGCCAAAAACAACTTTCTTATTTCTCTTCACTACATTCAAGAACTAAGTGCAAAATCACTAGCAGGAATTCTTTCTTCAGTTCAGCTAAAGATCAATGGATCTTATTCCATAGTTCCTTTTGCTTTTCTGTTCTCCAAACAGAAAAGTTCTCCTAGTTCTATGTTTGGCTGTAAGAGACAAGGAAAGTTATTCAAGGATGAGGAGCAGGACAGGGATGGCAATGATTTCCCTTAAGAGTAAATTGTATCATTTACAATTTTGAGATTTTCCTTGACAGGTAAACACATACAACAGTTCCCCAGCTCAATAAAATGTCGTTTAAGCTCCAAGAATGGAGGCTCAGATGTACATCAAAGGGTCATCTGCTGTTACTATGTGGGGCACCAGGGCAGTAACTTAGACCACTTTAGAATTAGCCTGTCCCCACAGCCTGGATGCAGTACTATATCAATCCAGCTACTCTGCTAGGAGCTTTATTACTTGGACACATTTTACCACATAATGTGTTTTTATCCAAAGTCTAATCCTGTAATCTCTTATTTTATGCCTTCTGTAGAGATTAGGGCTAAAAAAGGATCAAGGGAATGAAATTCATCTTTCAAAGGAAAATTATGTGCTTCATTTGAACTGGAGCTCGTAGTATTATGCACTTGTGTTCAAATGGGCATTACAGACAATGCCTCCATGATTTCAGCTGCATTATAGCAAGCCCTCTGTCCTTCCTACACCTGGCTCTCCTTCCAAATGTCAGTGTAGCTGTAACAGAGAACACACACAATGCTTGAATAGGGCATGCAGGTGGAATCACCAGAAAGTAAATTATTTTGTTGTATCAGAGAGAATCAGCAGTGTTTCAAAACATGCAAATACCACATCAAATATCATTTTAACAAAAGAAATGTAACCCCAGCCTTTAGGAGGGCATCCAATCACTAGAACTCATCTTAGTCACAGGTTATAATATGTAGAATGTCAAGAATAAACTTTTCATCTTGTGATGGAAAAACCTCTCACATTCTATTAACAATGTGCATGTGAAATGCAAAAGAGGAGATGAGAAGAGAGAAATAAAGGAAAATTTTTTTGACTGCATTAGGCTGTACTGGATGGTAATGGATTTTTGAGACATGAAAACATTACTCATTTGCTGATTCTCCTCAGCCACAGTAAGTGCTGCAGATACTTAATATGTTTTTGTTCAATCCTTATGCTTTATGCTAAAGTGGAAAATTGAATAAAATGCCATTTAAAAATTATTGCTATGATGTGAAACAGAATTACTAATGCAATAATAGACCATGACATAAGACATTTCTCCTTTTAGCACAAGGATACAAGTCCTCTAGTGAGAGCAATTAAATTTACAGGACGGTTTCATTTGGGAGAGACCTTTGAAGGTCATCTAGTTCAACTCCCCTGCCATGGGCAGGAACATCTTCAATTAGATCAGGTTGCTCAGAGCACCATCCAACCCAACCTTGAATGTTTCCAAGGACAGGGCTCCCACCATCTCTCTGGGCAACCTCTTCCAGTGTTTCACCACCCTCACTGTAAAAAATGTCTTCCTTATATCTAGTCTAAATATACTCTTTTTAAATATTAAATTATTATGAATTAAATATTAGATTAAATCCTTTATCCCTTGCCCTATCAATACAGGCCCTGCTAAAAAGTTTGTTCTTATCTGCCTCATAGGATCCCATTAAATCATGAAAGGCTCCAATAAGGTCTCCCTGGAGCCTTCCCTTGCCTGAACAACCCCAACTCTCTCAGCCTCTCCTCACAGAAGGTGTTCCACTGCTCTGTTTTTGTGGCCCTTCTCTGGACCCACTCCATGAGGTGTGTGTCAGTCCTGTGCTGAGGACTCCGGAGCTGAATGCAGTACTCCAGGTAAGGTCTCACCAGAGCTGACCAGGCAGGCAGAATCATCTCCCTCGACTTGTTGGTCACACTTCTTTTGATATAGCCCAAGCTGAGTGGTACAGTTGACACACCTGAAGGACAAGATGCCACAGGGACTTATCTGTGCCTGAGAACTTTAATTCACACAACACTCAGCATGTGCCTAGATGAAGTTCACCTGGGACTGAAAAATATTCAAAGGAATTAAGTCACCATCAGAAAATAATTAATGGTGATTCTACTGTTTCCAACTCTGAAGCCCTCAACATAGGAAGCACACGGATCTGATAGAGCAGGTCCAGAGGAGGGCCACAAAGATGATCAGAGGGTTGCTGGAGCACCTCTCCTAGGAGGACAGGCTGAGAAAGATGGGATTGTTCAGCTTGGAGAAGAGAAGACTCTGGGGAGACCTTATGTCTTTCAGTATATGAAGGGGAACTACAGGAAAGATGGGGAGGGACTTTTTACAAGGGCATGTGGTGAAAGGGCAGGGAACAGTTTCAAACTGAAAGAGGCTAGTTTTAGGCTAGAAATTGGGAAGAAAGTCTTCAGTGGGAGAGTGATGAGACACTGGGACGGGTTGCTCAGGGAAGCTGTGGCTGCCTCCTCCCTGGAAGTGTTCAAGGCCAGGTTGGATGGGGCTTGGAGCAACCTGGTCTGGTGGGAAGGAACCCTGCCCATCCACTGGGGTTGGAACTAGATGATCTTTAAGGTCCCTCCCAGCCCAAACCATACTATGATTTTTGAGATTTTGGGGATGTGGAATCTAGGCCAGATACCTAGTAAGGGGTGAGTTTTCTCTAGACTAATTTAGAACAGCAATTCCTAAGGTTCAAGAGAGTTACAGGCAGCATTAGGAGCCTGTCAGAAGCTGAGCTGTGTATGCTAACATCAGAATTACAAGTCTAAAAGCACCAGCTACTGTTAAAGTTTGGCAGTACCAATATCTGTTACTGTTAAAGTGCACACTTAGCTATTTAATGATGAAGGACTTAAATCTGTAGTCAAATGTTTATCAAGGTAAGGCATCTAAATTTTTAAAAAAATTTTTAGCTTCCATTCCATTTTCCATTTGTTAAGGCCAGCTCATTTCCCAGCCCTTTCTGCATACTTACTTCTAGAGCATATACCCACCCTTCTCTTATACCCCGAGTTCCTCTAAATCTCAGTCCCTTCTGTCAATTCTCTAGTTCAAGTTTATGGAAACAGAATTACTCAAATTTCAGGAACAGTGAAAATTAATGGGTATGAAAAATTACTAAATCAGCAATGACCAGCTGCTGAAAAAGGTGTGTCTCAGTATACCTTACTACAATACTTTTCACATAGACCTTATTTTCAACTTTGTCTGCAATAGTTTCACAAACAACACACCAGTGTCATCTGAAGGACAACACTTCACTGGATTAAGGACCTCTGTTTGCCTTGTTTTCTTGGTTTGTCTTTACTAATCCGAAAATTTTGTTCACAATGTTGCAAAATGTAGAGACTCTCTGTAGTCCAGCATCTGCCACTGACAGGAAGCTTACCCTGAAATATATACAAAATGTTCTCTCTTGTTATTTTGCATGATGCAATAGGAGTAATCCCACGCCATTTTAACAGTTGCTTAATCATGTTAACCAGTTCCTCCTCCTGCCTTCTGGCTTTGCAGCTTTTTCCCCAAAACAAGATAGTTGCTACTCAAAGAACACATGGGTTGTCCCCAGGATGGAGCCCTGCAGCTTCCCAGGACTTTCTTCTGAAAGTGCAGCCTGGGCTACTGTGTTTGAAGCAATACCTTATTTTGAAAATAAATATAACCTGTCCCCCAAACTTCGTCCTCTTCTGCTCCAAGATTGTGCCATTTTAGCTTCTAGGACAAAAGTTAGCAGTGTAGATTTAGCTAGCACTGCACGCATGCCATTCCTGCTTAAAGGTTGCTAGGGCTGGTGGCACTTCATCTTGCTGGAGGCAAAAAAGAGACAGGGTTGGGGTTTGGTTTTTTACTCCCTTCCCAGAGGTGAACCTTCTCCACAGATGAAACCTGGCCTGCCCCCTTTCTCAAAGAGAAATGAGTGCAGCCTCCAGATCATTCCAGACCAGTATAGAAATGTAAAATTTGAGAGTCTAATTATTTGTCCAGATGTCTGTTTTATTGTCTAGAGACACCAAATAAAATAAAATTACTTATTTGCCTTTCTTAATTATATGGTTTATTTAAGAGAGGCGGTGCACCGATTTTGTTTTGGTTTTGTCTTTCTATGGTTTTGGGTTTTGTTTTTTTTTTAATTTTAATATTTTAATGGTTTCTGGAATAAAGGTTATAACATGCCAGCCTGTTTCCAGAAACACCGCTTTCCATTAGAAAATGAAGCACTCAATTAACTAGCATTAAACATCAAAATAAGACAGTATAAGAGAAGAAAAAGAGTATATTTAAAGGTTAGGAAAAAGTAGACAACTACTGCATGTTGGTTGTATAGCACTTTCCCACTCCAATGTGTGGCTATTCTATTTCTGTAATAGATGTGGGGGTTTTTCCATATGTTAACAATTACTACATTGTGAGTGGTTCCCCTGTAAGCTCACAGGCATTAGGTTACAGTAGGATTTGTCATACAGCAATACAATAGGTAGAAGCAAATGAATATCTAAATTGGGGTAGCTGTTCATATATAGTAACAGAGAACAGTATTTCATGTTTAGCAGATCACACTTCCTGTTTGGCTATAATATAGATTTGCTTTTTCCCACCACTTTTGAGAAGAAAAATTCAACTTAGGTTCTATGGTGACATCAGACTCAATGTCCTCACAGATGACCAACATCTCTGACACTCCAGTTTTGTGTTCAGAGGTACGTGGCTGTGTTTTCACAGTGGAGCTCCACAGTGCCAGAACCTGTTGGGCTATGAGAGCAATCAGCACAGAACAGCTCAGGTCCATACTATCCAGGCTCTGCCAGACGACACAACATTGCTGCATCCAAACTGCTGTCTGGAACTGGTCTTGGATTGGTGCTAACTCCAAATTGGTGCCAAGAACTTGCTGGATAAGGCACTATTTTGCCATGGCCAGAACTCTGCCAGGATCATAGCATGGGCAATGCACTCCCAGCACTCAGGTGCATCCCTGGACAATCTTTCATCCAGTACACAGAAGTCCAAGTCTGCAGAGCTGGGGTGTATCTGCAGGTAACAAAGCTGAGAATTCTCCATCTATGAAACAGTTACTTCTATGGATTTCTACTGGCAGAAGTTTTGACTTTTAATTCCAAAGCAGCACAAATAAAACCATAAATATGAGCTAAAACAGCTTCACAGAGTATAGCAGTAGTAGCTAGATTAACATGAGTACCTGAGGAGAGGATTTGGCTTGTGAGTCAAGCCAAGCTGTGGGAATACCACCATTTCCATTTCCTCTTCTCCTACAGTGGAGTCCTACTGCTGGGGTGCTGATTAAATATACAGAAGTAAGGAAATGCAAAGCTAAAATTCGTAACTCCAAATATTTAGACTTTCCCATGCTTTCTACTTTTCAGGACAGGTCTTGCAGCACTTCAGAAAACCATGCTGCTGCTTCTGCTGTTTGGTGAGTAGTAAGTGGCCCAATTTGTACATAGGGTTGAGAGGCACCATGCCAGAGCATACATACAACTCAGTAAACTGAGAAAGGAGTATGTAGTAATGAATATGAGAAACAGTACTAAGGGACTTCCCATTGTACAGTGTAAGGTATTTGAATGCTGTTCACTAGGCAACTTCTAATATTATCTGACAGCAATGGCCTATTAGTTACCCTTTGAAAATCAATAAAAGCATAATGTTGTGACCTTTGCTTTATTCAATAGTATGCTAGGATAAAGCAAGCAGAGTTCCTCTGAGAACCCAGTCTTCCTTTTGCTGTGGCAATGGTGACACAAAGATGATCTCTAAATCATCTTAGCAGCTTGCAAAACAAAATAGTTCATATCCGTGTGTATACGGGGTGAATTAAAAACATATTTTCCACTAATAAGCAGTAATGTTTAACCTGCATACTTAAAAATAAGAGAAATCTAATACACTTAAATGGAACATGTAGATACAGGACAATTAGTAAAGTTATTATCTTCTGTTTACCCAAGACCTGTTTATGTATGTTAACTTTGTCTTTCTACCTTTATTCATCCTTTCAAACACAAAAGGATATGGAATAGCAGCAGACGCGCTACTTAGCCGGAGTAGTGTAGATGATTTAAAAGTGATCTCATTTTCCTTCCAGGCTCACTCTTGGTTTAAAAAAATTATGTTAGAATTGTGTTGGAATTAAGTATGTCAAGGGAGCAGATTACTAATCTGATTTTTAATGCCCAGAGCTGCAAGAACAGTATTTTACCCAGAGTCCTTCCCTTGCTATGTACCTACTTACAAAGAGAATTCCAATGGAGCTGGCCATTTGTTGGCTTGCTATCTGAACCAGCTTCTCTGATATTATTTATAGGTCTGCTTTTAAGTGGGCTAGCTGATATTCTCATCCATCTCACTGCAGCCTTTGACTCTGCAGACTGCCAGCAGGCTGTCACAGCCATGACACTTGGCAGGCCAGGTCCTCGGTGTGTACAAATCAGCTCTCTTCTTGCTTACTGCTGCTAAGGGTTTCACTTGACATTTTCACAAGTGCTTGATTCATGTCCCAGATAATCTGTTTCACTTTCATGGTTTTAGTTGAGAACTTAGCAAAAATCCTGAAACAGGGTTAGCTTGCTTCTAATCGCATATTCCAACTGAAATAGACAGCTTCCAAGCACTGTAGTACTAAATGGCAGATTATTGAAAGTGTTATTTTTAATTAATGTAACCATTAAAATTTCCTGTACAGTTATTGTACACCGACATTTTTTCTGAGGTTTTATCACCACAAGAAAAGTGTAATTTTTATTCTAGAGAAATAGATCTGCAGGCAAAAGTAATATGTATTCTTATTTATGTTATGTTGCAAACTGATAAACAATAGTTAACTGTCA
This sequence comes from Phaethornis superciliosus, assembly GCA_023637945.1. Lineage (NCBI taxonomy): Eukaryota > Metazoa > Chordata > Aves > Apodiformes > Trochilidae > Phaethornis > Phaethornis superciliosus. The sequence goes on from JAJQWJ010000003.1 coordinate 59,721,627, forward strand.
ATTATTTCTCCTTCACAAAAGATTTAAAAATACTACTCATTACAGTATATTTTTAAAGTTATTAATTTCTATTCAAGCTTTTTATTTTAATTTTATGCTGGAGATTTACAACAAATTAATTTCCCTTGGAAGATTTGGCTTCATGAGAAATGATATTCACCATTCTTTGGTCTACACAACTGTTTTTTTTTAAATCAAGAAGCAGCACAATTCAGGTAATATTAAATGCAATTCTCAGCTGTAATCTGCCACTGCAGCTGGTAGCCCACTGAAATGCCCAGGGCTATCTGAATGCTATTGCAGCAGAATTTGTTCATATTCAAAATGATCATCAAGCTTCTTTTTCCTTAGACTGCCAGAAGGAGTGCTTGGATATGTTCTTGGGCTTTTCCTTCCCCTCCCCCTGCAACAGGGCAAAGAAATGGCCTATGGTGGATGAAATTTAAACTGATATCTATGTAACCTAAGAAATACAGAGCTCAATTCTGTATCTACTGAAGCTTCCCCAGACATCTGCTAACTGATTTAACTGAAGGAGCATCAGTGTGCTCAGTAAGGAGATCAAGAAAATACTACTTTTTCTTTGGAATCTACTTTTTTATTTATGCTGTTTTTTGAATAAAGTACCTTCCAGAAACAATGAATAAAACGTCTGGCTAATGTCATGGTCAGAAACTTGTCCACATAAGCAAGTTTCCAGTGCATTATTTCTCCATGTGGACTGCCTGACCTTGCAGCAAAGAATACTAAAAAAGTTACTTGGCTATAAATTTTAAAATAGAGAGGAAAAGCAGGAATAATTCGTTGCATTAACATGCAGTAAAAGTAAATATTTTAAGGAAAGTTACTCTTCTTCACAGATGACTTTTTTCCTTTCATTTACAGTGCTATGCACACATAATAGCTGCAATACTGAGTGGTACTGCTCATCTCTTACTTTTATTTCCACCCAGACAGAACTGCACAACTGTAGTATGGTGCATTTTTCACAACCCTGTCAACTAGTAGCCTGTTAGGCTGACCAGCATGCTGACTAGTTCCAGCATTGGTGACCTTTGCATGGGCTCACTGAGGTCACAGGCTCAGTTTCTATAATCTGCAAAGAAGCCTTCAGCTGTACACAAAACAATTTTAAGGTTGTTTCTCATCTTTCTCAGTGAAAAATCCTATAACAGAGTTATGGGATCAGTTGTTTAATTGTTGCTTGCATCAGTTGTTTAATTTTCACCTAATATTTCCAGACTGGCATTAACTATAACTTCTTTGTCAATAAACTAATTTCTGGGATTCTCAGAGAATTATGGGTTTGCAGAAGAAGCTGGAGAAGAATACAAATACCCTCTTGCGAAATATAACCATGGAAATGCTACAAGGCCTTAGAAGTTAGCCAGCTAATGAGAAGGCACTTTATCCTATGGGACAGCAGACACATAAGGCAATACCACAGAGAGGGATGGCACAAGCAAGATACATAGTCCATTCACCTCTCTTTGCCTTTCCAACTGTTTTCAGTGCAGTTTCTGAAAAGCACTGGGCTACTAACAGGCAGGTACTCCTTGTTGTCTCCATCCAAGTGCACACTAGGTAGAGACATCATTTCACTGTCCTGAAAACACTAAATTAGTGGGAAGACTGATCCATGATTTAACGTTTGATCCGTAAGTACCAGTGGATCAATCTGCACAGACACAGAGCTTATTTCTTTAGAAACAGTAAAATCCTTTTCAGGTTTTACTGAAAACAGAGTACTACAGTTTCACTTGATCTCCATATAATTTTTACTACTAGAGCCTGTTGAGAAAGACACCATCATCTACTTATCCAGGTCAACATCCCCTCCCACCTGCACTGCTAATCCTCCCCACGTGCAAAGAAGGGCTTCAGCTCCTTGCCATCTCAGCATGCTCTGTCAGCAGCAGGAAGCCAGCATCACCACTATGCACATGTTCACAAAATATCAAGTCTGCCCAGCACTCTGCAAGACTGAGTCTGGGTACTTCTGAAGCACCATTCTTTACTAGATTCAGAGCTTACTGTGCCTAGGTGATGCTTACCATCATCTGCCACAGGGTTTGAGGATTCCTTAATTCTCCTCAAGCAAAATTAGCCAGGATAGAAAAGCATTTAACCTCACTAGGGTAGTTTTGCATTCAAGAAGTGCTCACATAATCTGCTGTGCTATGGTTCAGTGAACACAGTGCACATCACCAGTGCACACTGTACACACCTGGGGATGGTGGCAGCAATGACTACGTGGGGTCAACACCCTCTTCTGTCAGCACTATTGAATCTAGAAGAGGATACATTTTTATGGCTGTAGGGACATTATCGGTTTGCTTATCTAACAACGGCCAGCACAATCACTTTGTTTCGATCAACACTCATCTCTAACAAGCGACGTTTGTTAGTACTGAGTATGATCACATATTTCTTGCTAAATCTCACTATGCAAGAAGGCATTGTAGCAACTCATCAAAAAAGCAGAGGCAGGGTTACCAAAGCATGGCTAGTTTTCATCTTCATAGAATCATAGAATCATAGAACTGGCTGGGTTGGAAGGGACCTCTGAGATCATCAAGTCCAACCCTTGATCCACTACCGCTGCGGTTACCAGACCATGGCACTGAGTGCCACATCCAGTCTCTTTTTAAATATCTCCAGGGACGGAGAATCCACTACTTCCCTGGGCAGCCCATTCCAATGTCTGATCACCCTCCGTAAAGAAATTCTTTCTAATATTCAACCTAAACTTCCCGTGGTACAACTTAAGTCCATGCCCTCTTGTCTTGTTGAAAGTTGCCTGGGAAAAGAGCCCAACCCCCCCTGGCTCCAGCCTCCTTTCAGGGAGTTGTAGAGAGCGATGAGGTCTCCCCTGAGCCTCCTCTTCTCCAGGCTGAACACCCCCAGCTCCCTCAGCCTCTCCTCACAGGACTTGTGCTGGAGTCCCTTCACCAGCCTGGTTGCCCTCCTTTGGACCTGCTCCAGGACCTCAATCTCCTTCCTGAACTGAGGGGCCCAGAACTGGACACAGGACTCGAGCTGTGGCCTCACCAGGGCCGAGTACAGGGGTATATAGGCTTGATAGCCTTATCACTGGGGCAGGTATGCCAAGGATCACACAGCTCCCACAGGGGGTGAAGAGGGTCTTGATCACAGCAAAGGTGAAAGACAAAGAATATCTTATGCCCCCTCTGCCAGTCTCTCTACTCTACCAATGTGTTTCTGAGCTAATCAGTTGCAGAGGTACTGACAGTAAGGTAATAGTAGCCTGTGAACAGACGATGGCACAGTTGGCCTTAATATGGAAAATAAACACTATTTCTACAATACAGAAGGAAACTTCACAAATACTTGTGCAAAATATCCCATCATCTGATGACTGAATCGGTTTTTATTTTTTCCACCTATACAAAGTAATGGTTTGGCAATTACAATAACCGTAAATATGGACATTAAGCCGTTTACCCTTGAATACTTAAGCTAACGAACAGTGTAAATACAATAGACAGAACAAACTGCCCACAAAAATATTCAGGATTTAAGAGGGTCTTAACCATCAGCTCAGATAATTTTTGCAATCACTTCCCAGTAGCACCAGTGGAAGACAGAAAAAAAAAAAACCACCATATATTGCAGGAAGAGCAGGTTGCACAAGGGAACCTGGGCAATTCTCATTTACACAGCCACAAATCATTGGTGGTTGGTTCACCTGTACCAACTAGATAGTCCTGGTCTTCTGCTTGCTACAACTGAACTGAAATTAAATATCTTCTAACTTCTCATGGCCCTTCAAGTTCTTCAATAGAAACAGGTTTGGTTAAGGTCTTTGCTCAAGTTTCTCAGCATGCATTACTTATGGGTCACTGTGGACTGAAGTATTCGCAAATAAGGCTTTCAGCCCCCATGCATCTTCATTTCATACATAAGTGCTTATTATATGAAGATTAGACTTTTAACTGAATTTATAGTTTGCACTATTTTAGAACTGTCACATATAAACATGGATATTTTTTTTGTTATGAATCAAATAACTCCCTGTCTTTGCTCATGTTTCCTTTCAGGAGAAAAGCAGTTCTGTCATATCTCTAAATAAATTATATAATAAACACTGCTGCTTCATCCCCCTCATCAGTAACATAACTTAATACCAAGGCATATTTGACTTGATTCAATCTCCCCAAATTCTATCCAAAATTAATTTTACTTAAAATATCCTGCCAGGAAGGTGGAAGGGAGACAAATATCTGCAACCTAGTAGACTATAGAGCAAGACAGTCTGCTGCTTACTCATGAAATGGCAAAACATAGCCTACTTTAAAAACTTAAATAATTATGTACTTAAAAATGCCTTATATGCACATGAATAGTGGTACAAAATTAAATTCAATAAACTAATTTATTTCCACGGGCCACATATGATGATAGAATTTAAATTTGTACTTGCATATGCTTGTGTTAAACTTAAAGGAAGAAAAAAAGGTTAAATTTCACTTTTTAATTAAAGTCAAATGCCACCCAAAATTACTAGATCACCCAGCACTGGAGGAAATTCAGCAATACATGTTTATACCATGTAGGACTGTTTTTTTTAAAGCAGTTATTAGTTTAAAAACCAAACAAAAAATTAAAAAAACCACAACACAAACGCCAAAATCTAGACATTTTAATTTTCACAATGATGGCCTAAGGCATATGGATACCTCTAGTACAACTTTAAAAACTCCTCAGTTTTACAGTCACCATTATATTTATTCTCTTTACTTCAAGATTACTTTATTTCACCATTTTTAAGGCCACAAATAGGAATCTAAAAATCTAAATCTAAATTTTATGACGCTAAAGTCTTTTTAAAATCTTCTTCCTCCTATTTAAAAGCCTATTCTTCTATCACCCCCTCCTGAATACCTTGCAATGAAGTTGAGCATAACAGTTCAGTTAAACATCCTACTTTCTCTCCCAGACCTTCCTTAAATCTCTGCTTTCTCTTTGCTTTCATTGCTGCATACCATTCTTCTAGCAGTCTAGTCTCATTACTGGGGGATTATTTTTGACAGCTAATGTCAGTCCCAAGACTGGACATACGTGTAGAAATACTAATAATTGACAAGACATGACAGACATGGCTATCACCAGGCCTTGGTTAGGCTTATTGTCATGGTCAAACCTAACATTGTTGGTTGCAGGAGGAGAAACACTTGTGTAAATTTCAAGCATTAAACATCTGGTTTTGGTTTAGACCACTAAATTTTCCTTCTTTTCTTCCAATAGAGAATGGAAACAGCATTAACAACCTAATCAGAGGCACTCTGAAGTTCTATGAGGGGAAAAAGACAAGTAACATCTAGTTGTTATTCAAAATGTCATTTTGAGGAATGCACCTTTCCTTCAAGCTACTTTTTTTTTTTTTTCATCCCCATCACACACCTCTTTGTGTATATCTTGTGTGAGTGAAGTATGTGTTGGAGTGACAAAACAACATCACCTGGGAGAGACTGGTAAGACAGGAGACTCACCAAGCTCAGTTGATGAGCATGTGTTTCCTACATTTAGGGAAGAGGCAGGAAAAAGGATAATGTCTTTATAGGACCAGAACAGGTATCACTTTGAGAAGCTAAGAGTTAAACCCTCACAAAACAGAAGTTAAAAGGACACACAGCCTGCAGGACAGGGAGCTATCAGTACTGACAACTAGTTAGACAGCCTGGCAAACACAGAAGGGCTGTTTAACAATGGGGACTGACTTGCTATTTGTGGTAGGCAAACCTGTCCTGTCTCTCATGACAGAAAGCCAGACAATACATCTTTTATGTGCTTATAGTATACATGCAAAGTGTCACATTCATTGTTGAATGAGAAAATAAAAACTTGGTTTTTTGGTTTGGTGTTTGATTTTTAGAATAAACAAATTTCCACCCTTATACTTCCCATTTAGAAAACAAGTCTAAGTTTTATTCAATTTATGTAATCTCTAAAATATTTTTTTCTATTAATTAGCATGCTTTCCTTCAATTTTATAGGAATCTGTGGGATCTCCTGTGCAAGATCAGGGTAATAAGATGAATATCACAGAAATCATTGAGTGTTAGGTGTTGGAAGGGACCTCGAGAGATCAAGTCTAACCCCTCTGCCAGAGCAGGACCACCTAGGGTAGATCACACAGGGAACATGTCCAGGTGTGTTGTGAATGTCTCCAGAGAAGGAGAATCCACAAACCTTACTGGGCAGCCTGTCCCAGTGTTTTGTCACCCTCACAGTGAGAAAGTTTTTTCGTATATTTACATGGAACCTCCTATGCTCCAACTTGCATCCATTAGCCCTTGTCGCTATCATTGGTAAACACTGAGAAAAGCCTGGCTCCATCCTCCTGAAACTCTCTCTTTACATATATGATCTCACTTTTTGTACCTAAAAGCAAAGAAAAGACTAGTTAAGCCAGTGGTTATTTAAAAAGGATTGTCTGGTAATGGATGCAACATAGCATGCATAGATGAATATACATAAAGGCAGCTATTGCAGATGTTGGATAAGGTGTCTGCAACCCCTGTAAAAAGCTCCCCAACCTTAGAATGGTTACATGATTATTCATTGAGACAACTGAAAGAAAATTTTGTGAAGATCCTAAATGCCCAAACTGTGAAATCATATTACTCATGCTTTACTTGTATCTTTGTCCCACAACCAGTGGCAAGGACAGGTATCTCTTCCCTCCCCTTCTCTGCAGAATACCCTAGTCCTGTGCTCCCCACAGGTAACTGACTTCTTTCAAGAGTGGCAGAAAAACTGTTTCTTTAGATTATATTCAGTAAATCAAATTGCATTTGTTGGCATGGATAACAATACTCTTCACAGAATCGGTATTTAAGCTATAAAGCTCCTTGCCAGAATTTATTACAGATTAAAAAATTTTATCCAGTTTCAAAAAGTGGCTGGGAAAATTCTGGGAGGAAAACTTCATTAAAGGCTTCTAATTATGAAGGATGCCACCTTACTTCACAAAATCCTTAAGCCTTGAACTGCTGTGTCCCTGTATGTTAAGGAAACATATTCTTACACTTGCCCTTTTCCAATGGTTTTATCAGGCACCCTGTGCCTATCATACTGGGGAAAGGGATTTCAATCTGGTCCAGATCAACCACTCATACAAGCTTACCATAACCTCAAAACTTGGCTAAATGTTTTCCAAGGTTATATCTGTATTTGAAGAGAATAGAGAGAGATGTAAAATACATTCTCTATGTGGATACAAGATGAAAGTAAGCGGCTGTTAAAACTTAACACAACTCAGATTCCACTTGTCAGTACTCTTGTGCATCTCTACCTTTCCATCTTTCAAGGTTAACCTTTTTTTAATTTTTTTTTAATTCAGATTAGGCAATGGATAGAAGTTAAGACTTGAAGTAAAACAGTTCTAAACTCAAATTTCAAACATACCAAGAAAGTCGTGAGCCTTCATCTCACTCAACACAAATATCTATTATGTAAGAGTATCAGATAATCTACAACATCTTTTAAAATTATCCTACATATGAAATTGAAACATTTCCTTACTGAGCAAGTAATGAACTCTCAGCTATTCAGTAACTGGCATTTGTGAGCTGTGTTTAACTTGAGGCATCTCAGCTGAAACAAAACTTATAGGAAGACCATAATGCAGTTTGGGCATTTTAATCTTCATTGTGACTGATAAAAGTTGAGTAGCAGGGTAAGCTTCTGTTTACTGCCAGTACTTGCCTCTATTTAATGTGCTTTTTTTTCTCATATACGACAATCATATGATCATGATTTGCACCTGCATGTTTGCTAACCAGGATAATTTAGTGGCAGTAAAAAGCTCAGGTTAATTACCCAACACTATTAGTTTAAAGGCCATCATAATAATATTAAAGCAAAATGAAAAATGGAAGGGAAACTCACTCCTTTCTGCCTGTTCCATGTCAAATGATCCATCTAGCTGGGGCATTGCCATGCTAGATACATGGGCCACATAGCAGCACTTCCTCCCAGTGCCCTGAGGGAGAACCAGGTGTGGCAGAAGAGAGGGAAGCCAAGAAGTCATTAAAAAGAAAGCTCTTTCTCTTGTCTACCTTTTATAAGGGAAAAGCCAATCATATCCATAGTACTCTCATACTCTTCATCCCTCCCTTTTTAAGATTTTTCAGTCTATCTTACTCCCCTCAGATCACTGGTAACACTGCCACATGTATTTTTTTATTCCTCATTTTAGAAACCACCCTCTTACCTCATCCACATCGAGATCTCCTTGCTTCACATTCCCATCATCCTATCACTATCCCTTTTCTCCTTTCCTCATTCTCAGGTGATCGTGCTGCACCTTTCAGTTGCTACATGTCAAAACCCCACATCTTTCAAAAGCTTTTGTGACTTTGCCTGGCATCTCCTGAATGGTTCAACTACAAGCAGTTCCAGGTCATGCTAAGCTAAATTTTATATTCACTGTATGTTTCATTGACTCACTGGAGCACATATGAAGAAAGCTGGTGGATAACAGTTAAAGCCAGAAGAAAAGCCAGAAAGCAGTGAAGTGAGGGGACCAAAAAGAACAATCTATTGCTTCTTTGCATCTCTTGTTCTGTGTCAACTATCTTAAAAACAATTTTTATTTGCTGTCTGCCTCCATCTATCTTGTATACTAGAACTGAGATGTACTAGGTACTTGTTTCTCACATAAAGACAGTTGGTAGTGTCTATGTGATAAAATGCTTTTAAATATAAAACATTCCTAGCCATTTTTCCCCAGGCAAAATTTACAAGATTCACCCTCATACCATGACCTGTAAGGCAAAAATATTTTAAAACAGCCAACGCATTCTCTTAGAAGCTGTCTTCTAGACTTCTGACAGTATTAGCATACACATTTATTTTTTTAATTGATGGTATAAATTCACATTTTATTTATAGCTAGACAACTTCCTGAATAACAAGAAACAGAAACCAGATCAGAAAACTGGATTTTCTCGACTGCAGCTGATGAATTATGTGAAAGAGTTAAAACTGATTTCAGATGCAATGTGACAGAAATTTGGCTGCATCTTCTAGAAGAAAGGTTGAAAATACTTCACTAAGCAAAAAGTCAAGAATAAATATTTTATTGTGTAACCAAACTTAGGACAAACATAATTTTCAGCACATAATTTAACAGAAACAACATTCCAGTCAAATTAGCTAGCTTGACTCAGTGTACCAAAGGATGAAGCAATCAGATCTGCTTCCTCGAATGCAACTTCTATTTACTCAACTAAAAGCAAACCCATAGATATATACTTAATAGTCACACTAGACAATACCAGGTGAATTTAGAGATAAAGTATAACTACACCCTTACTTGGTCAGCTTAAAACTACACACGCAACCAACATCCAGTAGAAAATAAACTGTTTTTCCCCTTTATTACCTGTCAACACTGCCATCAACAAATCTCCTTTCTTTCTTTCTATCTGTTGCTAATCAGCATTACCATCAACACATGTACGCTATCAACATCAAAACCTTCTCAGCTCTTACTCTAAAATGCACTTGTTAAAATCACACTTGCTTTCATTCTTTCCCATCTCTTACTCTAAATCACAGACGCTAAAAAGGAAAATTTAAATACTCACTTTGACCACGTTTGCCCAGAAAAATAAACTGCTGTAACACTCATAAGCAAAACCGGACACACGTCTCTATTACAATCAAACCTTAATCTACTTAGTGGAAACACAGCTCAGTTTATCTCCACCTATCCCAATATCTTTTTTTTATTATTTTTTTTTTTTTTTTTTTTTTCTAAAAGGCAAACCGTTAATTTTCCCAAAGAAAAGAAGAAGCCCAAGGAATGCCCATCAGCTGCCCGCAGCCTTCTTCCCCTCCACCCCGAAGCGGTGGGAGCCCGCACCAGCCCCGCCGGGTCCCGCAGCAGCCCCGCCGGATCCCGCAGCAGCCCCGCCGGGTCCCGCACCAGCCCCGCCGGGTCCCGCAGCAGCCCCGCCGGGTCCCGCACCAGCCCCGCCGGGTCCCGCACCAGCCCCGCCGGGTCCCGCAGCAGCCCCGCCGGATCCCGCAGCAGCCCCGCCGGGTCCCGCAGCGCTGCAGCCAGCTGCCCCCTGCCCACTTACTGATTTTTTCCTCCCCCCTGGAGAAGGGGAAGCAGCAGAGCTGGCCCATGGTATCCGCCGCTTGATTTCCCCCCTCCTCCTGCCTGCCGTGCCTCTCAAGCCAAAGCTGCGGATCAAGCTACAGCCCGCGTAGGAATCGCTTCTGCTGCCCGGAGAGCGGCACTGAGCGGCAGAACCGAACCGAACCGAACCGAACCGAACCGAACCGAACTGCCCCGCCCAGCCCCGCCCCGCCCCGCCGCTCGGCTCCGCTCCGGTTCCGCTCCGGATCCGTCAGCCCCAGCCCCAGCCCGCGGAGGTCTGAGGATCACTCACAACCTGCGCTTTCCTCCCTGTCACGCAATTATTATTATTATTTTTTTAAAGACAACTGCCCGATCTTCCCGTTCTCGTCCTTATGTGAAAGGAGGGATGGACACTTAAAAATATGGCACAACCTGGCCACCTTGAGGGCCTCTCATTTTAAAAGTCCAAGTGTTGCTCTGTGCCCTTTGCCATCTCAGCTACCCTCCACTTCATAAGTGTGCTAAGAACGGGAAGAAAATGTGGTTAAGTTTATATGTAGCACATATACATATATATATTTAGTATTTACTTAATAAATAGTCTCTCCTTCTTTCCTCCAGAAAATGAGCTGAACAGGAGCCAGCAGTGTGCCCAGGTGGCCAAGAAGGCCAATGGCATCCTGGCCTGGATCAGGAACAGCGTGGCCAGCAGGTCCAGGGAAGTGATTCTGCCCCTGTACTCAGCCCTGGTGAGGCCACAGCTCGAGTCCTGTGTCCAGTTCTGGGCCCCTCAGTTCAGGAAGGAGATTGAGGTCCTGGAGCAGGTCCAAAGGAGGGCAACCAGGCTGGTGAAGGGACTCCAGCACAAGTCCTGTGAGGAGAGGCTGAGGGAGCTGGGGGTGTTCAGCCTGGAGAAGAGGAGGCTCAGGGGAGACCTCATCGCTCTCTACAACTCCCTGAAAGGAGGCTGGAGCCAGGGGGGGGTTGGGCTCTTTTCCCAAGCAATTTTCAACAAGACAAGAGGGCATGGTTTTAAGTTGTGCCAGGGGAAGTTTAGGTTGAATATTAGAAAGAATTTCTTTACGGAGAGGGTAGTCAGGCATTGGAATTGGATTCTCCATCCCTGGAGATATTTAAAAAGAGACTGGATGTGGCACTCAGTGCCATAGTCTAGCAACTGCAGCAGTGGTCAAGGGTTGGACATGATGATCTCTGAGGTCCCTTCCAACCCAGACAATTCTATGATTCTATGATTCTAAGAAGCAAAAATTAAGTTCTAACACCAATGAAGGACAAAAGCTGTTCAAGCTGCTGCAGGAGTGGCAGCCCTTAGAGGAGATGCAAGAGGCAAACTGGAATTACTGCTCTCATTTGGGTGGGGATTCACTCCCCACTTCAGCAGGAATAGAGCTGGTCACCTTCACTCCAGGTCCCCAGTCTTCCTTCTCAACAGGGTATAGATTGCAAGTGTATGATAAAGGTCACTTGCTGGATGTCATAAACTCAGGCTTTTCTAAGGTAATAAAAAACTAATGAGATGCAATGGCAAAAAGGAGTAAGTTAGTGATTAAAGATGGAAAATAATCAAAAGGCAGTTCTACAGGTATTAGAGCTAGTCCTAGCATTACTCAACACAGTCATTAATTATTTGAAAGTAAATAAGTAATAAAACACCTAATAGTGGAAGTCTGGCATACGCAGCGAGACAGGCTACTGAATCAGCACAGCCTCTGGAGAACTGAGTCTATTGATACAAAGTCTGTAAATAAAACCAGAGGTGAAGGCATATATTTTATTTAAGTTGGGTTCTTGCTTTCACCAGAATCCAACACCCAGCTTTCTACCTAGTTTGTGTTGTAGTTCATTCAGTTTTTAAAGTACTCAGACTAGCACTATCGGGGTGCTCACATGCTGGTAGCATCACTGCAGGGTAAGTATATTGTGAATATCCCAGCTTCCACTGCCAATGATCATCATCACAGACCTGTTCTGTTAGACAACAAAGAATGTACATCATGAAGTATGTGGCTGAGCAGTAGCTCCTGGGTGTCCAATGAGCCCATACTGAAGACTGACCCATGGTAAGCCACTCATAATGACAGCAGTCCCTGGATGCCTCTTGTCTACTAGAAGTTGAGGCGAGACTACAGGTTTTCCTTCACTGTGAGAGTTAATAAAATCACTCTCTCACATCTGGATGTGTATTTCTGCTAGCATGCACATATTTAATATTTTGAGACTTCTACATCTGTTTGATTAACTAGCAATTTGCCAAAACTTTTAAAGCCGTTGTTGTACTGGTCAGATAACACACACACAATGCAAAATCCTACAAGCCTTCTATCATTAGGCTGATACTGAGGGGATGTAGGTCTATGGAAGAATGCAGGAAATGGTCTCAAAAGTTCTGCCAGGGGAGTATTGGGATAGATGTCAGATGGAACTTACTCACAGATAGGGTAATTAATCACTGGAACAGGCTGCCCAGGGAGGTGCTTGAGTCACCACTCCTGGAGGTGTTTAAAAGATGTGGTGCTTAGGGACACAGTTAAACACTGGGCTTGGGAGAGTTAGGTTAATGGTTGTTCTTTTCCAACCAGAACAAATCTGAGATTTGGTGATATGTAGAAATTACAGTCTAGAAAGTCTGCACACAATTTCCAAGTCCAGAAGATCCAGGAAAACCACGGTGTTCCACAGATGAGAGATCATCTGTGTACACTGAAGAAGCAGCCTTTCCTGGCTGCAGTCACTTTGCTTTTGAATATTTTTTTTTTTTTCCCCATTCAGAATGGAAAAAACCCACAACAAAATTAGAAGAAAATGAGTTCACAAATATTTTATGTTAAAAGACCTAACCTCTCATGTCATCCCTGGTAATACTGGCAATCTCTGATACATTTTGAGGATCCACTGAATATAATAAACCACCTATGATAGCAATGGTTCTTAACATTTAATATTAAGGACAGATAAAGCATACACTTGTTTTCTTTATTACACCGATAGAGTAAATTATAAGGCTTAATGACTTTTTTTTATATTCTTGTTTATATTCTAAAGACTAATATTTACAGTTGAAAAAAATAATCCATTTACCACAAGATGTGGGTATGAATTCTACTAGTATTAACATGCACTTTTTAAGTGTTCTGGTTAGTATGATTCTTTCCAGAAAACTAGAAATTTAATTAGTGGCAGAAATTCTCCACAAAATGTCTAGTGCTTCATATGCAAACTACTATTTGAGTCATGACATTATATGTTTATTTTCCTCATTGTAAGAATCTCTGACTAGAGAATCCTGTGAATATTTCATATTTGTTACAGAGATAAGTCAGCTTATTGGAGAAGAAGTGTAGTATATTTAATATATTTGTTAGGCATTGTTCCTTATGAAAATATAACTGTCTTTAAGCTAAATAATATTCCAAACCTAAATGCATTAAAATAATATTGCCAGGTTGTAATTTTAAAAATTATTCTCCAGATCTACTCTGTTATTAAAAATATTTAAATCATCTTCTGTTTTAAGAATTATTATCTTCCAGTAGCAGAAACAAAATATCAGGATGGAATACATAATTTTTAAAAAAATAACTGTAACAATTATTAAGTTCTATGTGAACAGAAATTCATTTCAGCTGTGCATTTTCCTTACTTGAGGAGATGCTGTAAGCCTAACCAAGTGCAAAAAGAAAAGAATATGACCCATATTCTACAACATAAGTGAATTAAACATGAATACTACAGGGCATAAGGAAAGCCAGTCATCAAAGCACAGAGAGACTAAGAGGGAGGAGTATCTTCCATTCTGATCAGGATCCAAACAAGAACGCAGGCAAAATTTTAGGCTAGTAAAAAAATATTCTCCACCAGGAAAAGCTTAAAAAATCAGAAATGTTCAAATAATGCACCAAATAAAACCCAAGTATTTTTCAGTTTTATGTAGGCCTAATCTCCTTTTATACAGACAGATCACATCTATGTAGTACCAAAATACAAAACACCCAGTGCTGTCATCTTTTGACAAGCACCTTTTAAAAAGCAGCCCGAGAAGCACTAGGGCTTGTAATTAAAACCAAGCATCCTTCTGTTAAAACATGTGATAACCACAGTTCTTACAGATTGCTTTGAAAGTACTCCTGGCAATCTATGAGTGTCAGGCTGATGATACTCTATTAAGCAACTCTGGAATTGTCAGCAGCAGTGACAGACCTCTTCCCTCAATCTACAAGCTTTCTTTTAGCTGAAACTACAAAACATGCAAGCATAGATGCAGAGAAGAAACAGGATTCAAGGAGGGTCCTGGCCTTTTAACACTGGCCAGATCAGTGTGCATGCTCTAATTAGCAAGATGCAGGTTGACTGATCATGAAGTCAACAGAAACCTCCCCAGCTGGATATGGTTCATCTTAAGTATTTGGGCATATATTCTGTGAAAATGGTGGACATGATCACACTTTTGGGCTTTGCTGGCTTGAGGGCTGGTGTTTGTTCTGTTTTGACATCTCTTGAAATTTTGGTGAGACACACAAAATGCATTTTCCTGACAGCTATAGCACAGCAGCAAAGCTTGCAGCTATTTCAGGCACCTAAGTGTGACTAGCTATAGGATTATAATAAATCTAGTCATACAAGGTCTAAACAGACAAAGTATTTTTAAAAATGCACAAGGCCCAAGGGACACTGGTGTGTATTTTGTTGGGATGCAGGGAAGCTGGAGGACACCTTGGGACTGAAACTGAGAGGTGAAATTTTTCTAGGTAAGGGAAGACAAGGCATCATCCTTTATCAAGGATGGTTGCTTAGACTAGCCAACAAAACAGGTACAAAGCCATCAAACAAAACTATTGGCCTCCACCAAGCAGAAATTACAAATTTGAATCTTGGAAAGTGTCTCTCTTCAGAGCAGATAAAGACTGAGAGAAACTAAAAAGTATTCGTTCTAAGCAGAAGCAATTTCAGACTTCTTAATGTTGCCGAATACTGCTCAGCTGATCCAGAAGCAACCTAGCAAAGCTTTTTTTAGATGATGCTTGTGGTGCAAATTATGTAAAAAGTGGGTGATGAAGAAAAGCTGATCTGCATTTCAACTTAAAAGTACTTCTGCACTCAGAACCTAAGCTGTTCCCAAGCCTTTTGTACATTAACACACAATGCAGAAGACAGTGTCCCAAAATGTTGTTTTGGGAGCACCTACCAAATCAGAATTACAATCCCCATCTAGAAGAAAAGCAAATAGGGATCAAAAATCATCTGTTCAACTTCCCAAAATGCAAACATTTTCCTACTGTGTATGACAATTCAGACTATGCTCCCATTTCTTTCTGATACTCAGTTTGTAATGCAATGTGTAATTCTATCAAATTTTCAACTCTGTCCTTCTGAAAACACCTCCAATTCAGTTTTTCTGGATAAAAAGCTTAAATTACTAGTCAAAATTACCTTTAAAGTATTTGATTTTCTTATTCTTCCATGGCTTATATTTCTAGAATCATGTACTATAGAGAAAAAAAATTATATTGAGGCGGCATTCACATTCTAAACGAGAAGTGCCTATTTTAGTCCTGCTTTTTAAAACCATATTAGAATACTCCCAGGGAAATCTCACCAATATGTGTTTTACAACACTGCCTTCTAGAGAGAGAATCTTGCTCCTATTTTCTGTAAATCACTATTTTGGTGAGTTCTATTTGCTGAATGCACCATTCAGCAAATGCTGGGATGCCAGCCACTGATACATCTGCCTTCTATTTTAAGTATAACCTCAGGGAGAGGTCCAAGACCAAATCTGCCAACTGTCCAAATTGTTTACCCTCAGGAATTCATTCAGAGCTGTGTTTAGAATAAGCCATACAGCACCTCTGGGTGAAAACCTCAAATATATTCAAGCTCTCCAGAGTACTCATGGCAGGGTGTATGTGTCTACCTGTGGTGTGTATGCCCCAAGGTATCTGATCTGTTCCTGCAGTGATTTTGTCTGGATGAGAGACAGTTTACAAAATGGACTTTATAGTAGATTCCAGCATACAAGAATGTGTCCCCCTTGAAATAAGAGACTTGTAGACAAGCCCCAAGACAACGAAGATTTGAAAAGCTGCAGCAGAGCACACCTCATGTTTCAGGGTCTTCCCAAGGCTCACCTTACAAGCTTAATTCTCTGAGATGTATCCTATTTTAATTTAATTCCATATTCTGTTAGTTTCTGATGTTGTGGAAAAGAAAGATCAAGGAATGTATAGGAGCAAGGGGACCACAAACAGAAGGATACATTACTTAATGTGGGACAAATACCATTCAAAACCACAAAAAGAAACAGAATCTTTTAGCTTAATAAAAATTATTAAATGCCACGATAGAAAGAACAGTGACATTTAAGTCAAAGCAAGAATTTACTTATGATACGTTTCCTTCTAGACTTTCAAAGGTGAACTAATAGTTGCGATAATGAGCCTTGAAAAAAAGTTGTATTCATAGTCTGGCAGTCTCTCAATGATTCTGCCAACCAGTAAGTACCTAGAGACAGCTATCACTGTCCAGTGATGCCTTATTGAGCATTAACCTGAGTGTCAAAAACGTTTTAAGGAGAAGATAAAGACTTTCCTTTACTGTCAACTTATTATAGTAAAATACTGATTTTTTTTTCTTATGTGCCTATAAATTAAAGAAGAGAAAGACGTGGCAGCAAAGCTGTAATGACTACGTTCTAACACTGAAATTAGTAAACCTTAATTTCCAATGAATTGTCACTGTGCTATTTGCCTTTTTTTAAGAAGACATCATATTTTTGCCCAAATCTTGCTTTAAATATTTTCTTTACTTTCCTGATTGCTTTTAGCATTTTTAAATGCTTATTTTGATGAACAGGAAAACCTGGCTACCAAGAAAAAGAAGTCTGAGGTCTGTTCTGGTACTTCCTTCTCTTGTTTTCCATTCACACATGACAAAGTATTAGATTTAAAATACCACGCAACATGAACATTGCACAGTGAGATACGTTGTGCAATGTACATATATTATCAATCACATTATGATAAAGCTTGTATTTTGGAACACTGACTGTTGTGTACAGCCAAGAAGAACAGTGCTCGTTAAAAAATCAAAATTAATTTTCCACTAGAACAAGAATATTGAATAAACTTTTTTAAACAGGAAAAGAATCAAGGTGACTACTTACATTCTTTCCCTTCAAAGTTTGTCAAGGAAGTCAGTGAAATGCACTGACAATGTACCACAGTTTTGTGTGTCAGATCTGATAATGCTGTCAACTTCAGTCAGTATTTTGTTACTGATGTACTGCCCTTCATTATCATTCTACACTAAAATTCTTCTCAGAGTTGGGAGGCGGTATTTAAATAGGCTCATTGAACATACCCAAAATTTAAGGCATAAGGCTGCATGGGGAGGCCCTGGTTACAGCCCCCTTTCCATCCCTCTTGCAACACTCAGTATTGCAACTTTTCCCTAATCTCCTACATTTGAAGCTCCAGAGCCCAGATTTGTTAACTTTCTGAGAATATTACAAAGCTCCTCTTCTTCTGCTTGTTAAAGCTGCTGGTAGGAATGTAAGTCAGGACAGAGATGAGATTTAAGGTACTTGACAATACAACAGCGGAAGATTCCTTAAATATGTATTTTTACAATCTGAAGAAAAAGTAAATGTTGAATAGACTGATGCCCTACACTCTTTGAAATTCTTGAAATAAATAATATTAGGTAATTTTTGCTGACTTTCTAGTGAGAACACCACCGCAGTATTTTGGGTGATTTTTTCATCTTTTGCCATATTACTCATGAAAATGTGATATTTGGTGCTCTGCAAATAAATACTTGGCATTAAAGAACAGAAGTGAAGGGGACATGGCAAGTTTCTGTGATACAGCTATATTTTGAGATTGTATCAAAGGCTTTTCATGATTCCTGTGAGGAAAATAGGAAAGTAGCATAAAGTCAACAAAGGAATATATATAGAACCAGTATTTTTTAAAAATGTAATTAGTAAGGTTTTGATGTTGTCAGCTGATAGTATGTGCTAGATTGCTACACCTTAATATGGTTCACTGAAATCTGCCCGTGCTTTGTCATCTGCTTTAGTAAACTGTATTAGTTAGCTAAGCTAACCAAGTTGTTAAACAAGGAACCAATCTGTTTGTTCAGCTTATAAAGAAAAAACATTCTGAAAGAAAAGGATTAACCCTCAACTCCTTTTCCTTTGAAATAACACATTTCACCTCAAAGCTTTCAGAAAAGGAACCTCTAGATTTTAATATATCCTTAAATACGTCCTTGTCTTTCACACCCAACAGCCCTACAAAAAGATCAGCCCCAGAGGGAAGAAGGGAAGAATGGCACAGAAGAGATGAGGCTGCTGGGACCAGTGACCAGGTCCAATATCCAGAATCCTCAATGATAAGTGCTCAGCTGGTGAGCACAGATGGAAGGTGCAGGAAGCCAGACCAGTGATGACGAGAGGAATTCTCTCTTCCTTCACACCAGTGAGGTGAGAAAACAGCTTAAGTCTTCCAAGCAGTTAATTCTCCACCACTGCCAGGGCTGTGACTGCTGGCAGCAGGCAACATGTCCATGTTCCATGTTAGCAACACGCACCTCTGAGATCTCACAGGGACGTCACCTTTTCAGCCTACCTAAACCTGCTCAGCTCAGTGAAGGGCCAGCTGGGCTGACAGCCTGTGCTATAGCAGAGATCAGGCTGGCCTACAGAACCTTCTCTGGCTTTATACTTCATGGAGCTTCAACAGCTATTTTCAGAAATTCAGCAGACTCCACCTTGAGTTTCATTGTTTTACCTGATTTTTGTCCAGCACCGTGGGTTTCATCTGAGCTGTAATGTAATTTAAAGCAGTAGCTCCAAGGTTAAGACTGTATCTATACCAGTTAAAACTGATACACAATCTTTTGCAGACAGCAAACGTGCTGAACTGCTAAACTCTACCCTCAGCATACCAGTCAAAAAAAACTTAAATCAGGAACAACTTTGCTCTCAGTCCTTCCTAAAAGGACAGGAATTGGGACAATGGTAGGATCTAGCCCGCATATACCACATTACTGTGAACATTTAGTCTACCAATCACTTACTGAGTGTAATTTTAAAAAGCTATTTCCTTCCTTTTACAAGCTTTTTGTTGCTGTTTTAATTTAAACCATGAAAAGGAAGGAGCAATAGAATATGAAATTCACAAACAGCTACAAAAAAGCATTAATTATTAATATATCTTTGCAGCAAATGTATCGAATAATCAGGATTTATCACTCACAGGTGAAACCTTAGCATATGGGCTACCAACAAAGCACAACTGCATTCAATGCCAATGGATTTAAAGTTGGATAACTGTTGGTTTAATTTTAACTAATAGGTTATTACTATGTAAATCTGCCAGATTCATCATCATGAAGAGAAACACCAGATAGCCTCTACTAAAAGATGTGCGCATGCAGTACCACTGACTCATTTCTTATGGTATTCTGCTCCAAGTTTTTCAAGAGATAAAAGCAGAAAACTCATTCTAAATACAAAGGAAAGGAGAACTGGGAATGCCAGCCAGCTTTTGCTTTCTCAGATGACTGTGAACTAAACTACTTTTAGTTAGTTAGTCATATACAGATTCTTGTTATTGCCTTCATACACTCTTATCAGAAAAACCAAAATAACACTAAAATTATTCCAGTTACCACAGAGTTTGCTGGAATCCAGCCATTCCTTTGCTACAGATAAGACACTGATTCAAACAAATGGTTGTCCCAGTTTTCCACTGGTGTCCAACTACAGGTGAGACAAAATTAAGAGTTCATTAAAATAATGTAAGCCTAATTATACTGCTTAAGGCTTAAGCATTAACAGAATATACTCACAGATTTAAAATCAAAATACATGCATTTTCAAATCAACACAAATCAGTAAGTTATTTTGTTAGTCATTATGCATAAGAGTATTGACAACACTTAATCTGAATGTTATATATACCTAGAAGTAAAAGGTAAAGTGAGAACAAGTGAGATATAGCTTTCACATTAGGATTTTCTATAACATTTCTATAAATAAAAATGTAGAAGGAGTATCTACTTAATAGAAAGTTGGTAACACTAAAAGTATATAATTTAAAAGTTCTACTAGAAATCTGTGGAGTCAAAAGTGAGCTAACAGCTATGAGTAATTTACTAGAAGGTTCTCAAATGCCAGCTAGCTCTACACCTTGATGACTTGCTTGTATCATCACCTAGAAACACGCTCGTGGTCTTTCAATCTCAGTTTTTAAGATCTGTAACTATGAGGGAAGTGTGCTCTGGGATTTTAGTTTCCCATATGAACAGTTATTCTATTTCTACAAAGATCGTTTCATTTTGAGAAAAGTACTTCCAGTCTCAGAAAGAAATTCAAGAATTGGGAGCTTTTACTGAGATGCTGGGTGCAACTTAAATAACTGAGAGGGAATTCCAATATATTTCTTTACTCCAGGGACACAGTGATATTTATAAAGGGGGGAATGTGATTCAGTATTTGCTGTCAGAATGAGAAGCAGATAAATCATAGAGTAAGTCAAATAGCAAATGCTTTCTCCCTTCCATAGTGTATTGAAAAGTATTTCTTTACAAAATGTATTCATGTATAAATGGGTTTTAAAAGAAGTTAAATAGTTTTTTTCTTTGCTATGGATTCTATTTATTTTCATAAAATTTCTGCACAAACTGCAACTATGTTTCCCTCCTAGATAAATGAAAGACATATTTTCATCCTCAAGAATGATAAACAGGGTTTGGATGTTCAGTATCTGCTCTGATTTTGAAATTGTTTTTTAATGTTAGCTGATAAAATAGGCTTTACCTTTTCATTTTAATTACAGTGTTAAACATAAACATTTTATTTAGATGCTAATGAAGCTTTTATGTAAGAATGCAAACAACAGCATAGCTTGAAAAATAAGCATATATACAAAAGATAGTAACAACATGCAACAACCAAAGAAGATGCTCCCTTAAATGGATATTCACAAACATGTCATTGTATGACACTCTCCAAATTCTCTCCAAAGAAAAGGAACATTTCAATGAATCATGTCCTAACAATACAGAAGAAAAGGAACATCTGGGCTGTGCTCTTTCCAAAGCCTGTCATGGGGAATCTACTGTGCTACTGTTAGAAAGTAGGGTTTATACGTGTCCTATAGTCAAGGCTGTCCAAAATGGCATTTATTCAATGCTTTTCCAGTGTACTTTTTCTCAATCTCCTCCATGGGAACACCACCCACTTCTGTGGTTAAATTGATTATAAGGTCTCCACCAAGAAGAGAGCTGCTTAAAAGGAACATTCAGCATTACCTCACAGTAAGGTAAATACCAGGAGTTACACTATGTAGACATGGATGCTGTCCCACAGTAGAAGTACCCATGTTCAGAACTGCCTCAGTTTGAAGAGCCTGGGCTCTCTCTGTTCAGAACCAGAAACTGGACACACCCTTTCCTAAGTGAGCACATGGTTACATGCCAGTGGGCATTTTAACATTGTGACCTCCTAAGATTAGACATTCCCAAGAAATAATCACAGGATTATAGTGTCTGACTTGGGGCAAGAGGGAGGGCTCATTCTTTGGCTCTGTGAGATTTGCATTCTTTGCTACCATCCTTTTGCTTCCATGCTTAGCTGCTGGGTTTGTCTTTTCCAGTCTTTGGGTGCTTGAATTAACCCAAGCTGGGGGAAGAAATCAGCCCAGCTATCCAATTTGAGTGAGAATTGTATGTGTAAAAACTATTTCCTCTTTAAAATAAAAAAGTTAAATCTGATTATGTAAGCTTCAACACCAATGGAATTGTACCAGTGAAGTTCCACACTGAGAAAGATGTGAAGAAAAATGACTGAAAGGTATTAGAGGGCTTAAAATTGAAAAGAGAGATACACAACCAGAAAGAAAACAGTTTTTAAAACCTCTTTAAAACCTAGTTTCACATAAGCAAGCTGGTGAAAATTGGTAATATAAGCCAAAAAGGTCAAATCACAAGACCTATGAGGAGAGGCTGAGGGAGCTGGGGGTGTTCCGCCTGGAGAAGAGGAGGCTCAGGGGAGACCTCATCGCTCTCTACAACTCCCTGAAAGGAGGCTGGAGCCAGGGGGGGTTGGGCTCTTCTCCCAGGCAACTATCAGCAAGACAAGAGGACATGGTCTCAAGTTGTGCCAGGGGAGGTTTAGGTTAGATATTAGAAAGAATTTCTTTATGGAGAGGGTGATCAGACATTGGAATGGGCTGCCCAGGGAAGTAGTGGATTCTCCATCCCTGGAGATATTTAAAAAGGGACTGGATGTGGCACTCAGTGCCATGGTCTGGTAACCGCAGCGGTAGTGGATCAAGGGTTGGACTTGATGATCTCTGAGGTCCCTTCCAACCCAGCCAATTCCATGATTCTATGATTCTATGAAATGATACAGAAAAGCAGTAGAAATTCTACATGATATGTATCCTGGTCTGCATCAAGAGAAGCGTGGCCTGCAGGTCCAGGGAAGTGATTCGCCCTCTGTACTCTGCTCTGGTGAGACCCCACCTGGAGTTCTGTGTCCAGTTCTGGAGCCCCTATTACAAGAAAGACATGGACGTGCTGGAGTGTGTCCAGAGAAGGGCTGAGAGGATGATCAGAGGGCTGGAGAACCTCCCCTGTGAAGACAGACTGAGAGAGTTGGGGTTGTTCAGTCTGGAGAGGAGAAGGCTCCAAGGAGACCTTATTGTAGCCTTCCAGTATCTGAAGAGGCTACATGAAAGCTGCTGAGGGACTTTTTAGGATGTTGGGTAGTGATAAGACCGGGGGAATGGATTCAAACTAGGGGAGGGTAGGTTTAGATTAGATGTTAGGAAGAAGTTCTTCACCATGAGGGTGGTGAGACACTGGACATTACTGAAGCCTTTCAGTACCTGAAGGGGCCCGCAGGAAAGCTGAGGAGGGACTTTTCACAAGGTCAGGTAGTGAGAGAACATGGGGGGACAGTTTCAAACTGAAAGAGGGCAGATTTAGGACAGAAATTAGGAAGAAAGTCTTTAGTGGGAGAGTGGTGAGATACTGAAAGAATTTGCCCAGGGAAGTGTGGATGCCTCCTCCCTGGAAGTGTTCAAGGCCAGGATGGGTGGGGCTTGTGGCAACCCAGTCCAATGGAAGGTGGCCCTACCCATGGCAGGGAGAGGTAGAACTAGGTGATATTTAAGGTCCCTTCCCACCCAAGCCATTCTATGATTAAATCATAGATTTAATCTGATTTTTTAATTCAGATTTTATCTGGTGATACACCAGATGTTATTTGTATTTATGAAAAAAAAAAATATGAGAAGCTCTGATTAGATAACTAGTTAACTAGATGACTGTAAAACAACTGTAAGCTGTAAATGTCTGAAATAACAGCTAATCCATATTATGGACAATAATTGAGAAATCTGTAGATCTACATCCCTACATCATGGGTAATGTCAGGAAAGCAAATTACAATATATAGAAAAAGAAATTTACCGCTAATAAAGATCACAAAGAATTTAATATATGCTTTAAAAGGGCACATCCCTCACATATTTGCTGCTAAATAATTATTGCTTTAACTTGCTTTCCTGTGTTTATATGGTCATATCCTGACAATAATGTAATTTTATTTTGCCCTATAATTTTATATTAACTCTCCCTAGTACAGTTTTTCACCAAATAATGGCTATATATGTCCAGACAAAAAAAAATCTATTAAAAAACAAATGTTTCATCCTAAAAACTGTATTTTCACATCAATCCAATGCAACTGTAGTACAGTATTAAAAATAACATTTCTAATATTAAAGATCCAGGAACAAGTCTTCTCTTCTGCCAAAGGCTGTATAACATCCTAATCAAGTGATGTAAATATTTAACATGGAATATGCTTGTGTTTGCAATGCAACAGACAGGACTGGGGAAGCAATACTACAGGGCTTGCCTGTGTTTGAAAGATAAGACAGATTAACACTTGTTGGGAATTTTTAAAGTACTAAAAGCTGTTTCTGAATAATTCCATATGTGAACACTCTTCTTTTGGAATAAAAGTGCTTTGTTCCTGTTCAGCTTGACCCACTTTCCAAGTGCATTTCGTTAGGAAGAGTTTTATGTGTAAGAAAACCTTTTGTTTGTTCTTTTGATTACAGCAATTAAGTTCAGTGTCTACAGTTTCTGATTCAAAACAACTTAAACATTTTTAAAAATGAGCAAGCTATGGGAAAGTGCCTAGGTATTAAAATAAAATTGTGGTATTTTCACTGTTTACCTAAGTAAGTTATTTCAAAGAGAAATTTTGTAAATTGTCTGCAGTCAGGCTGTGGATGGTCACTCAGAATTCTTTAAGGCAAACCTGCTCTTTGCAAAATATGAAGTTACAGCAGAGGGTTTTAAAGGTATATGCCAAAGGGTCAATGGTAGTGTATCAGCACTTCAGATACCAAGCTATTTAACTGAAGCACCATGATGTGCAGTCTAGGGAGCACATGAGGGATTCACTCTTCCTGTACTTACAGCTGCGTCAAATCCAGATGAACAAAATCCATGGTACCAAATCAAGCTGTCTAGCTCAGCAGTGTCAACCACATTCACCCAGATTATCTGCTCAGAATGCAAGCAGTGTGAACCCACATTGACCCAGAATATTCAGTGTAGGCAGGTTTAGAAACTTAAAAAATTGGAAGCCTCATTTCAGGTGTCTGTAGGTATGTCTAATAAGTATGTATGCATGTTTCACCTAGACCTGGTACCACAGCTTTGGCCACTTAAGCCTCCTCACCTACTGATGGTTGTGTAGAAATTAGTACACTGTTAAATACTACATCATCAGCCTAGAGATGCCAGCTAACACCTGCAAAGGAGGAAGAACTGTTTCTGTTGCTGAGTACTGTTCTGAAAGAGAAAGTAAACTGAGGTATTTAGCAAAACAAGTTCTTTTCCTCAACAACCCCATCTTTCTGTCAGTGTTTGCATTATCCCTGAGGCACTGATCTCTGATGATCTGCAACTATATGTTATTTTTGAACACTTCACAGGGATTAGGTAGGAAGCATAGTAGACTCTCTCTGTGTAACCACGCAGCACACTGGGTAAGCTCTTCAGTTCTCCACTAACCATCAAACCTTTCACTCCATGTCCTTCGAATTACTGTAATACACTCCTCAAAGGAACTTCAGAAGAGCTTAATTCACCTATGGTAAATCAAGTATACTCTCAGTTTGATGTCAAGACTAAATACATACAAATAATATGTACCAATGAAAGCAACAGTCCAGCTAGGAAAATTTTAATAAAAATTTTCTTTTACCAATCTAGTAATTGAAAGAATATTACATATTTAATTTAATCCTCACCTCCTAGGTGCTCTGTTTACTTTTTGCAGTTATCGTATCTTGAAACTTATGTTTTACATAATTTCAAGGTATTTCTGGTAGATGAGATTTAGGCATAATTTAGATGTTTTGACACCAAAATCCGCTTGAGGAAAAATGTATTTAAAGCACACAAAGGACACAAAAAAGCTGATGCATGTTATTGAATTGTATTTTACAGCATACTACGTTATGTTGTGAAAAATCAATTCTGTCTTTTTTATATACTCAATTAATTTTTCTTACCAATGTCAAATATGCTTTTGTGCTTTCCTTTCAAATTGCTTCATCAGTTTTGGACCAGTGTCTGCATGTATTTTTGGAAGTCATCTGTGGAAAATCTTATTTTCACTGATTTTTAACTACTGATAAAAGTTCTGTAACAAAAACACATCACTACTTCAAACACCTTTTAAAAAAAAAAGTAATAGGACAATATTCCTCTGAGTAGCATAACACTATGATGTTTTATAAAGAAAATTGCATAAATTACCATGTCCAGTGAAACAAATACTACACACCTCATAATCACAGAAATATGAATCACTTCATCAGGTGATGAGGTTTTATAAATTTTCAGTATTAGGAGATGCATGATTTAATTATACACATCATGTTCCTGTCTTTAAAACTCCCTGCCACTTTCTAATGAAAAGTTTGTTACATATTTGATAACATTAAAGTCCAAACTTTGGGACATTTGAATTTGCCCTCATAGCAATGAAAAATTGTTCTAAAATGGAAATTTCCCCTTTCAAACCAGATTTACATTGATTATTTGCCTCCCAGTCAGCTTGTTCTCCTTATCCATATACAGAAGCTATCAATGTAGATTTTAAGTTGTAACTACTACTACAAAATAGAATTAAAATTCTATTTCATTATGAAAAATGCTATACTTATGGTCAGTGTTTCAACAGAAGAAAATAATCAAGTACAGAAGAAATTGCTTGATGTAGTGATACCTAATGAGATAGGTCACTAGGGCTAAAGAGAAAATCCATCAAGTTTTAATGTAAGGCTAGTGAAAAGGAATCAATAGGGGACAACCACTCTGGTCTCAGCTGTGAATGGAAAATACTTGATGTGTCTAAGAAAACACGGAATAGCCACTGTCCATAAAGAGCCTGGTTATTAACTAAATTGTGAGTGGTTTTCTTCCATGTTTAAAAGAATTATTTTTAGAAGTAAATTTTCACATGACTGTGCTGAGAAATAGTGCTTTAGAGAAAGCCTTTACTGATTTGCATCCAATACCTGTTGCTTTTTATCTAGGCAAAGCATACTGTGTGCACAAAATTGCAGCAGCTGTGGATAAACCCAACACAAACAGTGAATTAATTACTAATTTCAGATATTAAGAAATAACCTTTGGGAACGTGCCCAAGACATTTCTGTCCAAAAGCAGTTTGACTGCCATACTTTAATTAAAATTTAGGAAGTGTGTCATAGATACACAAGAAACTCAACAGTGGTTACAGCCTAATAGAGTGGAGAAAGTAGAAGCTAGACTACAAATAGACTACCGAGGAAAGAAAAACTAAGGAGTGAAAGAAACAGATCTAGGGACATCCTTAAATTACAGAGAAAGATGAAAGGATAGGTAACAGATAAAATGAAAACATAATCCATTAATTTACAAGTGATTCACTGATCAAACCATCTGTAGACACAGAAGCAGCAGTTATCTAAAGAAGACAAGTGCCAGCCTTGCCCTTCATTTAACACAGTGTCACTTTAAACAGATTTCAGACAAACCGGGCAAACTTCATATTGCAGACTGCATTAATGGTGAAGGTGAAATATTACTGTACTTCTGCTGTCACTGTGAGTGCATTTTTAAAAAAGCAAGCCAAGGAATGTTGACAAACTATCCAACAATCAATTAGTTTCCAATTCTTCTAATTTCAGTCTTCTATTTCTTCTCAGTTTTATTATGAGTTCATAAAGTGGCATTATCACGTCTATTTTCTGTCTCACATAACAATGACTCCTTTCCTCTGTTCTCTCTTCTGATTCTTTCTTAATGTCACATCACTGAAGAACATCCATTCAACTACTATGGTTAAAGAGAACCATCTCTCATGTAAAAATAATTCAGAGAATTCTGTTCGGACTGTGACAACCATACTTCCTTAAATTCTTTAAACATTGTCACACCAGGACTGAGCTAAAGCCAAACAAGCATCTAATTCTTTCTTTGAATACCAGTTGATTGACTGCCATTATAAACCATTTAATGGGACGCAGATTCAAAAGACAGCTGAATGACTGACTGTCTCATTTTAGCATTTTGAGATGTCAGTAACAAGAGAAGCTCAAAAAGAGAGATTTAAACAAATGTTTTGAAAAAATATTGTCAAGATCTACCAAATATAAACTGAACAGCCTTTATTCATAATGAATTATTTACCAAATTCCTCAATCAGATGAACAGTGAAAAACATTCAGAAGTGTATTTGTGAATAGTAAAGCCTTGATTTTACCTAAAGGAAAAATTTTATACCATGTTAAATAATCTTCTCGTTTCTCTTCCTCTAAGCATTTGGATGCACATGAATATTTGTATACATACAGAAGACATTAGATATAGTTATATACACAGATATGTCTATGAGACATATATCTCTGTACTGCTTTTGATTAGTTTTGCAACAGTCTACCTAGGTTAAATGAAATTGGCCCTGGGTGCAAACAAAAATACTAAGAGCAATTAGCATTTGCAAAGTACCTGACTTGTTTAAAGTATTCTATAACTATTTAGTCAGCAGTCCTCAAAACACTCCTCAAGACTACTGAGCACTTCCACCAGCAGTAAGTTCCACTTCCACCCGTGCTGCAGCACTGAGGAACACTTAGCCACAAGACTGAAACCAAGTTGTCACCAAAATCCTACAGAGTTCTGAAACCAGCACTAACTTTTGAAGATGATATTTAGCTAAAGCTACTCCAAAACCCAGGAATTTAGTAGTACTAACTGTTCATGAACATCCTTTGTCTCCAATGGAGGGTTAGTTTTATATCAATACAAATTAAACAATCCACATGTTGAAAAACAGCAGATGAGGTACCAGGCATGACCACATATAACCTGTCCCCCTCTGCTCTGCACTGGTGAGGCCACATCTGGAATATTGTGTCCAGTTCTGGGCCCCCCAGTTCCAGAAGGACCGGGAACTGCTTGAGAGAGTCCAGCACAGAGTGACCAAGATGAATAAGGGATGATTTCCTTTATGAGGAAAGGCTGAGGGAGCTGGGTCTCTTCGGCTTGGAGGAGAATGAGGAGTGACCTCATCAGTGTTTATAAATATGTAAAGGGAGAGTGCCAGGAGGATGGAGTCAAGCTTTCCTCAGGGGTGACCAACACTAGGACAAGGGGCAATGGTTATAAACTGGAGCATAGGCTGTTCTGCATAAACAATAGGAAGAATTTTTTCACTGTGAGGGTGACAGAGCACTGTAAGAGGCTGCCCAGGAAGGGTGTGGAGCCTCCTTCTCTGGAGACATTCAAAGCCCACCTGGATGTGTTCCTGTGTGACCTGCTGTAGGTGACCCTGCTCTGGCAGGAGGGGTTGGACTCAATGATCTTTTGAGGTCCCTTCCAAGCCCTCACTTCCTGTGATTCTATGATTAACCAGGCATAGTCTTGCTGATGAGAAAAAACCAGCATATACTTAGAAAATATGAGTATTCTATGCAGAAATGCATATTCGCATGCATTTCTGTCAATTATAAGCCTTTGAAATTTGGATCTTTCTATCAAAATAATCTCAACTAGAAGAAATGCCTCGATCAGAAGTTTTTCTTCTATTTAATGCTCACCATCCCTTTAATGATTTTGCAGAATTTGGGGATGAACACAGTAGCTTCATAAAATCTTCATCTTTTAGTAACTTCTTAGTCCTTAACCATGCATCTTCGTAGCAAGAAGTTTTCATCCTTTCAAAAATTTTTAGTCCTTGTGGATGTATCTTCATAACAAATTGAAATCTTCATTTTTTTTCAGTTTCTTTATTGCTTAAGGATGAAGACAGGTCTTTCCTCTAGAACTGGCCACATGAGAAAAGATTCCAATGAACATTTTTCTATTCAGCTAGTTGGGATGGTAGCAGTCTTGCAAGACTTCCCTGATGTTGCTTTTTATTTTTTTTTCTTTCTCAGCGTCTGATCATTCCTTGGTCATTTATATTTTCATTACTAAGGCTAGAATGCTTTGGAGAGGAAAATGTTAAATCCACTAAATAATTTGCTTGTTGGGATGATTTCTAGTTAACTTTTTATTTTTTCTAATATTGCTGCCTATTACAAAAAATCTGGAAAATGTTGCAAGGTATAAATTAACAAATTTATCTTAGTATGTAAGTATGTATTTTATTATTGAGGATCCTTGTAAAAGATATTTTTATATTTCTTTCCTATTTTTAGAGGATCCATACAAGACCAGATGTTCTCTTTCCGTGAAGAGGGTCAAAGTTAGGACTGCTTTATTAAGTTTTATTAAGATTGTCCATATTCTTGTTGAGATGGAGTTATTGCTCATTGACAAAATGCCAAATAGAGTTTTGCTGTTTGCAAAGAAAAATAGAAAGTTAAGGCTTCACATGAACCTTTAGCATGAAACTCAGAATTCTTTGCCTTCCAACACCACCACATACAACCTTTGACATGACTGCAGGAAAAAAAATCCCCAAAAATGTAAAAACAAGCAGTACAAAGTATATAAACAGAGCTCTAAAGTCTACAACCTGTTCCCTGCTATGAATTTGCCCTTTGAGATTCATGTCTAGCATGACTATATGTAAAGAATCAGCCTCATTAGCAAATGTAGGAAAAGAAATGAATATAGAAAAACTTGTGCTGTATTGCTACTTGACCATCGTTCTGTGTCATCTGATTTCTTGAAGATCAGCAGGTGCAGGACTGGTACTGTTAAAGAGATTCCCAACACATCATGTAATGTATTAGTAGATTTAGAGGTGATTACATTTAAGAAAAAAATCCTCCATATTCTCCAGTTATTCCACTTAGAGTGGTTTAAATGATGTTCTTAACATGATAATAGCAGTCCCAAGATGCACAATCAGCTTCTGGGAACTAATCAGCACAGAGAGGTTTATTGTACAAGCCATGACTCTACTCATTCAGTCAGCAGACCTTTCATGTGTACCACCTGAAGTTATCCATAACTTGTGGCAGAACTGAAAAGACAAGCCTAGACTATAAATCACAGGGATGGAAAGCTTCTGTTCAGACAAAGCAGAAGGACACAACTGTAATTTCTAGCATTGCAATGATTTAGGCAAGGTGTCTGTATGATATTTTGAGTCTACTACTGAAACTTATCTCTGCATATTTGTCCAAGTAAGGTCACATCTCTGCCAAACCAGAGACATTTCATTGAGCTGTAATCATCTGTAATTACCACCTCTAATCTAACTTAGTCACACAGGCTGTCTTTGCAGTCAACAGAGGTGAATAGCTCTGGAGAGTGATACATTGCACTCACCTTTAACACTCAGTTTAGGATGAGAAATGGAATTGGATTCTGGAGATGAAGAGTTGAACATAAACTTTAGTTTATGCAAGAAGCATTACACAGTGTTATTCCTGGAGAGCCAGGATGGAAGGGCAGACTTGTCTCAGACTCCACGGATATTATTACAAGAATCACCTAATGTGCACTCCAGAAGAAAATTGCTTTTCATGTAACTTACAGACAAAATTGCTGCAAAAGGAAATTGAAGATGTACTTACCAACAACAATAGAGGACTCACAGTAGTAATAACCATTCGGTTGCTTTTTTTTCAACATGGAGCAAAGATCTAGGCGGTGCAAGATTTCATCTCCGAAATAATGACTTTTAAAATCTTCATACAGACTCGAGTCAATTTTTTTCACCTTTAAATGGCAACATAAAATTCAATGAGGTATTCTGCTAGAAGACTGAATTTTAATATTAAATTCCTATAGTTTTCATTTTAATCAAGAGGTATGGTTTGAATGGAAAGCTACTTCAAGATGCAAAAAGAACACTGAATAATACACCAAAGTTTTTGTTTTAATTAAGCACAGTCTGCTGCAAAAGTTAAACAAGGAAATATAAGTGTTATTACACCTCCTTTCTACCCATCCCTCTTCAGTCCTGTAGGAAACAAATCAATATACACAATGCTACAACTTTAGCTTCCAATGGTTGGCAACAGTCTTCATGAAACATTTAGCTGGAAATCATTCTTGCTTTCATTGCTGTGCATGCTACTATAAGGAAGTACCTCAGATCTTCATCAAGGGCAATTTTCTGGGTCTTTAAAATGACCAAACATGAACATGTGGTTTCATTTAACTAATATTAGACTTTTTACCTCAATAAATCTAAAGCCCTCTATGTTCTGATAGGCTGTTTTCAGAAAATCTTATTCCAGTAGTTATGAGCTTGGGGCTCCACATTCCTTTGTAGTTTCAAGAAAAATAGATGATCTCTGCAGAAAGTCAGTATTTCTCCCTCAATCTACCTCAGAATAACTCTGTTTGCATTTTAAATTTTTTTACTCTGTGCTAAGGGATGCTAGGAGTGACTGCTGCCTCCAGCAGCTCCAGCACAGGGCTCCCTGCTGTACCCAGGGTCTCTGATGCGTGTACCTACTGCTTTCACATCCCAGAGAGACACACACATGCTTAGAGGAAATGGGAATGGCCGCAGACAAGGTGCTACCTTCAACAGCACACACATACATGACTCACATGAGACACAAGCCTGGATAGTCCCCAGTAGACACAAAGTCCTCAGCGCAGGTGCGCACAGGACTCTCTCCAGGGTCACAAGCACACGCACATCCGTGCATCCCCCAAGCACTCTCATGGCCTCTCTGACCATCTGGCACCTCTGCCCAGACCCCAGGCCTCCTTATCCAGCCCACGTGTCCCCAGTTGCTGGCTTGAGGTTAGGCAGTGAACACCTGCACCTCACACACACAGTTTGGGGAAGTTACAGATATTTACACCCAGCAGCCAGGACCCAGCACACCAGCTTGGTCAGACAAGCATGTCCACCAGACTCATTGTACATGAGAGCAGCCCTTTTAACACCCCATTCCGTCCACTCCTTCTTTGTTCATCCTATTACCCTGCACAGCCCCCATCTGTTTATACAGTCCCCACCAACCCCCTCATACCCCTGTACATAAAGTACAGGTTTGCTTGAAATTCCCTGACAGCCCATCAATTTGTTTTACCAATGAAGTTTGTCTCTTGGTTATGTCTGTTGAGTTTGATGGGTTTGTGTCTCTATATTTTGTTTATAGCTCTCCCCTTTCCCTTGCCATCTCATTTGACAAAGTTCTCAACCAGACAATCCTACTGACATAAAACATCCCCAAACTGTATGTGTCCTATTCAATCTGTGTGGCTGACCAGCTTTGTCTCTTGCTGCTGCCTCTCTTATCCTAGGATAGTCTGTTTTTTGTCTCTGTATTTGTTTTTTAGGGCTTCCTCCCTTTTTTATTATCCCCTTCTGCAACTAAAAAGTCCTTGCCCAGACACCTTAGGGGGGACAGACACTGTCTCCTTCCTCACCCCTTCACAGTATATCCATTCACCTGAGCATCACACTCATGCATTTCTTTTGTTTCTTCATACATAATTTGCAAGGCAGGTTCAGTGCTAGATGCTTACTGAGTTTCTACGTAGGTATGCAATTATTTACTTGTCTGAGAAAATATCTGTGCGTTTGGTTCTCTAAAGTCTAACATACAGGCTTTTGCTCTCTTTCTCTAAAGTAGACTTTTAGTGTGCTAAAACTGAACTTAGTGAAGGTCAGAAATGTTTTCCTATTTCCTTAATCTCCGAAATGATGACATCTAGTGGAGGATGTTCTTAATTTCAGATACACGACCTACTTGGAAGTGTACATTTATTCCCATATCACTGTCATTATTTAAAATGTGATAGTCTATGGATAGATTAGTTGTTATGTACTTTATTTTGAAATTAAATCATCATTCTTTGCTTTTTTGTTGACAGTTCTTTGAAATACATTCAGACATCAAACAGCAATAAAAAAAAAAAAATTACCTTTTCAGCCAGTTGAACACTTGTCAAAATGTGAAGCTTAGAGTACTCGTGGAATAAAATGAGGGAAAAATCAAAATCACTTCATGCTCCAGTAAAAAAATAGCATTTACAATAGGCTGGGATGTTGCTTGTCAAAAACAGGTTGGTAAGGTGTGAATTAAACCGTGAATGCTCATGAACTGAATTAGAATTGTGATACGCTACTGAAAGTTACTTGAAAAAGCACCCATGGAAAACCATATAGTTTTAGTAACTTTGTGGAGTACTGTTTGTAATGATATGATGTGAAAGGATGAAACTATGCAGATTCATGAGAAGGTCACCATTCATTTCTTCATTGCAAGGGTCTGGAGCAGGAGCAGTGAAAGGAGTTGTTACCACATAGGAAAGTAATAGATGTTCATTACAGAGGGGAGAGTGAAAAACAGGAGTATTTGAGAAGCCATTTGAAATGTTTGTTGCTGAAAGGGGAGTAGGGACAATACCTGTCTCTTGAGGAAGCACTGTAATGAACTGATGGCTGTAAAGGGACATGGCTGTTTAATGTGGGCCTGGAGAGATGTTGCATGTTGCAAGCCTGGCAGGGCACCATGAAGACAACAACCCTTTCATGTCTTAACTGTCTGTGTTTCTTCTGTATGCAGGTGGGAAAGGAGCAGCCAGCTGTCCCCAGCCTGCAGCTAAACCCTCCAGCTGCATGCAGTCCCCATGGCTGCTGTCAGCAGGCACCCAGGCAGTGTTTGTCCCTTTGTGGGACCGAGGGCAGGAAGGCTGAAATGGTGGCAGGCCTTAACCTGGCTGCAAAGCAAGGTCTCCAACATCCCACAGTAAGCAGCTTCAGGTTCTGTGTAGCAGACCAAAACACTTGGCTCCAGCACTACACATCCATCTCCCCAGAGGTGAGGGCTGCATATACAGATTCATCTATAGTTGCTCGAAGCAGCTCCACTGAACAGTGAACTGCAGAAGCCACAAAAGGTGACAAGGGCAAGCACGGAGCCTGGCAGTGGGCAGGGACGGCCATGGGTCCTGCTGAAATGCTGCCAGGTGCTGCAAAAGCAGCTCATGGAGATGCCATATGGGAGCGGATGCTTGGAATCCCTTCCTGGCTAGCGGGCTGGGCTGGTCTTCCGACAGCCTCTTCTTCTTCTCCCTCAGCACAGGTCTCCGAGGGAGCCAGGAAGGGTGGAAGCCAGCCGCTGACAGGACAAAGGTTGAGCCAGGAGGAGAGAGGTGTTGCCATTCAGCCAGGAGGCCGCTACGGTAGCTGAGGGTCCATTCGCCCCAGGCACCGGCACCGGGCACCGGCAGCTGAGGGAGACCTCACGTTTGTGGCAGCACCTCAGGGGTGCGGGCGGGATGGCGGCTGCGGCCCAGGGGAAGAGGCGCACACGACATGGTGGTGGGGAGGCCTGAGGGTGGCAGGGAGAGCCAAACAGCTGCCCGGAGAGGGAAGAGGGTGAAGATAAAAATTTTGAGCTGCAAGGAGACATAGAAGCCGAGACGATCTGCTCATCTGTGAGGAGAGTGAGGTGAGGAAGGGGAAGAAATGGGAGAGGGTTGGAAGTGGGCTGCTGATGACGACTGTGGACTGTGTGAGGAAAACGGGTAGAATCAGAGAATCACAGAATTGTAGAAAGTGAGGGGTTGGAAGGGACCTCAAAAGATCATTGAGTCCAACCCCCCCTGCCAGAGCAGGGTCACCTACAGCAGGTCACACAGGAACACATCCAGGTGGGCACTGAATGTTTCCAGAGAAGGAGATTCCAAACCCTCCCTGGGCAGCCTCTTACAGTGCTCTGTCACCCTCACAGTGAAAAAATTCTTCCTATTGTTTATGCAGAACAGCCTATGCTCCAGTTTATAACCATTGCCCCTTGTCCCAGTGTTGGTTACCCCCGAGGAAAGCTTGACTCCATCCTCCCAGCACTCTCCCTTTACATATTTATAAACACTGATGAGGTCACCCCCCATTCTCCTCTTCTCCAAGCAGAAGAGCCCCAGCTCCCTCAGCCTTTCCTCATAAGGGAAATCATCCCTTATTCATCTTGGTCACTCTGTGCTGGACTCTCTCAAGCAGTTCCCAGTCCTTCTGGAACTGGGGGGCCCAGAACTGGACACAATATTCCAGATGTGGCCTCACCAGGCCAGAGTAGAAGGGGAAGAGAACCTCTCTCAGCCTACTAACCACCCCCCTTCTCATGAACCCCAGGATGCCATTGGCCTTCTTGACCACAAGGGCACATTGCTGGCTCGTGGTCATCCTTCCACCCACCAGCACCCCCAGGGCCCTTTCCCCTGTGCTGCTCCCCAGCAGCTCAGTCCCCAACCTATATTGGTACCTGCGGTTGTTCTTTCCCAGATGCAAGACTTTACACGTGCATGTAAAACCCTTGCAAAGGTTGATCCTTGGAGCCATACATTATGTACTTCGATAGAGGCTGTTACTACATGATGGTGCTGCATAGAAACCAGGATAGAACCCTGAAACCATAATCAGTGTGGCTACATTATTGTGAGGAGCTGTGGTCAGTGCATGGGGGTATCCCATACCTCTGAGGATGATTTTGTATGTGCATATACATATGCATGTACGTTACTGTATTTATGAGTATTTGGGCATACATGTATACTTACTAAAATAAAGGATAAAAAGAGAAACTGTAAACCAATTCCAACACTGCTGGTACTGGCTGCACCTTTTCACTTGAGCAGATAACTTATCTTTAATTCTTGGTAGCATCTTAATTTCTCCAGGGTTGGATGAGTAAGTGCTTTTTCAATTACAAGTTACTTTTCAGGACTTTTTGGATGATTTGCCAATAAATTTTTTTTTGTCCAACAGAATGAATACCACATCAGCCACAAATTGTGTCTTGCCACCACCGCTTGGGGCTGAACAGGAGGACCAAGAGTGTTCTGAGACACACATGTCTGTTTTATGGTATGCAGGGCAGCTTGCAATTACTTATTATGATACAGAAGACTGCTCAGTCTACTTCATGCCTGACATACCTGATAATGAAGACCTCAAGCTATTGCAAAAAGTAATTGGAGAAGTTAATCCTAAATGTATAGTGACCAGTGCAAAACAGGACCAAAATATTGCCAAATTCCTGACCAACCTGACAGCTACTGCTGGTGATAAAGAGATAGGAAAACCAGAAGTTGTCCTTTTTCCTAATATGGATTTTGGCCTAGAAGTCAGCAAGCAACGGATCCTATCTAGGCAATTTCCATTTATCCCATCTGACATGACTGCAACTGAGAAAATTCTCTACCTGTCCTCAATCATCCCTTTCGAAAACCCACTAATGATACGAACCCTTGGAGGACTCCTTAAGTTTCTAGACAGGAGAAGGGTTGGAGTTGAACTTGAAGAAAGCAGTATTGCAGTTCCTATTCTGGCCTTTAAAAAGTTTGTGCTGTCAGATACTGTGAATATGGACCAAGACACTTACTCTGTCCTGCAGATATTTAAAAGTGATATCCATCCATCTGTGTATAAGCTCTCCAGTGGATTAAAAGAAGGATTCAGTTTATATGGAATTTTAAACCGCTGCAGGTGCAAATGGGGAGAAAAACTGCTCAGGCTGTGGCTCACGAGACCTACTCGGAACTTGACAGAGCTGAACAAACGGCTCGATGTTATCAACTTCTTCCTGATGGCTCAGAACCACGAAACAGTCCTCACTCTTCAAGGCTGCCTCAAGAATATTAAAAATGTGCCTCTTATTCTAAAAAGAATGACTCTTTCCAACACAAAAGTTAGCGACTGGCAAGCACTCCATAAGACAGTACACAGTGCAGTGTGCCTCAGAGACACTTGTCGGTCTCTGCCCAACAATATTGAACTCTTTCAGACTATTTCACGTGTCTTCACTGATGATCTGCTCTACATTGCCAATCTAATCAGCAAAGTGGTGGACTTTGAAGGCAGCACCTCGGAGAACCGCTTCACTGTTAGACCCAATGTGGACCCCACCATTGATGAGAAGAAACGGAAGTTGATGGGACTGTCAGACTTCCTTACGGAAGTGGCACGAAAAGAACTGGAGAACTTGGACGATCACATTCCCTCCTGTTGTGTGATCTACATTCCTTTGATTGGGTTCCTTCTCTCCATTCCACGCCTGCCAACTATGGTGGATAAGAGCGACTTCGAAATCGAGGGCTTGGACTTCATGTTCATGTCAGAGGACAAACTGCACTACAGAAGTGCTAGGACCAAGGAGCTAGACAGCCTGCTGGGTGACTTGCACTGTGAGATCAGAGACCAGGAGACCCTCATTATGCACCAGCTGCAGACAAAGATCTTGGAGAAGTCTGATGTCCTTAACAGCGTGGTCGAATATACCGCACACCTAGATGTGCTCCTGGCTCTGGCAGGGATGGCCCGGGAGAACGCTTACTGCCGGCCACGCTTTACTCACCGCCACGGCTTCCACATCAAGGATGGGAGGCATCCGCTCATGGAGTTATGTGCAAAGACTTTCGTCGCCAACCCTGTGAACAGCGGCGAGACTACCAGACGAATCAAGATCATCACAGGGCCCAACTCATCTGGAAAGAGCATCTACCTAAAGCAAGTGGGTCTTATAGTATTCATGGCTCTAATCGGCAGTTACGTCCCTGCAGCAGAGGCAGAGATTGGAGAAATTGATGGGATTTACACAAGAATTCATAGTAGGGAATCAGTCTCTGTAGGTCTCTCTACTTTCATGATTGATCTTAACCAGGTTGCCAAGGCAGTAAACAATGCTACAGAGAGGTCATTGGTACTTATTGATGAGTTTGGTAAAGGGACCAATACACTGGATGGCCTCTCCCTTCTGGCTGCTGTTCTGAGATACTGGATCAGTCAAGGAACCCAGTGTCCACAGGTCTTTGTCTCTACTAATTTTCACAGCTTAATGCATCTAGAACTCCTGCCTGACACACCCCTCCTGGAGTACCTGACCATGGAGACCCACCAAGATGGAGATGAATTGATATTTTTCTATCAGATCAAGCAGGGCATATCCACTGTTAGTCATGCTGCCAACATTGCTGCATTAGCAGGCATGCCAGCCAAAATTATTGAAAGAGGAGTGGAAGTGTCAGAACTGATTCGCAACGGAAAGCCTATCAAATGTATCGATCATCCTTCAAAAGGAGATAGGATGGAAAAATGCAAGTCTGTTGTGGAAAAGTTTCTTTGCCTAGACCTTGATGATCCCAATGTGGACTTGGAAGAGTTCATGCGTAAAGAGGTGCTGCCTTCTGCAGCCTCCATCCTCTAACAGGGTAAAAGCATGTATTCTGTTGTATATACTGTGTTCTCTAGGAGAGTTTGGTAACTTAAAGAATGATCACTAGAACTAACACCTCACACTACATTTAGCTTGTAACAAACTGTCTGTAGTGTATGACCTTTCTTCTTCTTGTTAGAAAAGAAGTACTGTCATTATATATCTCTGCAATATTGTGTATGATATGAAAGCAGGAGGACTGAAAGAGAATTCAAGAAACTCTTCCAGCTGTTTGGTCATCCAGTTTGTGCTTTTTCTGCCTCTGTTGCTAGACCTTCAGAATAAAAAAAAAATGCTGTAGAAAAATCCTAAAATGTTTCTGCTGGTCTCATAAGACTGTGAAAGCGAAGTTTTTATTGTTTTGTATTATGTAAAAGTGATTGTTTCGGCCATTTTAGGATCAGTATCAAAGTTTCCCAGTAACTATGTGCCTGAGACACCCATACCAGCAAGTAGCAGTTATCACAATACAAAACACTTACATGAAGGCTCATAAATGAAAATACAGAGATCTAATGGGCTGTATTCCTTTCCTGTCCAAAATGCCAGAGATCCCAGGAGTTATTATACAAAGAATTCTGAAGGTCAGTATCATCAGGAACTGATAAGCAGGGGGACTGCTTTGGTTTTACTGAGTCACTCTCTTCTCCTAATGTCCTGTATGGTACAACTATTCATCTATGCCATATGGGTATGAATAAAAGCAAAATTACAACTAGGAAACTGAAAACTATACAAGGCGTGTAAGACAGAAGTTCCCATTTTGTAGTCTATTTTTGAGTACTGAGTAAAACGTATTAGTAAAGGAATAAATAATACCAGAAGCTGAGGATTCCCTTTCATTTCTCTTGTAATGCACAGGATCTTTACTGAACATAGGATTTGATGTATGCATATGCAACAATAAGTCATTAACAAATTAATGAAGCAGGAGACATGACATGTAAGTATAACAGAAGTAATAGCCTTTACTGCAATGAGAAAAGTGTCTGATATTCTTTATTTAAATCAGACAGAAGAAACATCAAATAACTTGTAGACTGACCCCCCAAATCTGCTGTAAATGCTTACAGTATGGCATCAGCAGATATACTACATCTCTCTTCAGCTATATTTCATTTCAAGTAGCCTAAAATATTAAAGTCACATAAATCTGAGAGAAAATTTATATGAGAAAAAAGTAATTACCTTCATAATTACCAGTATTAAACATCCTAGTTAGTATGTCTAGTGGAAGATAGCAAAAAGATGAATTTGAGTACACATCGAAAAGATCCGAATTTGGAGACACAGCTTTGGATTTGATTCAGTGTAGAATTTCCTCCTTTATGATGGAGTAATTATTATTACTACTACAAAGTTAAGTACCTTATATTATCTCTATATGAAATTAGGATAGTGGCAAAAGTTTAACCTAATTTATGTTTAAAAATACACTAATAAATTACTGAATCGTGCAGTTACTGCTGTTTCCAGTGCACTCATCATAATACAGTCTGCAAAATAATTTAGCACCTTGACTGCATTACCACTGAATAATGGTAACAGTGAATCAGGCCTTGTACAGCACTTGCAAGTGTTGTAAATACAAACAGATTTTTCTCACTAACATATTCTCTTCAACTAATTATACATACATCATTCTGAAGATATACTACACAAAAATATATATTTATTATTCATCAATTCTATTTTTGAGGGAATTTTTCCTGTCAACCATTGTCTCAGCTGAGGATTGCAGATGCCATCAGAGCAATTTAGCTGTCAGTCATCTTCTGCTTATGAAATTTCGCAGTGTTTGAACCACTCAGCACTAAGTATCAAAGGATCTCAAATGTCATTAAGCATTTATGAAGTGTGCTTCACAATACACCCTGAAATAAACAGCAGGCTGGACAAGTGACAGAGGGGTTGTGACTGACCTGTTGCAATACAGCAGGCTAGTGAGTGAAGCAGGAATAGAAATGTTATGTTCAAGTGCAAAATTCTAGTTGCTTCTCTCATTGTGACTCGCTTTGTCACAACTGGTTCTTTGTATAGAAGATATTAACACCAGTCCAAGATTCTTAGTCTCCAAAGAATCAGTTAAGGAAATAGCTAAACCAGTGCAAGTAAATTATATCTTTTTATCTCTCTCCACAAAGACACCCAGAGCCACACATAACTTCTGTATTTTGTGGGAGTTTTCAGTGGTACATTTGATCTCAGAACTGTCAAACTAAGTATGAAGAATGAGTTGCTCCCACTTCTGAGTAGGTAGGGAAATTCTTTAACATGTGAAGCCAAAGAGCACTGAGTAACCCAGAAAGTTCTTTTCTAACCCACTTTATCTCATATTTTATCCTGTATTAATGTCTGTTTCCAAGTTTTTTACATTTACCATTTTTAGCTTAATGCTGTGCCTTCAAAGTGGAAAGCCAGTTTTTTTGAGATCCTTATTAAATACTGAATTATCAGACTCTTTGCTTTGTAAAGATAAGCAACAATTTGGGAAAGCTAAAATATGCACAATATATGCATTTTTAAATGTCTGTATCTATAGTAAGGTTTGAAAAATATATTTTTGTTTCCCCCAAAAGATAACTTTTATGGAATTTTGATGTAATTAGGAGATGGCTTAACAGAGTACTGATCTGAAAATACAATTAGATATAATAAAACAGGCTACAAAATAGTAATTCCTTTCATGCTTCATGTTTTTATTTATTGTTTTCAGAAAATGCATGAAACTATCTCACTTAATGAACAGACACACTGAAACAATTATAGTGAAGATGGATGCTTATTCCTGACAGTGGACTGACAGAGAAAAAATTACATACTTGTAATAAATAATATCTTTCTATACAGGGTATCTTTAGTATACCACATGCATTATCCAGTATTATGGAGGACTAAGGGAGATGATTTGGAATGACATTGACCTGGTTCTGTCAACAGCAGTGAATGTCAGGACACAGAAAGAATGCATCCTAGCTAACAGTTCATGCAAGGTAGATAAATGTAAACAAAACAAACAACCAGCTAAAACCAACCAAAAAAACAGGCAAAAAACCCCCACCATTTTTTGTCTCAGATATTTTGGCTAAAGAATTAAATTACGGAACTGATATTCCAGAAGAGCTGTGGATTTTTAAAATGAGTGTTTAAGAAACTAATTATTGGCACGAGCAAAAGCTTATTGGAGCTTACAAATTTAATACCAATAACAAACCATTTACTATCTGTGGAAAAGTCCTCATCTCTGATTGAGGGCGAGTATGTGTACCCTTGAAGTTTCCTGATGTATCTCAGATTTTACTCCATTCTTACTATTTCACAACAATACTTAATTTAAATGTGCACCTTCAGCATTTTTTGTGATTATTCCTAGTGAATTTTTAAAGTATTCTTATTTAATTCTTACTATTAAGGAAAAAAACCCCACCTCTAAATATTTCTATTATATACTTTCATTCTGATTTTAAAATTTTTTTTTTCCTGAAAACTATTTTCCTGGTCAATAAGGATCACATAAACATTCTATATAATGTCAGGAAAAAAATTTATGAACCTATACCTTATGTTAAATAATACAATATTGCTGTCAAACTAGTACGAAATAAATAGATATACTAGTATTGCTTCTACAAATTTATCATCACAGTTATACCCTATTTTTGTGTATTTTGCCCCAAAAGCAAATAAATAGGCAAGATAACTGCCTGCAAGAGAGAAGATTGAAAATGTTTTTCATTGCTGCTCTGAAATTCAGTGAAGCGAATTCAATAGAGGGAACTGACAGTCTGCATATTATGCATGATACAAACAAAAGTTCCATTATTTATTTGGGTTTTTTTCTTATCCAGTAACAAAACTAAACTATCCAAATAAACTGTATCATATAATCTATACCCTAAGAAA
Source organism: Phaethornis superciliosus (assembly GCA_023637945.1). Classification (NCBI taxonomy): domain Eukaryota; kingdom Metazoa; phylum Chordata; class Aves; order Apodiformes; family Trochilidae; genus Phaethornis; species Phaethornis superciliosus. Next base: position 59,764,392 of record JAJQWJ010000003.1, read on the forward strand.
AGTTCTGTAAGTCTGAACAAGTACTTTCATCCTTTGGTCTCACAGTTTCACAAAAGAATACAGACCATGATATTACTGTCCTGAGAAGACAGAGTGCTAACTACAGTAAAGGGCTACTGTTTATACAGAGGATATACTAATTATTTTTTCTTTAAAAATCAGTATTTTCAAGTCATTTACCTCTTCTGCTAGTTACAAGGTAGAATGTATGACGCTGTAGCACAAACAGCTCCATTCTCTGTTTTCAAACTAAACTTTCTAGATAGCTGCTGAACAATGTGAGATGTGAGCTCACCTGCTTACGTAGCTGTGGGGATTTTGACAACTTCATGAAGGTCAGATGTGGTTTAAAAGATCTTTCTTCTCCTGCCAAGATGCCCTTTTCTTGAAATATCTTCCTCATAGTCTCTGACGGGAGAGAAAAATGTAGAGGTACAAAGATATTACATGATAGAATACTTAAAAATATACTTTCCACTGTAATGTGAGTCTCAGCTGCTCCACATGGAAAAAAAAATGTTGAGCACTAACAGGTAGAGAGTTTCTAGTTAACTAAAAAGGCACATATTATTTCATGTGAAAATAGTTTTAAATTTGCAATTCATATTGGTCACAAATTTGGCTGTATTAAAATAATGGCAATTAGTGAGCTGTCCATGCTGTCTGCTTTTGCTGTCACAACAGAAACTTGATATTAAAACTGTTCAGGAATTACTCTCACTGGAAGTTCTTGAAACTTCAGGAAAACTTTTAGTATTTACCAAAATTGTCTGCCTTCTTAAATAGTATTCTCTGGTGGGTTCTATTATATGTGTTTGGGTAAAATCCTGCTCAGACCAAGGGAAATCTGAAATGGAAATCTATTATAAATTCTGTCACTGAATTTATGTGGCAGAAAACATATCAGGTATGCTGATGATTTTTGTTTGGGTGTTTTTAGCTTCACTGCTGCCTTTCAAGCTAATTTCATATTTTTAATGTACAATTTTATCCTTCTTTATTTGCATTTAATTGTATTATTTATTTGTCTTGATACTTCAGATGTAAAAGAAACATCTAGTGCATTACAGTGGGAATCAAACAGCACAACTGGCTGAAAAAAAAAAAAATAGAGAAGACTCAAGGCAGAGGAATGTAGGCATATAGAGCTGGCTAGCATAACTCTGCCATTTCATGCTTCTGTAACATGTTATTCCAGAGTCCTTACTCTTAAAATTTTGTGGGGGTTTTAGAGTAACAACTTAAGTGAGCTACTTTGGAATCATACTTAGGAAGAGGTTTTTAGAATCACACTTAGGAAGAGGTTTTACAAGTTTATGCATCACTTTTCAACAGAAAAGTTCTAGAAGCTTGGGACCTTGGAGATCAAAAGTCACCTTTCTTTCTCTACTGCATATGATGCATAACCTTAAACTCCACAGTCTATGCAACTAAAGTTGGGATTTTGAAAGAAGCCAGGGAAATCAAAGACCCAAATGACAACTCTTAAATAGGCCCACTTGAAAATTCACTTTCATCTTTCACTCCCTTCTTGTAAGATGATGCATTTTACAAAAAAATAATTAATCCAACCTTTCATTCTAACTCACAGGATGCTTAAGGTATAACCAGATTAAAACTTGTGAAACACTTATACTACTGTAAGAGGTCACATTATTATGACAGATGTTGAAAATAATCTACCAGAACTGCTGAGGTGGAGAAGCATATCCAGAGGGATCCTGTTCAAACCTTCTTGCTGAAGCAGGGCCACCCAGACCCAGCAGCCCAGGACTTAGCTCCAAGGGAGACTCCTCTACCTCCCCGGGCAACCTGTGCCAGTGCTGTCACTCTCACAGTTAAAAAAGGGTTTCTTGGTGTTCACAGGAACCCTCTTGTGTTTCAGATTGTGCCCCTTCTCCCTCCTTCACTCCATGCATGTATTCATGTGTATTCGCAAGCAAAAGTGCCACGTAGTTCTATGGATCTATGTATCTAATTCTATACATCTGTGTACCTAGAGCTATAGACCTACTACGTATCTACAGCTACTTATCTACAAGTACAGCTCACCTGCTCGTACTGTTTTAAGTTGTATCTGTAGGAAACATGTCTAAATTTACACTGAATCCACATTAAGCTATTGTGCAGCTGTACACAGAAATGCTGCTGCACAAGTGACCAATACAGCAAAACAGAAGACTACAAATAAATGTTTGCTCCTTCTTCAAATAGAAGTTCAAATTAAGTCATTTAGTTTTGTGCATGTACTTCCATGCATCCAATGTCCTGCTTATTTTCTGATGTTTGTAAGCTAATAAAATGTTACATTTATTTAAAACTGAAATTATCTGTAACAAAGCCATTTTCTGGTTCCTTTGTTTGGTTCTCTGAACTGCATTATTTGGGGACACACTGACTTTGATATTACAGAATAGGATTAGTTTTTATCATAACCAGATGTATGCTATCCTGTGATATTCTGACACTGTCTTGGGGACTGTAGACATTTTCTCCCCTATAAACTCAAACTGTCTGACATCATTTCTTCTGCCAAGTTGAACCCTGCAATTAGGATGTCTACTTCTGCAGATCCACATCTCTAATGGTGTGTCCCCCTAAGTCCCATAAGAGTTTGGTGTCAGAGCAGGAGTTTGGCAATGTGCACATAATCACAGAATTTAAGAAACCCGGGGTTTCCAACAGAGTAGTGATCACATGGTGCTATTGATATATGTTACAGTAGGGCATGTAGACTTTACATTACTGAAGAACAACCACACATCCTATGTGACTTCTTCTTGGCTATTGTACTTGGCTTTGTACAATATCTGCTTTTATTTCTCTAACCAAACTAGTCTTTTTTTTTTTTTCCTATAACTGGCAATTTTAACAGGAAAAAATGTAATTGAAAACTGGCTCAGACGAGAGAAAACCTTACTTCAGAGACTGCAGTTTCAAATTTAACATATTCTGTGTATGTGTCCACGCATGTTCTCATGGTGATCAGACTCACACAGCTTTGTCACGGCACAGACATCACATGATCATGAGATTGGCCACACTTGCTGGTAACAGATAGCCCAGATTTTGCTGTATTTGACATTTAAGGGAAAGTGTAACATTTTACTGGTTAAGGTGACTTATAAACAGAATAAGCACAATGTTTCCTTCTTCAAAGTTAATGAAAACAGAGAGATATCTGAGTATATGGAGCAGGGGGAGGAGAAAACAAAGAGAATTTTTTTCCTGAGAGCACAGAACATCAGAAGAATAATGTAATGCTATTAATATCTATGCAGTTCTTTGAGGAACTGGCCACAGGAAGAGTTTTTTAAAAAAATCATGAAGGAAGCATGGATGCTCTGGGCAAAAGATATTTTCAGGCTTATGGAACAGCATGAAAGTGGATTTGAAGATTGAGCAAATACACAGAAGTTAAAGTTTATGATGGGGATTGCCTGAAGTGAAAGAAATTAGAGGATGGTGACAAGAATCATAGACAAACAGTGCCCACGGGTCTTAACCAGTGAGGATCTGTCAGCTTTCCCCCAGACATCTACATTACTAGCTAGGGTGAAAAATCTGTTTTCCCTTAGTAGTCTCAGGCTGACCACTGTTTGCAGTTTCAAAGTATGCCCTAGAAAACTTAAGGCTATTTTTACGAGCTCAATGACTTCCTGGAACAAATTTCTGGACAGCTTTTAGACCATCTTTCATGCAATTTGAAGTACTCTGTAAATTACTTGGACCTTATTTTTGTAATGTCAAAAATTACTGAATGTCATTGGCCTCTCTTACATTGGATGCATCTGAATCCATTAGCCAACTGTTTCCTCAATTACTAAGAGTTGAAATGTGATATATAAAACCTACCCAGAACAGCTATATACTGGAAAAGCTCAAAAATTCAACAGCTAGATCAATACAGAATGATTCACGGAAAAACTGCACAATGAGCCATATTCCGTGACACAAATGGCCATTTCTTTTCCAAAATTTCATTAGATACGGAAAACTGCTACATATGTAAATTTTCTTTTTCTCCACCTCTGCTCTGCCCTAGTGAGACCTCACCTGCAGTATTGCATCCAGTTCTGGGCTCCAGAGTTCAGGAGGGACAGGGATTTACTTGAGAGTACAACAGAGGGCTGCAAGGATGGTTGAGGGACTGGAACCCTTATGAAGAAAGGCTGAGAGACCTGGGGATTTGTAGTCTGGAGGGGAGAAGACTGAGAGATGATCTAATTAATGTGTATAAATATATGAGGGCTGGGTGTCAAGAAGAAAGGGACAACCTTTTCTCACTTGTGCCCTGTGATGGGGTGAGGGGCAATGGATTCAAGAAGGCACAGGGAGTTCTACCTCAAACACAAGGAAGAGTTTCTTTAGTGTAAGGGTTACAGAGGCCTGGCACAGGCTCCCCAGAGAGACTGTGGAGTCTCCTTCTCTGGAGACCTACAGGACCTGTCTGGATGCATGTCTGAGTGACCTGCCCTAGTTTTGGTCCTGCTCTGGCAGGGAAGTTGAACTTGATGATCTTCAGAGGCCTCTTCCAACCCTTGACATTCTGTGATTGGGTGATTCTTCCAGTCTCTTAATTTCTGCTTGTCTCTAAACCATGTTCCCTCAATTAAAAGATCTGGAGTTTAGAAATAGATCTTAGAAACAATTATTTTTTGTTTTACATTTGAAACTGAAGACAAGCTAAGCATAGATAACTTACAACTAACTTGTTGAGTCATATTAAAAATTTTTAAGTCTTTAGTTCTTTCTTTAAGAAGGGTCTGTTAGCTGGTGGTCAGCAGAAAGCCTGGATTTCACAAAGAACCTCTTCTGGTTATCCTTCCTTTCCTAATAGCACTGTGCATAATGCATTTGCAAAGCCCTCTAAGACCTAATTTCCAAGCCAATGAAGAACTCAAAGCCATCTATTTCAGATGCTAATGTTTGTCACAACCTCAACTATATGTCACCAGAGGTTAGAATCACTAATGAGAAAAAATTATTTTAGATACCATGTGTCCTGCTTTGGGCCAGGATAAAGGTGATTTTCCGGTTTGTACTTTTGCTTTCAGCTAAGTCTCTTGTAAGTAGTTGCACCTGCTGAAATTAACAGCAAGTTTCTCAGTCAGTGTTTGCTTCTGGGACTGATAACACTCGATGTTTATAACTACTGCTAGAGACTGGTGTGCAGAGCCAAGGACACTGCTCAGCTCTGAGGAACATTTTACCTTCCAGAAGGAGCAAGGAGGTCCCACCTGAAACCCTCCTTTGGGGAGGACCAGACAAGACAGATGCCAGAATTTACCAAACAGAGTATTCCATCCCATACACGTCATACTCGGTATAAATTTGAGGGATCACAAGGGTCAACCCTTCCTGCCCTTCTTGCTTCCCTTCCTCGCCTGTTCCCGGTTTTTGCTTCAGCATCCTGAGAGGATTCCATCCGTCTGCCTGTGGTCCTGATCCGTGCCAGCCTGAATCTGTGTGTTCCTGCCTCCAGCTCCCGACTGCTGCTGACCCCAGGATTCCAGCCTGGACTTTCCCAGGGCTGCCCTGCAGCCTCGGTGGTGATGTGAGAGTTATTGGGGAGAAGGGGGGAGGAACGTGGTATCAATTTTCCTGTATATTTGTATATATTTAGTAATTTTTTTTCTTTTTTATTGTTACTTTTTCATTAAAGCTGTGTAGTTTAGTTTCCAACCCATAAGTCTCTCTCCCTTATTTTCTCTCCTGTCTTTATCAGGGAGGAGAAGGGGATTAATAGAGAGCAATCTGTCATTCGGTTTAATTGCCGGGACAGTGTTAAACCATGACACGTTATATTTGGAATATATAATCAAAGGTTGTATCAAGCACCAAGCTCTCTACTGTCTCTACCATAATGAACATTATGAAGGACACTATTAGTTTGAGGAGTGTCCCTGGCTCCTGCCTGTCAAAAACTACTGACTCCTTTACACCTCAGCAATCCTAAATGTCTGATGAAAGAAAATGGTAGCTACACCAGGATCAGTCACTACCTCATGTCCTGTTGATTTCTGTCTCCAAGATGTGAGAAAAGACCTTGTGTCTCATCTCTCCATATGAGAAGAGGCTATTTTTTCTCACCATCACTACTAGCATTTCTCTGCAAACAATGAGCTTTACACTATACCAAAAGGTAAAACCAGGAGCAAGCCAATTTCCTTATGTTTTTTCCACTGCTACTTGGTTCTATACTACTTACACTTTTCTACAGTGACTTGTCATTGTACCATACCAGTATCACATATCAGTGAGCTATATAGTTATTTCAAACGTATCAGCAGTATGCATGGGTTGTTCTTTTCATCTCTGTCACCATACACATATATAGAAGAAAGATGTGCTCATTCATTATGTAGGGTCCAAGCCCACAAAGCCCACTTTGTGCACAGATGCCAATATATAAGGAAACCTTACAAGACAAACAATAATGTGAAGATTCAAAGTGGTAGGCTGAGCTAGAAATACAGGTAAGACAAGGTGAAACTTGGTTATTTTACTGGCTTTAATCCATTTCAATACTTCCTACAAGTACGTCACAGTCACAAAAAGAAACAGGTGAGAGTACCTTATTTTATATCACAAAAAGTACCTTATTGCTTCATTTTAACAAGGTATTTATCAGCATTACTGTTATTCAGCATTTGGCAGCACAATATGAAGAATGTAAATAAAAGTCTAAAAGCATTTGCTGTTTTTGCTTTCAGAGAACCATACTTGACATTTTTAGCATTAAGGAACAAATGTGAAAATGACTAATGGGTGTTACAGAGAAATGAAGTCAATGAACATAGTGAACAGCATGCCCAGTTTCATGAAATAATATAGCAATACTCAGTGGCCTTTAACCACATCATCATACAAGTTCTGTACAGAGGGATATTAACAATCAAAACATCTCATAATAAACAAAGTAGGAGAAATGAAACGAAAGATGCAGAGCTAGGTGTGCATATGGTTAGTTTGTTTTATATATTTCACATACTTAACTAGAGTGAGAATAAATTCAAATTAAAATTCAAAATTCAAAAAAATAAAACCAATAGTAAACATCAAGATGCAAAGACGAAATACTATAACAAACTGTAGATGTTTCAATATCCTTACTAATTGTATAAATTCCTTCCAAAAATGTAAAACTTTGCTTCCAGTCCCACCCGACCACATAGAGATTACCCAATCTGTAAATGCCAAAATCCTCCTGTAAGATTTACTTTCTCCTTGCCTTACAAACAGATCCTCCACTTGTTCCTGTTACCCCATCTTCTTTCTATTAAACCCTTATTTCTCCCCCTTTTATCTGCCCCCTCTGTACCTTGCTGAAAATCTGATTATGCAGTCAAAGTTTATTTTTCTTAGTAATGATGCTTTCCAAGTCTTTCCACACAGCTGATCAGAATTTTAAGACCCTTCCTTAAGTATAGTAGAATTTAAGGGCAAGTGAGGCACTGCAACACAGTGCTCCAAATCCAGGCTTCTGCCCCAGCCTATTGCTCTTTTACAACTACTTTAGCCTCTTTTACTTGTCATGAGATACACAAAGACAACCTAAGGGATGTGGTAATACCACAGCACTAAATATCCCCATGCAATTAATAAAATGGCTGTCCTGGTTTGGGCCAGGTTAGAGCTAATTTGCTGTCTTGTAATTCTGCTTTCAGGTAAGTTTCTTGTAAGTAGCTGCATTTGCTGAAATTAACAGCAAGTTTCTCAGTCAGTGTCTGCTTCTGGGACTGATAACACTCAATGTTCATAGTTACAGCTAGAGACTGGTGTGAAGATCCAAGGCCACTGCTCAGTTCTGAGGAGCATCTTATGCTCTGGAAAGAGAAAAGGAGTAAAGAGGTCCCACCTGCAACCCTCCTTTAGGGAGGACCAGACAAGACAGGTGACCAAAATTGACCAAAGAGAGTATTCCATCCCATACATATCATACTCAATATAAATTTTAGGGATCATGAGGGTCAAACCCCTTCCCTTTCTTTCAGCCTCTCTCTCACCCTTCTTCACCTGTCCCTGTTTGCTTCAGCATCCTGGGAGGATTCCATCCATTCCTCTGCCTGTGGTCCTGATCCCTGCCAGCCTGAATCTGTGTGTTCCTGCCTCCAGCTCCAGACTGCTGCTGACTCCAGGATTCCAGCCTGGACTTTCCCAGGGCTGCCCTGCAGCCTCGGTGGTGATGTGAGACTTACTGGGGGGAAGGGGGAGGAAGGTTGTATCATTTTTTTCTGTATATTTGTATATATTTAGTAACTGTTTTCCTTTTTATCATTATTGTTTCATTAAAACTGTGTAGTTAAGTTTCCAACCCATAAGTCTTTCTCCCTTATTCTCTCTCCTGTCTTTATCAGGGAGGAGAGGGGGATTAATAGAGAGCATCTGTTATTTGGTTAATTGCCAGCCCAGCATTAACTCATGACAAATGCTGAACTCCCAAACAAACTGTATTTAATAACAGTTGGAAGCACTAACTCATAAAACTTCTGTTACACTAGGCCTTAACAGTGACTGTTCACTTTCACTAAAATGTTTGCCCCTGTTGTCAGCATTTTTCTAGTCAAGGGGCCTAAAATTAAGAAAACTGTCGTAGAGCACATAGTCAAATTAGAAAAGTCATGAACAATGCTCAGGTCTATAGGAATCATTGCTTCATTTAAGTAAGTACCATCAGCAGGCAAGTGTCTTGACTCCTGTATGGAATCAACAAAAAAAAATGCTGGGTTTTTTTTCTGCTGGTTATATTCTTCATACAATACAGCATATATATGTATTTGCTGATATAGACATTTTGAGAGAACACAATGCTGCCACTTTCAACATTAGAGAATGCTGCTTCTTGCTCAGAGTGACCCATTTCAGAAATTTCACAATTTAGAAAAGCTCTGCTACACACGAGTAGGAACTACAGTGAATAGCACATGGACTAGAAGAAAATCTAACATGCCACAGCAGTATATTTTTAATGGAAATGTTATGGATTTGGACTAGTAGCTTTTTGTTCACCTTGTACACATCAGTTGTTTTAGTGGAAAAGTACAGCAGTCTTGAGTTCTCCATTTTTCTGTCATATAAAATTACTTAAAGATAACTGATAAGAGCCAACATTGATTTATCTAAGCTTCAGCCATCTGGAACTAAAGTGAACTAAATTAACTGAATTAAAATATTTCCCTAGGCTCTCTGAAGTCAGGGCAATGTTACTCACCCTAAAATAGATGCTAAATGTGTAGTTTCATAATCTTTAAAGCAGCTCAGAGACCACTATCCCTGCCAAAACTGACTGTTCCTCTCTAACCCCATGCCTGCCACTGCTCCCATCTTTTGTGCAAACAGACATGTAGCTATGCAGTAAACTGCATAGGTTAAAACTATGCAGTAAACTGAATAGGTTAAAAAGTAACTGACAAAGGTAAAAACCTTATTTTAATCACAGTTGAATTCACCATGTAGCTGCACAAGTACAGCCAAAAGGGTCCATGCTGCTTTGATATGGTGACAATGCAAGCTTATGCTTGAGTAAAGCTTTAACATACCTAGAGCAGATGATGGGCAGTATAACTCACTTTCCATTTCTCTCTAGTACAGACTGTTAGGAGAAACAATTTCATGAGATTAGACTAAATGTCATGACGTAAAACTAAAGGAAACTAATGGTTAGGTGTACCACATGTCTGTCTAGTGCAGTCCTAACTGTATTAAAATACGTAACCCAGTAAATCAGTATTTCTTAACAACAAAGGACCGAAACCAAATGAAATAGTTATCTGCATAAACAGAAGAGGAACGATTTTGTTCATGAAATACAAGCTCCCCCTCATGGTGAGACCATAATATGCACCATTCTTCTGTAAAACCAAAATCTGCAAATCCTGTAAGTAAAAAGCAGGATTCATTTACTAACTTTTATCAGGTTCAAATATCATTTACAATATAACTATCAAAATGAAAATTGAAGCCAAGTAATTCATTAGAGAGGCCTAAGGCCAAGGAATGATCCATTGAGCTGGCAAAAGCACTGAAATAAGAAAAGTTTTTACTAAACAGCGTTGTTAAATGAAAATAATGTAGAGCTGTAGTTCCAATATAAGCAAAGAATGCTCAGCAGTCAGTATCAGTACTCAGCTTTTCAATGGAAATATAGGTTTGCTTGTTTGCTAAATTTGACTGTGCTGATTTTGACGACTAGGAAGAGTGTCAAACTGAAAAACAAAGATCAAAATCTGATCTCATGTTTTACTTATCTAATTCTGATCAAAACCTGATTCAGTAATCTAAAATGTGTAGAATATCATTCATAACAAATGCATTTCCTGTAGTTAAAAAGTATTTGGCTCTCCGTGTCTAGCAACTACAATTATTTTGGAGTTCTTAATAATTAACTATAAAATTTTCATAATCAAAAGTTACTGTCATTAACACAAACCATCTCCATTCACAAGAGGTACTGAGAGGGAACACAGTTTATGAATAATCTCACTGTATATAAAACAGCATACATATAATATTCTGTCACCTTACAAAAAAAAATCCGAAGACAAACTCAAAGACAAGAAAGAGGAAGCATACTGTCCACAGGACTGAGGAAATATTTGGTAAATTAAATCTTTGAAATAATTATGGGATTGACAACTGAAGCCTCTCTGAAATTCTACATCCTGGCAATTTCTACCATACCAAATATTATAAATACTCCTCTATCAAGTGTTGCTTAATCTGGTAAAATGAAAATCTCAGTCTTCTAGTCAATTTTCCTTAGACATTTCTTAGAAATGCAAGTTAAAAAACACCAAATACTTTTTAAAGGCTCTTCAGAAATTAAATCAATTAATTTTTAGAGAAAGTACTGTATTAATAAAGACTTTTTCCATTTCTTTTCTGTACTGGATTGCAAAGAAACAGCGTGACAGAAGCAGTCTTTGCTACTCTGCAGAATGTCCTTATATGGGTTACTGCACTACTAAGAAATGGTGTGACCTCACATTCCTCAGAGCACAAGAGATAATTCATCAATACTGAAAAACTCTTTTTTTAAAAAAGAGTCTTTCCAAGGAACACTTGAAATTTCTGGGATAGTTTTAAAGGACACTGATGAATTACAGACAGTACTGCTCTCTGAGAGTTTTCATTTAATACCTATAAACAATATAGTTCAAGTATAGACTCAGATAAAAAACTCAACTCTGTTTTGGTCTGGGTACTGATTGCTGTTTCTTAGCTGATATTTATACCCCTTTCAATTTATATATTTCTACTGACTCGAACTGTATCTTTGGATGGGTTTTATCTATCTGTCAAAACAGAGGCCGTAGCTTCACTGTGAAGACAGAATTGAAAGTTTTGCCCTTGAAGTGAAAATGGGTGAGTACACATACACAGTAGCATGTACCTGCCACATCTTTCAGTAACCTCCAAGTTGCTAAACGAAGGGAATTAACACTGAACAGTCCCCTTACACATGTGGGAGTGGCAAGTTACAGTTAATTCACTGAGATTTAAAAGTGATCTGTGTAACATACAGGAAAAAACAAACTTAAAGGCTCTCCTGACCATGGAAGAGGAGAGAATGTCACTGTCTCTCAGTGCTCTACTCGGAGTGAATACGAAGGAGAGAACTATTTAACGTTGCAAGACAGGTAAGTTGCATCAAAGATACAGTTCCTAAAGTTGGTAAGCATGAATGCACATAGAGAAAGGGGTATAAATACCAGCTGAGAAACTGGATGCAGTACTTAGATCAAAACAAGGTAGAATGGAGTCTTTATATTCAGCTGCAAATGTGTACTACATTTTTTACTTAAGTAGTAAGATATCAGAGAACAGTACTGTCTGTAATTCATTAATAACCTTTTGAACTATACTGGGAAATTGATCATGTAGCCTAGGAGGCTGGTAATGGTAAATTAATGTTGACGAAATTAACAGAAACTCATCTTTGTGCTCTACTCTCATGCAGGGTGTCAAAAAGTCTTTAAAATTCTTAAATTAGATTGACAAGTTGTACCTGCTATTTCTTTAAGTATAGTTGTATTGTCATCTTCTACCAACTTCACAAATGCAACTTCATCCCTGAAGTGACCAATTCCTTGAAATGACAAATCCACAGTTTTTCCTTTCAGGAGATCTTCTACAAAATCCTTGCTGTCTGAAAGAGCACCTACTGCTCTGTCAAGAGGAAAGAAAATATCTATGAGAAAGTCAAATACATTCATACTGTTTATGTTGCTCTTAATCATTCTATCCAAAAATTACACAATGCTTCTGAAGCCCCAAAAGTCCAAACAAAATTGTTAGAGACGGAGTTTTAGCCTTTTAGCCTTGTTTCACCACTTAGACATAGCTGCTGGGTAGCATGTAGTTTTCCATTACAAGAGTGAATAGTTATTTTCTCTGTTGCATTTCAAAATATCAAATTATTGCCTAATTGAGTACTTCTGCAGTATTTGTACAGCAGTCAGTATTAGTATTACAATTTTGTAAAGTGGCTCGTAAAACAACATAGATAATAAGGCAGACCCCAAAAGATTTTATCTCAGTTAGGTGACTAGATATTAAGGTGATAGTGTCCCTATTACACCCAAATGAAATAAGATGCTTACTCGGAAGTATTTGGTTTTCTGTTCTCAGATAATTTTTTCGTCTCTTGATAACTGAACATGATAGGATTCTGCTTCATCCAAAGTTACTACAGAGTGTTACTTGATATTTACAACAGAATTTAGTGACATTACAGATACACAATAATGGAATTGTATTGAAATTACTATTTAGATAATTGAGAAATGTTATCATAAGAAGTACTACCTAAATTGATGCTTAATTTCTTTAAGCGATAAGTACCATGCACGCAAATAATCTACATATAACTTAAGAACAAACCTGGGAACATTTTAATAGTAATTTTAATCAGCTGTAACAAATGAATGTATTATTCCATGGAACATTTGTTTTGACCTGCACTTGAAGCTATTCACATGCTAAACAAAACTATATAAACATTCTTAGTAACTTCTAAAAGATTTCTTGCATGCTCAGTTTTTGATTTTATTGAACTAAATGGAATTTGAACTTTTCACTAAACTGATGTTGACTTTATAAACACTAGATGGCAGTGACAGGTTAAAAACTCTCAAGAGTTTACTTTTTTTCTGTGATGGCTGGATAAAAGCCATAACCATGATTTCTAAAGCAGGCTAAATTACATTCTTTAAGCCTGCAAAATTACAAACAACTTCACACCTGCTTCCAATGTGTTTAACAAGATGGACTCTTGATGAGAACTCTGCATTTAATTGAAACCTAGGCCAGGTTAAGAAAGATGGTATTCTGGATAGATATAGTCCTCCAGTGGCTTTTTTATAGGGCTTTAATTGACAACCTAGAGGTACTTTAGCTCCTATATAACCACTTTAAACAAAAATGCTATTACTTGTACTTTGGCAAAGATACTTTTCTTCCAGCATAGTCTGTTCCACCTCCCTACCCTTTTATCACCATTAGGTAAGCCTGTTCCCACATCTTCCGTATCTGCTATACTTCAAGACTTTCAATAATAAAAATCAGAATGCTGATTATTACCTGTCAAATTACTTAGCAGGTAATTGTGTAGATTTACTTACTGACATAAAACTAGTAATTTGTTCCAAAAGTACAGATATTTCAAATATACTGGGCCAAAGATTGCAGCAGGCATTCAGGTGACATACAGATATGTGAATCATGCACAAACCCAAATTCCATCTCTGAATGTTTTGCTTCTGAGAGTTGGTGTGAAGAATTGTGGAAAGCTCTGTTCCTCAGCTGAACAAAGGTCATATTTCAGTACTGTAGGGTCTGCTGCAGAACTCACTGACCAGCTCAACTCTACCTGATGAGGTCCATGAAAGGTCAATTCAAACACTAGTTCATTTTTAGTTTAGCTCTGTGTCACTGAAAATTTAGTTCAACCCTTTGTTTTGTGTATAATTTTGTAAACACTAAAATTTTTAGAAAAATAGTTGTCATCTCACTGTAGTATATTTTGTACATTCATATTCTATCAATCACTCTTTAAAGTCTTAACAATTGTTTTGCAAGAATAATGCACAAACATTTCAAGTGAAGTCAACAGCAACTAACACAACAGTTGTATTTTCTTGTTATTCCATTAAAAAATAGTATTTATGACACCAAATATTAGTTACACTCAGTGCAACTAACCCTCAGGGATAACAAAATTTTACAAGCATTTTTCTTCAAAGTGAGGAAAAGAAATGAAAAAAAAAAAACAAACAAACCAAAACCCATTATATTCTAAGTGAATACAAATTAGGATTATAGAATCAGTGAGGGTTTTTTCCTATATTGTTGTAATGTAAATATTATAGCACTTAAATCTGATGCTTTTCTTTAGAAGTTTCCAAACTGCTAATTTGATTACTTGTTAGAACAAGCAACTTTGCCAAAAAAAAGATAATCTGAATTCTTTCAGCTCTCATATTTATAATGAAAATGTTAGATGCACTGAGTCTTTGACAGGTAACAAGCAAGAAGAACTGGACACTACAGTCTGGTAATGAAAGCCTCTACTGCTGAGGCAGGTATTCTCATTTCAGTTACCGTGGACTAAAACTCTTTTGCTTAAAGGAGCACTTTCATGACTCCTGCTTGCTTGATTGATTGACTGATTGATGGTTTTTAAAATCACATATTCCTGATTCCATATAGTCCTACAAAAAGAGATGTAAAGTGCATTTACAAATATTAGAGCTACAGCCAATTGGCCAGTGAGGAAACTTGCATGGGAAATGCAGATCTGTATCCCCTTAGTAAGAATGTCCTAGAATACAAATTTCCCATCTTCATGGTGAAAGATGTATGTACTAGAATACCACACAAAGGACTTTGTGCTGAATTAAATGTTATGTTTAGCACATTCTTATCACGTGTTAACTTCAAACAGCATTCAACACATTTCATTTCTGTGCAGACAGAGGGACTATTGTGCAAACACGGTAGAAAAACTGTAGATAACGAAGTAACTTAATGGATCCAAATGTAAGTATCTCTGAACTCTCAGATACTCAGATGACAAGCTGCACTTTGTTTAAGAAATTACTCTCACCCTACATTACACACAGGTTCTTTTGCCAGCCTGGGTCTTAGTTTCTTTCCATTAACCTGGTATCAAAAATTGGTGAAGCAAAGAAAGGAAAATTTGACTTTTTACTCTTTCGATTTCTCCCAAAAGATTAAAGAGAAAATAACAGTTATGAAAAAAAAAATAATTCCATGTAATAGAAAATGCCATCTAGAATACCTGAGGACAGCTGAGCTAGATACCCGCAGAAGGGATATGCCCAGGGAAGGGGTGAAGCACTTGGGAAGCTGCTGCTGAATACAGGACAGGTCCTGCATACCTGGACTGTGGAGTTCTGCTGGGAGAGGCAGAAAAGAACTCCGTAAGTGCTTGGGTAGCACCCAGACAGAATGAGCTGAGAAGATGCTCGATGAGTAGCAGAAAACACTGAATTTAGGAATATTTCTTTTGATACACAGTTTAAGACTCAAAAGAATATTCATGAGGAGGCATACTTGTCTTTGAGATATCCTCTCACTTGCCCTTTTTAAAAATTCCACAATTTAAACCCTTTTTAAAAAAAAAATCTTGCATACAAGTCAGTGGTTGTTCTCACTGATTTTTCAGGTGCTACCAGTTTGCTCATTTAAGCATGGCAGAAGGAAGATAGTTCACTTATCTAGGAGACAAAAGGCACATTCTCCCTTTAGATGAGCCCATGGGAGATAAGGATGCTGACAGACTCACATGCTCAGCACTAGAAGTGTAGACATCTGAAGGATTTAGCATTCAAGGAACCAAGTATGAAAAATAAAAACCTGTGCAAATGATTGAGGTATACTGATATCTCATTATTTTTAGATGTGTTAACTGTTTTTAGCTAAATACTTCCAATTATCAGAAGCATTCCCTTGATTACCAAATGGTTCGTTCCTACATTGCATCATGGATTCTTGTTTTCTTATGAGCAATCTGCACTTCAACAGTCAAATATTAGAGGGAAAAAAATTATTCAACACACACTTACTAGACACATAATTTTGTACCTGTATACCCATAACTAAAGCATTGTCTCTCTGCTCTTACTATTTCATACAGATAATTCAGTACATGGATCACATGCCTGCTAACACTGCAGAGAAGACCAGTAAAATACATACATACATACATATGACAGAGGGCCCTTGAAAGCACTCATGGGGGAGATGAAAACGTGAGGCTTCTCTTTCATGGAATTATAAGGATCTGATGAATTTTGATTCATCATCAATTTGTTACAAAATTGACACACAAGCAATAGAGGATTCCCAGATAATTCCAGCAGGCCATTTATCAGCCTTTTAACATAATATTCTGTTATAGTTACCAAAATGTTCTACAATTAATATGTGCAAATATAGAGACAACAAATGTTCGTGCCATTGGGCACCACATCTAAATACAAACTGTCAATAAGTCTGTGTAAAGCAAGACTATAAAATACAATTTGTACTTTCATTTCAAGTCAAAATTGCAGCTAGACACACAAATTATTATTCTGAACATTCATAAATGGGCTAAAGTTGAGCCAGAGGAGGTTTAGACTGGATTTTAGGAAGAATTTCTTCACTGAAAGGGTTATTAGACATTGAAACAGTCTGCTCAGGGCAGTGGTGGAGTCACCATCTCTGAAGGTATTTAAGAATATAGACATAATGCTTAGGGATATGGCTTAGTTAAAGTCTTGTCAGTGTTATGTTATGGTTGGACTTGATGATTTTGAAGGTCTTTTCTAATTGAGGTAATTCTGTGATTCTGCAAATTACAGCTATATAGACTTAGAAGTCTGAATATCTTCATATTAACCATTGAGATTGTACATTAAAGTACGCTTGTCACGCAGCAGTACAGCATGTAATAGAAAAACACTAAAGAATTGCGTTTTTATAAAGCAATTAGTCACATGTAACACTTAATGACATCACTGTATAATAAATACAACTTTTATATAATAAAACAAATCAGCTGTATCACTGAAGTGAGACAAAAATTATACTTCTGATAAGGCCTAACGGTCACCTCTTTTTTAATCTACTTAAATTTTGAGTATAATAAATTCATTTAGAGATGTGAAAAAAGATACAAATGCACAAGGCATTAGCTTGGAGGTAAGATTTACTTCATCGAAGTCTTTCTGTGACAATTACTAATTTAGTTTATAACATTTAATAAGCTATGAAATTCTGAAAATTCCCCTGCTAATCTGTTGTGTGCCCTGGATCAAAACACTGTTTTAAAATAATTGCTTAGCCAACATGAGATTTTTGCATGCAAGTTCATCATACCATATAAAAAATACAAGAGAAAAAATCTTGCTTTATTCAGAGCTCATGACATAACCATAAATTAGGGAAATAGTTAATACTAAAATTAGCATCTTGAGAACAACATGAATTAAATGTTGCTATATTACCCTAGTAATTTCAGGCTGACAAAAAAAAAAAAAAAAAAAAAAAAAAAGCATCCGTAACCCCTTCCAGTCTTTTCATGAACTTCTCCAGCAAAAATACGTGCACATACTTAATTTAACACCAAATACCTACATGCTAATTTCTTCTTTGTTGGATAAATGCATCACTAACATGGTGACATGTAATGAGCCAGAGCGAACCATTGCTTCTGAAAGCCTTTGATCCTTTTGTATTACTGCATCTTGGACAGCCAGGACACTGGCAGTAATCTGGGAAGAAATACAGACACAGAAACAACAGTTAGCCATTGCAATTACTGTATCCCATCATGCAAGTGAACAAGAAAGCACACAAACTGAAATCAAACATTCATGTAAAAAACCAGTCTAGCAGAAGAAAGTTTTATCCTCTGACAAAGCTGTGCTAATTGACCCGAGAAAACTCAGGAGTGGGAACGGAGTGATTAATAAATCACTGGACACTCCTCACATCTTAATAGCAGCTTGCTTCCAGAAGTATGATAAATTCCTGGAGCAGATTAAGCTCATCCAGTCTTTTGTTGCCAGTAATCCAAATAAAAGGCTTGTTCAAGTACTTCCTCTGACTATTTGCTGAATTTGTGTGTTGCTAAATGCGGACAAGTGTCTGGAAAAAGAGATCTTTGCAGGATCAGATACATACAAACCAGGAATATTCAGTAAAAAAATAAGTAGCATACTAGATTTACAGTTCTGATTATACTATTCAACAGACAGATGTAATTTATATACTCAGTTCAAAAGTATTTTAATAAACTTCCATACAACATGCATATCGTTCCAACTTCAGTCTTTTTCTTTGAAATTACTTTAATTACATTTTCTTCATCGAAAATTATTTGTATGGCTACACATGCTTTATAAACTGCACTCCAAATGTTTACTGTGCTTGCCATTATGATAGTTGTGGTGATTGAAAAAGAAAAAAGAAAACAATCACCAAAAAAATTTAATTTTACAACAATTCTTGAGTATGTTAGTGAAAATGAAATCAAATCAAATAACCTTGACCATCTAACAAAACTAGTTATTTCTTAAAGCACAGTGACCAAGATATTACAGACAAAGCAGCTTTGGTTTTGGAAGGAGGAGCAGCTAAAAGAAGCATGTAAAAATTTTCAATCAGATTTTTTTATTTATTTGAAACTCAATTGTGAATGCTTCACAAATACACTGTTCATACTGACAAGTGCAAGTAGTTTTTAGGTTGAAAAATAAGTCTTGATATATTTTGGTAGCTCTGTTAATCATAAGGAACACGGAAATTTCCTGAGAAAAACCCAAACAATCTAATAGGAGTGGTCAGTGTTTTCCTGACCAAATGTCTTGAGACAAGTTTTGCCATACAGGAGTTTTACCTAGTGTGCCATAGATACCTAATAATGCCATATAAATAAAGCCAACTTATAAATGAAAGAAACATAGTTTAAGGAGAGTGTGAATGAGGAAGTTAAGAGCCACTTCCCAAAAAATGGTGGCATGGAATCTACAAAACCATAAGTGTCTTAGGCAGCGTAAAACAGATGAAAAAAGCTTCACCAACATTTTGATCATAAATCACATTCATATAAAGGCCATCTTCCTTGTCATATGTCAGAACTGACCTGGACAAATACCACTTCTGTTGTCTTAAGTGTAGGAGAAATCTGACCCACATTTAAGCAAAACAGTGGTAAATGTAATCCCTGGTAATTACAATGTATCGACTAAGTATCATTATCTTTATTATTATCTAAGTTTATAAACTAAAGCAAATGCTGTTATCCCCATAAAGAAAAAAAACACCACAAAAAAAAACAACCCACAAAAATCAAAACCTCAAAACTGTAATCACCTATAATGTGAATTTTATTCCATTTTCAACTATTGCTTCTAAATTTAATTTGCACGTAAGAGCTGGCAAAGAGAAAAGAATTAAGTGTACAAGCCTCCTTCCAAATACAGAAATCAGTGTGGAACTGTTTCATCACAGCACTATGACCATCCCAGCTCTGAAAAAGAGCAACCCTACCCATCATTCAGATTATCAGCCAATACCCCTTACCCACAGTGTCTCCCTCTGCAGTACTCCCAAGTCCCTTCCTGCTCCTCGGGCAGTTCCTTTCTGGCTTGGGCAAGAAGCAACACAAACTGTGGTGGATTCTCAGATGCAAGGGTGTGACTGGCCAAGAAACATGCAGATACTCATTCCTCAGCTGGCAGCTCTAGGACAGCTGAGTGCCACACTCACACTATAATCTTCAACACAAGCATGATCCTTCAAGGCTCTCTCTTCCACACAAGCACCAATTCCATGGAAATTATAGGAAATTACTACCTCTGTGATACCAAATTTTCTTTTAACTTGGAATTTCATAACTTAAATAAATGTCTCAGGGTAGATCATGCTCAACAATTCCCCTTAGGATAATTTTAAATAGTGCTTCAAAGTCAGTCCTCAAATACTGATCTCAAGGTCCCCTCTTCCATTACTCAGAATATGTTATTCTGAAGAGTTATTTTCATAATTACTGCAAGAACTCTATGGGTAAGTGAATATAAAGACTGTAAGCTCTAAAGATTTAACATTAATTACAATTATAATTATATACAAGCGATAACACACCAGATGAAACAGAACTTAAAATAACCTACCAAAAAGGATACAATAATAATGATCCATTTACACTATTTTTGCTCAAATAATAATGTAAAGCTCAATATAAGCTCAAAATCAATGGAACATCACATTTTCTTTATGAAGATTCAAAACATAATTAAAATGGAAACAAGGAAAGTTTTTAGTTCCCAAGAGGAACACTTCATTAGATGTTCCAGAAATATCCATTATTACAACATGGTTCCCTGTGTAAAGCTTAAGATAGTACATAAAATATGAAAAAGAGTTTTAGCACCTACAACACTACATCAGTATAAAAACAGATACTCAAAAACCCAAGGTCTAACAACATTACAAACCAAATTACTACCAGTAATTACCAGATTACTTATGGCTATCAAGAAACCAGGTGTCCTATCAATAAATTTTGGCTAATGTTGCCTATACAAATTTCAACATGTATTTTCTACCTTCAGAACAACTCTACACCTAGGCAAGAATAAACAAAACTTTCTAACAAAGTCCAGGAGTCCCCAGATGCTCTTAGATTTGATACAGTCGTTCCTTTACTCTCTAAATTATATAGGACTAAATGCATGATATATAAAAAAACACTGCATAGTCAGGAATTTTCCACTCAACCAGACATTCAGCATAGTAACAATAGTAAGCAGGAATACTCAACTATCAGATGATATAACCCTGTGTTATTCTTGGTCTTGTTAAATCATGGGACAGGAAAAAAGATATTTCAGAGTAAGATGGCACAAAAGATTTCCCACAAATTTTGTTTCAGGCTATCATGGATATTATAAAACCAGACTTTACAGTATCTTCTTGACATAGCATGTTTTGAAGATTCTAATCCTGCCTTGGTGTATTTTCATTTCAGATTCTCTAAATCTTTTACCACCCAAAAGCAGATAGCACAGATTCAGGATGAGTTAAAATTCACCTGAGATAGCTCTCTGGTATTGAAAGGTAAACCTAATTTGGAAATGGTAGTCATCTGTTGGGTTTTACTTTTAAAGCATAATGCATCTACTTTCCCTGTTTGCAGACACAAAAAGTAACAAAGACATACCGGAGATATTACACAGCATGTAAGAAATCATTCTCATTCACCGTCTGAGACAACACCACACTAACTACAAAAAACGACATTTTTTCAAATAGCTTTCTGCACCTCTTGAATCCATTTGAACAACATCTCACTAAAACAATAGGTTATTTGAATTTTAAATAACGTTATCAACTTTACTGGAAAAGGTTAAACTACAAACTGCCCGATTAAAACAGCGACAGATCCTAATTCCTATTTATAAGGAGAACTAAAAATATTGCTAGTGATTTTCTTATTAAATTAAATATGAATGTGTTGCTTCCTTATTCTAAGTGAATGGCAAAATAAATAATAGTGAAACAGTACAGAGGGAAAATTTAATCCAGCTTCAGTCAAAATAATGTGAAATCCATAAGACTGACAAACTGAATAAAAAGATAATTTTACCACTAGTCTTTACCAAATGAGCAATTTTATTCACAAAAATGCTATAGAAAGTTGATCTTTGAATAGACTCCCAGTGTTATTTTATAAATAATTGAAAAATACTCTTTTGCTCAAGATGTGCACTGTTCTTCCTATAAACACATGCATCTGAAGTAACTGTGGTTATACTAAATTAGTACAATAAATAATATCACCTCTGGATTAGTAATTGGAAGGGAAATGAAATAATTCGGCTTATACTGTTTATTCTTCTTTTTCTTACTGTCTTCTTCAATTTCCCTTTCAGTATTCCTCTTTCTTTTCTTCTTTATATTTATTTCAGAGGTTGCATGCACTGAAGAGAGAGAA
The DNA here is from genome assembly GCA_023637945.1 of Phaethornis superciliosus. Taxonomy (NCBI): domain Eukaryota; kingdom Metazoa; phylum Chordata; class Aves; order Apodiformes; family Trochilidae; genus Phaethornis; species Phaethornis superciliosus. The sequence continues at coordinate 59,786,401 of JAJQWJ010000003.1, forward strand.
AAAAATACTTTCAACGTACAGACAAATTAAAACAAAGATTCACTTAATATCATGTCACCAGAAGCTGGGCTTCAGTCAGCTAACAGGAGCATGTCTCCCAGTCATCTGCTCTGCCCATGCTCTGAGCTGTCTGATTGACATGTGGCTCCAGTTCAAATTAATGTAGTCACACAAGCAGAGAGTATCATACCTGAACTAACAGTCTACACCTCTCAGCAAAGCTTGTAAGACACCTCACTTACAAACTATTTCATTTAGCTGGCTCACACAGTAGTGGAGTCAGCACTGGCCTGCAATCACCTGCATTTGAACACGTATGTGACTTTAGAGAGAAAAGGCCAACACCAAGTTTCAAAAATCCTATGCCCACTGCATTTAGAGATATTAGAACAAGATGATACACAGGATTATTAAAGGAAAAGGTTCTATTAGACTAGGACTTATCAACTTATCAACTTGCCAACTTATCAATGATCAAACATCAGTGGGGAGCCTCAAACATGCAGCTTGTTTGCAGATCGAATGCTTTTGATCTCTCTCCAGGCCCCTGATCAGTTCTTAGGCTTCTCACCTGGACATACTCAGCTTTTTGATCCAGAAGAGGAAGAAGTGCTGTGCCTTTTATCTTCTTCCATAAGGACAACTTTGGAAAACACTTCCACAGAGATTTTTCCAAGGACCAAACCCAAGGCCAGAAGAAAATTTAATCCAAGCCACATCTACTCTCTAATTTCATCTTTTCCAAAGACCCCTTCCAACATTACAAAAGAAAAGTGTCTATTTTCAATTCTTCCTTTGCACCAGAAATTATTTTTCTCCTGCCTTAGCACCTCAAGGCTTTCCAGATCCCCTCCCACTACATGGCTTGACATATATGCATATGATGGCCAGGCTGCAGACACCCAGTGTCCCATTAATGTGGTCTTCAATAGCCCCATGTTGAGAACACACATACTGGAATATAACTCACAAAAGCCATCACTTGAGAAGCTCATATACAGGAATGTGAATTAACACAGATGTCTTTATTCTGTGACTCATTGTTGCAATGGATCACAAAACAGTAAATTTCTAATTTTGCAATTCCTAGGCTCTGGACTGGATCCTATGTTAGCGGGGAGGCTGTGTTCCATGTGCACAGCCCACTTGTACATGCCAACAGGCAGGACCAAGCACTGAGTACGTGATGCATTTATGCTTTCATACTACTTCTGTCTATTATACTTACTAACAAATTCATCTTCAATATCTGTGTCGACAAATGGCATTTCTGCCATCAGAGGTTCTACCAACTCAGCAGGACGTGGCTCTTTTCTCTGTTGCGTCCTTTTCTTACTCTCTTCCAAGTCTTTCTTTTGCTGTACATTCTCCAGCCCAACTATAAAGCATTTTAAATAACACACTGGGTATTAGTTTTTGATCCGAACAGCTAAGAGACATACACAAGCAATATATAGTTTTTGATACAAACAGAAGAGATGTTACACACAAGCAATATACCAAGAACACATTTGTCTAATTATCAGCAAATGAATATAACACATAAACCCCTTAAGCACAGCACTCTTCTTCCTTCCAGCATATCAGCAAAAATACCTAAACACTTTACGTGAACAAGCAAAAAAAGGGAGTTCAGCCTTCTGTATTTACTAACTTACGGTTCTGTTTGGTTCTAAGTGAATACAACTATGTGCAAGAAAAACGATAGATAACAGTAATGACATATGAAATTCAGTGCAGGCAAACATTGGCAAATGAATTCCAGTGTAAGCACACTGAAAATGAGGAACGAAGGAGCAGGAAGGAATCCTACCACCTACATGTAACGAGTTCTCAGCTGATGATATAATTCAGGAATCAGATGATTATTCTGCCTCTGTGTCTCTCACACACTGCAACATGTTCTAGACAGCAATGATCTAAACATGTTCTAAAAATTGACTGTCTGTATCCAAGCTAAAGAATGAGTCAGTATAAATCAAAACTCATCTTGCATGTATAAAGTCATACATTAAGTCCTATCTCCGAGTAATACAACCATGACAGAATAATGTCACTAACAAGTTTTTTAAAACATCTTTTTCCTCAACAGCACTATCTAAACGTGGGTCATTTCCTTATGTCTCCTCCATTTTTGGCATCATCAAACTCCAATACTTGCATATTATGTAACGCTTTAAAAAAACAAACAAACAAACAAAAAACCACAAAAAACCCAAACAAACCAAAGAAAGTAAAATCTTCTCTAGCAGCAAAAAATGTGCACGTAAATATATATCCAGCAATACTATTTTGGGACAACTGTTGTAGAAGAAGCTTCGTGTCAGAATTGCAGTTTATCCTGGGACAGCTCATTACTACAAACAACACACTTTCAAAGCTCTTCTTGTGACCACTGCAGATAGTCCAAATCTTTATGTTCTTATTATGTTCTTATGGCATGCAAAGCTATGCTACATGTATGTAATCAATATATTTGACCCAATATGGGTTATTATCACCAAGTAGAATGTTTCTTGTATATATCACTTTACACTAGGGAAGATAAGAAAAAGAACAACCTGACTAAATGCTAGCTCACCCAGTCTAAAGTAGGGTGGAATAAATCACTCTCTGGTTGTGGTCAGACACCTAACTTTTTCTCAGAGGCTATAAAAAATTTCCAAATTAATTAGATTTCTTGGTTGTTCTCTGTGCAGGGGACCAAACAGGTCTTAAAGCAGTTATAAAATTATTTCTTAATATTAAGATTAGAGTTTACACAGAAGATTGTTGCTGCTGATGTATAACCACTCAGAAAATAACAATCCTTCCTTCAAAAGAGATCCCAAAGGACAAGACAGAAACCCATGAAACTGACAAACAAGTAGGTCAGTCTGGGACAGAAAAGTTATCAACAAGTTTAGAAATGCAGAATCATAACCAGCTGGAAGCAAAAGCAATTTGCTATGGTAACATCAGTCCTTGCAAAAAAAAGGACTTATTTAAATCAGAGTACAGTATATTACAGACTATAGGCTTCCTTTGCTCTGTCTGCTCAAAAAAGCAACATGGTTGTGCCACTGTCAAAAATTCTGTCAGCTTTTTGACCAGGTTTATCAAAGTGAGTCCTGTGGTCTAAGCAACTGAAGTCCTGACTATGGCACCACTCCTTTAACCATTTCATTGACTTTTCTAATTCGATTTGCCATTTGCAGCCCCTTCCCTTCGGCTGGAAGGATTGTTAAGAACTTTATCTGTGCCCCAGAGCTCTTCACCACTGCTCCTAGTGCTCTGTTATCTTTTCTGACAGCTTTAAGGTTGCTCTCCTACCTGTACCACTGGTGCCTACATGAAACAGCAGGAAGAAATAAAAGTCAGTGGGCAAACTGCCACAAATCCAAAAAGAAAAAAAAAAAAAAAGAGGCAAGAATTATGTTTGTCACTAAAACAACTGGAAAACTATTTTTTTTTCAAAATTATTGGCATAATGTTGATAAACTGAGACCTAAGTAACAAAACTGGCTTCCATAGGAACCCTTCGATGATCAAGATGCTATAGCACAAACTCTTTTTCCTTAATTGCATGCTGAGTTATAGTAGTGTGGATTTCATCTATGAATAGGTGTTTTGTGGTTTTATTATTCGCATATTTAAGTGGCTGCATGTCTCCACTAGTATTTAGCTAATCCGTTCCAGGAGAAAAACAATTTATGTTAAACATAGTTCATAAAGAGAATAGAAAAATAAGGTGTAGTTAAAACATCTGATTGTGCCGCTTTACCAGACCTCTCCATAGTCACATTACAAGCTCAGACAAGAGTCATCTTCTATTATTTGGCACCTAAAAATCAGCAATCACGGCGAGCAACCACTGTTGCCTGTTTGTTTATATTCTTATGTTAATAACACAACAACATAATAAGTAATGTTAATAACAAATTAATCCTTTGGAGACACCAATCGCTTGTCATTACTCTCCAAACATGTGGAAAACTGACAACGCTTAAAAACAAATTAAAAACAAATCTCCCGACATGAAGGCGAGCGGCACTTTTTTACAGCCGCTCCGCCCGGCGTGACCGTCCCACGCCTCAGGGACACCGCCGACCTCGGACCTCCCCCCGCAGCACAACCCACGCACCGCCCCTCGGCACCGGGGGGCGCCCGCCCCGCATCCAGGCGCTTGCGGGGCCCCGGGACCCCCTCCCCCAGCTGGCAGCAGAGAGGGGGAAGCTCTCGCTGGGCCTCGCAAGCGCCCGCTCTTTCCTCCCACCCCCCCCCCCCCTAAAGCTCCACGCCGAACCGCCGCCTCCTCACCGTCCTCCGGGGTCGCGCCGGCCGCACGAACCGCGTCCCCTCCGCCACCGTCCCCTCCCGCTCCCACCGCCGGCCTCAGCTCCATGAGACGCGGGATGGCGGGCACAGCTTGGCGGGCGCCGTCCGCCGCCGCTGACGGGAGTAGCGAGACAGCGGGGAGAAGCCGCCGTAGCAGCCGCTGCATGCCCGGCTTGGGCGAGCGGGGCTGGCCGACGGGAATCCGCCGTCTCGGGGAAGGGTCGGCCCCAGCCGCCGCCTCCCTCCGGCAAACGACGGTGGGAGCGCGGAGCGGAGGGCAGAAGGGGCCGGGCACCCGCGGGACTACAGCTCCCAGCCTGCTCCGCTCCGGGCATGGCGGGAGGCGGCCCCGAGTCTTCCAGGTCCCGTCCCCGGTACCGCCAGGGTTGTCACCTCCCTTTCCCTGGCGCTGTGTGGTGCCACTTTTTGGGTGAGACGTCCTATTCGCAGGGCGGCTGGAGACGGTGTGCCCCGGCAGCTGAAACCTGCATTTGCGTGTGCAGATTTCCCTCAGCATTTGAGTGAAACGTGGCTGCCCGAGGGCTGTGACTGACTGACGGGAGGGGTTGGGGTTGGTGTCTCCCCAAAATGTAGTTTAGGGCTGCCGGAGGAACTGTGTACAGCCCAGAGGAAGGTGCCTGTAGACTAGATGTAAGGGAGCTATGTGTTTGAACGTATATAAAGATTCTTGCTTTCATTTTTAAAGGAAGTAGGGGCCGCGAAAACAAAACAGCCTGGCCCTGAGAGGGAGGAAGCTGCGTGTCTGCTGTATGCTAGAAAAATGAGACGAATGAAAATAAGGGCAGTTTCTGTATTTGTCTCCTCCGTGACTTCCCTTTCTGGGAGATAAAATTGGTCTGGAAAGATTTTATAACTGTTTTCACACATTTTGTGGTGTGGTTGCCTTAGTTGTCTCTAACACAGTATTTCCATTTGGTCTGAACGGTTCTGTGGAGACCAAAGGCTGGGAGTGACACAGAAGGTCAATTTCTGTGGCATCCAAGAGAAGATTCAGGATGAGGCTGCTGGCAGTTATTTTTAAAATGCACATTTTGTCTTAATATCAGCTGTATATAGAAAACTAAATAAAGAAGTGGTCGCCTCTTCCTAGCCTGATAGCATTGGCAAGTGAGACGCTTCCATGAAAATCTGGGTCAGATAAGTACAGAGAGATTTTTTGGTATCAAGTGTCTTCTTAAGAATATGAACATAAATCACAGTTTTGGATCTGAAACTGCTCTGAATGAATTCATTAGGTATTTAGCAGAAATCTTAAGCAAATAAGCTCTAGAAAGAACATTTCTGTTTGAACAGTTGACAGGGGAGACCAGTGTGATTAGATAAGTTAGCATTTATTAGTCCACTTAACTATTGAAAACACAATGCATTGTTAGTATAGCCAAAGTTGTATCTAACCAATAACCACTAGCCTGGCAGTAATATGTAGGTGTATTCTTTGGGTTAATGACATGCCTGAACCTACTGTCTCCAGGCTGAGGGGTAGTGAGAAATTAAAAGCACCTTAGCTGAAGTGGTAAGAGTTACCATGAATTGTCCCTGGAAGTCATAGTAGTGATGTTCAAGGGAAATTTTTGATTGAGGAGTAGACAGCTGAAGTAGGAAGTTTTAATTTTTCAGCCTGCCCATATACTGCACAAATTTCATGAACAACATTGACCTACCAGCAACTGCTGTTCACTACTGCTTAGGTTTGGGCTAAAGCTACCATTTTATCAATCTTCTGTGGCCTTGCCTTTACTAGAGTTTCTGATAAGTATGGCAGTACAGTTAGTTGTCCTTTTGAGGAAAAAAAATCATGTCATGACAGCTGAGTGACTGTAGCAGAAAGAGGAAGCACAGTCAGCTCTACAGATTTGCTTACACAACTGCACTGCCCATGCCTGTTAGCCTCTCACCCACCTTACATCTCTTAATCCACCACGTAATTTCTGTCAAGTTTAGCAGAGAGTAAGAAGATTCAGAGATACAATATTCCCACACCTTTCCTGAAAAGGAGTGGTTTGGGTGAAGAGAAAGACTCATTTAGTTCCCAAACAAGGACAATGCTGTGCATATGCTTTTCCATGAAGCAGTGGCTAGCCCTGAGTACTGGTCAGCTCATTACATGATAGGTCATGGAACATATTATCAATACATGCTATGTGTTATCTTAGTCAAGCAAGAGATATGGGTGAGCTAGGAGTATTTCTGACATGACTCACTATGTGAGTTTAGGAAATTGTTGTTAGGAAATTGTGATAAGAAGGGAGCTGATACAAAAGAAGGCTTCCCTACTGACACTGCTGATAGAGCAACTTGTCTTCAGACAAGTGAAGAGTAGATTGTGATCTGGGAGTAGAAGATTTGCTAGAGAAACAAAGAGAAGTGTGAGTTGCAAAACTACAGATAAAAGAAAATGAAAGGTAGAGGAGTGCCTGCTATAAAGTAATTTGATGTGAAGATCAAAAAGCAGACAATAACTACTATTTTCTACAATAACTACTATAAAAGGAAGAAGTGCATGAAGATTGCACAGTGCATGCCATAAGTTGTACTTAGTGAATAGAAACTACATTTGATTGACATCTAACAAGATCAGTGTAAAAAGTATTAACGTAAAAGGATATTTTGATGGTCTGTTTGTCACAGGCAGTTCATTTACATTGCAGGAGGAGGGAAGAGAAGAGAGGGAATCAGGTATAAAATTAACTTATTACCCAGGGCAGCATTCTTCACTTGCTGCCCTCTGGATTATGAGGGGCACTGGCTAAAGATCTGCATAGACACTCAACTGCTACTAATGTCAAGGTATAGTTTCACACAGTTCCAGATTCCTCCAGACTTTTATGCTGATTGGACTTGTTTGAGGAATGATGATTGTTGGGCACAGGAAGGATTCGCCCAACATAGTAGGGCATGTCTTTGCCAACAGGCATGCCAGCCTTGTAAGAAGGGCTCTAAACCTGGTTATTGAAGGATGAAGAAGCCATCCTATCAGGCCTAAACTGAAAGAAAACTGGAAGAGCTGGAACAGATGTACTCACAGAGGGATAATGGTAAATAAGATGTAAGCACAGCATTATGGCACAGGCTGTCCCTCTGCCTGAGCAAGCAGCATACTTGGGGTCCCATCCCACAGACTAGCATTTAGGGGTACCTCAACAGGTTGGAGAAGTGGGGCAATAGACACTTGCTTCATGAAGTTCAGTAGAGACAAATGTATAATCTTGCATCTAGGACAGATAGATTTTGGCAAAAGTCGTTGGATGCACATAAGTCATTGGATGTACCTCTTTACTAATTTACAGCTCATGACATTTTTTCGTAACTTGTGCTCTACACTGGGCATTACTATTAAATTATATAGGGAGTAATCTCTAGTTTCAACTTCTATAGCCCTTGTTGCTTGAAAAAAAACTTTATTTCTAATTCTTCATTCACCAGTTAGCACAGAAAATCTACCTGAAGTCATCTAGGTAAATTCTCATTCTGCAGCAGTTATGTCATCCTTCTATAGACAACAGAATCAGTCTTCCCTGTGTTGCTCCAGAAACAAATGGAGAGAAATTGTTCCAGAAACAAATGGAGAAACAGTGGAGAGAAAACGTTATTTAAGAAGAGGACACTGCTCACAATTAAAAAACAGTTTTATTTTGAACACAGTGATTATTGCCAACTACATGCGGAAGTCATACAGCTGAGACACCAGATCCTGCATTCTTTGAGTGAAAGACACTTACTGGGAGTCTTAGGCAAGTAAAGAATGCAGTTCTGAATCCAAAATTCATATTAGTCCAGATGTGGGTGGGGGAAATACGCTTTTACTGACTAAATTGAAAAAAACTTGATTCTCAGCTGCCTATCTGTTGTGTTTCTTGCTTTCCTCTCCCTTCTTGCCCTTCTGTTTGTCTCTCCCTTCAACCATAAGCTTCTTTTTTAAGCTCCACCTTTCTCACCTTTCCAAGCTCCAGATACTGCAGAAACATGTATGTGTTTGTCACCACTGGCCAGGCTTCATCTTCTTTCCTCTTTTATCTGTGGTTTTTTTTGTGAACTTAGAATATATGAGGAATAGGGGCAGTTCTATTCCATGCACATTTGTAGAGCACAAAGTCCAAATAAAAAAATGCAGATCTTAGCTTCTTGCCAGATGATAGTACTGTCCTTCCTGAAGTTCTAATCATCACTCCTGACTCTTTATGCATATCTGATGAGTGCCTGCCTTTCTTCCTAAGAGCAGCTAAGATATTAGTTTGCAAACACTACCAGAGCTTTAGCCAGTTGCTCATTTAGCTTAAGGTGCAGCTGTCCTGGGATGTCTTCACTAGTCAATAAAGGCAGAGGCTTCTCCTGAAGAAAATTGTAATTCAGAAATTCAGAGTTGTTCTAGAGATGCTCTTCTTTCTCCATATAGAAAGATGTTAAATAACATTTCTACAGAGATGGCCAGGACAATTGGGATTACCTCCTGCTTTGGCATGTTGGTTAGAAGGCTCAAGCTGGGTGAGCCTGGATCAAGGCTTGAATCTCCTGATTGCCTGGTTCAGAATAAGGAAGAAAGCTTTGTGCTCTGGCCCAATATTTCAGGCTCTGGACAATTAAATTCAACATCTACTTTCTAACTGGAAACACTTGTGTCAAAACAGCATTACTCAAATATTATACTAGCCCTCATCTAGTTTGAAGCACCTGATAATGTTTATGGTTAGTGCTGCAAAGCTCACGCACTCAGAAAATTTCACGCAGCATAGGTTTTGTGACTCTGCCAAGTTAGAGCCTACCTAGGAAGAAATAATTAAGCAGTGTTGTTTTATATTTCACACAAATTTTGAAATTGCTTTACCCCTGGTGCTGTTGGGCCTAAAAGATGTCTGCTTATATTTAACCAAAAGCGTAAAACCCCCCAAAACCCAGCAATGTTCAAAATACCTTTCATACAAGTTATTCAGAGAAACAGTAACTTGTTTGAAGCAGAAAAGGGTCCCTGACATAAACTGAGAGATCTCAGTTCTATCATCAGTTTAGCTGCCACTCACACACAGAGCATCCAGCTTCTGTAATTGAAATCTTACAGTCACTGGGTCAGCCTGAATGTGTTGCTCTGAGGGCAGTCGCCGTCTCCTTGCTGAGAGTGGAGTTTGCTGATCCTCTCCTTGAGGCTCAAGGTTTAAATGTATCAAACCATAAGGGTGAAGCAATTAAAGCTCCCTTATTTACAGTCATTATTTTCATTTACATTAAGTGAAAGACTTGTGTCTACATTCCAGCATTATGACAAAGCATGACAAAGGAAACAAATACAATTAAACAAAAACACCTAAATACATTCTGCTTAATGGAGAAAGAGGTTTTAGTTTTCCAGCTTAGCACATTGCTACATCTTTAACTTTTGGTCTCCTTCAGTTCTTATTCAATGCTGCAGGCTTAAGCTGAGTCAGTGTCAATTCACATTCACTCATACAGTAGCACTAAATATGTTGTAATAACTGAAAGGGAGGGAACCATTTACATTTCCTCTGGTAGACCTATGTTTTAGTCCAGGTTAGAGCAGTGTTTTCAGCACCCCTATTGAAAAGACCAGAACTGGGTCATTTTGTCTGGCAGCCAGTCTGTCTCCATAAGCCAGCATGTGCCCATTAATGTTTATTTGTTAAAATGGACTAACAGCTGTTTACTACAGTTAGTATGAAGTGAAGAGAGAGTGGGGAAAAGCATCTCTTCAGGGTTCCAGAAGAACTGTATTTAATTTTGCCTGCTCACAACAGCTATTTGGTATTAATACAAGAACTTGTACCCATGTAGGACAGAAAAAAAGTCTTATTTTTGATCAGTTCACTGGTGATTTTCATTTTAAGAGTAGAATTTGCCAGACTTGCTCCTATGTACAAAAAACAATCTACAGCTTAAAAGTCATTCACAATGATTTCCACATGTTTTGAAACACTGAAAGGAAGGAGCTCAGACATACATTAAACTGCACTGTCAAGAACTCTTACTTTTGGTGGGCAGACAGAGAACTGATGAATTTTTTGACACATATAATTCATACACAGTTCAAAATAGTTCAGTATCAGGAATATTTGCATTCAATTTTGTCCAAATGGGATAACTTCCTCACAGGTAAGCTATGTGGAGAATTTTTTAAAAAGTGAAATAATACCCAGAAAAATGTTGTCTTATGCATTTGGAACATTTAGGAAGACAATAATAGGATCCCTCACTTGAGGGGCATTAATTGAAAGAACTAATGTTTTTTCTGCAGTGGTATAATATATCCAGGACCTGTTCCCTTAACTGCAGAGGAGCAGGACCAGGAAGAGAGCAAAAGGGGAGAAAGCAGAAAGCAATCTGAAATGCCAAAGGAAAAGTTGAGTTGCACTTTTTTCAAGTCTACGTGTGGGTCTACAGCAGATGTTACAAATTATGTGCTGTATTTGGAGGACTCCAGAGACTCATGGGAAGTACCACTAATAGCAGTTGACTTGTCATATCCATGTCATTCAGATGACAATTAGGGAGCTTTTTAGAGCAAGCAAGAGTGATAAAATAGAGCTCACTGATTCCCCATGAGAATCAGCAACCTGAGGGGACAGTAAGTCTGTATCTACTTGCTTTTCTAGATGTTACGTCTTACCCTTTCATCTCCAGGCTCAGTCAAGATGCTGTTTCCATTTGTCATCCAAATTTTTCTAAAATTGCATGTTCTACAGTCCAGTTTCTGCCTCAGAGCTGAAACTGTTTTCACCGAGGTCTCAAATGACCCAAATCCCAGAAACAAGACTCCGTCATTATTCTTTGTGGCTAGTTAACATCTTTCAAATCATATGGCTGTATTTCTCTCACTGCAATCTTGTCTCACTTGCTTTTTGATGGCAACACTGACTCGTGATTCCCCCATTTTTCAGCATTGCTTTTGGAAGATTTGTCTTGCTCCTTCAGCCTTTTCTTTATACCCTTCATCCTCTTTCATCTAAAGCGCAAGTTACTATCTCTATTAAAATCACTCCTAGGTCTTTCTCTCCTTCCTTCCTTCCTATATGTTTCTTTTTTTTTTTCAAATTAAGATCCCAGCCTGTCTTTGACTATCAGTCTGCCAGTGGATGACTGGCTTTCAGCCCCCACACAACATCATTTAACACAGTTTCTCCTCTCCATAATCCTTCAGTCAGGAGGGGCCACAGTTTCTGCCTGTCAGCTTGTACCTACCACATAGGCAGAATGTTTGTCTCAAACCTCTCAACGTTTTTCTCTCAATCTGCCATAAGATGTGTTAACTCTTTATTTAAGATAGAGTTTTGTCAATGTGTCCTCTCATGCTTACTATTCAAATTCTTGTCCCGATCTTCACCTTTTGATGGCTTTGATGAATATGATTTAATTCTCCTACGTGGTAATTTAGAAAGTGTTTGGACAGGTAGTTTTTCTAGAATTTCAACTTTGACAATGTTACCTCCACAGCTTCAGCATTTGAGCAAACAACGTAGGTGTCATATTCTTTATGGTTGAGGCCTGCCTTAATTATCCTTTGTTCATTGCTTAGAAGGTTGATTTCTTTCTCTGAGAGGACTGTAAATTAATTCCTAAACAGAAGCGATCAGTTGTGCCTGCATAGATCAAGACAAACACCCTCCAGATCTTGCCTGCATAGTTCAAGACAAACACCCTCTAACAACTGGTTGTGGATATGGGAAGCTGCATGGCTGCTTTACTGTGGCTTTACAGGAATATGTTGTGCCTCTCAGCCAAGTAAACAACCCAAGGAGAATAGTGCACTAATGAATTTGTTCTGCTTCCAGTGCCACGTTAACTCATTCAGAAGCAACTCAAATATGTATGCACTTCATTACATTAATACGGTGCAGGCACAGAATCCATGTTTCTTCCTATGCCCCTTCTTCTCTTCGGAAAAACATTGCTGTTAACACCAGCAAAACTACTTTGTTGTCATCCTTTAAACTGTTATCTGCTATGGTATTTCCAGAAAAAGATCCCAAACAACAACAACAATAATCCTTACAACTGCTGAGCTAGTAATGCACTTAGGCAATCTTCTAAGCCATTTAATGCTTGTCTTATGGCTCCCTTGTATATATCCCAGTTTATCTATCTCAGATGGAGCTTGTCTGCTTTAAAACTTAAAAAGAACTCAAACCAACAAAACACCAAACAACAAAAATCTGTATCATGAAAACTGGACAAGAAACCTTCTTCGTGTGATAAGTACCATTAGCTCAATCTTTTAAAAAAAAGAGCTGATGTCCATTTGTAAATCCTTTTTTAAAAAAACTTATTTTGATTTACTACTACATCATGTTAAAAAAATCCCATAATAATTCAAGTAATTTGTATGTCATAATAGTCACATCTTCCTGCAAATACTTATTCCTGAATCTTTTTAAGTATAATTACTGGAAAAGTTTACTTTCCTAATGTTGATTTCCAAGTGACTCTGCATCCTATACTATTGGAAATGATTGAGTTTAATTACATGAGATGACATCTCTGTTGATGGAAATCCAGGATGTAAAGCTGTATTAAAATATGTACCAGAAGGAATTGTCTAAAGAAACATTAAGTACTTTATTCTTTACTTAAATCTGCTTTTTTGAAAGCGGCATTTTCATTATCTTGTCACAATTTCCACTAAAAAGAAGGAGATGTGTATATTGTCTTACTTATTTGATTACTCCTTCGCAGGCAAATGAAGTATATGCTTACTGTGATTATACTGGGCACAGGTTGGTTTTGGGGGTTTTTTTTTTGTGATTCTCTTGCTGGCAAAGGGTCACTAAATCCCCTTACTTCCTGCTAAACAGTTACTGCAAGACTACTAACACAGGGAAAGGAGATAAACGGTAGCTTTTGGAATACCAGGGCAATTTCTGCCAAAAATACTGTCCCCTTAGGATTAGAAATAAACACTCTTACTGTGTTCCTGCTGTCAGTCATAGACTATAGGTGCCCAACAATGAGTAATAGTGGAGCACAAATATATTTTAAGTGAGTTACCTTACTACAGTTTCTTGATTATATTGAGATATCTGGGTACAAACCAGAAGATAAAATGTCTAAATAAGTTGCTTGGAAAATGTATTTATTGTCTTTTTCCTTATCAAAAACTATCTTGTGCTAATCTTTACATGCCTTCTTATTGCATGTACACTGTGTGAGGGTTGCTGTACTCCCCTTACTCAGGCAAAAGAAGTTTTTGCCAGAATTATGTCTCATGAGCATGTCCTCTGTGTTACGAGCCAGCATACAGAAGGTCATCAGGAACTGACTGAACACAGTGCACAAAGACTGACAGCTCTTTTTGCTTTCCTTTTATATCCTGAAAGCAACTGATTTATTTCTTGCATGTTTCAAAATCATATTTTTAATTCTGACAATTTTTGATGTTCTTATTTCTGTCTGCGCTGTTAATGCCAGTTTTACAGAAAATGGATCACAATCTGTATTAATTGACACTGGTTTTTAAAAAAATTGCACCAGAAGAGTTTAAATACTTCCATAAAATATTTGCCTAACTGATTTCTGAAAAGATCAGGACAGTTAGGTCTGGAGCAATATTAATTTTATCTTTTGCTCCTTTAATAATTCTTTTCCATAGTTATGATTGGAATTTTTTGTGGCAGGGGAGATTCTACCCACAAACAATCTTTCACGGGTTTTACTGCTACCCTAGCACAGAGTCACAACTATTGGAGTTTAGTCAGTGCCAAGATGTTGAATTCATGGGATATTTTACTCCTGATGTTGGTGGGGCCTGGATTTCTGCCCTTGTGCTGTGGCTGCATTAGATGGAATTCTATTCACTCTGCAGTAAAGACAAACTTTATGGTAGCTTCAGACAGGACAGAATTTCACACTTCAGGGTTAAATAAAGATTTATTCCCTTTGGTATCAGAACCAGCTAAAGACTCATCTCCTAGCTCCTTTCCCAACTGGAGCTGTGCACATTTGCCCCTGCACTGCTGAAATAGAAAAGATGATAGTAAGAACAGTGGAAAAACCTGGGTTTAACAATACCTTAAAAAGTTATTCCTGATCGTTTTAGCACCTCACCCTAGGGTACACAGACAGCTCTGTTAACTCATGTGGGTACAAAGCAAAATACAGGGTTGATTAGATCAGGAGCAGTAGAAAAGGGTCCATAAACTTGAGTTGATTGAGCTGGTTTTGCTGCCATATGCAGTGCTACATGGATCTGCAGCCTTCATGGTAAAGTAGCTTATACACAATGGGGATATGTGGAGAAGAAAGAGGAGTTGAAATTTTCGATAAGAAGATGGTGCTTGTTTAATTTTTACTTATTACACTCCTTGGCTATCATGTTCAGAGAACTGTGGTCAAAATTCCTGAGAATATAAAATATAAAGAAATATATCTGAAACAATTTGATAGCCTAATTTCCTAAAGGATGCATGTGGCTGTGCTGTCAGCCATTGCCCTTTAGCTTTTGAAGTCAGTGACCAATTTTGGCCATATGTGCAAGAGGACAGTGATCTTAAAGACAATTAATGTCTTACGAGCTTTGTAAAAAAACCCCACAGTTGGATAGAGGAGAAAGGAAAGTAATTCTTCTGCAGAGGGAAAGGTAGGCTCAGCTGCATTACTGTCTCTTCTTTAGGTTAGCCACTCTTCTGTGTAGGGCAGGCATCACAAATGACAAGAGGACCTGAGATGGCTGCAGCAGGGAAGGAAATTTCAGGACCAAAAGACACAGATCTTTACCTGACCAGACTGAACATGCTGAACTGCTGAACAGTGAAACATTTGTTTCCTTAATAATGGCTACCAAACTTTTCTTACACAAGCTCAATTGAAAGCCCGCTAGCTCAGGATTCTGTGGCAATGAAAAGAAACGGCTTTATTTTCATTATGAGGTAACAATAAAACCACTATATAAAGAAGAAATAACTTCCTAAACAGCTTGAAGGAAAGAGGCAAAAAGGACTTATTTTTTTCTGCTTCTCTCTTTACCGGATACAGGGCTCCCAATACCCTGGAGCATAACACCTATGAAGGAGTGGAATCTGATAGCCCATTTTTAAATAACACCTTTATCTGCACTTCTGCAAAGAAAACAGAAAAAAAAATTAGAAAGCTTCAGGCTGGGCTTCGGCAGGGGAAACCTAGGTGTTCACAGGACAGAATTCGCCACAGTTTTCCTCTCTGGACTGATTTTCTTTTCTTCGTTCTGACTTTTGAATCTGCCCTGATGCCCTCATCTGACACAGCAACTACATCAGGGAGAGAGAAAACAGGATAGGCTTTCACTTTTGTCTGGCAGCACAAGCTTGCATTCTGTGCTCTGGAGGTTTTCAGAGGCTCTTTATTCCATGTAATGTTCCTGGAGTGGAGAAGCGTATCTTTTGTTCTTCTTTCTAAAGGGATATTTTTATACACAAAGATATACAGTACACTGAATTACAAGAGTTTTTATGTATTGGATTGTGAGGCTTTAACACAGAAATTTCTGATGATTCTTTAATTCCGCCTTATCCAAAGCATTTAACTTCAAAACCTTTAAAGCATAGATGAATCAAAGCCTCAGAATCCATCCAAGACATCAACTAATTGTAGTGACATCAAAACCAGAATGAGACTCTTAATTTCAACAGATTTCACTCTTAGCATGCTAAACATGCAGCCGGCGTATATGTGCTAAGCTGTATTATCTTGGTATACATATGTGTGGCTTTATACACTTGCAAGTAATTAAAATGAGGGAGGACAGACATATATTTTCTCTGCAAATAGAAAAAGTTCTTTTCTATTCAAGCATATCTCTTTGTTGTTTTATGAATAGCTTCCACATTTTTGCTGCAAAACACTCTATGACCAAAGTGCTGAAGCCTCTGTAGGTCTTCTGATTCCTTTAATATAGTTTCCATATTAGATAGCCAGATGGTGGAGAGTGATAATACTCTGGACTAATCACTTCAGAAATCTAGAGTGGTGCTTTGAGATTTAGACCCACAGCTACTGCCATCACTCTTTTGATGGGAAGCCACAGATATTATTCCAACCAATTGAGTTTTTTTGAATATATCAACACTGAACAACTTATCTAAACAGGAAAAGGACTGATAAATACCATTCAGTACTAACAAACAGAGGGTTTTGTCCAAAGGAAATAATTGCTTTTACAATGATCGAAGATCAACATGACATTATGCAGTAGTATTTATATACATCTGAAAAATACTTTTGATTCTTTATAGCCATCACAAACAAGAGAGATGTGAATTGATAAGTTACTTTACAAAGGAAAAAAGAAAAAAAAAATAGGAAGCAGAAATTATATCAATGAGTTCTTTAGAGCTTGATTTTTAATTCCATACCAATATTCTACTCTGCTAATTTAAAGTTTTTTCTCATTCTGGCATATTAATCACCAGAAACCTTTTTCCTAAAGAAATATCCATTTACATAGAGGGGTAATATTTTGTTTTGTGTTTATACCTTCAAAGTACTTGGTTTACTTTCTGAATAATGCATTGTTAATATGTGAGACACATTTTGTAGGAAGAAATGTCAGATGTGCCCATTCCTAATGTTACAGATTTTTTTCATATGCTGTATTGCTGTGTTATGCTGACATAAAAAAGGGAAAATATTTCTCTGTGATTTTTACTTTTATTGTTGAGCCTCCAGAGTGGGCTCAACTCCAGGCTGGCAACCAGAGGCTCTGGAAAAAGAGACTGAGGCAACACTAATCAGCACTCTAATATGATAAGCAAGCAGACAAAAGATGTAAACAAGTCTTATGCTGAGTGCTTTGTTTTGGTAGCACCAATTGTAATTTCAGTAGAGGAACAAACAACCCACTTCATCCTATCTGGGTTATTAACTGTAGAACCCTTTAAATAGTAAAGAGAAAACACAAAATAACATAAGTAGAAAGGTTTGTAATCCGCTTCTCAGAACTGGGCTCTCCTCTAGCAACGATTTTCAAGCAGTATCAGTATTTTTCTCCATCCAGAGTAAAATGTGCATCTTCGTTGTTCTAATATTTGTACAGCATTGTACTGTTACAAAGATGGTGGCCATCATAGAATCTACCCATTCAGCATTATTTTCGTCAGCACTACTGAGTAAATATTTGCTCAGCATTTCTGCAAATCAGACTGTTTAATACCTGAGAACAGACAAAAAAATATAGTCATCATTTAAGAAACAATGTCTCCTTAATGCGTTTTCCCTCTTATTATGCTTAGTAAAAATAAATTTATTTGAACACTACTACTAAATTACTAATTTTAAATACAATTTTTTTCTCCTGTTCTAAATCCCTTACTCTGTATTACAGCATGTATCACTGTAGATGTGTCAGTTACATTACCATGCAATGTGGTATTTCATCATGTTGCCCAGTCAGCCTGAAGCCAGAAAGCCTGATTTTAACCTTGCATGACTTCATGGAGTTATTCTTAATGAATGCTAATATATTAAAACCAAACACTTTCTCCTAAATTGTCTAAAACCAGCCCTCAGCAGATACTACTTTTGCAGCATGCCGTTGTGAAATATACATGAGATATAAGCAAAGCATTAAGGAACATCTTTAAAATGAGGATGGTGCAGGCATGGGGAGAGGAAGAACATGTAAACAAGTGGTGGAAAAGAACAGATGCGTGCTGATTAGACACACAGGCAACTCGCCCAAGGGAAGTTTGGATTATTGAGCTAACATGGCAAAGATACATGGTCTGCTCACATTTCATCATAAGAGGTTTTGTGCATATTGTGTAAAGAGTGTTCCTGCTACTTCTCTAAAGAAGTACGTGATTTCTCTACTGGATCCCACAGTCATATATATAGTCAATTTACAGTTCACTTAGCCTAAAAATTTCCTCAGAAACACTGATAAATGCTGTATATAGTACAAATTTCAATACAGTTGAAAGCTACAGCAGCCTCTTCTCTTCAAGACAAAAAAAAAACCAAACCTATTCAGTAAGGCTAACAACCTCTAATAGGTGTTCCAGGTTTTGCTTCCAGAGATACAGCATTCCTGTAATAAACCTTTACATTTTTCAGTGTGGAGAATAGAGTTCAGTGCTGTCATTACTCTGTGCAGGTGGTCCT
Source organism: Phaethornis superciliosus (assembly GCA_023637945.1). Lineage (NCBI taxonomy): Eukaryota > Metazoa > Chordata > Aves > Apodiformes > Trochilidae > Phaethornis > Phaethornis superciliosus. The sequence continues at coordinate 59,804,812 of JAJQWJ010000003.1, forward strand.
GCTTTTTATTATATCTATATATGTATATATACTTTTTATTTGTGCGGCCAGCTTCCCATGACAGTTCTGCACCAGGAAAAAAAAAACAAAACAAACAGCTGACACAGTGTGGAAGGGAGAAGAAATAGACAGGTAACATCTCCAGATACTCTGCTGGAGAAATTCTGCTGTGCAGAAATTCACAGACCACAAAATTCATCTGACTTCACTCTCCTGCCTTCACAGCAGTTACAATCCCAGTAAGAAAATAAAATGGCCAAAGAAGAAACTTACTCCACATTAGGAGAGAAGAAAAAAAAATTTTTTTTAAAATTCTGCTCATAAGAAAAAAAAACAAAATAGTATGGCAAGCCACCAGAGTACCTAGAGAAATAATTTACTGAATATGAATAGCAGCAACTTGTCCACAGTGAAATAGGTATTAGAGCTGAAGATTGTACCGCAGTAGTTAGTTCATTGTCACAAAACCTACTCTTCTATATGGCTCACACTTGCACCTTCTCATAAGTATCAGAATCTTTCCTACTCTTTGTCCCTACCACATTTTGTCACTCTGCAGAAGCTTTAACGAAGAGAAGGGATTGCATAAAGGTTCTCAGCAGCAAGTCAGACAGAAAAAGGAAGAGAGAGAGGAGGCTACAGATGGTATAGGTGATGCTGTGTGAGGTATAAGTTTTAAAAGAAGTGTTTCTTGCAGGCGGCCCTGGCAGGACCCGAGAGGAGTGGACGGACGTGACTTCACACAGCAATTCCAGCTACAGTAAGCTATAGTATTTTCTCCTCTTAAAGAATAACTTAAGAGGATTTCTAATGTAAGTGTTTGCGAGGTATGCAGAACAGTTTGTGCGAGTCTCTATGTGCTGTTAGCAGACTCTTAGGGAGGCATTTGGCTACTCTCTCTCCCTGCATGGTCACCCCCCTGTTATTCCACAGCACACCATTACTGCTCTCTGGGTCTTGCACTTGACACCCCACTGCTTGGCTCCAGCTTCTTGTCATGAACAAGAGAAAACTGTTCTTCTGGGGCCCTATTCTTCATGCTGCTATTCTTCACAGGGCCCACAGGTATATTTTTGCATTTACAATGCTAATTTCCCATGGCAGCTACGCAGAGCAAGACTGATGGAATGGAAGGGGAAGGAAGAGGGACCACCAGCACCCTGGATGCTGGGTGCCTTGCACAGTAACACCAGAAGAAACTTGAGGAGCCTGGCAAAGCACTATCCCAATTCTCCTGATCTTGCCTATAGCAGCTTGCCCTCTTGGCTCACCATGGAAAAGTGGAGGAAAAGAGAGAATGTGATGGCAGTGAGTAGGGAAGAGACAAAATAAACCCTGAAATTAAAGGAGCCCTCTGTGTCTCTAAATTGCTTCTCCTTTTCACTCAGTCAGGACCACTTTTCAACAGAGCCATGCTTGCCAGAGGGCTGCTAGTAGACTTTACAAAAAAAAGGGTGACTGAAGCCTGCAGGATTGGGGAGCCTAAGAGTGTCAGGCTTCCTGCAGGACATAGGCTTACTGATCCTTTTTTGAGAGACAGAGAATGAGTAATGCTGCTAGGCTGGGAGCCAAGCCACCAGAAAAGAGTTGTGGAGTAAAGGGGAATACAGGCAAAGACCCTGAAAACCACTGCCTCTTGACAGATCTGTGAGAGGCTGCTGTTGTGTAAAGGAATGGCTGAATGTGATGAGAGATATTTAACCCCCCTTTGCAAGGCTGTGAAAAACTGTTACGCTATAAGGTGAGCATATAGTATGCTGTATAAAGCTTTACCATAAAGTAAGCATAACATCATTTATACATCTTTTTTTATACCTGTACCAAACAAGGTTGACAGTATGTGAGATGACAGGCCAATGCTTGACAGGAGTTTCCTAGGGGCTGCAAACAGTGCATAAATATATGATACAGCAGAACGCCACTAATCCACAATAATGCAGGGAAGCCCCCGTGCAGATTAGTGGGGTTTGTGGATTATGGGCTGGGAGGGCATCCGAGGAGAAGTCATCCGTGTCTGATTCCAGACTCCCTTCCCTCTCAGTAGCACAGGGTGTCCCTGGAGGGAGGTGCGAGGTGCACGGCTCTGCTGCTCAGCTCCAAAGGGTGTTGCAAGCAACCCTGATGCTGCAATACCTCTTCTTTTTTATAAGCTACAGCAGGCTTAGCCCGAACAGAAAATTGAATGCCTGATGTTCCTTGAATCAGTTTAAGCACTTAGCACACACCTGCTGTGCAGACACGTTAAATCAGTTTAACTTTGAGGTTACTTTGTGCGTATGGCATTGGCAGGAAACTCTCACTTGCTCTGAGCACAGCTTGGATGGATAGACACTGGGAGGGGGTGTGAGTCAGACCTTGAATGCAAAAGCTGGTTTCTGAGGCTTTCTGGGCAAAACAGTGGTAGACAAGTATGTTGTGCTATTGGTCTTTGATTTTATGTGTATATAAATTGCTATTTCCACTCGCTTAAAGGAGAGCAATGTTGCCTAATTCACATCAGTTTAAAACTGCATGTGGGACGACCATGTTTCTCAATTAATGATAACAACCAGTCACAAAAAATTTTAACAATGAAGGATACTTCTACTGGCATATAGCTGAGATACTGCTATATATCACATGGATAATAACCAAAGTTAGTATCACAATAAAATATCAACACAGTGACAATTTTGATTAAACATTTTGTACATATACGCAATAATAAATAATTTTAAATGTAATTTAAAATATTGATATTTTTATTTCTTCCTTTCAAGAAAAAAATTGATAATCCATATTAAAAAAAAAAAAAGAGTGTGAAGCTTTTGACTGCAGATCAGGCAAATTAAATTATCTGAAAATCAGGATAATAATTATTTTTGATACAAGATATAGCAGATGTCTTGGGAAGGTCATGTCTATACATGGGATGTTTTTTAATGCTAAAAAATGACCTGAAGCAAACACTTGAGAAAAATTATTTTGAAGAGATTAGCTCTTCTTGATGCACATTTTCCCCTGAGCGCTCTGTAGGCTCAAACAATGAGTCTGTGCTTTTTGAGTTTATTGACCTTTGTGAATGTAGTGCTTGAAAACTGGTAAAACATTTCTTTGAAAATCAATGCCAGTTGGGAAGCTGTTTTTATCCACAGCTGTTTTTTTCTTAAGTGTGCTTAATGAAATAATACTCATATAAGGGAAATTCTGAACTGTAATTTAATAGAAAGGAAAATTCCCTTCTTCCTAGGGAAAGCAAAATGTAAAAGAGATGGATCTTTTATCTGAAATTCTCTCATATGTACATGCTATTGTAATTCATCACATTCATCATTCATACAACTTCTAAGAGTCAATTCTGATTTTTCCATGAGAAAATAAAACACTGTAAATATAACATTACATGCAAATGCCCATATAGTAGTAGGAAACACCCAGCAAGTTTATTTGCTTCTTCAACTCATTTTGATCTAAGCTCTCAAGAATAAAGTTGATTCACCCTGCTGGGCCATATTGCAGTGTAAAATATAAAATTCAGGATAAAATTCAAAGCACATTGTTGTCAAGAGAGGCTGTTTTCTTAGTGATGTGAGGAAGCCAAAATTTGACCTTTGTTTCTCTTTGCACCAGTAGTGAGAATTAGAGACATCAACACAAGTACCAATTTTTCTTTAAAATATAATTTTCTGCAGCACAAATAGCCTTCTTCAAGGAATTTCATGTAAAGGTGTCTGAGCCTAACTGGCTGCATGGAAAATCTCTTGTAAGCAGAAGTAGTTTATGGCTTTGCAAACAGACAACAATATGGACTGTGTACCTAAAGGTCTGCAGGACTGAGGCCTTAGCAACCTTGGGTCAATCAATAGAAACATTAGAACACAGTTATAGGGTAACTTGTCAATAGCCAGGTTCCCTGGGTCAGCTGTGGTTGTAATATAGATGGGGCCCCACAAGCTATTCAAAGAAAACATTGCAAAAGCTCCTTGCCATTTAATTATTGCATTAACACCATTATCAACCACATAATCAATGCTGTGATTGACAACTTTGCGAATCAGATTAGCTTTCCGTCTGCGTATGAGAGTAACATGGCTAGGAATGGAAAATTGTGAGCCCCAATTTATGGCAGATGAACAAGTCAAAGGTATAAACCAGAAAAGCACTGATATTGCAGGCTGGTTGTAACAAATAAAACCCAGGATTAATTAAAATCAACTCTGTGATTTTATTCACAACTTGCATCCCATTGCTCCAGTGCTGCTCGCATACAGTGAGGGGAAGTTCCCACCCAATTACATCATAGTTTGTCTTTGGCTACAGCCAGCTACATATTTTTAAAGAGGTCCTGTTTGTTCCATAACTGAACTCTTCACCTTTTGATTATATGTTTTGTTGGGGGGAGTTAAAGGGAAAAGGTCTGCTAGTAAATTTACTTGAACTTGGCGTTCACAGGCTCAGACTTGGGTGGGCTGCATTCCCTCCTCCGGTTACACCCTACCTGAAATCCTCGTATGTTAAATCACTTCACTAGTTCAGCCTTAATGATTGGGACATACCCTGGGAAGCAAGTTCATAGATACTGGAAATGTGTGCTTACAAAAACAAACATAATTGCAGAAAAATATGTGGATAAACTAAGAGAGGGACACTGGGACTATATTGAGAACAAAAGATATTTGAAAGAAAAAACTATCTCGTAATCGTGATGAAGTGCCACAAAATACTCACTACATGCTACACTTCCAGTGACACAGCTTTATGAATAAAAATAAAACCCCTGCTAATCAGGAAACTTTATCTTCTCATACTAATTTTTCCCATACTAACACCAACCTGAATGTTCCTTTCTTCTTCAGATGCTACAAATGCATCTCCTATTAATTATATTTTCTTTGCACTGTGAAGGGCTTACACCAACCTCACACAAAAGCACAACATGAGGGCTAGGAGCTGGGTTTTCACACAAGTACTGGTGCAAGAAAAAGAGATTTCCTTACATGTCTGGATCTTCATAGCAGTGGAGTGACCTATTGATAAGCTTCAACTATTGGAGAAGTTTCATAACATGATCAAGTGAAGTGGATTTATTACTACTGTTACAGACACACAACTGCTTTGTGTTTTCCATGGTAGCAATCTCCAAAATGGGATCAGCAGATAGTTTTCTAATGATCTGTATATAATTGATTGTATGCTAGTGCTGTTTCCTTGCTTACAGATACTTGGAGGAGTTGCCAGGAAAAGAAAAGTCAGGAATCTTATTTAAGCACTTGGAATGGGACAGAAAGAATTATCTTAACTGCCTCTTGCATGCACTGTCCTCACAGAGAAAGTGAAGGCCAGAACCACAGCTGGAACAGTTAGGAATGACTAAATATTTTTTAATGTTACTTTTCCATTCGAACAGTTGCTGTGGTTGTCCCTGTTTGCTTCATAAAAGAAATGGGAGGTGACCTACACCAGCAGTATTCTGTCATCCTCACTACAGCCTGGGAAAGCCTGCGTTAGAGGATCTGCAGAACATACTCTGAAGAGGAAAAGCAGAGTGGATACTGGATACATTTTTTCTTTGTTTTAATTTTCAGGCAACAGGCAAGAGGTATCAAATTTGTGGGGTTCTGTCTTTACAATTTTAACTTTTTGCCACTGGAAAGTTTGAGAACTTAACAGGAAAATAAAGTCAGAAAGATTTCAGAAAGCAACAGACAAAAGTAAAGAAACATTCTGTTCCAAGCTCTTCCAGGAGTTTCACTTTATTCCTGTACAGGTATTTTGATACAGATTCTCATTTGTCTTTGGAGTAATAAGGCCAAAACTCCCAGGCAGAGCTGTGGGATTAACATGTAATTCATTTAATTAACCAATGTCATCTTCTCTCATTATGTGATCTATCACATTGCAATACGCTCTTTCCAAAGAATTCTTAGTGAATGGGTTGGCTTCCTACCATAGGACATTATGATACAAGAACCTCTTTAAAGAATCTTGTTGAGCCTGTTCCAACAAGGTGTTAAGTGATTTATACAGGAATTATAATCAGCCTCAGTTTCTTTCAATTTAGCTGAGCGGTAAATTCGCCCATACCTTGGTCTCAGGTTCTTGGCTGAATGATTCTAGGAATACGTATGAGGCATGCTTTGCTGATGAGATAAATATCAATTTTATCAGAGGATAATGGGACCAGGGTGGGACCCTAACCTACTTAGCACAACTCTCGTGGAACTCCAATACAAATAAAAAACATCCTCCCAGCCTACATTTTTTCCAAGACTATTTACCAGCCCCATGAAAATGTCGTCCAAATGTGATAATTATTCACAGCTTTTGTCAGCTGAAAAAGCCTCTCTCACACAATCCCATCCGCTCACTCCTAAACAGCAAAAATGAAAGTCAAACCAAGAAAATCTTTACCCTCTGGAGGACAACAGATCAATATGATCACCATGGTCCACAGGCATTTTACAGCAACAATTCTTAAAGCAGGAGTAGAAATCAGAGCTTGTACAGGCACACAGGAGTCTCCACATGAGGCAATAGCACCTGTGCACATCCCTGCACAAAGAACATGTAGGCTACTTCCTTGAATTTATAGGATGTGTCTCCACAAGTTTAAGAACTATTACTATTACCACTATTATTAATGCACATGCATCCATTTTATCTAATCCTTTCCACACTTAACATTAATACTGTAGACAGAATTTTCCTCCATTCCTCCCTTCTATTTTCAGCTTTTTCTATGCTGCACAACATAGCCAGCTGGTTTGACTTCTTTGCAAAGTGTTCATTCTCTCATCCCCAATGTTTTTCACTTTATGGCCTTACACCTAAATGTTGTAGCTAGTGGGTATGTGCCAAATATATCCATTACAGCTTTTGCCTTGATGAAGGCAAGCTCTCTCCAACCAGAGTCCAGAAGCTTTCATCAGTACTTAAATAAATTAGATTTGGAATAATTTAAGAGCGATGTTAACAAAGACATGAGCTGAAAATTACCAGCTTTATTATTGAAATCTCAGATATGCAGCAATTGTGTTTTTGCTAAGTAACAAAAGACAAGCACCCTTTGTTTTTCTTAAAATTGCTTTTTCCTCTGCAGTCTCCATTGGTTTGTATGGTGGAGCTGTAAAATAGCTAAATGATTTTCTTTCTTAATGGCTTTCATTCTCTGTTACTACACAATAATGTTTCAACTACACTTCTTACAGCAGAACTGATTTCAAACCCTGGCTGGCCTGCCAGGTTGGATCTTTCCATCTGTTGTGGATATTTGCTCTACAAACAAAATCTAGGTCTTCTCCGACACTTGCCACTTACACATGCCAGTATTTGTTATCTGCTTCACTACCCAGGCTCTAGCAGTGCCAAGCAGAGAATACAGGCTTTTCACATCAGCAGTCACTTTGAACTCCTAGTTGGTTTTAGCTGTTCAGGGGAATTTATGTTATAGCATTGATCTTGACATTTAGCAACACTACAGAATCAAACAAAGGGGGAATGTATGGATAAAAGACACATATCAAGAGCATCAATTTAATAACCAACATGGTATATTTCCTATAAGATTCTCTCCCACCTACTCCTTACCTCCAGTTGAATAAAGGGTTTAAATTCACTGTGTTTTCCTTGTATCACATTCTGCTCATCTTCCAGAGGGTTTGTTATTTTGTGTTTTGCCTTTAACAGTCCCAGCTCTACAGTTTCTATTTCTATGTACAACACAAAGGCCCTTAAGGTTAGCCTTTTAATTCCAGAGATAAAAGCAAGGTTTTCTTTAATGTTATTGTCTGACAGCCAACATCTCCTACCACAGAGGCGACATGTCCTAACTTGAGGACAATCCTCAAGATAGTACAGCAGTAACCAGGAAGAATCCGAGCAATTCAGAAGGTGCACTCACAAGAAAGACCAGTATTGTCTGCAAAATGGGAATCTTAGTAATTCCAAAACTCCACAGTTAAATTTATCAGCTTATAATCAGCATATAAGAACTTTCAGAGTGGCATTGCTGCATTTGTCCCCTCTGATAGCATCACAGCCGGGGTGTGAGAAAACTCATGCCTTCACACTGCAGCAATGCAGCTCGTCTCCTGTCTCAGGTTGTGTCTGATGTGTCAGAATCCGAGGTCAGAGGGAATCCACTGCACTGTTTCACTGCCAGATCCCCAAAGCAGAATCACCCATTACAATGCAGCCAATTGGAAGGGGCATTCCCTGATCAGCAATCAAATGTAGTAGCAGCATCCACAGCTGATGCCAAAGAGTACCTTTCAAATGACTTCATGCATGCATACTAACTATTTAACCACGACAGGCTGTGTACAAATTGTATTACTGGGCACGTGACATCTCGTGTGCTGATTGATTGAAGTTGTCTTGATTGAAAATGCAGGCTTATCAAATTAAAATTGTATGTACTTTGTTTCCTAATGCACATTTTTATGCTGTAGCATGTTTTCTATTACTTGTGGAATATATTTTCGCAAGCTTTTTCAATGCCTTGGAACCTTGCTAGATGCAGACATGCCAGCAGACAGACCTCTGAAAAAAAAAAGGATTTCCTTTCTAAAGCAGCCTTCTAGAAGCTTATTCCCATCTAGAAGACAATTTAAAAGATACACTCTTTCAGGACCAGTTTTGAATCTGCTCAGGATTTTATGAATTAAAAAACCACAACGGTGCTGCTGAATAACTAAAGTTAAAGTGACTAAGAATTAATATTTAGAGAAGACTATTTAGAGAAAGAGTATTTAGATTATTGTAGTAATAATAGATTATGTAGTTTTATTGTGTTTACTTTAGCCATTTGTTGGAACTTTTTTCATTTGTTTCTTCTTCAAAAATCTCTATAATGAAACTTTTCATACAAGAAGGCAGCATGAGTATTTTTCCTTATGCCTTTTTTTTTTAAACATCAAATAGCTTACAATTGGAAATGAGTATTTTTCCTCTCATTCATTCTCTCTTGTAACAGACACTGCTGACAGCTGTGCCACAAGGCTAATGTGGAGTCTTTTATAGGGTGGACACTATAAGAGGGGAATTGCATTAGTGTTCTCTAGGTAAAGCCAAGAGGCCTACTGGTGCACAGGTTGGGCAACCAACCATTTCCACTACAGAAGTATATAATCTGTATAGGCAGCAGCTCCAATATGGGGTTTAAAATTTGCTGTGCTTACATTCAGTTGTATCGCTGCAGGATTTTTTTTGTGTGTGCTAAAGAGTGCTTTGGTTGGATCAGCAATTCCAAGAAACTTTGCATATTAAATGTAACGACAGATTGCTAACAGTTCTTACCACTGTGGCACCTACACAAAATTTAGATATAAACTCAGGAAAGTGGAGAGAGGGTGGAGGAGAACATTTAAAACTAGATTACTGGCATTTCTCTAGTACTAGTGCACCAGCAGTACATCTCCTGAAAATTAGCAGACTATGAAAATCACCATCTGATATGCTGTAGACAGAATGCCCTAGACTTCATTTGGCTCCCCAGATGTTTCATTGCTCTGCTTATGAATCCATCTACTCCTTTGGCCATGCATATCCTGCAATAAAAGTTAAGGAAAATCATACACCAAAAATGGCTTAACACTTTATATTTTGGTAAAGCATAGCCTTTTAAACCAATGAAACTGCTATTGTCTTTTCCAAAATTGTACACCAGAGCAGAAGGAAAGTCTGTCATAAGGCAGCAGATTTTTTTAGAAACAAACAGCCTAAAACCAATGTAAGAAGAAACAGCAGCTTAAATAAACCTCCCTGAGGCACACTGCTGTCTGGGCTTCTCAGCAGAGGTGTCTTAAGTCTCTCTGAGGAAAGTAGTAAAAAGACACAAGTCTGAGGTGGTTTCTTTTAAGATCTTTCTGAATTTTGTAATCTAGGGGAATTTCACTTCAGGCATTTCCACTGGGTTTAGGAACATTGGGAACCTTATTGAAGACAAGCTGGTTGCAGGAACAGCTGGCTTTAGTACCGTGCCAATGAAACTTGCCAAGGCCAATGGTATTAAATACTGGCAGCCAAACAAGTGCTAGAAATAAGAAAAAGCAGTTTTAATGGTGCAAACTCAGGTAGCTTCAGAAAGCTTTGGAAACCAAGTGTCTCCCATTGTGTCTGTCTGCAAACTAAGCCTTTAAAAGTAGTAGTTACTGTTTTTAGCAAGGTGTGTAAAGCTGCTGTAGTATTTTCTTGAGGAACTGGAGCATATTCTCCTGTTGTTACCTCACACTTAGAGATGTTGAAGCACCTAAGGAATGATCCATGGAAGATCACACACAAAGCTTTAGAGATAGCTCTGCGTATAAAAAGCATCTACAGGTAAAATCCTAACCCTGTTGCTATTGTAATTGTAGCATCTGCTATATCAAAGAAAGACCCACAGTGTCTGGTTTTCCTGGAGAAGTAAAATGATACTCCATCTCCTCTTTGAAAGACTTGAAGGCTCTTTTAATGTTTTTTAATGTGGAGCATGAGATACTGAAAATACTTCATTAGCTTTACTTAAATTATACATTACATTGAATAAAACATGAAGATTACAACATCAGGCAATATAGCTAGTAAGAATTAAAACTGCTTGTGCACAAGCATTGTAATTCTGTCTAATTATTGGTGCATAAGCTTGTTCAGTGGCTGCAGAAAGAATAATGCTGAATTAAGCACAGATATCTAATACTGCTTGTGCTCCATCCATTGCCGACTCATTGCTTCTCTGTGTGCTTATATTAATTTCCTTTAACTGCACTCCCATGAGCTGCAGGGTTGTTTTTAGTTCTGAAGGGCCAACATTAAAGAAAAAGTATTCATCCATGTCTAACAGGACTCGATTTCTACATCTTACATCTTATAAAATATCTAGAATATCTAAGGTATATTGCCTATTGACTTCATTTTGAGTAATAACCTACCCCAGCATCTTAGGATTGGCATTATGAGAACACATCCTTCAGTCTCTTCACAAGATCAGATTCAAGAGATGTGGCACATGTCATGACAGAAACTTTCTCAAAACTTAGTATCTTACAATTTCTTTAGAGTTCTGTAAAGAACACTCAACAGCTTTAGACACGATCCTGCTCTCCCACCACCACCACCCCCATTCTAATTTTCCTAGAGATGACACAGGGATTGCACAGAAAATAGCTTATTTTACTGCACAGCTGTGCTCCCAAGTAGAAAAATCTATTCTGTACCCTAGAAAAAGGTATGACTTGATGTACACGTGTGGGGAGAAATCTGTAGCGAGCTGTAGGTTATAATGCATAAAAAGGATAAATTGAAGTTGCATGAGCAACATGTATTGTGAGCTGGATTTTGCAAATTCAGCATAACTTCATGTAATATAAATAATTTTCTTAATAAGAAGAAGATCAAAGCTAAGAGGCCTTGCTTTCTTAACCAGACATGTGATTTGTTGATTTTTTTTTTTTTACACCTGTTAGCACTGTTTCTCTGCCAGCTTTTTCTTTCCTTCTTGCACACATACGCAAAAATTGCAGGCCAGAGCATCACCTCCTGATCCAAGATTTGACACACCTTTCAGATGCCAGAAGAAAAGTTACGATGAGAATGTAAGAGCTAGTAGAGGGTTTAAAAGAGCCCAAAGGGCTAGAGTAAGAGTTGCCCTCAGGTGGGGAAGGTGCTAAGGGCAGAGTACCCAGAGGCACCCCAGGGCCTGCAGCTTGCCCAGCACAGCAGCTGCCCTTGCACTCCATCAGGTTTTTCATATCCAGGCCTTCCAGCAGTCAGCATCCACAAAGGCATCTGAAAGATCTTCACCAAAGGAGAGGACAACCCCTATCAAAACTGCAGAATAGAAAATTCAGGTTGTAAGGAAGGTCTCCAGTCCAACCTCCCGCTTACAGCAGGGCAAACAGCGTGGTCAGTCCAGGTTCCTCAGGGCCGTGTCCACTCGGGTGTGAAAACCCCTCGGAGGCACCCCAACTCCAGCCTGCCTTGCCTCAGCACCAAAAACCCCTTCCTGAGCCTCAACCTCTCATTTCAGCTCACACCCCTTGTCCCTCAGCCTCCCACCATCCAGAGCCCAGCGGCATCTTCTTCACGGAGAGGGTGATCAGACATTGGAACGGGCTGCCCAGGGAAGTAGTGGATTCTCCATCCCTGGAGATCAATCATAGAATCACAGAATCATAGAATCAGCAGGGTTGGAAGGGACCTCAGAGATCATCATGTCCAACCCTTGACCACTACCGCTGCGGTTACCAGACCATGGCACTGAGTGCCACATCCAGTCTCTTTTTAAATATCTCCAGGGACAGAGAATCCACCACTTCACTGGAAAGTCCATTCCAATGCCTGACCACCCTCTCCGTGAAGAAATTCTTTCTAATATTCAACCTAAACTTCCCCTGGCACAACTTAAAACCATGTCCTCTTGTCTTGTTGAAAGTTGCTTGGGAAAAGAGCCCAACCCCCCCCTGGCTCCAGCCTCCTTTCAGGGAGTTGTAGAGAGCGATGAGGTCTCTCCTGAGCCTCCTCTTCTCCAGGCTGAACACCCCCAGCTCCCTCAGCCTCTCCTCACAGGGTCTGTGCTCGAGTCCCTTCATATTTATATCCCTTGATATTTAAAAAGAGACTGGATGTGGCACTCAGTGCCATGGGCTGGGGACCGCAGCGGTAGTGGATCAAGGGTTGGACTTGATGATCTCTGAGGTCCCTTCCAACCCAGCCGATTCTGTGATTCTGTGATTCTCGGCCACCTCCCCAGGGGTGCTGGGGGCTGCTGTTATCCCCCCCCCCAATCTCTTCTCCAAGCAGAACCAGACCCGTCCCTCGGCTGCCCCGTACGGGAGGGGTGCTCCGACCCGGCCACCTCGGAGCCCCCCGTTGGGCTCGCTTTGGGGTGTTTGTGTCCGAGAGCCCGGCCGGAGGCTGCCATCTAGGAGGGGGCTGAGGAATGCTGGGCTGACAGGGGTCACCGCCTCCCTTCAGCCGCCGCCGCCGCCGCCTTCCTTCGCCCCCGCCGAGAGCGCATTTTGCGTAACATCGGCGTTTGACGAGCCTGCGTGGAGACACCGCTGCGACAGTCGCTGCGGGAACAGCCGCATCCCACCGCCCGCACGGCCAGCGCCGTGCTCGGAGAGCCGACGAGGAGCGAAGGTCCTGGCTCGCCAGCCGCGCTGCCGGGCACCCATCCCTCCGGTCGCCGCAACCCCCTCGGCCACTCGCCCACCGCTCCCGCTGACGGGCAGCGGCACTTGGATGCCGCCCAGCGCGGGGGGGCGGGGCGAAGCTACCGCTCTAATGATTGACGGTGGCCCCAGCCAATGGCGGCGGGGCGTGGCCGGGAGGCGAGGGCGGGGGCGGAGCAGGCAGCCGGCGGGCCGGCGCCGGGGTAGCCGCGCAGGGGCGGAGCCGGGGGCGGGGCTTGGGTGTTGCCGCGGCGCGGATTGGTCCGGGGGGCGGAGCCGGGGGGCGCGGATTGGTCCGGGGGCGGGGCCAGCGGGGTTTTCTCCCGGGCTGGGCTGACGGCTGCGGTTGGGGAACTTCAATTTTGTATGTGAGCGCGAGCGGTGGCGACCGTTTGTGCGTCAGGTACCGCTGGGCAACGGGTCCCGGGGGGCGGCGGGGGGGAGCCCGGGTCGGGCGAGGCCTCTCCGGCGGCGATGGTGAGCGTCGGGAGGCGGGGAAGAGGACGCCGGGCAGCCGCAGCCCTTCGGGAGGGGCGGCTGTGAGCCGAGGGGCCGCGTTGCCCCGCATCCGTCGACGTTTTCCTTCGCTCCGTTCGCCGCGGGATGCGGGGGCCGCGGGCGGGGCCGGGCTGGGCTGTGCTGTGCGCTTGTCCTACGCGCAGAGCTACTGCCTCGCAACCCCAGCGGTTTGCCGGGCGGGGGAGGGCGGAAGGTGGGTCGGGGGCTGTCAGAACCGGGACCCGCGGTGGGAGGAGCGGGGACGGCAGGGGGCGGCAGCGGCCCCGAGGAAGCGTGTCCGGAGCGGCGGCGGCGGCAGCAGCGCCGGGGGACGTTCGCTCCCCGCCACAGCCCCTTGGCGCAGGCTTTCGCTTATCTTCGGGCAGGCGGAGGTCTCCGAGGGGGGGGTGTGTGTGTGTGATTCCTCCCTTCCCTTCTTTCCCGGAGGTTCGGGCGCTGGTTCTAGCGAGGCGAGCCCTCCGGAGCCCCTCCGCGCCGCTCGTTTTCAAATCTCCCTCCCGGGGCTTGTGCCGCGGCATTGCCCGCAGCCTCCGGCCCTGCGGCCGTCACCGCCCCGTCAGGGCACGGCGCCTCAGGGCGTCCGGGCCGGGGCTGGACCGGCGTTCGTCCACCCTTTGCAGCGCCTTCGGGTCTCCTGCGTCTGTTCTGAGTCAAGAAAAAGAGGGGTGTTTTTCCCCAAAAGATCTGTCCTGGTTTCCGTTGGTGATTCTGACGCACCCGTCGTGTGAATACTGCGCGAAGAAAGCTTTTTTTAAATTTGTTTCCTCCCGGAGCACCACTCCTCGTTCTGATAACTTCATCTGTTTGCATCTTGGGCTATTTCTTTCTTTCAGCTCTAGGTGAGCAGCTGCAGAAAAATGACCTAAATACGACCCTGTACAGAAGTTGCTTATCAGTAATTAGGGCTTAAAACCGAGGAAGACTGGGCATTCCTAATTTCCTTTCTCTTCAGGATTAGAAGAATAGTCATGGTAGACTCCTATTGTATGTTCTTTATTTAGTCTTTTTAGAAGCAGTCTACCTTTCAAGATGTGATGACCTGCCCTCTGCCTCAACGTTGTGCACCGGGGTCTTTAAAAAAATCGAGATGTTATTTATAAATTTAAATCCAGAGCTCTTTTCCTATGATTGTTCTTTGTAAGGCTTTGATTCCAGTGCTGTGAAGTCTGAGTACTCTCAAAACAGCTGTTAACACCGTGGTAACACTTCTAGCCAAGCATTTTTCCTCAGGTGAAGATTCTACTGAGTTGAAGTTAATCCCTTTTGATCTTAATAGTATTGTTCATGCATGTGTATGGCTAAAATGGACTTAAAGGAGGTTATGAGTGATCGTTGATTGACATAAAGGGAGTTGATTTCAGGGTTTGTCATCTTAATAGTTATGATTTCCTGAAACAGCTTTTGAAATAAATCACTGCCAGAGAACAAGTAATAGCCAGCTAGGGAGTAAACTTCAGGTAAAGTGCTTTGATACCAGTAACAGCAAGCAGACAGTTGAGTTAGATTTTTTTTTTTCTTCTTGTAAAGCTGTTTGAGACCTGTTTTTAATTAAAACCATGTAATTTATAGCTTTTTCATTGACATATAGCTATTTGCTCAGCTTTACTGCCTCATTTTCCTGTCTGCTAGCATAGGTGCAATGGGTCTGCTAGTGAAATGCAACAAGCACATAGTTGTGCAAAACTTAGCCTTCAGCAAATTCTCATAAACTTGCTTATTTCCAGACCTAGAGAATCTGAAGTGACAAAGTACTTCTTTAATAGGAACTATGTAAAGAATCAACATGTATCCTTTGGTGCAACACTTCTAATTTTAAAATAGCATAGAAATTCAGTCCATAAGCTACAGAACCAAGCAGTAACAGAACAGACCCAATTTAGGACCAGTTTAGTGGCATCCTGGGTTAGATGGGAATGGCCATGAAAGGGTATTGAGCTGAAGCTTTGTGCTTCAGCTGCTGCTCTCCTCCCTTCCAACAAGTTTCAGTTTCTGCTTGCCATGCTCTTTTCTATCTTGTATTTACCTCTATGGTGGGAAGTTGAGCTGCATTCTCTTGCTTAAATTGCAGTGTTCTGCTGATTTTGATTCAGTTTGGGCTTGGAATATGACCTTTCGTTCCGTGTTTCCAGGGTTATGGATCTCCAAAGTTTATATCAACAGCTTGTACCCCTGACAGATGAGCTTGCATTGTAACAATGCAATTTAGGATGCAAAGTGTCATTTAGGATGGTCTAGAAAAGACTTGAAAAAATGCATATATTCTGTGTCCGTATGTGTTGAAAACGCAGGATAGGGAGAGCTCAGCCTTCTTAATAATAGTTGAGGCCATGTGGAATAGACCTCCAGGCTTCATTCCTTTGGAAATGTACCTTCTGTTCCACTTCTAACTTGATAAGTCTCCATCAACTGCAGTTAATTCATAAGAAATTTCAACATTGGTTGTTACTACTTAGTAGGAGCAACTAAAGGCAGCTCTATGAAACCAGTGTTACCTGTTGGTGTCTGTTAATGGGGTTTCAGTGACATAACTGTGCACTGAATAGCTCATTTAGTGAGGGTAACCTGAAGAATAATTGTATTACTTACTGTATTCAATATGATCTGAATAATTTAGTGAGTGTGGATATAGGCAAAATGGGAATTTTTCATGTGACCAACGCCTGAGTCATACATTTAAGGCTGAGGAATGTGGGGCATATGTGGAGAGTGGGAGTGTGTTCTGTGAAGTACAGACAAGGAGGTAGCGTGGGTTGCAATTAATAATAATTAGAACATAGGTTCTTTTAAAGTCATTAAAATAGTCAAACTAGGTATATAAACATAAAATATGTGACAAGATAATAAAATCTCTGTAGCTGGTGCTTGTGGGATTCTTTTTTGAATTATGTGTTCACTTTTGACATTAAACTTCAGAAAGTTGATGGTAATAACCTGAAAGAATTTGAACTTACAAGAACTGGGAAGCATGTTTCAGTACAAAAGATTGGTCTATGTAAGGATTAAAAAGGGAGGGAAGAAAGTAAAATGGTGATATATATACCTGTATATATAATACAGATAAGAGCAGCAATCAAAGGATCCTTTGGCAGGATTTGAAGAGCCCAAATGGTTTGTTTTAAATTATGTCTGCAGTCTGCAGCATTTCTCTAATTATTGAAGTCATAGTTTACCATGTGTAAATTTCTGTAGGGTAAAAATTGCTGTAGTGTATAGTGTATTTCCATTATACACTTTTAAAGCAAGATCAAATTCTTTCCTGTGAAAGACTAACTCAAGTGGTGCTTCCATTCGGGAACTGATCTTAAGTTAGGGGGGAGTGGGAAGAGGGCAGGTGGGGTTTCCACCTAATTGCAGGCAAAAGTAACCCAAGAAAAGCAGTGTCGGAAGACTGTTCACTTAACACACAATGGCTGGACACAAGAAAGGGGATGGCAGCAAGAAAAAGGGATGTGGGAGTGTGTGACTGTGTTATAGCCTGGATTATACAAGAGGTCAAGCTACATTGTAAGGGGTTATTTCTGGCCTTCTGAATTGAAAGAAAAGACTCCTCTTGACTTCAAGAGTGTTAGACTTCAAAATTAACTGCTGACAAACTTCTGGTTCTTTTTTTTTAAAGATGTAAAATTAAGGTGTAAGTTAAATGACTGTGTATTTTTCCCTTCTTATTGGAAGCGTTCACCGTTTAAAAAGATATTTTTCACTTAAGCACAATTCAGTTTTACTTACCTGGTTTTCTAATTCACTTGCAGGGATAATTTTTGGTGTAATTTGACTGCAAATTTAACTGTCTTATAGGTAAAGAAGATATTATCCAGTTGTCACAGTTGATAGCATTCTACTAACCTTCAAGACTTGTACTGGAGTTAAAGGTAACTTGTGATTTATTTTTCTTTACTATCACATTTTTATTGTTGATGTGATAAATTTACATGGTTTGCCAGTTTTGTAACATACAGGAAATAACGCATTAATGATACAGTAAATATTTTGACTTTTAGCAAATCTTAAGTCCTTAATTAAAAAACCTTGTGAAATGAAATCTTCTGGGAAGGTAATTTTACTAGTGGCTTATTTCCTCCATTGACTTCACATCAACTTTGAGTGCTTTGTAAAGATCTACAGATTAAGTGAAGACCAAATCAACACAATATTGATTAATTACTATTGGGTGATCCAAACATAGCCATTCTGTTTGGCTAGTGAAATGAGAAAAGTATGGTTCTTTGTATGGTATAAGATTGTAGACTTGGATGTAGTCTGAGTGGGACAGCTAGGCAAGAATATGTACTTGTTTATTTTAACAGACTTGGGCAGAAAAAAAGGGTGTGTTTCTGTTGCAGTACTGTTTGGTGTTTTAGTGACACTATGCAAACACTGCATTACAGCAGCTCTCTGAAGCCCAGCAAGCTGTATAGACATTGCTGACAAAAATGCTGAATAGCACTGTTGAATTTCAGTTTAAAGCACGTGGCTTAGTTTCTCAATTTTATATCCTTATGTAGTTTCTCACATCTGACATGCTACCTTGAAAGGAGAAACAATTTCAAGAAATGTGTGGCCTTGATATGTAAAACTTCAAACCCCAGCAAAAAAACCAAAAAAAGAACCTCAGATCCTGTTACTTTTCTCACATAATTCTCTTTACCTTCCTGCCTTCTATATTCCTGTACACTGGGTTTTGTCCTGGCTCTGGAGGAAAGCTGAAGCTGTGGGAGTAACAGACTGAGCGGATGACTTACGGAGAGTGATGAATTATAGGGAATGTTTAGGAGGCTTCATAAGGGAGAATTTTAGATGTCTACCCTTTTCTCTGCACATTACAGTTTACTTTGATGAGGACTTGAAGTTTTGTGATTGGACTCAAGTCTGACATGCTTTCAAGGCCTGACTTATCTTAAGTTGGACTCTTGTTTGAAAGTGGGTTGGCAGATTGAATATTCTCAGAAGCAGGTAGTAGTGCTTTTGGTTGGTGGTGTTTGCTTTGTTGTTTTTTGGTTTTGGTGTGTTCTTTTTTTTTCCAATGAACATAAAATACTACTCCCATTCATCTAGTGTAGTGTAGTTGTTAATAGTAGCTTGCCTCTTCAGAGACCAGGAGCATTGCAGGAGGATCCTTTCATTAAACTAGAGGCTTCTTTACAAGTGTCTATGAGGTTAACAGTGTTTGACTTGATAATATGAATACCATTGTGCTCAGACTTATCTGTGTCTCAGTTCCTCCTCCCTGGATTCTTTTTGAAGGTTGTTATATGGCCTGTTAACTTACCTTGTTGTTACTAAGTGATATGCAGCCTTCGTGCTCTGTAAGGCCATTGTTAGAAAACTGTGGCATTGAATAGTAAAATAGAGTTAGCTAAGGACAGTTTAAAGGGACCTATGGATTGCCCTGATGCTCTGGGTTTGACTCTTCCCTTTTGCTTCTAACGTTGTCTGTGTGGTTTTCTGTTTGCAAAGCAGTAGTTCTGGTAAAATCTGTAGGAGATGCTCAGTTACCAGAAAATAAAAATAGACTTTAAAAAAGAAGTGTAGACTCTGAAAGATCAGTTTCATTTTAAATTGCTTGCACTGATGACAAAGCAGAGTCTAACCAAATATTTATTGTTGAAATGACTCTGTAATTAGTAGTGTTGTACAGCTAAATGTAACACCAGATTTTACTGTAAATTACTGCTATTCCATTACTGTGGCTTGAGAAGTATAGACTGTAACTGTGGTGTTCTTTTTAGTGGCCTGGATAAGAATTTGACTACAACATTTTAAGAACATAGTTTTTGTATTTTTAATAACATTCTTCAGTATGTATTTAAAATGCATGATGTGATCTCTTACCACAATGGAAAATTAGAACAGCTTTTTCTAATTTTGAATACTCAGTTACCCTGTGTATGGGCTTTAAAATATATATTCTTATTTCAAGCTTTTGAACTGGTAATAGGGAGATCTTTAAATTGTGATTGACTCAGCATGTATCCTACTTCTGAAAGTCAAACGAAAATTAAAATGTTAAAAATGCACACTTGGGTTTAACATTTGTTGAAACATTTTTATTGCTTCCAGTTACTTACAAAAGCATGGATATTAATAAGATATTTTACAACATACTGAGTATGTCCTGAGGACTCCTTAGAGTTGGAACATTTCAGTTTTGGGTCTGAAAGTTTTTGTATGACTTCCAAATGCAGAGTTTTCTACTTTGTAGAAACCATTTCTTAATGTGCTCTTTGCTGTTTCCTCAGTTGAAAGAAGCTATTTAATCCTGTTTGGCTTTCTCCTCTTGAACTTACACTTAAATGCACTGTATTTAAATAGACTGTATTTAAATGTGTAACTGCTGTTCCATCATCCATCAATTAAAGAAATGTGGCAAAATACTAAGCCTTTATATAAGTGATATTCTCTTAGAGGACTGGATCCCTTTTCTTAAATGGCTTTTTTGATACTTTTCCTAAGGTAGAATATTGCACGATAGGACCATGAATCTGAAGCAAATCCCGTGCCTGGAGGAAAAGAAGAGTCAGGGTGGAACTCAAGACTAAAACACAGTGTCATGGCATGAACCTCATACTTAAATCCATGTTAGTCCTCCGGATGCTTTGTTCATTTTCCAGTCAACACTTTTGTACTGTAGTAGTCTTTGATGAGAGATTAACTACATAATGGTTAGAGGTGTCTGCTTGGATCAAGCCTGAGATGCCTATGTATCAGTTCTACTATTCCTTCTTGACAAAGTGCAGTTACAAATGATTTCAGTATTCAGCCTGTTCTGGACCTGTAAATACATCATGTTAATTAAGTTGTTTTGCTATTTGAGCTCGCTTTCACTGTGTGCTTCGTCTACTCTTTGTGTGCTTGAGGATGTCTTATGGCATGATTTATTACAGATTCATTTTTCTAAACACATTTCTAAAGACTGGAATTCAGATTCTCAGTCTTTACCTCTCCATTCCATTCAGTAGAAAGGATGAAACCTGTAGTGTGTTAAAACATTTTTTGTCACAGGTGTGGTTAGTTCCATTCTGCCATTTCAGAAAGTAAGGACGCTGTTTAAGTTCCATGGGATAACTGCAGAATATAATGACTGATTAGGGGTCTGGAGAATAGGTCTTACTAGGATGGGCTGAAGGAGCTGGGGCTGTTCATCCTGGAGTAGAGGAGGCTGAGGGGAGACTGTATTGGGCTCTACAGCTACCTGAAGGCAGGCTGTGGTGAGACAGGTGTTGGCCTCTTCTCCCCAGTGACTTGTGGTAGGACAAGAGGTAATGGGTTCAAGTTGCTCTAGGGGAGGTTCAGATTAGATATTAGGAAAAATTCCTTCACTGAAAGAGTGATAAAGCATTGGAACAGGTTGCCCAGGGAAGTGGTGGACTCTCCATCCCTGGAGGTACTAAAAAGATGGGTAGATGTGGCACTTTGAGAAATGATTTAGTGGTTAAGGTGGTGTAGGACTGACAGTTACACTTGATGGTCTTGAAGGTCCCTTCCAACCATGATGATTCTATGATTCTGTGATCTGCCATTATGGGGCTGGTATTGCTGTATTTTAAGCAATGATAAATACAAAACCAAGACTGAAGTACTTGGATTTTGTGTCTTAGAATTTATATTACACTGTATATGAAGCTGTCCTAGTTTTTGTAATATGGAAAATGCTTTAAGTTTTATGCATCAGGAGCTAGTGAAAGACAGTATTATAAAATACATTGACATTTTCGTGGGATTTTTTTTGTTGTTGTTGCTTCTAACCTGAATGCAGGTCTTATTTTAATTAGGAGTTCATTGTGTTTTCTTTGAGTTTCATTTCTCTTGGTTTGCCTTCTATTTCCTATTGGATGCTGTTCTCTATTAAAATTCTGCAGTTTTCCCTCTTGAAGGTAATTCTTTTAGTGGAAACGTTTGGCTTTTTCATAAAGTTAGATGATTTGTATTATGTAATCATCTGAGTTGATACTTAGTAGTGTAGCAAGTACTTAAAGCTTATTCTAGAAGAATATCATGTTTAATCAACTCTTCTGGATTACCCTGTAATAGGTGCTACTTAAGTTTCTTGCGGTTTCTGATGCTTGTCAAATCTTGTTTGTTCTTCCCCAGCCTGCTTCTTTTTTAGCATAAAATGATTTAAATAGAATTTCTTTCTTTTGAGGAAACAAAGTGAGTTTTTTTTTGTTTTGGTCTTTATTTTGTTTTTAAATGGATGAGTTTTTCATTTCTCTTGGAGACAAGCAGCTTCTGCTGACTTGCTTCAGGGTCTGCCTCATACCAATGTGTATGTTGAAGCCAGTTGCTCACATCTAAATAAATCTCTGGCTGGTGTGTGTGTGTCTGTCTGTGCATAAGGAGTGAAATCTGTGGGAGCACTGTGTGATGGCATTGGTCTGCTCTCAGATGAGCCTTTGACTTTTAGAAGTACCTCGTCCTGATTTGAGGTAGAGGGATCCTATCTGCTTATGCACTGTAGTGGTATTTCATGGCAAATATGACTTGGATTAGTCTAGTTTTGTTAGAAATGTTAAAAAATGTCTGGTTTTGTGCAATACATTTTTTTCCCCCAGATGTGCTCAGGAAATAATATTATTCTGTTATTCAAGTGCCTGTTACATTCTTGAACTAATTATGTGGAAGTTCTCTTACTGAAGTTTCTTGGTATTGTAGAGGCTTGAGTAACTTTCTCACATGACAACAATGTTTCTGAATAGAGACGAAATTGAGTTGGAAAGTTTTTCAGTGTGTATTTCCTTTATAAAATGAAAAAGAAACAAAATAATATTTTTTACGTTGGCCAAAACAAAACTTAATGACTATTAAATATTCTTATTAGAACAGTAAGATTGTGCTATAATGGGAATTCCACCTGTACTGTTTTTCTGGTTGCTATTGTTAGGGTGCTAGCAGTTAATTTATTTTTTTTTACACACACACACACACACACATATATATATGACAAACCATGTTTTTCCAGTGGTTTTTTGCAAGCTGAAAATTATAATTGCTTCTACTTTTCAGTAGCATTGAGCAAAATTACAGAAGTTTGCTTTCTTTAGACCTGCTTTTGCAGAGCATTATTAGTCTGAAGTGGTATGTGACCTATGATGGTATGGGGGGAAAATGTACCACTGTGTAGGAGGAATTGTAGCTGGAAACACTTGAGACATTTCTGACTATGATTCATTATTTCTTTGTCTGGTTTGGTGAGCCTAGAGAGTAGAGTGTGACTTAGTACCTTTGATCACGTGTATCTTGTATGTACAATCATTTTAAGAGCCACTAACTGGATTGTATTATTATGCTTCAGTATGAAATTTGATCTTACTAAGTGGGTGTCTTGGTGTCCCTGGATCATTCAAGAACAGTTTCTTTAGAACTACTGCTGTTACCATAGGATGTTTAAATCAAGAATATACTTAAAAGTATCTCTGTAAGTGAAAAGGCTGAGTACTTGTAGTCTGTATGGAGGCTGCTTTAAGCAAGTGAATGTTGGGCTTTCATTTACAGCAGCAGATACAGTGTTTTGCCTATGATTTCTTTTCCCTCTTCTCCATTTCAGCTTTTCCTCTAGAGGCGTGGCTCTGTCTTTTCTGTCCCCTTCATCCTTTCAGCTCCAAGCCCTTTATAACCTTCTCCTCCCCACTGCATTTTCTTCTGTTCTCTTGTCATTTTTGTTCTCCCTTTGAATTAACTGACTCCAAAGCAAACACTACTGTTTGTTTGCAAAGTTTTGTACAACTGAAGAATTGAAGACAGCTTTTGCTCTGCTAATTATTGCTAAAGAAACATTTGTAGTGAGTTGAGAGTGGGTTTTTTGTTAGAAAGGTGTGCAAAACTTTCTATAGGGTAAGCAGTAAAAGGTTACCAGGTCCACACCTGGGATTTTTAAGTGCTGCAGTACTTAATTATGAAAAACTTCTTGTTGCTTTATATGAAGATGATTGCATTTAGGCCTTCAGCTGAAACTGAAGAAGCCACCTCAATTATTTGTTTAAAATGGGCAACATAACTATTGCTGCAAATAAAATCTAATATAGGCCTTATGAACATGATTACAGTATTAAGACTCTTCTTGTGCAAAATCAAACTAAGCTGAATATGTAGTCATGCACTGCATCTAACCTTTTGTTTTGGAAACCATTGATGCTCCTTTCACCCTACTAGGCTAAGGGAGATGCCTTGTTAGCACTGAGTTGCATCTTTGCTTGCATGAAGGACTTCTTCACTGACTAACCTGTCTCAGTGCTTAAAAATACTGCCGTAGGCTACACTTACTTTTCAGGTGTATGCTTTCATTCACAAGACAAAACCATCTTTGATGCCAATACCCTGAAGGGCTAAAATATTCTGCAAGAGTTTTTCCAGCAATTATTGGAGTGCTTTTCAGCCACAGGAGCATGTGTATTTTAATGAGTTTTCTAATTTGATCTGTGGACTAGGTTGTAGTTAATCTTTTTAATCACTTGTGGGCTTTTGTTGTTTTGCTGTTATACTTTAAAGCACACTTGCAAATTTTAGTGTAGAAGTTTTGAGGTGAATTCTTAGCTTTCTGCTGCAAAGGGAGAAGTGATAGTGAGAGAAGTAACTAATTCCTGTGGAGAGCATAGGTACATGCTGCTGGGCTTTGACTTCTACCAGCTTTCCCTTTGTGATTGCTGTGCTAAAGAGGATGTAACTTTTGGGGTAAGAAGCAAGAGGAAAGGAGGTATGTAAAGTTGTGGGTTGTTTTTTTGTTTGTTTTTTGTGTGTTTTGGTCACTTGTTTTTTGTTTTTTCCTAAGTCTCGTATGTTTTTGTTATGTAGCTTTTTGTACTCTGTTAGGAAGAGGTGTACTTTTCCCCCTTATAGATAAATGCTGCTGATCTTTTTCTTAGAGCTAGTGGGCTCTGGTTATTTGTCTAGCACCATAGTGCAAATGGTGGTATTCAAAGGTTTGACTAGAAGTTAGTTCTTGAATAGCATGAAGAAGAAAGTGAGAATTGCGGAGACTTAGTCTGATGCAATGACTCAGTATTATTGTGGTGTTGTGCTCACAAGACATTTGAGTCAGCATAGCAATGTATGCTCAGTAAGATGCTGCTTTGTTTCCTGTTGGATGGTTTAATTTCCTCTTGTGAAGGCAATTGCAGTTTAAATATTTCTCAGGTTATAAAGCTAAATATTTCTAAAGCATCTTCATTGAGTTGTGTTGACTTAAATAAAAGGAATATATAAGAAATACAGAAGTATTAGCAGAACGTGCATCTCCTGCTTATGATAGACTTATATTGTCTACAGTAATACAATTTTTAAACTGTGACTATAATAACTTTCTAAGATCACTACCAGCAGTATGCGTAAGAGTGAGTGTTGAAATATAGCAGCTGATAGTTGTCCAGAAAATACTTTTTTAGGAGGTTTTTATTATAGTGAAAATTGCTTTTTCCCCAAAATGCAAAGCTGGATACGTTAAGATATTTGAGGTGGCTTTGATTTTTTTTTTTTTTTTTTTTTTTTGTGATTTTATAAGACAATTTCATCTATTATGTAGCTTGCATAAGCATTAGGAGATTAGAGTGTTATTAAATATAAGATATCTCCTGACCTTTCATAAAAGGTTGAGTTGCCATTGTGGGAGTTCTAAATTGGATCTGCTGAGTTCTTGGAATAAAATGTCAAAGACTCTTCACTTTTTACTCTTCCTCAGTGTCAAGAGAATTGTATCTTGATTTATACTTTTTTCTCTTTTTCCAAGTCAAACTTAATTAAGCAGATTAAGCTCTACACAGGCTGCAAATTAACTTCTCTAATGTATTTTATGAGAGATACCTCTAACATAAGTCACATAGAAGCTGATACAGTCACTTCCCTGTGTGAGACTGAAGTGCTTTCTTTATTGTCTATATGTGAAGTGCCTATGTCTAAGCTATCTATGAAGCTTTGAAACTGTCAGTTTTAAGACCAGAAAGAGGTGGACTACCCATCTCTAAGTAAAGGTAACCTTTTGATTCAGACATGTCATTTCTGTTTCCATAAATAGTGGCCACGCTCTCTGCTTTTAGTCTATAAGAGTTTAATGTACCCAATAAGGTAAACTGAAAGAAATTCTGTGCCCTTGTGATGGGGGCTGTAGAAATGATGACATGAGTTATTTATAGCTGCAGGAACTATTGATGCCAAAATTCCAGGATGACTGTATAAAATTTTACTTTTTCAGATTTTTCTGCTGATTATCAGTGTGAACTCAATTTGAATACTTGCAAAGCCATTATGAATGTTTTACCAAAATTATCAGACTAATAATTCAGGAGTCAATTTTTTATTTTTTAATTTTTTAAAATCTACATTATCATCTGTGCATTACCCATTCAAATACCTGCAGCAGGCAGAGCTCTGCAGCCCTGCCTTCTTGCTTTTATGGTCAGCTAGCTCTCCACATGTATCTGAGTGCAGATTTCTTTGGAGCAAAGACACAAATTAGTCTGCACGGTGGTGGATAGTGAGCAGGGGGAAGAAACCCTGAATGAAAAACTTGTTATGAGAGTCCTGCAAGCTGAAAAAATAGGATTTAGTGATCTTGTCTGTGTACTATCAGCTGAAACTGGCTTATGTTGCTAGATTGATTTCTAACTTTTTCTAAGAACTTACTAATGACTGTTGTAGTAGTGTGCTAAAAGCAAGAAATGAGCAGTAGAATTTTTAGGTAATGATCAGTGTTTCATGTGTTTGAAATGTTTCTTCTCTCATGTTTTCTCTTTTTCCTCCCTTCCTGCTCTGATGCTCCCCTCTGCAATATTCAGTAATAGTTGGAAATAGTAATATGGGAATACTGAAGCACTAGCCTCTCTTAGCTAGTGGTGACAAATACATTGGCCTTTTTGTAATCCTCCCCAAAATTCATTTCAAGTATATATGAAAGCATCAGGACTTCAAATATTTAAAACTTAAGTTCCAGTGGGAGAACTTACAAAGCATGCTTTTCTCTCACTTTTTGTTCTTTGTAACAAAACATCAGCTTTCTTTCTGTCAATAAATGTTTCTGTGCTGTCAATACCTCTTTCCTTTGTTTTCTTCCATTATTCTCTAAATATACTTGATACAGAACCACGCAAGCTTCATTAGGTAAGTTTTGCCTAGTGGGTAAGTGCTGACTGTAAAGGTAGTAAGCCAAATAAGTTACTTTTGGGTTCATACTAGAGGCTCTGCTAATTTGGGTGCCTTTCCAGTGTAACTAGTTTTGTTAGTCCTGTAGAAATTAAGTATTATCAAGACCTCTTGACCACTGCTAAATTTTGTCATAAATGACCATTGAACTTAAACAGTACTAGAGAATAATAATAAACAGATGATCAGGCAGTGTGGTTGCATGATTCTTACCTCTGCAGGAAACCAGGTCCAAAACTAGTGATTCAAACATCATTCTTATTGGACTTTGACTTAGTCTTTGTCATCATATTCCTAACACATCTGATAATGGCTTGTGTCTCTTGGTCTCAGTTTGATTACATTGTTAGCTGGTTTGAGGTAGGCATTCTAGGGTGTTTTTTTTTTTTTTAAGTATTTGGCATGTGTCATAGCAAAACAAGAAAGCATTCTTATCTTTACTCTTTGTTCCTACTTCCCTTGATGAATATTATTAGTCATGTTATTTGTGCCAGGAGTTAGGGAATTGTTTAGGTTGGAAGGGATCTGTGGAGATTGCCCAGTCCAACCCTATCTCCCACTCTATGCAAGCCTGACCCTGTCTGGTCAGTTTTGAATTCACAATATCTTTCGGCAACTGGTTCCATTGTTTGGTCATCCTCAGAATTAAAAAAAGATATTATTTTTTCTCCATGTTTAAGTAGAATTTCCTGTATTTTGATTGTCACCATTGCCTTGTATCTTTTCACTAGGTACCACTGTGTTGAGCCTGGCTATGTTTTCTTTGCTAGCCTCATCAGGTATTTGTGCATTCTGATATGATCATAGAATCATAGAATCGGCTGGGTTGGAAGGGACCTCAGAGATCATCAGGTCCAACCCTTGACCCCAGGTCTTCTCTTTCCCAGGCTAAACAATGCCATCTTTCTCTCATTGCTTCCTCATACAGCAGATGCTGCAAACCTTTAACCATCTTTGGATTTGCTCCAGTATGTCCTCAACTCTCTTGGACTGGGGCATCTAAAACTGGACAAACCTGCAAACCATAATGTGCAGCAGGGATGGGATGCTAGGAAACAGTCTACTGGGAATCCATAGGCATCTGATAGGTATGGGAGGGGTTCATACTGGTTTGTTTTGTAGTACCCTGCTGTGTACAGACCGTGTACATTTTGCAAGTGATTACCTTGGCACTCTTAAGACCATAGTTCATATTGGTTCTAAAAAGCAGCTTCCAGGCTTGTATTGGATATTTCAGATATTTCAGATAGTTATTAATAGGGTAGGAGAGGATTAGGAAAAAAGAGAATGCATAACTGTGCATATTTATGCACATATATATATATATGATATATACAGGAAAAACATGCCTAGTTGTGATTTAGAAAATAATGGTTAAAAAGTTAGATGATTTAACTTCTAAAGTTAGATATTAGATATTAGATATTAGAAGGAAGAAAGATATTTCTTCTTTTTTGTTTCACATTGATTATGTCGTTGTGCAGCTCTGTCTTAGAGATGTCAGGTGGGGCTAAAGCTCTATGTGATACACAGTTGTCAGACTTAAGGTAGTTCTGGAAATCCTAGAACTGGGAAACAGAAAGCATTGTTTCCAATTTCAGTTGAGAATAGTGGTTTACTTTAGCACTTTCTTTCCATGTGAAACTGTTTGCCTGCTTTTTGCTTCAAGAATGGCTAATATTCCTGGTTAAATGGAGTATTTGTAGACTAACTTTTACTCCCAAACAAATCTTGCTCTTGCGCAAATTCACTCTGGGTGTTGTTGATTTTTGTTCCAAAAATCATATTAACTATTTTGCTGAATCCTTTCAGCTTTTAAGTTCACTCAGTTGAATATATCTTTAGCAACTGAAATCTGACAGCTTGTCATGACTAAAAGGCTTATTTCCTTTTTTGCAAATAGGAAAAGATGTTAACTAGCAGAAGGATGTTGGGAGGTAGAGACAATGGTCAGGATCATTATCTGAGTAACACTAAAATAATTTGCTGGTCATCTTTCAGTTCATGGACAACTCTTCTGTTAGATCTAGATGACAACTGATTCTTCTTCAGAAGCCTTATGAAAGTAAGAATTTGCTTAAATGTGTTTAGATAATTTTTGATGCAGTGTTTTGACATGGTTAATAGATCCTTCACATTTGTTCTTCAAGGTCTTCTGAATTAATCTTCCCCTAGTTTTTCCTTAATTGGGACTCTCAATCCTAGTTTTGGTTTGTTTAGTATTTTACTAGTGTCATTCATATGACTTTATACCAAAATAATTTTTATTATTGCCATGTTGTAGTAATGAAGCAAACAAGAAGTGCCTTGGCACTGTAATACTGTCTGCTATTTGATTTCCTTACCTATACATTTTGCTTTTCTTCCTACTATCTTTCTGTTGCCTTTTAAGTATCACAACCTATTAATCATCCTGTATGTATCTTGTTACTTAATTTAAATCTCTGGCATGGAAAGTCTGTAGCAAACTTCCCCTCTCATGAAGATTTTAATCAAGAGATGCCACAACTCAATTGCAAAACCAATAGGCCTTCACAGATAACTCCTTTTCTGTTTCTGACCAGCAGAGAGCCTACTAGTAGGTAGGCCTACTAGTAGACCACACAGTAGAGTGGGCCAGGCAGCTAGGGCCTCATTTGCCAAATAAATTCCATACTTCAGCATGTTTTGAAGTGTTTGGCGAGTAATGGGAGACAGAGACTAGAGTGTTAAATTCCAAATCTTGTTCTGGGGAGTTGTCAGAGTCATCTGAGTTGTTAAGAAAATACAGAATATGGTGGATCAAATGAACCTGAGTATTCCAGGCAGATAATTAACTGGCTTCTTTTAAAAGTGGATACTCTGCAGTTTCTTTTTCTCTGACCTTAAGCACATGGGAAAGAAGATAGTTTCTAAGCAAAGGAAAAAGGAAATTGTCTCATATTTATTAAATCCTTTTCCTATCAGGAAATATGCATCAGAATTATATGTTTGGCAAGCAAGAGTACATATTTTGGCACATACTCTCTTTGTAACTTTAACAGCCTGCCAGCATTGCAGGCAACACTAGCAGCAGTCTGTTTCCCAGACAGTTTTTGTAGTAAATCCCAATGCTTGCAGCGAGGAAGCAAGCTCCATGGGGTTGGGTCCTGTTTGGTCTCCTTTTTGTTCCCTAGTGCACTAACACAAGAGGGAAAGGAGTAGCTGGACAAGGGAAGGAGGCAGTTGTGCTGGTGGTAACATCTGCACCCTAATTAAATATCTGTGAATATTACCTAAATTTGAGGACATGCCAGGCTTGTTGTGATGGAGCCAATGGTCTGCAGTCTGATTGTATCTGAAAGATCTTCTATCAACCATTGTTTGAGTGCACAAACAGAATTACAAATGGCACTGCCCACGCAGGCATTCCAGAAATTTTGTACACGGTCTTTTCTTACTTAGCAAATGCAAAGTTGATCGTTACTTCCAATTTTTAAGTCTATGGCTAAGATTTTTGTGAGGTTCCTTTGGGGCCAAACATAGTAACTAAAGTCAGCGATCAGATCAATAGTGATAACCAAGCCCTTTGTCATTACAGAGGCTTCCTGGTTTGCACAAGAACAGTGGCAAAAACCTTCTGAATTGTGAAGAGAGGTAAACAAAGAGTTAGATGCTCTTATATGGAAAAGATTCTGAGGGAAAGACCAGATGTCCACTATCCCTTTGTTTTCTGGAAGAGTGTAGTACCTTTTTTATGCATGTTTTCTTTTTTTAAAGAGACTTCAAATTTTTAATATGTTTAATAAAGCTTGAGGTACCTAAAGTGTTATTTTAACACAGTTTGAGCATTTTATGTAAACTTGTTCTTCTGGATCGTTTGAGTAGAATACAGTTATGAAATTTTATGGGAACATTCCATCTACAAATATGTTTTATCATTGGTCTATGGGATGAACGTAATGGACATCAAGTCATGAAATCACATGTTTTTCCAACTTATGTCTTATTTTATTGTATTTAAAACTTGTTTTAAGGTCTGTAAAGCTTGCATCTTAAAATCTAGTATATTTCATTTATATTAAAGCAAATTCTTTGAGGGACTGAAGGTAATTCAGTAGGGAATATTTTTACTAACTTGTTTGACTGTAAACTCTTTCTACTGAGAACATAAATACATTTTCTGGTTTTGTTTTAATTTTTTGTTCTGTGTTTTTTAAGAGATTTTTAGAGCCAGTCAATTTTCTCAAATTCTAAGGAGGAATGTAGGTTTTGAATAGACTCTTAACATAAAATGGAAGCTCATCTATTGATGTTCTTGTGGTGTATTTTTTGGCATATACAGCCCTTGATATATTTGGTTGTGTGACTTGTCTGACAGTAACAAGTTGTTGGTGCTTAGCTCAGTTTTTTCAAGTATCTGTTAGTCTACGGTTTGATTTCAAATACGGCTTTTTAAATTTGCATCAAGAAAAGGTAAATCTACCAAGAGTAAAGGCTTTGACTACTGTGCATATAGACGCTACTCTCCATTACGTGGAGGAATTAGATTAACACAACAGTGCATTTTTTTTTCTTCAAAGGAGCCCTGAAATGCTGCCAATTCAAGGACTATTGAAGTAACTGTAGTCTTCCATAGTTTCAGTTTTATCTACCACATACAAAGTGTTTTTTATCTTAATAGAATCAAGGTGTTGAACATGACTTTAGTCATGAAGATACAGGAAGATTTGCTAATCACTTGTGGCTGAGGCTTTCTCAGTGTGTTCATGAGAACAGGTTTTGCTGTATAGAGATTCAAAAAGTGTATTCTGAAAGCAAAGTGCCACAGCTTGTAAATCTGCTTTTTTGTTTGTTTTTTGTTACCTCTAGTTATGTCCCTTGAGTCAAGAATCCTGAATTTAATTTCTGAGGACTTTGTATTTCACAAAAGGTTGTAGTCATAGACAAGACAAAAAAAACAAAAAAACAACAAAAAAAAAACCCACTATGTGCCTTAACCATATTATATAGTTCATTCATTAAGCTGGTATCAATTATCAGAAAAAAAGTTACTGTTCATTTGCAGATTGTCTCTTTATAGCAGAAAACTAAACAGAAAGTTTTGATTACATGTTGTAATTCCTTTGGCAGCAGTTATCATTTGGGAACCTTCTGTCACGCTTTCCCTGTATATACCCCCTTTCCTTTACCTCAAAAGAGATTGCTGCTTCAACTTTCTCCACATGCCCTATGAAGACAGAGATCACAGAATCATAGAATGGTTTGGCTTGGAAGGGACATCAAAGATGATCTAGCTCCAACCTCCCTGCATGGGCAGGGTCATGTCCCACTAGACCAGGTTACTCAAGGCCCTATCCAGCCTGGTCTGGAACACTTCCAGGGAGGAAGCAGCTACAACTTCCTTGGGCAGCCTGTTCCATTTTCTCACCATCCTCACAGGGAAGAATTTCTTCTTAATGTCTAACCTAAATCTTCTCTCTTGAAGTCTGAAACTATTTCCCCTTGCCCTCTCACTACACACCTGTGTAAAAAGCCCTTCCTCGGCTTTCTTGTAGGCCCTCTGCAGTTATTGAAAGGTCGCTATAAGGTCACCTCTGAGCCTCCTTTTCTCCAGGCTGAACAACCTCAATTTATTTAGCCTATCTTCACATAGGAGAGATGCTCCAGCCTTCTGATAAATTAGTGGCTCTCCTCTGGACATGTTTCAGGAGCTCTGTCTTATGTTGGGCACTCCAGAACTGTACACAGTACTGCAGGTGGGGTCTCACAAGAGCAGAGCAGAGGGGGAGAATCACCTCCCTCAATCAACTGCCTGTGTTGCTTTTGCCGCAGCCCAAGACCTGGTTGGCTTTCTGTCTAGTGAAATGAGGCAACAACCAGGTGCCACTAATTACTAAGTAATGGGCATGAGCCTGTACTCAGCCCACCTGTGCCTGGCTAGGGCTGGCCCCAACTGTGCATGAGCAGGATTAGGAGGCCAATAAAAGGGGTGGCCTCAAGCACAGGCTTGGCTCACTTGCAGAGCAGACCAGAGAAGAGGTTGGTCAAGTCTGGAGCAGTAGCACCGACCCAGGCCTGAAGGCAACAGCATCTGCTAGAGCACCTGTTTGGCCCCAGAGCGTCCTACCCCAAGAGTGGTTCGTCTGGCTACATTTCTGGGCTGCAAGCACACGTTGACAACTCATACCTTATACCAAAGGTACGGTTCTTGTTTGTCTTGGCTGTTTATTTAGGTGGCTTATCCTTAAAAGCAGCAGTTAATTTTAGACATTAACTGGGGAGATTTATCTTAAACTGGAATCATAATTAGTATTTCTAGCCATACTAGATGGTATCTAACATCCTTCTTCTAGATATGGAGCTGGTCATTCAATTTCTTAGTTTATCTTGGTTAGGAGTGGACACTGCAGTGAAAAGTTGAATGAAAGAGCACTTGAAATTTTTCTTTTGAGGTATCAGATGGTGCAAGATTTAACTGGGTAGGTATCACAGTTTTAAAAAATGGTGCTATCTTGCCTACCAGTGCAATTTTATACCTGTTTGGTATTACTGAACGGAAGGAACAATGCTTCTGACTTTAAGGCACAAAAATAACTCTGATATTGCAATTGAAAATACTTTGCAGTTTATTCAGAATTATGCCATAGGAATAAAGCTTTTAACGGCTGAAAGACTATGGAGAATAGTTTTTAAACACAAATGAACCTGTGGCTGAGAAGTGCTGGCAAGTTGCAGATGCAAAGAGCAGAATTGAAGGGCAAATGTAGATGTCATGCAATAGTTCTTAAAATTTATGTAGCCTGAGTCTGTAAAATACAGGTTGCTAGTGCCAGTTAAGTGTAGCTGTAAACAGAGGGACAGCTGTAAAGAGGTGAAGAATTTATAGTATGGCTTTGTAGAGTAATTGTAAGCCTTAATACACAAGAATGTCTCCTGAGGCACTTCAGGAGGTTCCAGTGAAATAATTCACTGTAATAATTTAGCTGTAGCTAGAAACAAAGTAATTTATTTTTTGTTTTGTTTCAGTAGCAGTATTAGCCTGATTTCTATCTCAACTGACCCTCACCCTTCTAAAAATGAAGTCAATCTAAATGCTTAGTTTAAATTAACCTCCTGTGAGAGAACCTATAGGAATGGCTACTCAAGTTTGCCAAAAAGTGAAGTGTTGGTTTGTGTTGGTTTGTGTTGGTTTGTGTTGGTTTGTGTTGGTTTGTGTTGGTTTGTGTTGGTTTGTGTTGGTTTGTGTTGGTTTGTGTTGGTTTGTGTTGGTTTGTGTTGGTTTGTGTTGGTTTGTGTTGGTTTGTGTTGGTTTGTGTTGGTTTGTGTTGGTTTGTGTTGGTTTGTGTTGGTGGCAAAGCAATAGTTTTCAAGATTTTGGAAGGAGGGGGCCAGATAAGGGCAGCAGAAGTTCAGTCAAAACTGGAAGGATGAACTTCTCAGGGTGGAGGTTGTGCACTTTGCCTGTTTTGGCACAAGAGCCGCTTGAATGGCTCAGGGGTTGATCCTGCATGAGGCTTGCAGCTCACCTCTTCTGCCTGTGCATCTTGCCCCATCCTGTTGTACTGGCACTTATCAGCTCTCTGTGAGAGGCCAAGGTAACCTAGAGTGAAGTTTGTGTCTTGTGTTATCCTTAGCTCTGTGTCTGGTGAGAAATTTGGACAGAGAGGAGCCAGGAGCAGAGTATGGGGCAGCAGGACCAGAATCACTGTGCAGTGAGGCTTTGGAGGTGACTGAGGCTCCTAAACTATGGGAGAAAGGATGGAATTAAGAGCTAGTGTTGCTGCTGCAGCAAAGATAAGTTGAATGGTAAAAGCTGGTCTTTCAAGTACTTCTGAAAAGCCTTGGATAGGCACTGTTCTGTCCCTAAGGTTGCAAACAAATTAAGTGGTTACTTAGTCACATGTCTGGTGCTTTTTAATGGAGTAGACAAATCTTGAAAAATGAAGTATCAGCAATGTTTAAATGTCTTTGTTTTGCTTTTAGTAAGTGATATCATGCATCTCCTCTGACAGCTGCATGTTTCTTTAGAATGCTTTCTTTTTATTTAGCAGATCATATTAGCTAGAAATAGGAGAAAAGGTTGAGGGAATCTTGAAAAGCTTTCGTGTTTCAATAACATGTACAAAACTTAAAGCTTAGGTAATTTGAGTTATGTGGTGCTTGACCTATGATACTCCTCTAGCTTGCTGTTGTGGAATCAGGTGAACTAGCCAAACCAGTAAATCCACTGTAAAAAACAGTACTCTGGAAAAAGACCTCCTTCAACGATTACTTTATATATAAAAATATTAACTAACATGAAAGTCTTTAGTTTCTTGAAAAAAGTTAATGCAGAATAACGAGCTTTATACTGCAATAAAGATGGAGATGTATCACGGCAATAGAAAGCTTTTTACTACTGAAAATTTCATTTATCAAGTTAGCTTCTTCCTGATATTTGTGGAGGTACTAAATATTCACCTTTGAAAAAGTTTTTTACTTGTTCTCTAGTACATCCATTTGAAGAGCATTTATCATTAGTATTTGTTGTGCCTGACATAGTCCTTGGATGTCAGTCTTGAGGTTGCCCTGACAATGAGTTCTGAAATGATGTAATACATCCATGGTGATTTTTGATGCATGTAGTGCCATGGAAAGGTACTGCTTACTTTCACCCATACAGTGTACATCAAAGTGGAAGTGCGTATATGCTTATAATATTGTCTGAATGCAGCCTCATGTTAGAGATACTGAAAAGATGGTCATTGCAAAGTAAGCTGCTGTGTGTTCTGGGATAAAGTAAATTTTCCTTGAAAATCTTTCTTTGGAATATTTTTTTCATTGCCTTGTGGAATCTGATGCAAACAGTTGCATTGTGTCAGTCTATTATAGTTAGGAGAATATTGTACTTTCAATATGGGTCTAGTCACAGTCTTCTATTTTTTCTTAGAGTAAATCTTTCTTTATTTTGAAAGTATCAAAAATACTCATCATTTCTAGATAGACTTTCAAACGGTTCTGGCTTAAGTGTAAGTAGGAAACTGAATTTTTTATAGTTGTCTAGGGCTATCCTAAAGTAGCATCACTGATGAACTCCTGTGCCCTGTGTGTTCACACAAAGATTTCCTTCTGGCTGAGAATCCAGGAGTTGCACATTGCTTCCCTCTTTTTGAGGAAGATCAGCAGTAAGTAATGGGTGGGAGTGCTGAATGCAGTGGATCTACGTGTCATTGCCAAGTCTCAGGGTAGTGCTGTGATGTCCCTATGACCAGATGGGGATTCAGATAACCATGTTTGCCCTTGTGGTGGCCAGATATTGATAATGAACTCAGAAGGGGAGCCACTTCTAGACTGCCAGAAGCTGTTTACTGTGGTTGCAGAGTAGCTGGGACTGTGTTCTTGCTCAAGAGGTAAAGTGGTATTAATTAGTAAGGCTCTTAGAAGTCTTATATAAATATATATCTTATGCTAAAGTTCAGAAACATTTCTGAAAAATATCAAAATTTCATTTAATTCTGAAACCTGAGACTTGCACAGAAGTGATAACTGTCAGTTTCTGGGAGTTTATAGATAATTATATTGTATAATGTGCATATAGTGACTTTTTAGTTAATTTTGTGGGTGAGTTTGTCAATGGATTTTTGTGTTGCTTTGTCTGGTTCAGAATTTAATAACAAGCAAGTGGCAGAATTACATTTTCAATGCATGAATCTCAAACGTGTGTGTTTCTGATTTGGAAAATTTAACCATGGCAAACACTTGGTGTATTTGCTAGTGTTTGCTTACTGAGGAGCTAGTCTGTCTGGCCTAATTGGGTAGTAAATTCCAGCTTTTGTTCTTGGCCTTTTTCTGAGTGCTTGGCAGTCTTTAAAGCTGTACACTGCATGAAGAATCGCTTCTCATTGACGCCTTTGGAAAATTCAACAATAGTAACCTTTGGAGCCTGAAGAGGTTTCCTGTAAAGTATTGGCTTGAATTAAAGTTACTTTAGGTAGTTGTGGTGCTGGTCTATGCTTTATAGTTTTGACATCTTAAAGTTGAATGGTATGGTGACCTGTAGTTTAGTGAGAAGGTAGGCAGGAGATTTGCTGTATTAGGTCTTTTTTGATTGTAAAGAAAACTCAGAGTATATAATTTTCAGTTTACTGGAAGAAGTTCTGTCTCATGATACCAGACACTTCTAGACACTAAATTAAATCTCTTTAAGTGAGAGAATAGGCATAGTGCTCTTTTATACTAGGTTTGATATGTATAGACATATCTGATACACTGGATTTGTTATGAAAGTCACTAATTAACTTTCATTGTGGAAGCCATTTCATTCAAAGTGGGTTTTCTTCTCGGAGCCAAACATTCACTTCAAGAAATACCTATGCAGCTACCTAGTATTGGCTTTATTAATTAACTGGAGTGCATTGTATTAAGTGATTGAGTATCCAGGATATTCTGCCTCAATCAAATACTATTGCAAGAAACATGAAACTTGTCTAGGAATCTTTTCTGGCAAAGTTAGAGAAATACTCAACAACGTGAGAATTGCATTGCAGTTTTGGTCGGGTACATTGCGGAACACAGCATAGCGAGAACCAGAGCACATTCCAAATTGTCAGTATCTGTAGTGCTTCTGCAGTTTTTCTCCAGATAAATCTGCAGGGCTTTGGCAGGCTGTACAGTGACGTCTGCCGTGTCTCCTGCGTAGGTTACCCTGTAGCATCACACTGCTGCCAAAACAGACGGGTGGGTGAGGCTTCTGTACCTTGCTAAGGACTGCCAGTGGCTGAGTGCTCACAGTGATGCTTCTTTATGTTGGTTTCTTTTTAAACTTCTAGATTTATTTGCATATCCTGACTGAAAATGGTAGCTCTGAAAAGTAGGTGGGCTTTTTTTACCGGTGTGCTTTATATCCTCTTTTTAAAAGGGAAGATATGAGTAAACTAAATTTAAAGTGAAGGTGTTCTGCATATGGCCCACAAAGTCAAGATTTGGTGAGTTACTTTGTGATATTTTTTTTTTCCCCCAACAGTTATCAGTTGAAAATTCATACAAAAATTTAGGATTTCTAATGATCTGAATTATCTGTCCAATCTCCATTATAATAGGAATTTCTATGACATTTAATGTAGGAAGAAATTTTGTGAGGAATCCTTGGATGCTTGAGAGAGATAAGGCTATAGGGTACATACATGTGTGTATAAACACTAAAAAAAAAAGTATATGCATGTATTTATGTGTGTAACCTTGGAAATCCTCAATCTGTTATTAATTCATCATGATAATTTTTGGATTAGCAATGATGGGATCTCTTATTAGTATCTCATATCATACCTATTATTGATAGTACTTGTATGACTTCATTAATCTAACCGTGTGTACAGGGCTTGTTAAATGTGTGCAGGTGTAATGGTCTGACTGCTATTTTGCAGTTCCTGTTTGTTGCACAGCCTGGGGGCTCCCAAGCCGCCTTCTGTCTTCTGGAGCTCTGAACAACTCTTACCCTTGCAATGGCAGCTGTGCATTTGGTCTCAGCACAAGCAACTGTGTTCATGATATCAAATGCCCTGTGAGCAACTACAGTGATACTAAGCTGACATTTACTTCCACAAGCTGCCTGATTTGAATGAGATACTGTAACTTAATATTAACATTTGAAATTGTAATTAGCCTACTGTCTGCATGAACATGTGTTAATGTTAGAACTGTTGCTTGAAAGTTCTTTGTTTCTTCTGTATGCAAAACTATGAGATCTCTAGATGTAGCCTGTGGATAATCAGAGCTAAGCAACTTGTTTTGTTCACGAACTTTCTGGCAGCTCTATAATGGATCTCTCGTGGTTGATACATGTGACACTCTTGCTCATAAATTGACCATGCTTGAGTGCACTGATGATAAAATAAATGAGTGGATTATTTTTCCCAATAGACTGTTATGACTGACAGTGATTAAATTAAGAGATTGTAGAACAAATTCTTTGAGTGGCTACAAAGAGAGTTGTCTGTTCAGAGCAGCAGAGAGAGTACATTGCATTTATGTTTCTATTCTGAAAGAATAGATGCAATGCATAAAGGACAAACTGAGTACTATGACAGCAATGTATGTCAAAAAAACCCTAGTTTCAGTTTTGGTGAGTGTTAGTATGTTTGAATTGTTAGCTATTAAAGACTTGGAATAGGTCCCCTGGGTCATCAAGAATTGAAAGTAAACATAATGCCTGTTTTAAGACCTTTGTAAGTGCCTTTGAAAGGTTGATTTGGTTAGGTCATCTTGCTACTTTTTAGGGAAAGTGACCCCCAAATCTCATACATCTGTTGTATGAAAAAACACTAATCTTGTATTTAATGTAGTTAGTCCAGAAATTTATATAGATTTCTGTATCAGAGCTTCTCAATTGTTCACACTGTAGTGTTACTGTGTATTTGATGTTTGAGGGTTTTTTATCCAGGGATAGGGGAACTCTGAAAGCTCATGTAGCTTTGGCATTACAACCAAAAAATTAAATTAATGTTTGAATGTAGTGTATGTGTTTGTATACCATACTTTCTTTTATGGTCATACCACATTTATTCAGAAGTTCTTTTGATGATTAGTGGGAAAATGACAGTTACCATTACTCCTCTGTTTGTAGATTTTTTTTTTTATTGTCTTATGTATGAAACTTACAGAAACAGTGCAAAATGAGTTCTGCACAATGTGGGAAAATACTGTAGTCTGATAATAGAGTTATTACAAGATCCAGGGAGTAGACATCCTAGTAGATATGGTATACCTAGAGTAATATTACTGGTACAGAAGAGAATTGGTTTGTCTTCATAGTAAATGTTTGTAAATCCTTTTCTTCTATTACCACCTTTTTTTGCTTTTTTCTCTTTTTAACCTAGAAGATGGGGAGAAACAGAACTGTGTATGCAGTTCTGTGCAAAAATGATGCATGTATTGACTAAAACATGAAAAGAACACTTAATGAGGAGTCACCTTCCAGTGTATTTTCTGTCAGTGAATTAGCATGTGTTATGTACTGCTCACTTTTGAATGGGTCTTTGCTATTTTGTAGATGCTGTTCAAGTGTCAGGCTTAATGTGTTTAGTGAACTTTAGGTTACTTTTTTGATGTACTGGATCTTGAAATGAGTGACACAAGATATTCCTCCTACAATAAGTGTTCCAATTTATGGGTGTATATTCAGACTTACTTTCATGACCTATATAATTTGGTTATGCAATGTAAAACAAGTGTGCTGATTGCTGCATGGGCTGAGCCTTCTGGCCTGGCTCAGCACTCCTGGTGCTGCCTTATTCTTGTGTGTCAGCTTTCATCCCCTCCTGACACCTCACCTTCCAGCTTCTGGGGTAAAAATGGTGATTCAAGAAGTAGGATGTGCTGTTCAGCACCTTGCCTTTCCCCTTTCTCATGTTCCTTAGGAGTTTGTGTGTGGCACTCCAGCACAATGGCACAGCAGAACTCGATGGAGCTGCCAGCCTTGTGGAGGGTTGTATTAGAATCGTTATTTCAAGGTACTGAGCTGACAGATAAGGAGGAAGGAAGTATAGTAAGGAGAAAGTAATATTCACCTTAATTTTGTCTAAAATATTTAATGTTAGAACTGGTGGTTCTGAAACATTTGTTACACCTGTTGGGAAAGGTTTAAATTGTATTGCACCTTTCTAGTAAACAGATTAATCTGTGGGGTCTGCATTGTGCAACAGCACTTGGACAGCTAAGCTGATTCTTATAGCTGTAACTATTTGACCTGCAAGAAACCCTTTGTAAATCTTACTGGGTAGTGAGAGGTTGAGAAAATATCAGCTTGAAATAAAGGGTTGTTGCTATTTGGTTGGATGTTTCCAATACAAGGGGAGTCACGTGTTTGTGAAATCTTTTGGCAAGATGAAGCTACTCTACACACTTGCTCGTGGGCAGAATTGTTCCTATATTACTCCTATGCCATTCAGCTTCAGAATTAATATTAAAAGTTTCCTTTGAGAGCTAATAATCCTGAAGTAGCAAAACATACTGGTTTTTCATGTGGGATTTGTATGAAGAGCACTACCTGGGAAATCAAAGTTCTGTTGAAACTCCACACTGCTTGTTGGGACACTTTTAGAATGGAGAATCTTGTTTAGTAATGGCCTGGTCATTATCCTTCCTATCACATATCACTTCTTAAAAGTACATACCAGATTTCAAGTACGAAAAGAAATCCATGTATTTATGGAAAAATCTGCAGTGCTGGTCAGTTTATTAAACTGAGACAAGGTATGAAGAGCATAATGCATGTTAGAGCCTTGTTATGTTAAAGTTTGTGTTAGAACAGTATGAAAGTTTGATAATGTATGCTGTAGGGATCAGAATTGGCTGTATATTTTTGGCATATGTAACTTCCTATTGGTGACATCTAGGTTAAGTCTGAGGAGGGTACATAATTCATGTAGCAGTCATGCTTCTTGTTCATACTGGAAACAAGTCTGTTGGCTCACTAAGAGCATCTTTTAATCAAAAGTTCAGTAAAATATGTCCTAGAGTTAGTCTCATTGTCTATTTGCTGAGTGCTTTATTTGTAATTTCAGAAGATTAAGGAATACAGTTGTGTAAAGGGAAAAGTTTGACAGGGCTTCTTTCCAATGGACAGGTCTATGCTCTTTTTGGATGTTTTTAGAATGTATTCTACAGTGAAAAATGTGACTACAGCAGCTAGTGATGTAGCTAAGTAAATTTCCTGAAATACCAAAAATTCAGCAACTCAGGCTACTGGCTCCAAAATGTAATGGCTGTATCAGAGTTTTACAGTTCTTCCTTTATGACTACTCCTGGCTTCAGAAGTAGTTTGGGTGTATACTGTCACATACTTGCTGCTTTGAGACACAGAAGAAAAGCAGCTATGAGAAAATAGATTTTCTAGAGATACATGACTTTAAAAAGGGAAATTTTGGATTAAAAAAATCTTAGGATTTAATGTTTTTAACAGTACCATTTTCTGGATACATGGTTAGGTCAACAAAAAAGTATTGATGCTGCTCATTAGGTGTCCATCTGAATAAGAGTTCCCATTTGTATGTATGTTTTCAAAATGTGATACAGCATCTGTGTGAATTTGTATGCAGTTTGTTTTGGGAACCAAAGGCTTGTTTTTAAGTTTTGGTATGGGTATAGGTATTTGGGCACAACTTTAAATTCAGGGGAGTGATAGTTGAAACTGCTGTTGAATACATCTGTCCCGCCTGGTGGATGATCCAGTTGGCGGCCGGTCACCAGTGG
This sequence comes from Phaethornis superciliosus, assembly GCA_023637945.1. Lineage (NCBI taxonomy): Eukaryota > Metazoa > Chordata > Aves > Apodiformes > Trochilidae > Phaethornis > Phaethornis superciliosus. Next base: position 59,846,778 of record JAJQWJ010000003.1, read on the forward strand.
TGTCCCCCAGGGATCAGTGTTGGGCCCAGTTCTGTTTAATATCTTCATTGATGATTTAGATGAGGGGATTGAGTCCATCATCAGCAAATGTGCAGATGACACTAAGCTGGGGGAGAGTGTGGATCAGCTGGAAGGCAGGAGGGCTCTGCAGAGGGACCTGGACAGACTGGAGAGTTGGGCTGATTCCAATGGGATGAGGTTCAACACGGCCAAGTGCCGGGTCCTGCACTTTGGCCACAAGAACCCCATGGGGAGCTCCAGGCTGGGCACAGAGTGGCTGAGAGCAGCCAGGCAGAGAGGGACCTGGGAGTCTGGATTGACAGGAAGCTGAACAGGAGCCAGCAGTGTGCCCAGGTGGCCAAGAAGGCCAATGGCATCCTGGCCTGGATCAGGAACAGCGTGGCCAGCAGGTCCAGGGAAGGGATTCTGCCCCTGTACTCAGCCCTGGTGAGGCCACAGCTCGAGTCCTGTGTCCAGTTCTGGGCCCCTCAGTTCAGGAAGGAGATTGAGGTCCTGGAGCAGGTCCAAAGGAGGGCAACCAGGCTGGTGAAGGGACTCCAGCACAAGTCCTGTGAGGAGAGGCTGAGGGAGCTGGGGGTGTTCAGCCTGGAGAAGAGGAGGCTCAGGGGAGACCTCATCGCTCTCTACAACTCCCTGAAAGGAGGCTGGAGCCAGGGGGGGGTTGGGCTCTTTTCCCAAGCAACTTTCAACAAGACAAGAGGGCATGGACTTAAGTTGTGCCAGTGGAAGTTTAGGTTGAATATTAGAAAGAATTTCTTCACGGAGAGGGTGATCAGGCATTGGAATGGACTTTCCAGGGAAGTAGTGGATTCTCCGTCCCTGGAGATATTTAAAAAGAGACTGGATGTGGCACTCAGTGCCATAGTCTAGCAACTGCAGCAGTGGGTCAAGGGTTGGACGTGATGATCTCTGAGGTCCCTTCCAACCCAGACAATTCTATGATTCTTGCAGAATCTGTAATACCCCATCTTCTTACCCTTCAAGGTAGGGTGAGCAGTGCAGTGAGTTAGTGCAGTGTCAGAGCTCTAAAGGACCAATGGAATTATCTGATAGATGTGCAAGAGACTAGGGAGAAAGGCCTTGCTGCTTTATATACTGGAAGAGGCTGTAGAGTAAAACATTATTAGCACTAACAATGTTAACAATTTTTAAAAGTCTGAAAAGTGGAAAAAAAAAAAACTGGTTTTAAAACTCTTAGAGTAGTTTTTAAGGATTTTGACCTGCTGAGTTTATCAAAACTAGTTTACCAGCAAGAAACTGAGGTGTGATGACATAATACAGAAGGATATTAAAAAGGGGAAAAAAATGAGAACCTATGGACTGCCCAATTCCTGATTAGAAGCTGGGCCTGACACAAATTGTGTCACACTTTTCAATTAAAAAGCAGGTCGCTGTATGTTTCTTAGCAAGCATGATTAGTTTTGAAATCAGTTCTGAAAATAGTGATGTGTTTTGTACACACCAAGTTTCTGATTAAACTGAGTATCTTCACAAAATTTATATCTCACTGGAATGGTTTTAATAGTTTATGCCATGTTTTGAAAACAAATTTTTATATTATAAATAAAACAAATTCTGTGTTCAGTCCACAAAATAGTCAGTTCTAGCTCTACTTAGAATATAACTTGATTTGGCATTCAACCTTAAATTATTATTTTTTTTTTCCATACATAGAATTTAGTGGTACCTGGCTATCCTTTTCAGAAAAAAAACCTAAACACTTTCTCCCTGGAAGATGAGACTGTGTACTTGTGAAGTGCTTCACAGATATCTCAAATGAAAACTTTGAACACTTTGAGAAAGTGGTTTACAGAATCTTACTTCATTAATAAATATTTTAAGTATTTATAATATTTTAATCTTTTAAAGCTGTCAGCTCTGTTTGAGCACCTGTAACAAAAACAACTTAAATTTTAAAAACAGAGCAAGACAAAGAGAGCTATTTCTTTATCTCTAAACAGTGTTTAAAATACTAGCTTTTTTCCATCAACTTAAATTTTAAGTACTAGAAGCTTTTCTTGGATCACTCTCAATAAAGTGCTAAGAACAAGAAAAAAAACTTGCTCCAGTTCAGCTTTTTAAAATTTGTTTGCATTCCTCTTGCTGTGTTTCCTGAAGAGATTAAACACTGAGAAATAGAAATATTTCACTGCTTCCAAAAGACTTCAGTGCTCTTTTTTATTCTGCAGATCTGTATTGCTAAGAAATAGTGAAAAGACAAATACTCTTTCTCCCTCTTAGTTTTCCATTGGATAATTGATTTTTGTTTTTTCCTCCCTGCTGGTTTTATTTTCATTTACTAAAGGATATTCTAAGGATTAGTGAGAGCCAATTCTTAAGATAGTCTCATGGTCAATATTGAAAAGAAAGAATGTGATATTTCTTCTACCTCTGCATGAGGTCTGCAAACAGTCAAACCTGCTCAGAGTTGAGTAATGCTGAATATATATTGTCCTGAAAATTTTATATAAATTCTATGAATTGCAAAGTGTATTCTTTAAATAAATACAGTCCTCAATTAGAGAGATGAGGGATATTCTTTGTCTGGTCATGAGGAGATTGCAGCTCTCCACGTATCTTAACTTGTAGTCAGATTACTGCAGCTTGTGCAGCACAGCATGCTGCTTAAACCGTGGCTCAGATTGAGCAGTCATAAAATGGATTGGTGACTTAGGCTATTCATCCCAGCCATGGCAGTTTAAAGGAGGTCACTGACAATGTCAACAGAGCATACAGTCTTTCTTCTAGATGCACATTGCCTTGGGTTTTTTGTCAGGCGTACTCTTTGGAAAGCATTAAGGCCTTCCACTTTCATCTCCATTAATCAGGGGCTGTTCTGGAGGAGATTCCCTATGAAAGGAGCTCTCATGTTGCTTTTTGATGCTTGTAATCCCTTCACTTAGGGAGTGTGGAGGTCTTCATATCGTTCAAGAAAATAATCAATTTACACTTCTCAGAAGAAGATATTTGGGGAGATTAGAGCAGGAAAAGCTGGTGGTTTATACCATTCTCAGATTTAATTATCTCTTTGCTTTAAGAGGTTTAATGTCACTTCTCTGATTATTAAGGTAAATGTTGAGAACACTAACTGGAACATATGTTGTGATGCATAGAAAAGGAAGAACTGAATTCCCTTTGATTCTACATCCTAGAACATTTTTGTGATATGTATTTGTTTCCAGTTTCCTTGGGCAGCTACAGATATCTAATACTAGGTAGTAGTTGAGTTCTGCTTAAAAAATTAGCTGCAGAAATCAATTCCATATTTCTGAGCTGTTTCATCGATATATATTTGCCTGTGGCATAATTTTTAATTAGTTGAACAACTTTTAAGTACTTCATTTAAATATATTTATCAGTTAGGAAATGCCATAAAAATAATTTTGTGGACAGCTTATTTTGCTTGTTCTTCTGTGGATATTATTTGAAATTTCTAGTTTACACATGTATATTCGCCTGGACAAAAGAATATAAGCTAGTCAAACTGTCTGTGTGTAAGCCAGGCTTTTGACACAGTTTAGGACCCTGGCTTTCTAGCAATGGTGATGGAATTAAGAGTGGAAGGCATTGGACTTAATTGGTAATCAGGAAGATTCTAAAAAAAGTAAATAAGATTAAGTGAAGATACAAAAGGAGAGAGAGGAGAGAAGAAGATGGAAAACATGTTTATAAATGAAACAAAAATGAAGTGAGAAGTGTATTAACAAAGACTACACACGGATTAAAATAGCTTTGTTGCTATGACTTGAGAATTTAGGGACCCTTTTTCCCATTGTAGCATTATGGAAATTTCTGCTCCAACATAATTTTTTTCATCATTTCCATCTAAATGTCTCAACTATAGAGTGTGTGTGTGTGTATATATATATGTGTGTGTGTTTATATATATTTAAAAGACTTATTAATGCATCCTAGGGTTGGGTAACACAAGCTAGTAATACATTTTCAGAATAAGAATTATATAAGTAATTTTGCAACATTTTTGAAATTTTTTGATACCTTAGCATACTTTGTTTTATGTGAAGTATGGTGCAATATTTTGGCTCATAACATGTGGGATGAAAGATTATCTTTTCGACAATTTGAAACTCTTATTTGGAAGTCACATCAAGTATCTAATATTACTTACCTGTATTGTCTTAGAAGAAATGCCTTAAATTGCATTTCTCTGCTTTCTTTTTTCCATTAAGCTTACTTCAATCTTTAAAATTTTCATCTCAATTGTTGCAGTATATTTTATATGTATGTTGAGTGTCAAATCCATTCTCCTTTGTTAAAGAAGGCAAAGGAACATTGCTTAATTGGCATGAGAAATGAATGAGAAATGCCACAATTTTTCTTTGCAGAAAAAAGACTGCATACTCATTTTACTTCAAGTATTTAATTGCTTCTGTGCAAATGCGGTCATGGTCATTAATGAAGTTGCAGGGAATCACTTGACAACACAGTAGTTCATAAAAAGAATCTGTCAAAATCCTTTCTTCTCCCGATGTAGAAGAGAAATTAGTTCATTTGAGCTGTGCTAAATTTGAATTATGCTAATCTGGAATGTATAGTGGTGTCTGTCTCTTCCACACTCAGATTTGACCTTGGATATTTAGGGATGTCTAGAAGTATGAATTAGCTTGGAGTGTTCAAAAGGAAAATGTTACAAGAACAAACTTTTAGCTTGTATCGTAGTTACTTCAATGGAAACTGAGCTGGGAATACTTCTGTTCCAGACTAATTTTAAAAACAAACAAAATTTTGTAACTCCTTGTAGTTTACATAATTCCCATTTCATGCAGTATTTGCGATCTGTATGTGTAATGCTATTTTTGTGCACATTTAAGGTATTTAATATTGTAAACATATCACAAAGATATCTTCTTTCTATATGAGGTTTGGAAGTACTGTTACTGTCTGAGCAAGACTGAACTTCTCCTGTGGACTCGTATTTTTTGAGAGAAATTACCTCTGTGTTTCATCTGGAAATGGAATCATAGAATCACAGAATGGTTTTGTTTGGAGATGACCTTAAAGATTGTTTAGTTCCAAGTCACCTGCATGTGCAAGGACACCTTCCACTAGATAGGCTGCTCCAAGCTCCATCCAACCTGGCCTTGAACTCTTCCAGGAAGGCGACATCCATGACTTTCTTGTGTTACTTGTTTCAGTGTCTCACTACCCTCACACTAAAGACTTTCTTCCTAATAGCTAATCTAAATCTACCCTCTTCCATCTTAAAACCATTCCTCCTCATCCTGTCACTACATGCCCTTGTAAAAAGTCACTCCTCAACTTTCCTGTAGGCCCCCTTTAGGTACTGGAAGTCCCCTATAAGATCTCTCTGAAGCCTTCTCTTCTCCAGGCTGAACAAGCCCAACTTTCTCAGCCCATACTCCTAGGACTGGTGCTCCAGCCCTCCACTCATCTTCATGATCCTCCTCTGGACTTGCTCCAACAGCTCTGTGGCATCCTACATTAGGGGCTCCCGAAGTGGAAATAGGACTCAAGGTTGGGGTCTCACAAGAGCTGAGGAGGAGAGAATCACCTCCCTGGACCTGCTGTCCACACCCTTTTTTTGATGCATTCCAGGACCTGGTTGGCTTTCTGGCCTCCAAGTATACATTGCTAGCTCACGTTGGGCTTTTCCTCAGGGCTGTTCTTAATGGGTTTCTACCCAGCCTGTAATTGTGTTTGGGTTTGCCTTAGAACCATGAAAAATAAATGAAAGGCTCTGATGTTGTCTACTTATATAGAACATCAAAATACTTGCAGTATTTAAGATAAGAGGCCGTGAAACCTGTTTTTGGTTTCACTGCTTTACTAGTGAGTGTCTTTTGTGTCAGTGTCTCCCTATAGTGCCCAAGTTTCTCTGTCTATAAAATATTTTTGCTAACCAGAATTTTTTCTAGAGTAGCCAATTTTATAACTACCCTAAAGCACTGATCTTCAACAACAAGTAAATGGAATATAATTAATGATGTGTGTTAAAACCACAAAGAAGCTTACTAGGTAGGAGCTGGTGAGCTGAAGATGTAGTTGATTTTTTTTTTTAATATAAACTGAGCCTCAGATTGTGGTATTGAATGGAACCAAAACACAGGTATGTGTAGGGATGCCTAAAAAACAAAAGTGAACTCTGTCATATTAGGGTTTTGGAGATACAGTAACCCAGTCTTGCAGGAAGTACAATTTTCCACATAATTGGACAAACTAAAGCAAACATTCACTACTTAAAATAAACAACTATAAGTGCAAAAGAAGAAACACTGTGTTTGAATCTTACTGAAACTTTTCATTAAATAATTGTATGAAAATGAAGAAGCTCCTGGCAAAGTCTGAAAAATGTTGCCTCTTGTGAGGCACCTGATTGGAAAGGAAAGAGATTTTAGGCTCCTGAAGTTTTCTGTGGAACGTGGATGTTGTAAGGGCAGAATATTTAAAGGTTTTGCTTTTCCCAGTCCTACAGACACGCAAGTGCCCTTTCTTCAATTAATTCTTCTGTGATTTAATGACTTTCCTGGGCAGGATTTTATATCTGAGGGTGAAATGTGAGCTTCTGAATTTCCCGTGGCTTCACACTTGAAGGACCAACCCTTAGACCTTGTGTGCTGTCCAGTATCCTCTGCAATGGCACTTAGTCCATCCTGGATTTTGTTGTCTTCCCACCCTGCCCCCCTCTCTGGCTGCACTGCAAGTTTTTGTCTATCACACAAATCATGACCTTTTTTTCCTGTTTTGTCTTCAGTATCTGTTTCCTGTTTTCTCTTTCCTTCCCCCACTGCACTTTTTAATCCTAACTTTCTCTCCAGTGGTGTTTGTTCTTTATTTCACTGTTAGCTTTTTTGCAAGATTTTTTGCTCATAATTAAGAGGACTGAGAGCTATGAAATCAAGAACTACAGTATCAGTCTGTCTTCTACTGTGTTTTCTATCCACACTTGTTACTGAATTTATTAAACGTTAACTGACTGTTCTGATTTTTATACTGTTTCCCAAAGCTCAAGTCTACCATATAGATCTATGTTTCTCCCATTCTACTGAAGAGACTTAGATGTACACATTTTCTAAGTGCTGGCAATTTTTAGCTTTTTATTTGTTCAGGATCCTGTATTTAGGCAGACATCTTAAGCATAGCACATCCCAGGTTTCATCTGGAGCAGAGCTCCAGTTCTTGGTCTCTGACATCTCACTTTAGGAACTATTGTTAAAGGGGTCTTGATTTCCAAGAGACCATAATGTAATTTGAAACAACAGTCTGAGTCTCTTTTTGTTAGGATATGATTCCTTTGGCTTCCACACAGGAATGTGGTCTTGCAAAAAAAAAAAAAAAAATAAAAACAATTTTTAACCAGCATAATATAGTAAAAAAACTGAAATGAGTTTGGTACATTTACATACATACACCAACTTTCATTTTCTCATTGCTTTATATTTTGAAGTACTTCAGAGGTGAATCCGTAGTCAAGGAAAACTTTAGTAAAGGTGAAACCCACAACTGAGTGCTCAAATATGGTCTTGGATCCAAGATGAAATGCAACAGAAGTATAGTCAGAACACCAAGGGGAAGATGCTTTCAAGCATTTCTTCTGTCAGCTTTGAAACCGGTGAGCTCAGAAAGAGGGTAAGAAACCCCCAAAATTATGCTGATAGTGAGTTTTATTCAAATAGGTGTGGAGTTCATAATGTCGTGCTCTGTATGTTTGCAAACTGAATCTGTTAGTAAATTGTTTTCAACTTGGATTTGTGCATGCTGAGGAGCTTTGAAATTTCTCTGGATATATAGAATGAGAACTGAAATTTGGTCTGAAAGCTTAGTGTAATAACTCGCCATCCCCACTTGTATGTGGTCTTGAAAAGGCTTTTCTGCAATGGGTGAGGCTGCTTTAGTAAACTGCAGTTAGTGATATATGTTTGTATGGGAATGTCATTGCAGTCATGGTTTGGCAAGTTAGTCCTTTTTTCCTTGCATACAAGACAGTTCTAAATACTGCTTCCAACCCTGTTCTTGGTGTTCACAAATGAATTATTCTTTTAAATCTTCCTTATCTGTCATTTTTCCCTAACTCTCCGAAGAAAACTTTGTTTAAATAGTTACTCCCTTGGGACTTTCATGCATATCCTGTTATCTGTTTTATATTACAATCTTTCATGCTGGGAATGTCCTTCCAAAAAGCACAGAACAGCTAAGGCACTTAGATGACTAACAAGCATATTAAGTGTTGAACTCAGGCACAAAACCAGCATTATTAGCATAAAGTTCTCTTTTGCCTCTTTTTTACCATTAGTATTAGAATTATTTCTCACCATGAGGGATCATTTCATTTTGTCCATCCCAGAGATCTTTCAGTGGTCAAAACACTGAGTGGTGAAGCCATTGTCATGAAAAGCAGGAAACTTGTAGAAAGCTGCTGGCATTTTCACTCTTATAATCAAATACCAGTAATCAAATACCAGCATTCAGAAGAGCCTATGGGAGCAATGAAGTTTTGGCTGCCAATTTTATTTGCTCAGCTAAGAGGCATCTCTCCCTCTCTGCTTTTTGTTCTTTGGGATTGGCAACGTTGTGCTCCCCCAGGAGCAGTAGATGCATACTTTCTGGAAGAGCAGTACTGTCTGTAGTTTCAATACTTTGTTACATATTCCAGTAAACATAAGTACGTAGGAAAATATTTGCAGTGTCCTGCTTTACATGTATCATTTTAGCTGTGGTGTTATTTTGGGGAGAGGACAAGAGGGCATACTTAGCAAATTGGTTCTGCTCTTTCAAGGGAATACTTCTGTTCTAGTAGCATATGAAAGACTCTGCTAGTATGTGGTAGCTGCAGTCACAAAAATTAAACCACCATCACATCTTGGGTCACTAACCTCTGGGGTTTGGGGAATATGGGATAGCTGGCAAAGAATACGGAGCAGTATTTATGTGTTGCAGCAGCAGTTGTGAATGATCCTGGTCTTAATTATTCTATTTTTCATTTGCTTATTTTTAAAATAAAACATACTACATTAATAGCCTTGTTGTTTTTTACTTGCATGTGTGTCAAGATCTCTGCAGGTCCTTCAGCAGCTGATTCGTTTTCTGGTAGCAAAATATCCAGCAAAAAGACAGCTGCAACTTAGTTGCAAAGTTTGAAGCTATAAAGTGAAAAATTTCTGGATTTTTGCAGCCAATTGGAATTTGCATTAAGGTTGTTTAATTGCAAATATTTAATAACCAAGTATTTGAAATTGACTTCTTGTTTCAGTAGGACGTTGTGGCAAATTTTCAGTCAATTTTTGTGTTTCACTTTACATCCTAATTCAGGATATGTAACATGAAAAAAAATAGTAGCAGGAGATTATACATCTGTCACCTGGATAAAAACACAATGTCACTTCTTTCCAGTTTTTGTTTTTCTCAGTGATGTGCAGACATCAACCATTATTGTTAACTGAATTGCCAAAGAGCTTTTGACTCTGTATTACTTATATTTGACAATAGCAAAAAGGATAAAGAGCACTTTAAAGTTGAAATACAGAGCAAATGTTGCTGCTGAAAGAGGCACTTCTCTGGCTATGTTTACAGTGTAAAGCTTTGTAAACAATTGTTTATTAAACTCTCTTCTTGTATGTGACAGAGCAAGCTGTCTTAATGCATTTGACAGTTGGTTTCTTGACATTGTTCCTGCATTGGATTAGCAGAAATAAAAAGCTCTCAGGCATTTTGAATGTGATCTCATTAGTGTCTGCATCTGTATGACATTGAGCCCTGGCATACTGGTGAAATAAAGTTAATGGTTATATCTGCTTACAAAAATAACTTGTAAATGTGTTCTTTTTGTAAGTATCTGTCACTAACATTCTACCAAAAATACAAGTTAGTTGTTTCTCATTTCTGAATCCTGATATTGTGGTTACTTCACTCTTTAGCACACTATTATACATTTCCTAAACATGCAAGATGGTAATGATTCTCCATATGACTTCCACTGAAGAGGAAATGGATACTTGTCAAAACAATAATGTGCATCTGGGATTCCAGCATCCAGGAGGCTTATTGCTCTGGGGGCCTCTCACTTGGGAGTTAAAAATAAAAATAAAAAAAATCTTTGGTAATGGTACATTTTTACTTTTTTTCAACCCAAGTTAGAAAGTGCTGTGATTAACCATGTTATTGTAAGTGCTTTGAAAGAATACTTTATGCAAGACTAAACTTAATGTTTTAAGCATAAAAGGAAGCTGGTTTTAATCTTGCCAGTACATTAGAAAGAATGAAAGTTGGAAATGAAAAGTTGAAAATAAAAAGTTGGAATGAAAGTTGAAAATTTGTTGTGGCATCTGGAAATCAGTCACTGCCAAATCAGAAGAAGCTATATTGGAAGAACCCAAGTAGATTTCCAATCCCCCAATTTATTAATAAAGAATTGAAAAAAAAGTTAAATGTTTGCCTGTGATTCAGTGAAATTATGGCAGTTATAGAGACAGCCTTTTGAGTGAGGCGAGATGCAGTGGAAGAAAGGGAATGGACATCTTAGGGGACAGGATTGCTCAGAAAAAAATATTTCTCACTGTTCTTTGTAGTGTCTAAAATTGTGGTCATTGTGAGGGTTTTATGTGAAAAGTCAGAACCCTCTGTGAACTTGAAACATTGATTTTTAAAGATAGGGCAGAGATTTTTCTCAAATTATATTCTTAGCTTGTTGGACAGATAACAGGAAAACAGAGCTGTCTCTTGACCCGTGTTCATTTTCTGGCTGCTGGAATGAATTTGGAACTGAATCCAAGGTTTTCCACTGAGCGTGCCCTTCTCTAGCAGTGTCAGGGCTTGGGTGGGGTCACACTTGTTCAGTGCAGCTTTTCAAAAAGACTGTTGGATTCTCATCAGCTTACAACTCTTTTTGAGGGCTTGGTAACAGCACAAAACTAACTTGATAAACTTACTTGATAAACTAGCTTGATTATATATTTGCATATGTACTCTGGCAAAGAGACATTTCCCAATATGAATTAAGTTGTTCTTTGAATATTTTTTTTTTTTGCCTTACTATATTCGAGTATTTGTAGATTGCAAATATAGAAGCAACATCTGTTATCTCTGGATATGGTATAGATAGTACTGAGTGAGCTGCAGGGTATATATGTGCTTATATGTAGTCTTAAAGAAATTTTGATGAGGACATCAACTCAGGATATGTTGTAGCACTTGGAAAGTATGTATGATCTGCTTTAGTCGTAAAGTTTTGGGGTTTTTTTGATTGAGCTTTATTTGTTGTATTGGTGCTGCTGCACAGATGATGCTGTTCTCAATATACTTCATTTACGTTGGAGAACAGCACTTTGAGATATTATTTTCTATGTTTTGTTATACATTTTTAGGGTGCTATGTAGTGTCAGGAGACAAATTTTAACAAAATAAGGTTCAAAGAATTTTGACTTGGACTTTGTCCAGTAGTATTACCTTTCCTTTGTGGGCAGTTGTATCCCTTCAACTGAATTATCCTTTAAAACTAATCCTTTTAAGTTGTATGTGGATTGCAATAATCAGGTTATTTGCCATACAAAATACAGATGACCTGCAGAAGGTATTTTATGAATACTTGGGAGTACCTCAGTGACAGACAATACATACCGTGCTGTCTTAAGGGGAAAAAGATTTTGAAAAATAGTCATGTTCCTGGATTGTGTTTTGACTTTACAAAGAGCTGAGCTAACTTCCATGGAGTTACTTTACAGAAATTTGTCAGCATAAAAGGTCTTACAAATGTGGAAATATTCTATCTAGACTGCATTTCCTCACTTTGCACTTTTATGTGGAAATAGCCAAGACTCTATCCTAGAAAAATATAAAACCTTGCTTTTATTTTTTTGTTTTGTTTTCACTGTGGTCTGCAGAATTACTGTCTCAAATCCTTGTTTCAGAAGTATCTTCTACATTCACACCATCTTATGTAGGGACTTGTCAATGTTTTTCTGGTGAGTCCTGTGTATTCTGCATATTGCAAAGAATGATGACATTTGCAGTAATTTTCTAGCACTACAGAAATTAGTTGATATTTCAGCATTTATATAAGGACAAAAATGTCTTCCTAGTAATGCAAGTATGCTACTGTATTTGGGAAGGAATCATTGCATGCTTGCAAATGAAGTATGCAGCTGTGTGATGGCATAGATATAAACATGAGGGCTAAGAAAATACCTTTTATTTTGGATAGTGACTGCTATCTAGGTCAAAGGATGCTTGTGTATAGTTACTGTTAACTGGGACTGTGAACCATCATGACATACCTGGTGTTTTCTGGAAACTGGATTTCATAGACATAGGATCTTTTGTGAAGACACTATTTTGTGCTATTTCTATTCATGGAGATAAGCTTAGAGGATATGTGAATATATATATATATAATATACAGTTTGACACGTATTCATGTCCATGTGAAACTTTGTTTTATTGCCATAAAGTAGCTATTTACTGTCTGGTGCTGAAGGTGTATTTATTAAATTATGTTCCATTAATGCTTCTGTAAAAGCATTCAATTACTTGCCACAATTTGTGAATTACCCTTGAAATTGGAATATTATTACTGTTTAAAGTTTTATCTTGGAAACGAGCTACTGATTTTTAGAACTATTATGGCACCATCTGCTGACGGATGCACAGACTGGCAATGACAGTTTGCTCTCCTCCCTACCTCCTTGCAAATGAGCTTCCAGTTTGAGGCATCTGGGACAGAATCATAATGAGAAAAGGTGATTTTTGGTTGGCTTGTGTTTGGCAAAAATATTTTTAGCAGGAGATATTATTACAGTGGCAAACATTTGAATCATAACACAGCTTTAGTTGTCAGGTCACCTGGATTATTGCATAGATTCGAACCGTGGCATGTTAAAATAAATAATATGGGGAGTTTTGGCTCTTTGTGTCACAGGATTGTTCTTGGCATTCTGTTTATCAATGTGTTACCATCTGAGCCTACAAAGAAAAGCCATGAAATAAGTTCAGGCCTCAGCTCTGGTGGTCTTTTCAGAGCGTGAGAAACCAATGGACTCAGACAGGCTTCTGCCCTGTGGCGGCTCTTGAGACTCTCCAAAAAACAGTCTGCGGTCTCTCTGTTCAGCCTCTGGTCAGTCTTGATTTTTGTGCACAGCAGTCATCAGGAAAGGGACAAAACAAAACATCCCTTGTGTCACATTTGAGGCGTAAATGCTTATGTTTCGGTTCATTTGCTTAGCGATCATCTTAACTTGAAAACACGTGATGAGATTTCATACATATACAGCATGTTTTCCTGTAGTTCTCTGTTGCAGTTTTAAAAAAATGCATTCAGTAGTTTGCTTAACTGTTGATCTTTGACTTGAGTCTCTATTTTTTTTTTTTTCCAGGAATGTGCTTAAAAATGAACTTAGACAATAGTCTATGTTTGTTTGTATATATATACATACAGTCCTTGTATGTATCAGACTTGCAGTTCTGTTTGTATAAATGCAGAGAAGGATTCAAGTTTCCATGGGAGAACTGGAGAGAACTTCCTGAGCTGAGGATTGAGTGCAGACCTGTATTTTACTGGGAGCCATAAGATGTGAATGTTGCAGATTGATGTCACTAAGCCATTTTTAGGGATGGTTTTGGTTCCTTAAGGACTTCAAAATTGAAAACTATTCTTTAGCTAATTAATTCTTTTGTGTTCAAAAAGCTCCATGTCTTTGCAACTCTAGTAATCTACTTAATGACTAAAGGGTGAAATTTGATTTACTTTTTGCTTTGTATGCTAATAAAATGTTTGCAGGCCATATTGTGCTTTTAGCAAATGATGCAGCACAGCGGTGTGCTGCACAGGACCATGCGATGCTGTAAGTTTTCTTGTTTTCATATTATAAAATTCAAGTCTTAAAGCTTAACAGAAATGCAAAATACAGTTGTTAGTATATTCATCCTGGTTTGGAGTATAATTATTACAAAATACAGAAAAAAAAATTATTTATGCTATTGAAAAATCATCTTGGAGTAGTACTAAGTTCTTCAGGTATTAGTTGTTAAACCAGCCCCTTTTACAATCTGTAAATTTTGAATGACTGTTCCAGCTAGGATTTTTACTTCCTTATGCCTTTAATGTAAAAAAAATTGTGTTGAAACCAGAGCCTGCTGTTCTTAAATGACCTATCCTAACCAAATGTGAAATGCAGACCAGTGTTCTGCCGTGTTTCAAGTTAATGCATGTACTTCTGCGTGAAAAGAAGTTGAATGTTTTCTTTAAAACAAAATTTTAAAAAATCACAAATAAGCAGTTTAAGTACCCACAGCCTTCTTTTATGGGCAAGTGTGCAATTGGTTAGTTTTTATGAAGGTAATATTTTTAAAAGGAATTACTAATACCAGGGTGATCCAGAAGATTGCATGACTTCTGCACACAGTGGCCTGAGTAGACTCAGTTGTAATTTATTTCAAATGAAATAGGATTTTTTTATTTTTATTTTTATTTTTTACTACAACATAGTGATTTCCTTGTAGATCCCGGTAGACTGGTGTAGGTATACCTATCAAAGGGATTTTGATGGCTTGAGTTTATGAATTTCATTGACAAACAGAAGAAAAAATAAGCTTGTGACTGCCTCTTCTTATCTTATGCAGTCAGAAAAAGAAAATGAGTAAAATGAGATCTAGAAACAGTTGGGAAAAGGATTTTGATTTGTTGTGCTGATGAATAAGTAATACTGTGAAATAAGATGCATGTTATCAATTGCAGTGAAAGGAGGTTTTCTATGGTTTAATTCAATGTTGTCTAACTTTTCAGGTTACACAGTTATCTCACTTTTTTTTTTCCTCTTCTTTTTTTTCTATCTGTAACCTTCATGTTATGTTGTATGCCTTCTGTTTCTGGCTTTTCCATGGTGCCAGGAAAACGTTTTGGTCAGTCAAATGTGTTTCAAAAATTTATAGTAGGAGCTGGACGAAAGGTCAGCAAACTAATAGTTCTGTACATTTGAGAGGGGAGAGTGTTAAGGAAAGAATTTAATGTTCTGCTCTGCTTTCAGATGTGAACTCTGGTCAACATCAGTTTCTCCTCAGAAGAATAAAAAGGGAGAGGAAGGGATGAAAGGAGAGAGGAGAGAATAACTGTTTTCAGTTGCTTCCTGACTCGCACTCTTGCTTGGGAAAGTTGGTAGAGTTATGATTAGGGCAAGACATCTGCTCCCCGTCATAGTGGGACCTGCTTTAACAAACAGTTCCTCCTCAGAAATTGTGAGGTTGTTTGCAATACTTTTTGTCCTACCACTCTCACTGTGGTTACTGTAGTTTGGATGCAATCAATCTGCGTGAGCTAAGCATTCTGGAGGGTTACAAGATACAAATGTTACCCCTAGTAGTTTAATATGGATGGGTTTAAAATCAATTGCAAAATCGACCAGGATTTGTTTCTCTGTCTTTGCTCAGACTCTGGTAATTCTTTGATTTGAGCATCTCCCTAAGGGCTCTCTTCTGTTGTCTTGGTGCAAGGCTATTGTTCTTGTTCTCCTTTTAAAATGAAATACGGATTTCATGTTACCTTGCAATACAAAATAGGTGAGATAAGGAGAACCCTATCCTGCTGCAGCTGATACAGAGCTCAGTAAAATTAAAGGAAAAAAAATTCTTGCTTTGATTATGCTACATAGAGCAAACGAGTCTACCATGCTTCCTTGAAGGGAAGAAAAGATGCAATTAAAGTTTAGAATTATGAATTTTCTAACCTGTTTTTGTTTTTCTTCCTTATCTCACTTCTGAGACAAATGTCAGCTTATTTCCATGTTGTTTTTTCTGACACACTGACAGCAGCTAAGACAGACACTCACAGCTAGATGGCATCTTGCAAGACCACCTCTGTCAGATCAGTAAAAAGCCATTTCCAGGCAACTTGGTTACTTGATCTGCTTGACTGTAGTGAAGGTATTATTGCAGACTTTGCAACCTGCAACACTATACTCTGGCTGCAGAACTCCAATGTTTACATCATTTTCTCCTATGAACTTCAAAACCAGAGGATCTTGTACAGCATTGAAATAGTGACTATAATGGGAGTGAAGGGAAGAGCAGGTAGACCTGATTTTTCTATTCTTCAAGGGTTTCTTAATTTGCTGAAATGAAACTAGAAAAAAGAACGATGTCAAACTCCTGTGCTAGAGAATGTAGACGTTTTGGGAAGACTATCCCTTACACTCTTGGTCAGTGCCCTTGTTCTGTAAATTCATCTATCTCTAGAAGCTCATTCAGAGACTTCTAGGACTGTAAAGAAATCTACAGGCTTAGTGACTCGGCATGTCTTATTTTTGATTTATCTGGAAAAGGAGTGAAGTCACAAGCTTATGGGAAACTGAGATCATGAAAGAAATTACCTCCTGCTGTGGGCATCAATTGAAGGCATTAAACAAACATGGACAGAGTTGTTTAAACAGAGGCTGTAACAAGTTTCCCTTGGTTCTGGTTTATAAAGTTCTCCTTTTAAACGTAACATGAGTTCTGAAAAACAGACACTTGAAGATGCAGAACCTTTCTTCTTGTCATAGTGAGTGAGTCTGCACCACCTGCCACCTACTGCTGTCCTGTCTAAATTTAATCAGTTAAGATGTGTAACTCAGTAACCTTGGTTTCTTTTAGTGTTAGGACAGTACCATAGCATGTTTACAGGGTCATTTATTTTGTTGAGTTTTAAAGAATTTTCTGTAGATGCCTCCTATTTGGCAGTATGAGCAAAATATGATCTTAATTTCAAGGATGGTATATAATTTTTATTAGTGTATGCATGTATTTCTTGTACTTCTGCATGTGTTGAAAAAAAAAAAAATTGCAGGAAATAGTGATTTTCCTTTTCTAGTAGCTTCTTTGAAGATTTGTTTATCATGCTCTCCAGCATTATTTTAGCTGCTTTCTGAGAAGAAATTGGTTATTCCTTAGAGATGCATGAGAAAAAATCCCCACCATGTCTGTTAAGAATAAAACTTTTGTGTCAGGGCAAGTTGAGTTTTGTATATATTGTTCATTTTGATAATGAACTTCTTCATGATTAGTAAGATTAATAACATTGCAAGAATAGCAGAAATTCTGTGTAATATATGAAGATGGTTGCAAATGTAGTATGACTGGCAGCATCTTTATATGTGGCTCTTGGCCCATATATAATTTGCCATATATATGGCAAATTCTTTAATATCAACAGCTAGTTAAATGAAAACTGCCTTTTGGAGGCCTGTTACCCTCTGAGTTAAATAATACTTTCATGAGTATTAGTGCTCTATGACAATAAATTTTATTAGTGGTGCTAAAACTTGAAGGGTTTCACTAAAAGTGGAGGAAATGGCTACATAACTAATATTTAAGCTTGAAATTAATTCAGAAATCTGATATATCTGTAAAAATACTTTCAATTTCCCCATTGATTAATGTTTTGTTTAGATTGCAAAGTTTAAAGCAGCAAACAAAACTATGCGCATCGTAGTTACTTTTTTTTGGTCTCAGGATGCTTATTTAATGTAAATTTAGCTGTGGATAGTTCAAGGTTTTTAAGTCTAAGCTTCTTGCTAAAATAAATCACATTGGTTTCCTCTGACTCAATATCTCTTGCTAGAAGGGAAAAAGTGTATGGCTTAGTTTAACTTAGTTTCTGACTATCTACGAATGCGCTTTGGAAACCTTCAGGTGAAGTGTTGCTGCACCCTTATGATGGAAACTCCTTTCCAGTTACCTTCACATGCAATGTAAAGTGTTGCATGTCAAGTGTGAACCAGATGACTTTCTCCTTAGATCTCTTTTGGGCAGGGATTGGGGCAGAAACTGTTGGGTTCATCAGGAGCCCTGAACTAACAGCATCCTGACTCCAGTGGCAGGTGTTAATGGTGATCATTTTTAATGGAGAGGGCCCAAAGTATTGAAGGTATGAGATAGTAACTAGTCAGGAAACCTTAGGCTAGACAGATCAGTTTAAAACTAATTGTTGAAGAGGATTGTGAGTAAATACCTGTTATTCTACTGGCATCTAACCATCTTAAGCTTTGGACCATGGAGTGCTTTATTTTTGTTGCCTCCTGTCAATAAATTGAAAAAAAAAATTATACTTTTTAAGTAATCATCGATGTGAGGATTATTATTTTTGTGTACTCTGTTATAGTATTATGATTTCTTTCATTTTACTGAAGAGCAGGCAGAAGTGAGAGCAGAAAAATCATGTGTCTTTTTATGGTGATTGGTAGGTGCTCATTATTAGAAACCTAATCATTTAAATTAAAAAAATACTTCCTAATGTTGTTTGTAATTTCCACAGGATTACTGACTTAGATTATTTTTTTTTTTAACTTTTTGTATTTGGTATAGTTTTCATCATCCTTTTTTCCTGTTTCATAAGTTCTCCCATTTTCCTCCATCCCCACCACTGGCTCACCATGGACTGAATGAAATAAGGGAATTGTGAAAATGCACCTCGAATTTAAATGGAACAGATTTGACTAGAAAATAAACAGATACTGAAGCTGTGACTTATCTCGAAAATCAGTGTCTACTTCTGGTACAGGCAACTGTGAGCCTAATGTTTAATTCTTTGCTGAAAAGGTATGGATGATAAGGAAGATGGAAGAGTTGTATAAGATCTAAGAATATAGATACTTTAACTGAGTCTATTTTAAGGGAAGAACAGCTTTTCTTAATGTGAAAACAAACAACTAGAAGCATGTCCTCTTTATTGATTTAAAGAGACTTGGTGTATAAAACTTGTGTTATATTGAGAAGTGTCACTGAAGAGTAAGGATTGAATCTACCAGACTAACTGGAGAAGGTCTTCTGAAATTTGAACTTCCAGGTCAACTGAGGAGCCCAGTACAAAGAGAACTGAAGTTCCTCGTGGAATAATCTTGACTAATAACTTTAGGGGTAGCTTACAATAAAATCATTTCAGTGAGAACACTAAATTGTTATCAAAGAGAGGGAAACTATTGGTAGATAGTCTCTCTATAGTATTTTAAAAAATGTTTGCCTGCAGAGCATTAAGTTTTAGCTTACTAGTTTTTTTAGCTTCCTGTTTTTTCTTCTGAGCTGAGCATTTGGAAAGTATTATTTCTTTAACCCCAGTAAGTTTAATTCAGAAACTATTTTTGATTAGTACTAGAAATTACTGCAAATAATCTGGGACTTTGTAAAAGTAGTGATGCTGCATAACAAAACTATTTTTATTATTGTTTCTTTCAGCATAAGTTGCAAAAATGACAACTGAAGTTGGCTCAGAGACTGAAGTAAAGAAAGATTCTGAGCATCTGGGAACAGACAAACCTAAAGACAAGCCTGAAAAAGCATCAGAGACTGCAGAAAATCAAAAATCCAGGGAAACATCCTCTAAAGAAGCTCAAGATTCTTCCTCTGTCTCAGCAGCAACTAGCCAAAGTAGTCCACGTAGCCAAAAGAAGGAGAAAACTTCACCTGAAAGCAAGGGTATTTCTCGTTTCCTCCCCCCCTGGCTTAAGAAACAAAGATCATACACCTTGGCAGAGCCCAAAGATGAGAGCAAGAAAAGGACCACAGGGGAAGAGCAAGTAGTTGAAAAAAGTGAAAGCCAGACACCAGAGGGGGTGGCTCAGCCAAAAAAGAGCTTAGAAGAAGCAGCGGCTGAAAATCAGCATAAAGCTAAAACAGATGACAAAGAAGAAAAATACTCCGTTAGTAGTGCTGAAACACAGGTACATATGGGAAGGCTCATGGATGCTTGGAGTGATTTTAATTAGACCTGATTCATTATTTCATGAGGCAGGAAAGGACCTGGGGGTGTTGGTTGGCAGCTGGCTGAATATGAGGCAGCAGTGTACCCAGCTGGTCAGGAAGGCCAACAGCATCTTGGCTTGTATCAGAAATAGTGTGGCCAGCAAATGTGAACTGATCATGTCCCTGTACTCGTCACTGTTGAGTACCGTGTTCATTTCTGGGTCCCTCACTACAAGGAAGTCATTGAGCTGCTGGAGCGAGTTCAGGAAAGGGCAACCAAGCTGGTGAAGGGTCTGGAGAACAAGTCCTGTAAGGAGAGGCTGAGGGAATTGGGAAAGTTTAGTTTGGAGAAGAGGAGGCTGAGAGGTGACCTTAGTGCTCTCTACAACTACCTGAAAGGAAGTTGTGGGTGCTGGCACCTTCTCAAGTGGATAGTGATAGGACCAGAGGAAAGGGTCTGAAGTTGCACCAGGGGAGGCTTAGACTAGATCTGAGGAAGAATATTTTTACTGAGAGAGTAGTTAGCATTGGAATGGGCTGCTCAGGGAGGTGATGGAGTCACCATCGTTGGAAGCGTTTAAGGAATGTTTAGATGAGGCACTTAAGGACAGGCTCTAGTGGGTGTGGTGATATAGATAAATATATTTTAAATATTTTGGGGAGGTGTTGGATGTTGACAGTTGGTTGTGGTGATCTTTGAGGTCTTTTCCAAGTATGAAAATTCTGTGATTTTTGTCATTCATGTAAAGCTTTGTTAGGATCATGTTGGGGAAAAATGATAGGTGCAGTATGGCCTTTTTTGCACCTGGGTTGATACAGTTAACAAGTAGAACTACTGGTTTTAAAAGCTTCTACTCTGTGGCAGACCATTTTTTTACTTCAGTCATTTTAGATATCTAATTTTAGTGTAACACCAAACTCCTCAGACATAGTTCAAAGGAACATCAAACTGTTACATCGTGGTAGAAATCAGCAGGTATAACAGCAGAAGTTGTTTTAAGTCATCTTCAGCTCTGCAGCCTTTGGATGACACCAATACCTCCTTAGTAACTTAACCATAACAAATGGTTTGATCTATAAGTCCTTTATATCTCAGTTTTCACTATCCATTTCTTAGAAACCTTTCTGGTTCTCTGTCTTTCTTGATTCATTCTGGGAAGTTGGTGCTGTGTTCCAAGGCAAACCACCTTCTGCAGTGCCCCAGAGTCTTGCCTTTTGAAAACCTGCATGTCAGTTCTTAGCATGCAAACCCCGTGTTCTTGGGTGGTTAAGATAATTATGGGCACAGAGAATATATGAGGAGGAGGTGAGAGTGCTGGTACTGTTCAGCCTGGAGAAGAAGAAGGTCAAGGGGAATCTTGCCAGTGTGTATAAATACCTGAAGGAAGGGAATGAAGAGGACCCAGACTCTTCTCAGTGATATGCCATTAAACAACAAAAGGCAAAGGACATAAAGTGAAAACATGGAATTCCATCTTAAATCCCCACTTTTTTTTTTTTTTACTGTGATGATGGGTCAAATGCTGCAACAAGTTGACCAGAGAGGTTGTGAAGTCTCCAGCTGTGAAGGTACTCAAAACCCAGCTGGTTACTGTCCTGGGCAGGCTGCTTTAGGTGGCCCTAGCATGGCCTTAAGGGTATTGGACTAGATGATCTCAAAAGGTGCCTTACAACCTTGACCATTTTGTGGTTCTGTATAACTTGACTTTCATAAACACTTTTTTAGTTTGTGTAAGTCTCAGAGCTGCTTGTTAAATTTGTTTCTGTTAGGAAAAAAAAGCCAGTAAAACATAAAAATCTCTTTTCTATGAAGGAGAAGAAAAAAGCAACTTCTGTGGTTTGAGGGCAAGAATATCTGATCTGCAAAGGAAAATCTGAATACTTACACTGGTTATTGTGCTTCCAGCATGTGTGTAACTTTAGTTCTGGTTAAATATTTATTAGTAGCTTATAAAAGAAGTGAACAAGTTAAAAATATCCACCTTTATGAGTTTCAATCATTGTTTACCTGTATTTTATATAGCCTACCAAAGAAGATGGTAAAGAAACAGAAGTAGAGCAAGTTGCCGAGGAGAAGGAAGAAAAAGAAAAAAGGGAGACAAAAGTGCAGACAACTGAAATTAAAACAGAAAACACTCATCAGAGGTCTCCCAAGAAAACTAAAACTGTGCAGTGTAAAGTAATGCTTCTGGATGGCACAGAATACAGCTGTGACTTGGAGGTAAGGCCTCTAGAGAGGTAAGGTCTCTATAGGAGGAGATCAGTTTTTCAATAGAGAAAAAGAAAATTTGGTTTCATTGCACTAAGTGTTTAGCAAATGTGATTCTGTATATTTAGAGAGTTCCTTACAATGTTACATTCTTGCTGTTATCATTACAGGACAGTTAACATTTAAGACCTTATCAATTTATCTTTAAAAATGCACTTGGAGGGACACTTGAAAATAAGGAAGAATGCAGCATAGAAATCAGTGTGATAATAGAAAAATAGAAACACAAGAACATAGAAAACAGTGCTGATCACTTGACAGTTCAAGCTTTATTGTCTTACAAAAAATTAAGGTTTTCCTGAGGGTAGTGTCACATGTACTGAATGTTTTGTGTTAATTTTTTTTAATTTTAGTTAGCTGAAGAACTAAAGTTTAAAAACATTTTCTTTAGGAAAAATTCTGTTAGAAGTATAAAATACATATTTCTATTTAAAGTTATGTTGTAGTCAGTTTCATGGCTGCATGCAATGCTTGTTTACAACTCTCAGTCACTGAGTTAGGTATCTAACTAAGATGACTTAAGATCACTAACAGAAATAGAGATTGTGAGCTAAACGGAAAATAGCTTCTTGAGTAATATGTCTTTAACATCCTTTAAATATATATGTGTATGTTCTTTTAGTCTGACCATAGTGTCAGGTTCTAAATGAAATAGTAGTTTAATATGTCAGATCAAGACGAAATTATGTGGCACAGTTGCAACTGTTGAAGTATTTTGCAAAGTGACATGTTGGTGAAAATTGAATTAGAATAATTTTTTTAATAAGTTGACTGGATTTAGAATTTTTTTCCAAATTAAAAAAATCTTATTTGCAGGAAGAAAAAAAATCCAACCCCTACCATTTTTACTAGTTTTCCTTTGAGAAAAGAAGTAGGGATCACCTACTGTTCTCAGAAATACACTTTCCAGATAAAAGTCTACAAATTTCAACCAATTTATGTCTCTCTGATTTCCACACAGCCTTCTGACTTCTGTTAGCTTTTACATGTACCTGAGTTCTTTCCTTCTCTATGCACCTGCTACATCAGAAAGTAGATTTTATGGAATTTATGGGACACTGAAGAGTACATGTACAAGGTGTGATAAGCATGGGAGGATGGAAAATTAATTTCCTGCCGCCTCCAGATCTCTCATGGTCGATCTCTCCAGCATGGTTTGATTTTGGTTTTTTTACTGTGATACAGAAACACTGTTGCAAAATTACTAAGTTGATGCTGTTCTTCATAGTTAAGAATTTGTTATCATGTGTTGCTGTAGGAATACAGGTACATCTAAATCTTTGTTTCTTTACCACTTTGTATGTTTTGTGTATTGATAATTACTTCCAAGTTTTGTTCTTTGTTTTTAGTTTGCTGGTATTAATGGTGACAGTGGGATTACTCCTTCTAGCTTGGTTTTGCATATCTTTCCTGTTGCACAGGGCATGCCTGACATGGTTGATGTTTGGCTTCCAACATAAAACTTATCTCAGATGTTTCTCTTTTTTGAGGGCTACTTCGTAAATTAATTTATCACTGCTGAGAGTAATCTATTTGTTCACGTGCCCAGAGCTCTTATTTTGCCTGAAGTCTTTTGGCTGGTGTCAGTGTGATAGTCTGAACCTTTAAGTCACTAATTCTTTTTCTACAGAACTTTTTAAACAGATATTTCAGCTTTCTTTGTGTTGATTTCCTTCACTTTTTTTGCCCATTTATCTTTGTACTTCTATCACTTTATCTCTGTGGATGCAAACAGTAAGGACCTGGAATGGTTGAAATTTAATTTCTAGAAGGAATTTTTTATATTTTTAGCACAGTGCGAATTACATAATTTTGATGTACTCCTTTCCCTATATTTGACCTCTGTAGAAGCAGATATAAAAGTTATTAATCTTTCAGAGGGATCTGTATGTGCTGCTTGCTGTCATGAGGAGGGGGGGCAATCAACTTGCTTTTTTTCCCCCTTTTGTTTCCTAGGTAGTTGTGAGGAAATCATTAAATTTGGGATCTACAATGAAGACTTGTTCTGATTTTCTGCTTTAAATATAACCTGAGTCTTGATAAATTTTAAGAAGTTTAAACAAATGAAAAACCAGTAGTTAACTGCATGATTACTAGTTAGAAGAAAAAGAAGATACAGTTGAGCTTGTTTACTGCATTCAGTCAGTGGTCTAATTGAAGATGTATAACAAAAAGCATTTAAAGGGTGCCAGCATTGAATGTATTTTATGCACGTATGAACAAGTGAAATATATTGGAGTTGACATAGGTTCTATGTTTACTTAGTTTACTAATACAAAGTAAAAATGTTTGTGTAATGTACAATTAAGATCTGTTTTAAACCCTGAATTAAGAAAAATCTGAGTGAACTTGATATGGAACATGTTTAATTGTGGTAGAGTTTTCATTTGCAATTCAATTTTCTTACTGAATGTGTAGATTAGTGTTTGAATAAACTGAAGTGGCCTGTTTAAAGTATGACACATTTTATTTAGAAAAGTAAAAGATGATGATAGATTTGATACATATTTAAAATTTGGTCCAGGTCCAACAGACCGCACTAAAGTAATGTTTTTGTGTGAAGTCATCTTAAAGCCAAAAGATGCTTACTGCATCTCTGAAGTTCTTTCAGGGGGAACCAAACCCCTTTCTTTCACCTCTGGCATCTCCACAACCAAATTAATGTATATGGTATAAATGCCATTATTTGCAGTCTGAATGTACCAGCATACAAAATGACAAGAACAATAACTTCCTTGCTCTTTCAGTACTGAAAATACTAGATCCTGAAGAAGAAAGATTTGACAGGATTTTAGATAAGATCTGAACAACTTAAAAAAAAAAGGCAACTCAGAAATGTTAATCACAAATGAGTTCTTGAGCTCTGAATGTTTTACCCCATGGCTAAAGTGTGTGTTTTGTCCTGTGGTGGTCTGTGCAGGGACCACCCTGCTAGCAAGGGCTGCAGGGTTGGTTTCTGCCATGGCCTGGGAGCAACTATGTTTGTCCTCAGGAGCTGAGTGACAGCTGTCACCAAGTGAGCCACCAAGGTTAAGGACAAGCCCCCATGTCGCCTCAAGGACAGCACTCCACAGACCTTCCTCTGAAGGATGCTGGGCAGGGCTGCTGGGAGTCCTGTGTCAGAGTGCCACCACTCAGCAAGTAGCAGTCACTGTGCCCCGAGGCAAGATAAAAGAGAGCATCCTCCTGTGAACTGTTTCCAGCCTGCCCAGCTCTGCCACTGAGGCAGCCTGAAGACATCCAAATGGAACCACTTGAGGAACCAGTAGAATTACTTGGAGGAGGTGACTGAGGAAGAAGGACTGGAAGCTGTACAAAGCTGGAGGTTTTTGGCTGCAGTGGTCATGTCCCAGCAGGGAAGCTTTTAAAGCTCATCTGATGGACTAAAATCCTGCTTCAGCCTTTGGAGAACAGATGCCAGCTCCTCAGGATATGAGAAACTGCTAGAGATGCCTGGGGCTATACGGCCTTTTCAGATGGATAGCTGTGGCAAGATCAAGGGAATGCCTTCTTGAAGAGCACTGCACAGCTCAGTTCTTATCCCCTGCTGAGCTAGGGGAAGCAGATATGGGATGCAAAGATGTTGCAGTGCTTTGAAGCACCCACTGGTGTCCTAACAGGCACAGGAAGGATTCATGCTCCCAAAGTCAACCAGGCTGGGGGCATTTTGCTGTTCTTGGAAGGCACTGAATGGCTTCAAGTTGAGAGAGAATAGGGGTTGTGCATCTCCTGGGAAGCATGACCAGCCTGTGGGATGAGGAGGCAGGTCTTGCTCACATGCTCAGGGAATAGCCAATTGACACCTCTGGGGTCAGGAATAAATTTTCCCTCGTGGCAGATTGACACTGATCCCTCTGCAGCACTGAGCATGACTACTTGTTAGAACTTCATTTTGGCTGTTACTGCCTGCTGATCCTGCATCATGAAGATGGCCGCAAAGATGGCACTTTTCCCCCCGGGATGGGCTTGTAATGGTCCCTGGTGGTTTTTTGCCTTCCCCTGCAGCAGTGAGTGCATTCCCTTGATTGGGCTCCTTGGGCCAGTTTGGTTTGATTCTTGCCTTCTGCTCTTCCTGAGGTATCACTCATGCTCTGCCTTTCTCTGACTCTGCCATTGCAGGTTTGTAGTGGGAGGAAGCTCTGGTATTCCCAGGGTTCTGTTTCCCTGAGGTGGTGTTGCTGCTTCTTTCCAGCTCTCCCTGTGTGCAACACAAGTGCAAGGCAGATATGAGTGTGGTTTTCATTTCACTGGCCAAGAAAGCACAGCAGAGCAATTTTTGCAGCCAAAAAACATCGTTATGTATCATACTTCAGAAAACCCTCTTATTTGTCATTATGACTGTCGTGTGTGTGATCACTACTGATCCTCATTCTTAAAGTTCTTTTTCCTCAGGAAACGGGTATTGCTTGACTTTTATGCCTACCGCTTCCTTCTGTGACTTGTCTTTTCCAGACTGCAAGGGTTGTTTTTTTCAACCTAAATTGAAAAATGCATCAGCCTGTTCCTGGCTACGGCTGTGCATTGTGTTAATGCTTGTGAGTGTGGCTATTAAACAAATTTTGAAAAATTAAATTAAGAAAAAATCCTGTTTTTTAACCTTTGTGATATGCATCCTTGCAAGTGTTTTTGGAGATAAGAGCCCCATGGTACTTCAGGCAAGAAATTGTCACATCATTATTCAGCTCACGGTGAACACAGGGAACAGAAATGGTTATTCTATGTTTTGTGACAGGATATGACCTTGGTCTGAAGGCTCCATTCAGGAAAGCAGCCAAGCACTCATCCAAAGGTGTCACCCCCTCAGAAGGTACATTCCTCCTTCCCACAAAAGGACAAGAGCCAATGCCTAGGCTGTGACACATTTACCTAGTCTCCCCTACTAGTGCAAAACTGGGAAGAAATCTAATCAGATTTCCCCAGAATATACTAATAGGGAAAGGAGGAGGTACTGCTAGGGAAAGAAGAATAGGAGATTTTTTTTTGGTTGGAATGGACCTACAGCAATCTAGCCATGGGGCTTTGACCACCTTTCTTGGAAGCCTGTTCCAGTGTTTGACTACTCTGCTGTTAAAGAAGTGCATCATTTGTTCAGTGTAATCCTCCCCTGATAGAGCTTTCAACCATTCCCATGTATCCTATTCATGGAACACAAGATATCATCACCTCCCTCTCCTCCATTTTGTTGCTCTTCTCTGGACACATTCAGCGACTTTCACGTCCTTAAATTAGGGGACCCAGAGCTGCATATAGTACTCGAGGTGAGACCACACCAGCCTTGAGTATAGGGGGGTAATCACCTCTTTTGACCAGCTGGTCGTGCTGTGTGATGCACCCCAGGGCATCGTTTGCCCTCTTGGCTGCCAGGGTGTATGGCTGGATCATGTTGAGGATGGTGCCAGCACCCCCTGATCCCTTTCTGCAGGGCTGCTCTCCAGCCACTCCTTTCACAATTTCTATTTGTGCCCAACATTACTGTCCCAGATGCAGAATCTGGCACTTGTTAAATTTACCATCTTAAATTTCATGCCTGTGATGGTTGCCTGATGTTGCAGTCTATCTGGATTCTTCTGGAAGACCTCTTCTCCCTTGAGAGAGTTAACAAGACCTTCCAGTTTGGTGTCATCAGGAAACTTGGTAATGGTGCCTTTACCTCTTGCATCCAGATCCAGAATAAAACTATTGCATTCACAATGGAGCTCCAGAAAAGTCTCTATCCGGTGCTGTAACTTATTTGCATCATGCTGTATTCTAGAATCTGTGCTGATATAACATGGCCTTTGTGGCACTATGATGATGCCTTATGTGGAAGAGCCATAAACTTACTAAAAGATCTTTAAAGATGCAGTCAACTTTGCCACTGTATTCAAATTCTGTGTTGACTTTGTCTTTATGAAGAAACTGCAGTATCTCACTATTATACCTGTAGTATGTTTCCTGTAAATTTGGCTGCTCTGTTTCTGTATGTCAGAGAGTTGATATTAGTTGGTTTTTAGTTTATGAACTTTATGCAAAACTACATAATTAGCAACGGCCTCCAGGTATAATGATAGCATGTATTATTTCCACACTACTCTGTGTATTTCCTTCACTGAAATATGTATACCTGAAGCTTGCCTTTGCAAGGTTTGACAGCTGATGTGCATGGTGATTTAGGAACAAAAATGGTATCTCTCACATGCATCTAAGCAGGCTAAGTTTCTTCAAAGCCTCTCTTGCTTATACTTTGCTCTGTATTTAGCTGTTCTCTATATAACTTGATCTTATCAAGCTGATGGTGAGACTGTCTAGAAAACTACGTGGTTACTCCAGACTGCTGGGGGTACATAGTACTCTTTTTTGAATAGTAACATTTTTGAAACTACCAGTTTCAAAAGTGTTTTTGACTTCTAGGTTCCACTGCCTTGCTGTGATACTTAGGCCAAATGTACTCATTTCACAAGCGTTTCTTTGAAAATTTTCTGATTTTTGGGACTGTAATGTCTTCAGGACAATGCAATCTTGAATAAATACAGCTTTGGATTCTTGGAGAATAAAACAACAATGCCCTCATTATTTTCTCAGAGCATACCTTCTTTTCTCTCCCCTCCCAGCCTCAGTGTTTGGTGCTGTAGAGCTGAGCTGCCCGCCAGAGCAGGCTGGGACAGATTGTGAGTTCTTTGACACTGCCTGGGGGACAATGACTGCAGTGTCCCCAGGGCCTACACTGGAGCAGTTGATGGCGTTTCTGTGGAATTGCAGTGGTGTGTGGCATCTACTGAGATCTGTAGGATAAGCAGGGCAAAAATTCTTTTAAGCTGCCAAGCCTTGAAATGCCATGCAGAATGGTCATGAAGGAGTTGGTTCAAAGTGGGAGACTGCATGCCATTGGTGTTGAAATTTTGACTGTGAAAAGGAATTCTCATCTTCCCCCCCTTATGTGTTGTGAGCCCTCTGCTCTAAAACTATGTCTCCTGTCAGTTGTCATCATTAATACAACAAATCTTTTCCCTAAAACCTGGCATACTGAAGTAGGGCCTGAGTCTGCATTTCCTTGCCAGCAATAGGAAGATACAGGATGCCCCTTTTTGCATCCCCAGCTCCAAGTACAGGAAGAACAGATAAAATTTCAGAACTAAGTGGCATTTGCTGAAGCTGCAGTAATACTCAATAAAGCAGCCTTTTTAGGAACGTGTTATGATTGGTTTTGGAATGCTACTATAAAGTAGAAGACTGATACTGAAACTAACCTTGAAAAAATTGCATTGCTGTTTTTGTTTTGGATTTTTTTCTTTTTTGGGGTTTGTGGGTTTTTTGCTTTTTTTTTTAAACTGACTTATAGAAATACTATTTCAGGAAGAATAAAATTCTTAAGAGACAGGATTTTGGTTGTGAGTATTCAGTGGATTTATTGGGTACTGAGAGAATTCATAAATCTAGAGACAGAAGGCAGCCCTCTTATTGTCTGCCCCTCAAAACCTCAGTAAAGTTTGGTGTGTACATGGTGTAAAATATCTAAATCAATTTAGGAAGTGAATTTTCCTTGTGTATTACAGTAAAAATTTTCAGTTAATTGAAAAACTAGAAATGTATTTGCCAGTGATATCTGTACATTTCAAAACATGGTAAATAGCATATCATAAGAAAACTACAGCTTTAAATATTATTGATATTTAAGTTTTGCTAGACTAAATAGTATAAAATAAAAGTATTTGTAATTAAGGATTTTACTGATTTTACTAATAGTATTTTTTTTCTTATTTTTATCTGACTTTTTTTTCTTGTTTTTTCCTTTTCAGAAAAGAGCAAAAGGCCAAGTGCTCTTTGACAAAGTGTGTGAACATCTCAATTTACTGGAGAAAGACTATTTTGGACTGTTGTTTTATGAGAATTCAGAGCAAAAGGTAAGCCTGTATGAGGGTTTTGTTTGTAGTATAATAAAACAGTGCCATCCCTGCAAATGAAGACAGGAAATTATGAATTATGGACAGCAACAGACTTTTATTTAAAAACTTCTGAACATATCTATCCAATTTGCTGTGAAAATTAAAAACAAATGTATTTTGTTGTCTTTATACAAGTAAGCTCTTCATGTTACTTCAACTAAAAAAGCAGTCTTCATTGGCAGTTTTGCATTTCCTAATTCCTACTTTTTGTTGCAGGATTAAGTTTAATTTATGGTGAACTGCAGGAACAACATGATTTTGAATGCCCGCGAAGGAGGAGTTTATTTTAGATATTTCCTAGCTGGGTAGCCCATATGCTTAAATTTGTGCCCAGACTGCCAGTATGTGGATGATACTATGCTTCTGGTGCAGCTCTTAATTTGTGATTTCCAGATGATGAGTGGGAAGACTCAGGTTTTCAAAAGAGGACTTGAAAATGTGGGCTTTCTCATGAGCTAGTCACTTGGATAAATGCTTAGTTTTTTATGCCTTGGATAGCCTGTTCTGTAACATGTACACATTTAGAAATACTTGCTTGTTTTCACTACTCCTATCACTCAAGTTACATAATTCAAAGCTACTGCTCTTGTGCAGCACCATGACAACGTTCTTACACCAGTTGTGCTATAAACATATCCTGATAAACGTGTAGCTGCTGCAATGTCTTTGTATGGCAGAATTACTGGTTGTGTGCTGACAAAGTTCCCCCTCTCCTGCTATGCTTTTCTTTCATGGTGGTAAATTTTAAAATCATATAGCTACACCTAACATGCTCAGTAAGATTGGAGCACTCATTTTTGTTAGCAAAGGGATTTTTTTTTTAATATGTGGATGCAGTTCATTTAATTTGCTCTCAGTCTGTTAAGTATTTGTGGTATGTTTCTAGTGATTCTTGTGCTTTTAGGGCTTTTAAGTGTCTTAATTTTTTTTAAAAAGAAAAGTCAACATTTTATGTTTCAATTTAATCACTAAATGGAGTGGGGGGGGAGGAAATCAGTTGTGTTCAGCAATAGCTGCCAAAGAAAGCTCAGGGACTTGGAACTTTTACTGATTTTAGGACCTTCTCTTCTGTTCACCTCTATAGTAAGTTTGAATTCTCAGTTCATCTCGGTACCAGTTCTTTCTAATGGATTTTTTTCTTCTGTTATGACTTTTGCCTTTGGATTAAAATGCCACAAATCTCTGACCTCCAGGCCAATCAGTACTAAATGCTGAATGCTGTGTTTTTCTCCTTCTTGTGCACTCATCACAGCTACCCATTTATGAGCCAGCTGTTGAACTCAATGGCAGCTGTAGGGTGTGGAAACTGAATGCCAGGCACTCTTTTGAATTAGAGCTGCTCCCTAATGTACCATCAGGGTACCATTGGAGGAGCTGTCCTATTAACTTTTATCTATATGTGTTCTGTGCAGCTGGGAGAGATGTTATGTCTTCAAATCAGACTGATTTTTTTTTTTTTTTTTTGTTAGCCTTAATACACGTTTTGAAACTATTTAGGTCAAATTACTCATTGACTTATGTTGCGGTTTTGCTAATGTTAAAGTTATTAGTCTAAAGTTCAGTTAGTGATTTCATTGCATTACACCCTCAAAAGTTCATGAATGCTCCATTCACACTTCACACTGGAACTGGTCTGCAAAAGTGTCAGAAAGCTTCTGCTCTTGTGTTCTGGGCACCAGCTGGAAATACTACTTTTCTGGGTTTGTACAAAATACTTCTGTGCTGGTAGAGAAGATGTTGTTATTTCTTTGACAATTCATTACTTTGTCTCCTAGAACCTTACCATTGACAAATTAAACAAATTGCTCCAGCAGGCAGAAAGCTAAATAGTGTATATACACTTAGTCTTTTGTTTTGAAAGACAGACCTGTCTATTCTGCATTAAGAAATCTGTTTCAGGGTAGATTCTTCAATAGTGTTCATTTTATCCACAGTTGCAAAAAAAACCCCCACGCCTGTAGTTATGCATGGTAATGGAATGTAATTAACTGATTTGATTTGGCAGAACAGTAATGAAAGTTAGTGGCCAATTCTGCTTCCAATAAGCTTACTCCAGATTTGGAAAATCAGAAAACTAATTATATATGGTAAAACTTCTGTAAAGAAAAGGTTATTCTTCTCATCTTGCAGCTTATTCTGTATTGTCTTCCTTCTCCCACTTTATAATGATCAAATAAGTCACTGAAAGTAACGTATACGCAAAAGTCCTGTTTGCTGCTGTAGTTATGCCGTGCTATATTCTGTACTTGTTTGTTTTTACTTTATACTATGCTTCTCTAAAATTTCAGAGTTTAAGCTACTTTTAAGTATATTGCTAGTTGCAAGAATATGGCTATGTATCTTTTCAGAATGGAATTCATGCCAAAACTGGAAACCTAGTATAACTGTGTCTGAAGTGAGTCTCGGCTAGAATTACATGAAGGCTTTGATCATCTTCCAAGGCCTTGCCATGTAAAGGCTCTTCCCACAGATAGTTTTTCTCACTTAAGCAGCATAAGTGTTATCCAGCTTTTCTAAGGAGCATGTTTTATCCCTTCCCTTGTAAACATGTGGTAGACTGTGCATCTCTGAAAGAAGTGTAGTAACAATGAAATTAAGACCTTGCAGACTTAAATCACAAAATGTGATATTTTTTTTTTTAATTTTTTTTTTACATTATACATCTAAAAATGATGGAGACTTTTGCATTGAAATTGTAAACATTTGTCTAATGTATATGTGCTGCATTTGTGCTGAAATGAACTTGGATCAAGGTAATTTATGACAGGGAACTTAGAGTTTTGGATTCTATTCATAGAAGTCACATCTGTTGTCAGCAGGGGTGATGTATATTAAAGATTTGCACTACTGCAAAAACATAGAATTCCATATTATCCTAATCCATAAGCCTTTAACAACTTTTGTGCTGGCTCTGAGCTCCCCTCTGACTTTTAGGCTGATGTGCAGTGGTTTGTGTAATGAAAATGTCCTTGACAGATTAGTTGCTAATTCTTTCTCACTTTGCACATCTCTGTCTTTGAAATGTGCTGTGTCCTGCTGGCAGCCTACTTGGCTGCATGTGTGTTTCTTCCACGCATGTGTGTTTGGCCATGGAAAATAGATTCTCAATTACTGCATTTAAAAGCCATATGTTTCTAGTCTTTCACTCAGTTTTCTAGGGTTGATGGATAAAGTTAGTAAGAAGGATTATCTGAGTTACTGATGAGTATATTTTATTGATCTCTTAGTCTCACTTCCCAAAGTTGTATTTTTGGATGGTCAGTAACAAAAAAGTCTCTTTGCACATATCAAAGCTGAAATGCTATGAGCTGTTTAATAGGTTCCACAAATGATATAAAAAAAAAATTTGGTGTTGAGAATAGAACACATTTAGTAGTGAGGCATCTAAATTTTAACAACTGACTTTATTTGCATTGCCTAAAATAGAGCTGAATACCTGAATTTGAACTTTACCCGTTTTTCAGTGTTAACATAATACATGTTTACAGAGAACTTCAGTTTGGGAAGGTCACAAAAAAAGCATGAAATTTTATTGTCTTCCTAAGCACCTTTGAATGTTAACTAAAATGTATATGCTTTAAGAAAAAGAAATGCTGGACTTCAGAAGTATCATCTTAAATATAAACACAGACATGTAGAGATTACACAGCCTTTCCTGCAAAATCTGCTTATGTCAGTAAAAGGAGTATAAGAGAACTGCATTTCTCAAATGTAATTTTCTAGTTCACCCCCACTGTAAGACTACATACTTTTCAAAATTGCAGGGCATAAATAGTCTGAAGCAGTAAGAAGACCACAAAGAGAGTCACAGAGTTTGATTTATGTATATGTCTGGGTAGACTTGCTAGCAAATCACAACTTCAGTTTTAGCAATCTTTATTTTAGAGTAGAACAGATGTTTGAACAATACAAACTTTGCACTATATAAAATTACTGTTGTCAGCTTGAAAAGATTTTAACTGCTGTTTATTTTTTTTCAGAACTGGCTAGATTCTTCAAAGGAAATTAAGAGACAAATTCGAAGTAAGTACTTCTGTATACAGATGTTAAAGTCCTTTTTTCTCATGGAAGTATTCTTTATAAACTTACTAGATGGGATGTTGAGTAAATTGTATACTTACATAATTAAAAGAATTTATATCTAATGATGACGTATCGAGCCCTAGGAAAGAAAGGAAAACGTTAATTTCAGTCTACTGTCCAAAAAAGGAGAGAGAGAATCACTCAAACTTGTGCTGTAGAAATTAATCATACTTTCTGCTGCCACAAAACTTTCCTGTATCTTTTTGCTGTTGACCTTTTCATTCTGAAATATGTAGATATTTTTTAACCGTGTGTTGATATTTGGTTTATGAGATGGAGAATGTCATCTTGCAATGATAGTCATGTTTGTTGCTCTAGGATATTTAAAGAGATTGTATAAAAAGAGGATAGGTATCATAAAGAAAATTTGTATTTTTCAAACTTAATCAGCCCAGCACTGGCTTTTCAGATAAGTCCATAATTTCCAGAATGGAAGTGGAATATAGATCATATTCTTGGATGTCAGACTGCTCCCTACAATTTTTTTCAGTATGTTAGAGAAGTCTTTCTACCTCCCATACTCAATCACAATGAGTAATATATTTTAGTCTGTTTGCATAAACTCTGTCAGGTACTTCATTAGCCAAGTGGTTTTTGTAGTAATAGCAGAATGAGTGGAGAGTAAATTTAAGAAACACTCCTCCTGAGCTCAAATTTTGTAAAATAAATAGCCACTAATAAGTGCTAGACAGCCCTTACTGACATTCTCATTGATTTACTCATTTGTGGTCAAGGCAGGTAGTTTCTTTGTTAGGTGGAAATCATCTTCTGCTAGTGTCTGGCAGGAAATTTAAGTGGGGAGAGATGATAATAAGATTTCCATGTCTACACTTGCCATATAACAAGAATGTAAGCTACTGAAGAGTCTGTTTTGGGGGGAATGTGATCCAGTGGAAGCACTTTTATTTAAAAACACTTATTTACAGTGATGAACCAGCTGTTTCCTTACTATTGTACCTTCTTTTTTTAAGGCAATATTTTTTTCTAGAAATAGTATGGTATGGATTTTGTTTGCTTTAGACCTTTGCCAACCGATGAAATCCCTTACTAGGAATGTATGATTTATCTTTTCAGTAAAGAAGTTAGAAACTTCACTGGGGACTTTTTTTTATCTGACATGCTCTTGTGTAAGCAAACCAGGCCTATTAAAGTGATCAATGTACTAATGTATGTATGTAAGTAGAAGCCACCTACAATTATTTTTAATTAAGAAAAGATTTAAAGGTATTTTTTATTCTGGAGAAAGTTAGGTCTTCAGTAAAAACATCTTAGTTGACAAAATATATTCTAGTGGCTGTTTTGTTTGGTTTTAATATTTGTGGAAAGATCAAGGACATTGATATTTTTGTGTTAGTCTTTTCTGTAGTGTTTTGCATACTTAATAGCCAACCAAATAAGTGTCATCAATTTCAAGAGTTAGGACTGGCCTGAAAATGTTTGAGTGTACTCTATAACAACTGTTTTAACACTGTGTAATAAGTACTGCAAAAAATATTTTAAGGACATCTGAGTTTTTAATAAAGACCTACATTTTATACTGAATATCAAGTCTAGTTTCTTGATTTAGGCATTGTAAGTGGATTTTTTTCTCTGGTCTGTAGTGCTTTAGAGTTGATAGACACAGTGTATAAGGCAAAACAACCAAGTAAAAAAACATTTAAAGGATTTTATGCATGAAGCTTGCTCACACTGATTGGCAAATAATTAGCAATCTGTCAGTTTTATTCCTCATAGCCAGTGTATTGAAGTTTCCTGATACTGGAATGTACTGCAAGAAAAACAAATTTTATCCCCTAGCTATGTGGGTATTGAGTAATGAGGCTTTTCTTTGGTTCAGGCTTAGTTCTAAAAATATGTCTCTGTCACTTTATTCTATATGCATCTCTTCTATGTAAATAACCATGTATCTGTAAAAGTTGTAGCTAATTTTAATCTAAGTTAATTACACTAGAGTCTAGCTTTACAGCTACTGAAGATGGAAGAGTTGTCCTGCAGAAGTGCTTCTCTGTGTCTACTAATTATAAAAAATGATTTGCAGTTTGGAGATAAGAGTTTGTGAGCTGAATTGTAGTCCAGCTAGGGCTAGCTGGACTGTAGGGGATTTTTTTACGTGTTTGTGAAGCCATAGACTTGACATAGATCTTATTTCTGTCATGTTCGTTATGATAATTTAAGCAAAATTACAGTAGTAATTGTTTTAATTTTATGGGGCATTTTTATCTGTCTATGAGCTGTATATCTATCCTAGTCACATAGTACCCTAAAAATCTTAGCTGAGACAGCCTGAAAAATCACTTACTGGAAAAAAATCCCTCACTGATTTCCCAATTTGAATGGGATAAATCATGTTACATGCTGCTAGCTGGTTGGTTATATTGCATTCTTTTTCTCTAAGAATGTGCTTAAAGTCGCTGCAGAAGCATTTTTGAGGTAACTAGCTGGCTAGAAAGAATTTTGACATTTTTGTAGCCCATATTATTAGTCATCAAAACAGAGAGCCTTATCAAGGACAGAATGCTAAACATAATTTGAAATATCAGAATTTTTTTTTGGTACCAATTCAAAGTGTCAGTAATAGTGTGCATTGTTGTGTGAAGACAATTACATTTGTATGCATCCATTATGTGGCTATAAACAGTATGTTGTAGTGCAAAGCATAAATATAGACTGTGCACATTGCAATATACTTGCTAGTTATGTTCAGAGAATAAATGTGCTTTCAGTAACCAGGCAAAAGAGGCGGCCACCAACTGTCCAGAAAATATTAGTATAAAGTCAACTGCAACATTTTTCTATAGCTTAGCTACAAGAATTAGTATGAGTAGAAATTGAGTGGTTTTTTCTTTTTACACAGCCTAGAGATTGAGGATTTTGAGGATTTGTGCTCTTTTTAGCTATTTGTAAAGAATACAGATTTATTTATTTTTTTCTTTCAAGTGCCATCTAGGTCTCCTGGCTACAGTGCTTTCTGAAAGCTAACTGTAGAAATTCTGCCAAGGAGAAATAATTTAAGCAGGAATTAATCTGTGACTGGTTTAATTGCAAGGTTAGACCATGAAAAAAAATGCTTCATACCAATAAACATTGCATCATTCCAGGTTATGTTGAAGACAGGTTTAGTACCTGTATGTAAGGACACATCCCTCATCCATCTTTCACCATCCCACAGCCTGGTTAACTTGACAACTCTCCCTAAGCACTTTTTGCGTAGATATTTTGGCTCATTTGTTTCTCTTCACCAGTTTACTTTACAGATTCGGATACATATTGTGTTAGAATGCTGGTAGAATAAAATTCTGAAAATTTATTTAACTATTGATGGCAACTTCAGCTTTCATATCTTAAAAAATTATTTAAAACTAGAGCTATGACCAAAAGCAACAATTTATGCTTTGTTGAATTATTAATCTAGTTTTAAGCATGCTTTTGCTTACAAAATTCATGTGGTGTCAGCAATTCTAACACATGAGAATTTAGACTTTAAATATCATTGCTATTACAGTTGCTAAAGTTTCAGGAAAAAATATTTTAAAGAAGGAATAGCAAATATTTTTTGTCTTCTGTGTGTTCTGTATGAGTACAAATAATTCTCATTTTTTATATCCTGTGTTCATAGTTGCTGTACAGTCTCTCAGACTAACAATTTAAACAGAGGGAGACTGTGAGCCTTAGAGGAGCTGGAGATGAGCACAAATTCAGTTCATGTGCCTTTTAACACAGAATATCCTAAGTGTTAGTATACTGTAGTAATTTTCAAATTAAAAATGTCATTTGATATTTAATTTATTGTAAAACAATCATAGAGAATAAATTTAAACATGCTGATTTTTCACTCTGTATATGAGTTACTACTTTATAATGAAAACATTAAAAGAAGGGGAAAAAACCCTTTTCACTATTTCAATGATCTAAGATTTATATGGCTGCCAAACATTTTTTCAGCAGGTTCGTTCTTTCATTGCTTCAACTTGTTTGAGATTAACAATCAGACATTTCCCATGTTTAGGTTTACCTTGGATATTCACCTTTAATGTGAAGTTTTATCCTCCTGATCCTTCACAGTTGACTGAAGACATCACTAGGTATGCATTGTTTAGAATTTTAAACTTGAAAATACACTTTTAGTCGAACTTGAAGACCATATAAAATTTCCTCTTCAGTTTCTGGATGCCATAACAGGTTTGGTTGTTGCTCTTAGAACACAATAGATATTCTTATACCAACTGCAACTATTTACAAGAGACTTAGCTGAAAGCAAAAGTACAAACCAGAAAATCACCTTTATCCTGGCCCAGACCAGGACAGCAGTACCTGAAATATTAAATACATAATAATACATAGCTTAAGAAATGCAATTATGGGTTCAGCACTAAAACACATTTCTTTTTGTGTATTACATGACTTAACTCATGAACTTCAAGGGATATCAAAGTTAGAATTTTCAAGCCAAAAGGAAATTTCAAAGGCAATGCATGGGTTTTTCTTTGTCAACCTTAGATGGCTGCAGACTACAATGTGAAATGAAGTGGTTGGTCCGCTTTTATTAAAACATAGTTTTTCTTTCATTTATATTGGAAATTAGGATTTTTCCTACACTTCGTTTTATTCCTGAAAGTATTATCAACTCTTAAGAATGGAAGTGGAATTTACTTTGTGGCAATAATGCTCAAACAATGTAATGTGAAACAAATTATTAATACATTGTGCTATTTTAAAATATGCCTATATGATTACACGCGTCTTGATAAATTCAGTCACATCCTATAGTTTCCATTTGATAACACTGTCTCTGTTCTTGTGTCTTTGTTTTTTTTTTTCCCCTTTCCTTTGCCTTGCAGATATTTTTTGTGCCTACAGCTTCGTCAGGATATTGTTTCTGGTCGACTGCCGTGTTCTTTTGTGACTCATGCCCTCCTTGGTTCATATACCCTTCAGGCTGAGCTGGGTGATCATGACCCAGAGGAGCACCGGAGTGGTTACATCAGTGAATTCCAGTTTGCACCCAATCAAACTCAAGAAATGGAAGACAAAGTAGCTGAGCTACACAAAACCCACAGGTATGTCAGATACAGTGGGATTAAACAAAATAATCAGGTTTAGTCATGTTTATGTTAATTCTCTTAACACAACTGCTAAGATAAAGTTTGATACTTTGGAAATATTTTGCTGTGGAACTAGAACCTCGTATTTTCATGTGTTTTTCAGCTTGAAAATATCTTCGCTAAGATCTCAGATAAGGAATTAAAGAGGAAAAATATTTATTTTTTGATCATATGAATTAAGTGGCATATAGCTAAAATATTTTGACAGTGAATGTAGAAATCTCTATTACAAAAATACTGTATGCTTTGAAAGAACATTTTCCCCTTAGGCAAATGCTATTGATACCTTATAAAATGAGGTTCTTCTATATGTCTGAATTCCAGGATTCCAGTCAGTTCTGATTCACAGTTATTTTATCAATAAACTCAAGGCTTATTCAATGGTTTTAGGGGCTTGACTCCAGCACAAGCGGATTCCCAGTTCCTAGAAAATGCTAAGAGACTCTCCATGTATGGAGTGGATTTACATCATGCCAAGGTATTGGGGATTGATTTTTTTTTTTTTTTTTTCAATTTTCTATTGACTTGCTCCTGTCTTCTGTTAGAAACACTTGAAAAAATCAGAATTATTTTTTTACATACAATAATGATGTCTGTAACATTTATACATTTTCTTTAAAAAAATGCATGGCAGTTCACTTGGTCTGAAACATTTTAAGGAACGTAGATGCTTAGAGATTTATTGGAGGGTTTGTTTTTTTTTTTTATATAATGAAGTAACTGCAATCATGAGAACTGCTGTTTGCCAGAATCTGTTTGTAGCTGTTAGTTCTGTTAGTGAAGCAACCTTTATTGACAGTGCCAGTGTTTTATGTGCTTAACTTGTTTGGCAGAACATGAGATTCTGCTCTGTTGTGTACTGGTGCAGTGTATCAAAGCCTTTTCAGTAAGTGATGAGGTTTTTAGCCTTAGCAAATGAAACTTGCATCAAATGCTGTCAGTGGAACAGAATAGTCAGAAACCCAGCCCATCAGCTCTTCAAAATAATTATGTTGATGTTTTCAGTCAGCTGTCCATTGCTTCCTGAATCCTTACTGGACTAGCAGATGACAATGATCCCCAACTTGTTCAGAGTTTTGGGAAGGCCTGGTTTTTACTTAGTATGTGTTGAAGTCATTGGTAGTGCACCCGCCATATTTCTTGCTTGTAAATTGTTGATTTGGTCCCTATTGCCAGGATATTGAAGAACTTTCCAGGACTGTTTGTGCAAATAGAGACTTTCCTTTCCCATAAAAATACTTGACTATTTCTGCTTTAAAAATCTCATTGTCAAGGTTTTTCAGATTTGAATATGAAAAAAGTCCCAATTGCATTATTCCCTCAAGGTATGTCAGCAATAATATAACTTGCTTGGAACGTTATTAAACTGATTTTTATGAAACTATCTCATACACTGTAGGATTCTGAAGGCGTAGATATCATGCTGGGTGTATGTGCTAATGGACTGCTCATTTACAAAGATAGACTCCGGATCAACCGCTTTGCTTGGCCAAAAATTCTGAAGATTTCCTATAAGCGAAGTAATTTCTACATCAAAGTCAGGCCAGCAGAAGTAAGTAGCACTTTCCTGTCCTTTGTTTTTAATTATTTTTAAATTTTTAAAATTTTTTATTTCTATTAAGCAACAAGAAAACTTCATTTTTTCCCAGATGTTCTCTTTTTTTATTTCTATTAAGCAACAAGAAAACATCATTTTTTCCCTAGATGTTCTCAGAGGCTTATGTTGGATTTGAACAGAACTTAAAGAGTTCTTAGGAGAGCTTTATTTTCCTCTTCGTAATCCACAGATGGTATTAAACACTTGCCCTGATCAGTAAATGTCAAGTAGGAAACCAAGTAGACAGTCTGTTTTCTTTTGTTAATCTTTTTTGCCATCTTGTAATTTAATTTTTTTTTAGTGAAAGCTAGTTACACTGGCCATGTTCTTAATGTCTGTGCAAACTTGCCGTCCTGGAAGAGAGTCAGCTTCTCTTTCTCTGGGTATATTCACTAAATGTCAACACTTCTAGTTTTTAGATAAAACTGGAGGATTCAGTTGTCCTACAGGATGTTATAACTAGTTCTGTTAGCTTTTTTGGAAATTGTGGATTAGACTCTCATTTCAGATACGATTATAAACTTGTGGGGGTGGCTGAAGGAAGGGGAGTTTTGAAAACATTGTAGCTGCCAAGAAAACAAACAAAACCAAAACCAGTCAAAACTAAAGAGATGTGTAAATACTAATAGTAAAATACTAACACTGTAGGTTTATAAGTTTTTTGAAGATGGATATGTTGCTTTTACTCTCACCCATGGTGTGCAGATGTAATATTTTTGCTGAGAAAGTATTATATAGTCAAACTAATCACGTCAGCCTAACACTGCAGTATAGATTTCAGACTTTTATTAAATCCAAGGCAAGTGTGCAGCACAACCTGTAGCACAATTACTTTTTGCAGTTTAAATATAATTTGAGCAGCTAAAGAAAATCCGTATGGATACTAAAGTATTATTACATTTATCCAAAGTCATTAGTACAGACAGGTAGTCATAGTGTGATTTTTATTCTGACTAGCCCATCAACTATAATTTTATTAAAAGGCTGGAAATTCAGAGTTGTTGGGTTTTTTGTTTGTTTTGTGGTTTGTTGTTTTTTTTAAATCTCATTAAGGCTTAGG
The DNA here is from genome assembly GCA_023637945.1 of Phaethornis superciliosus. Taxonomy (NCBI): domain Eukaryota; kingdom Metazoa; phylum Chordata; class Aves; order Apodiformes; family Trochilidae; genus Phaethornis; species Phaethornis superciliosus. Next base: position 59,888,509 of record JAJQWJ010000003.1, read on the forward strand.
AGAAATACAGCTGCTTACAGTAATGGAACTATCTGAACTCTGCCTGCTAGTTAAGAGGCAGCTTAAGGAAACAGGTTAATTTATTTTTGGATTCTTTCCAGCTGGAACAGTTTGAGAGCACTATTGGGTTCAAATTGCCAAACCATCGGGCTGCTAAAAGATTGTGGAAAGTTTGTGTGGAGCACCATACTTTTTTCAGGTAAATGGTAATTCTTTGCTTCCCCCTCTTTACTAGGTATGCTTGTCTTTCTTTTTAAGGATGTGAGGAAAGTAATTTTGCCCCTCTTTGCCTCAATTTGTCATCCAGGAACACTTCTTAAAAGACACCTTAATGACCATTGACACCAAATTACCAGTTCTGAAAGTCTCAGGTACAGTTAGCTGCTTCATTTAGATAGGGTAGAACTAGACTAGTGGTTATACTTAAAACTTCCTGAGAGGCTGACTCTTCAGTGTGACCATCTATAAAGCCACTGTGCTCTTTCACAAAAAACTCTTGGGACTTGACAGTAATCTTCTTCAGTCCCTTCCCTACTCAGTGCTATTTGTAGTCCCTGTATATGTAGAACTATTTGTTTACATAGTAATCCCTAGTTTTCTCTGCATTTGATAAACATATTGTCCAGCAATTGATAAACGAAATATTCTGAATTGGTCAGTGAAACCATGGTCTATTTGTAATTGAGCACTTTAACAACAGGCCACGGAGTTGTTTCTTCCACACAAGAATGTTACTTCCTCCCTTGAGAAGGAACTTGAAAGACCTTGCTTGGTTTTTGTAACAGCACAAACTCCCTGAGGGAGTGCATATGCCCCATTCTGCACAGGAGTCATAGATGCAGGTTGAACCTCTTATGCATTTAATCTGAGTTTACTGCTTCAAATGAGAACAGAAACTAGGGTGGGGAAAAGCTAAGCTTTCTTGTTCAGTAGCCTGTTTTTTATTTTGAAAAAGCAATTGTTCTTTGAGGTAGATGCAATCTTGTTTCTGAATAGTAGTCTAAGCTGAATGTACTTGCTAGACTGAGACCTCCAGGGAACGTGGAGATGATGCAGTTTGATACTGCAGCTGTCTCACTGGACATTTCATTGAATTAAGAATATTCTTGAACGCAATGTTAAAATTTGTGCTGAGATTGACAGTCTCAAAATGCTTAATTTAGAAGCACTTATTTTTAAAATCCTGATCACAGATACTTTTTCCATGTTTGATAGAATTTGAGTTAAGTTTATTAAAATATGTAGTCCACCATTATGACCTTCTTTAAAATTGGAAGTTTGTTTTGTCTGTTGATGTCTGTTACCAAAAATAGCATCCAGTTCTGTCTCCAATGTAAAGTTTATTAATGCTCTTCAAATAACTCAGCAATGATTTGCTGTGTTGGGGAAATAAATTTTGCAATTTTGTAGTAATAAAATGGGCCTGCATAGGAAGAAACCAACCTTATAGAAGTCAAAAATCCTAAACTGCAATTTCTCATTTGCAAATATAAAAGTTTGCAGGAGACTTAATATGTATTAGGTAATCTTACTACAGATTTTTTTAATAATAAAAATAACTTTTATTCCAATCAAAAGTGGCTTTTCCTGAACAGGAATGACATAACAAGAATTGTATAACAAATACTTGAGCCATTCTGTAGAATTTGTATACTCCGCTGATGTCACCATACAGAAAACCCTCAGAACTTCTTGTCTTGGTTTAAAAACAGTATAATAAATCCAGCTCTATTTTTCTTCAAAGATAAAAAGCAGAAAGCAATTGCCACAGAACAAGAGAACATAGCTCTTTCAGAGTGTATGTACAACATATATATAACCACAATAAAGGTGTTCAGTCTAGATATATACATTTTTAGCTTTTTTTAGAATGCCCTATATAATGCTTTGGCTCCTTGTGCTGTCTTTCACAATCTTTCAATTTTTCTCAAATAATTACACTGAGATTTATCTTATAATTTATGGGAAATTCTGCCAGCATACAAAGTTATTTCTAAAGCATTGTAGTGAACTGTATTAAAATGTCAACAAATAGGCATTGGATTCAGCTCAGCCTCATAGGATTCCTGTACCATTGTCAAAGACCAACAATCTATTTTAAGAAACACAGTCAGACTATGTACCTGCATTCATCTTTTGAGGTAACTTGGTCCATGGCTATGGATCTTTCTGCAGTGACTGCAGAAACCTGCTTATAATTCTGTGTTATGATGCTTTATTTGAAATTTTTTTTATTCTTTCAGTGTCTTCCTAGAATGCCTTAAAATGGTAAAAAGCGTAGTCTCCAGTTATTTTATGTAATTAAACTTGTAATACAAAAAAATCCATTCAGATGCCCTTAGTAAGGAAGTAATTAGTTCTCTTGTTTTTTCCACATTAAAAGATTAGAAGTTTATCTCAGCAGGATGGAGGATAAAAAAGGCAGCTAATGCTGTAGCCTTGCCAAGACTGAAAAATAAAGAACAGAATGAACCTTGGAAAAACCCTCTTAGCGTTCTTCATCTTACTGCATAATGCACTCTCTCTTGGAAATAATGTGGAGAAATAAGTTGTCACAAAGATTGCATAAATCTGTTTTATAAAAGCAATGGAAGTGAAGCTTCATGTGATTTTTATTACATAAGTGGCCCTAGTCTAGTCAGGATCAGGTACATCCATATGCATCTTAGGTATGCAGGATTAGATCCTTCTGGCTTCTGCTTTGACAAAGCCATAAACATCTAAGAGAAAATGGTAACCTCTACTTAAATCACTGTTCTTTTAGTTAAGCATCTGAAATTTTTTCAGTTTTGTTGAAATATCTTTAGAATGCCTGTCAGTTTTCAGAATCCACTGGTTACGGTCTTAACATAGGTTGGATTGGATTCCACCGACACAGATACTTCTTGTGCAAATACTTCAAAAGAGACCAAAGTCAGCATACTTCTAAGTCTTGTTTGCTGATCTGTGCCATCCAAAGTACAAAAGGCACAGTAATTGCTGGTTCTGCTTGAAAGAAACTAGTGTTCAGGGAGCTTCTTATTCTTTGCAGATCATCAAATCAAAAAGTTCTGTCTAGAACAGTCTGGGTTTATACAGAGCTAGAATAGGCCATGGAGACTGGTGCTGGGGGAGTGTGTATTTGCAGCACTACATTGATCCAGGAAGCAATGTCAAAGAACCTTCTAGAGAAGCTGACACTAGGAAGAATACCTACAGTGGTGACCATTTATCCAGTGGCACTGGGACAAATAGTACCTTCAGTGTTGCAGCTGATGGATCACACGTCAAAAACAAAGTACAAAGTTAGATGGATGAGATCTTGAAGTCCTCACACTGAAGGAAATACAGTCTCTTCAAACTTGTGTCAAGATCTGGTGAAACAAAACAAAATCTCTAAGGAATTTTGCCACATTGTTATTTGCACTTTGACATTGACTTGGAATACTTAGATACTAAAGTATATATGTGGCACAGAATCCAATATTACTAGTACTTGTAACTGGATCTCTTTCACTCTTTCCATGATATTCAACCCCCCCCCCCCCCCCATATCCAGCAAACATCAACTTAAGTAAATCTATAATAACATTGCAAAGAAACTGGAGTCTCAGTCTGGCTCCTTTAACTTCTTACTATTTGATCACAATTCTCCAGCCATTTAAGTCTTTTTCACTTGGTGCAGCCTTCTGTACAGCTTTGATATGCCAGTCTCTGACTTTGAGAAATAGTAGCTGCTGTACTGCTACCTCAGAATATAGGAAAGACATTAGAAATGAGATGAATAGTTTCTACTATAGTGGAAATACTACTATACAGTATTCTACTATAAGTTGTATTCTGAGAGGTTTTCTGCATGGGCTTATAATGGCATCAGCTCTGTTATCAACCGAGATAGCACCAAAATCTAAGGATCCCAGATGCTTAGTCATATTGTGGAAACTGTGATGGTTGTCACCCCCACTTCAACTCCAACTGCAAGAATAAATAATATGCATTGTTCTAGAAGTTCTTCTCGGAGCTTGTGGTAGAATCCTTTCTTGGCAAGCACAAATCATGAAGGGTGAATTCAAATTGAAATCTAGTAAGCAGCTTTAAAGTACTTCATTAAATACATAAAATAAAGCCTTTTTAACTGATTTTCCTCATATTTACTTCTTAGACTTGTATCACCAGAGCAGCCTCCAAAAGCAAAGTTTCTAACCTTGGGTTCCAAGTTCCGCTACAGTGGACGTACACAAGCACAGACCCGACAGGCAAGCAACCTCATAGACAGACCAGCTCCCTACTTCGAGCGCACTTCAAGCAAACGTGTTTCCAGAAGCCTTGATGGGGGTATCAAATTTCATTTATTTCTTCAGTGTAATGATTCCATTGTGTCACTCTGATCTTACCAACATTCCAAAATGCTGACATTGTGTGTTGCTAGGATGTCCATTGACAAATTTATGAATTTTGGTTTCTGACAGGTGGTGTGAGGAGTAGCCACTTTGGTTACTTGTCAGTTTTAGGTAACCTAAACAGTAAGTTAAGTCACAGCCTAAATTATATGGCACTGCTGTGAATGTGTGGAGGATTCTCTATTGGCTATCTGGCATCTCTGTTCAATATTCATATGTGCTTTCATTATATTCAAGTATACATATTCAGTATTTACCTGTTCCATTTTCCACAAGCATTACTGAGCTGTTGTTTCTGCAGCACTGATTTTGCTGACATTTCAGATTGTCACTGCTGTGACAGTTACATGCATAGCTGTTAAAACAGCCCTCTCAAACAGCTCTGATTTACACAGGTACAAGAACAGTACCTGCAATCTTCCTTCCAAGACTGATCAGAAACTTAAATGCCTACCTGATACTGTGAGGTTTTTTCTCTTGTGTAGCAAGTGTACTTTATATGACAAGTTTACATTACTGGTCATATCAGTGCAATGAGAACCATAGACTTTTTGCAAAGTCAAGAAGCTGAAAAATACTGTATCTCTCAGTAACTAGCCTGTATTGCTCATTCCTGACATAATAAAATAACTTCATTAAGAATACTTTTTAAAAAAATAAAAAATCCAACTTACCCCAATTAACCAAAGTTATTTTTTTCTCTAATATCTCCCACAGGTATCTCGGACAAAAGTCTGCTAAGAGATTTCCCCTCTACTGGAGGGCAGGCTGCTGGAGTTAAAATCATTGACATTGAAGTTGGTGGTCAGGCCAAGTTAAAAGAAGGTGACAGAGAAGAAGATGGAAGCCCACTCAAAACGCCACAATTAGAATTGACTCAGGATGGAAAGGTATGGCTGACTTTCACACCAAAATTATTTGTTATTGTGGTGTGTGTCCATTTGTGGTTATTCTGTGGTTATGATTTGAGCATCATACAGAATATTAAAATATTAAAGGAAATTTGTGAAGTGCTTTTGGTAGTTTCAACTTAATGTAAGTGTATGTAAGCAAACAAGAATACAAACTTCTGAAGGGTTTCTTTTATTGCTATATGAATTCTCTGTAAATTTGCATGGGTACTGAAAAAGGGTCTTGAATGGTAAATGTTTCATTAATTTTCTGAGTTTGTTTAGAATTTTTAAAAAAAGATTTCTAGTATATCCACAGTCATGAACATTTTACAAAGTTGTATGTATTATGACTGTGTTTAATTACCCTAGGTAACAGTATTGTTTTTGTAGTCACTGCAGAATTATTTCATGCTTTAACAACTTGAATGTTGACTGAGTGTAGGTTTCTGTGAAAAGCTGAGTACTCTTGTCTGTTCCTGTTGTAGATAACCATTTATATGTCATATTTGTTTGAGCTACTAGGGGAATAGGTGAAAAATTAAATTTAGAACTCGAAGGATTTGATGTAAAAATTGCCTTCCAAAGTGTCAGCTAAAATGTGATGCTCCTCTCTCTTGGAGATGATGTCTTTTTCTGGCAGTTCCCAGAAGTTTTTCACATTTAAAGAGTAATTTTTTCATGTTAACTACCTGTTTGATTCCTAGGGGGACTGCTGAGTTTTCTCTGTGTGGTTCACATGTTCTCACTGTGTTCAGGTGTAGCAAGTAGTTGCTTGCTTTGTTTTGCTTGTTGGCAAGTTGAAGTAAGTTTGAATTAGCCTAGGGAAAGATACATGGAGTTTTTGGGGAAAAGTGGTAACATAAAGCCCTATGTTTTGACTTTGGATTTAGTAAAATGATTATGTTCCCTTGTTTTCAAGGCGGTAGTCTAAGTATTTTAACCCAAATAATATAATAATAGAAAATTAGAAGAAAATAGCTAAAAAAGCAAAACCAAACCCAAAAAACAACCACAAAGTTTTTTTCAATAGTTGTTCCAGGAAGCAGTTCAGTAAGGTTTTCTTACACATGCCAATTCTGTGAGCAGCTTTCTTTCCCCCCTAGCACAATTTCTTTTTTTCCTTTCTGGCTCTCCATTTCTTAGAGGAATTGGTTATAAACTCAAGAATCAAAGTGCCAGCTTGTCTTGTGTTCTGCGCTGTCCCCTGACCTCTCTGCCAAAGCATTTAATGTCTGTCGTCTTCCATCTGTTTTAAGTGACAACTGCAGTTCAAAAGTGCACAGTTCTTTGCAACATGAGAACAAAACATTTGTAATAGGTTCCTTTTCATAATCCACAGAGCCAAACAAGTTGGCTGGTTGTAAACCATAAGAGAATTTCTATATTTGGCATTTCTATTGCGTTAGTAGAGTTATCCCTGCTTCTGAGTAAAAATTTTCACTAACGAATAATTTCTTTTTTTTCCCTTTTCTTGTGCCTTCAAACTTGCATTTTGTTGTGCTTTCATTTTTCACTGTGCACAGAATTTATTTCTTCAGCTCACTCATGTACACCCACCATCAGTTCCCATCTATTCTGTGTCATCCCATCTCACAAACCTGTCACCTGTCCCCGAGATGGACACACTTTCTGATATTTCAGAGGAAGATTCCTTCCTTGCCATCCCGGACATCTCAGAGTGCAATTCTTTGGAAGAAACACTAGATCATAATAAAAATGAAACAGATCATAATAAAAATGAAACAGCTTTACCGAACATCTTTGAATCCATGAGACCCCTAGCTAGTCAAGGCTCCCCTGCTGTGGAGGGAAAAATACGTACAAATGACTACAAAAGCACTGAGCTGTGTGTCTCATTGAGCTTTATCAGATGCTTTTCTTTTAGTTTGCATTCACTGCTTGATGAGGATGGTTATATTACTTTTCCTAGCCTTCCTGATGTTTGTGTCTCCTTCCTCCCACCTGGCCTTCAGCACTATATTCCTATTACCTCTCCTTCCTTCATCCCCTCTTTTTTTCTTATCTTTGTGCTCCTTCTGTCTGCTTTTCAGTCTATTCCTTTTTCACTCACATTTTCCCTTCCTCTCGCTCTGTCCCTCTGCTACCTGGAGTCTAAAGTAACTTCCTTTAGTGCCTCTAGTGACATTGACCTGAATGACAAAGCAGAGGAAGAGGAGGTGTGTAATTTGTTTGCTTAAATATTGACAGTTGCACATAGCTTTTATGCTAGCTCTCCAAGAACATGCTAAGTTTTGTACACTTCCTAGGCTAGGAATATATCTGTGTACATGCCTGTGTACGTATAAATATGCACGTACACACGCACATATATATTTGTATCTTTTTAACTTTTCTCATTTGTGAAAAATTACTGTTGAGAGATTTTTAGTCAGTAGATATATCGTGATTTTTCTGCCTGAATTCCTACAGCATGCATAATTTCATTAGATTCTGCACATACTGAGCTGCCGGTAGAGTTGCTTTGTAGTACAAAATGTTTACGAGCACGTAAATCTGAATACTGGCAGTGGTGTGTAATAAAAGCTGTATTATTATTTGATGCTAATTTGCAAGTTGTGCTACTTGCACTATCAGTTTGTGTTAAAATGCATGTCGCTTGTGTGCATTGACTGGAATGCCCGTTTGCAAAGTTCCAATTAGATATGAAAACTGAAGTTCCTAAAAGCTGAATTCAGAAAATTGTCAATGCTTTAAAATAAGGTTTTTTTGTTATTCCCAGTTTCAGATGTTTCTGCTCTACAGGAGTGTGTGTAAAGTTGAGTCTGTCCAAGGCACTTTGGTTTTTTTTCAATTGCTTTAATTTATATTTAGCAACAGTTAGGTAGAGACTTGTTTCATTCATCAGCTGGGATTGCAGGTTGTGTCAGATTTTAGTCACTGGAGTGTGAACATTCTATGAAATAAGCTATTAAAATTGCTGTACAGCAGCCTCAGTCACACTAGTGTTGCTCTGATCACCTGGAGTAGTTGACAAAATGCCTTTCTTTGTGTGCTGTGCATGTTGCAGCAATACTACTATGAAAAGGTGGTTTACTTTGATCTTTAATGAAATATGAAACCAACTATTACAGAATCGGGAAGAGGGATTGTTAATATTACATTTAAGAAAGTTTGTGTAACTATTGAATCAATAACATGTATATAATAAAAACATGCTAAATACAATGTGATGTCATTAACACTGATCTAAGCTTAAAATAATGCAAAACATTACTTCAAAGCCATTTTTAAAAATTATTATAAGGTTTTCTGTAGACTTTCTTTTGTAGACTAAAGTTGTGGAAAATATAACCTCAGATGATTGAGAAATTAATAACAATGTAATATGTACCACCTAACCTCTGCATTCACAAAGACTCAACAATGCAGCAGCATGTGTAAAAGTAAACCCCTCTTCAAATCTATGTACTTGCACAGCATTGACTTTCTAAATGCATCTTTTCCTAAGATTAGCAGCTCATATTTGCACCTGTGTAAAGTCTGAGGTGTGTTTTGCATTTTAAAGAATGCTTTTCTTTAAACTGGTGAAAATACCTGTAGGGAAGACATGAAGATCAGCTATCATTTCCAACAGAGTGCATTGCAGTTTGAGGAAGAATATATTCACCTAAATGGGTGAGTGAGGTGCAAAATTCTTTAATTAGGCCCCTTGGTAAATATATTTAGGTGTTTGACTTGTGTCCTAGGCTCTTACCGAAAGAACTCACGCATTACATTCCATTTTCCCATCAACTGGTTGCAGAGTTTAAGGCATTTACCACAGAAATTATACATATCATTCTTTTTAATTTACTCATTCTTAAGTTTCCATCTGAGAAAAGACTACAAAGTACAGTAAGAAAGGGACATAGTGTGAACATTCCATTGTTCATGCCACTTATGCCAAATATGACTTCAGCCATTCTACAACAATGTAGGTGAAGGAAGACCAAAGTCGCTTAATAATTTCAACAACATCTGGGGCCGAACCGTAAAGGTCTGTAAATATAGCACGCTTTGCAGCATTTAGAGATGTAGCCTCTATGTTTGTCTGTAAGCATATGTTAACAGTTCCTTTTATTGATAATTTGCCACGTGCTCACATAGGTGGAATCTGAAGAGGAAGCGCAGCAGAAGGTGCATGGTTGGTTTTTTTTTGCAATTAAATCTGGCTGTAGCTGCCTGCCTTTTTAGCACCTTAAACTTTCTGTGGATTTAGTCTGAAATAGTGCCTTTTTACCTTACCATTTTATTCATTATTTAACTGTCAAATTCTAAGGCTCTTTTTTTATTACTGCTTCATTTTATGTTCATTTTTTTTTATTATTATTTTTTTTTATGTGGCTTAATTTCACAGAGCAATTCCTTGAGAGTAGACGGGGAAAATATTTATGTCAGACATAGCAATTTAATGTTGGAGGTTTGTATATAATATAAGAATCACTATCCCTTCTCATGGGCTGGCAGGCTGCGCGGGATGGGAGGTCACTTGCAGGCTGTTACGAACACAGTGCATGAAGTGCATGTTGTGAAAACCAGCTTGGAAATGTTGCATGTTTATAATTCTAGTTTCTGACTTCAAATTGTTTTTTTGTTTTGGGGAGGATTTTTTGTTTGTTTGTTTTTGGTTTTTAATGCAAAAAAACCCCAACTCCAAACCACAAAAAAACCTCAAACAAGCAAAGCCCTCAGCTACTGTGCTGATTTTATATTTTTGTTGTTTTCAGGGTGGCAACTGGGAATAATAGCCCTGTTTAGATAAAGCAAATGCCTGGTCCAATCCATAATCCCAAATGGGATTTTCATACATTGATCCTTAATGTGTGCATCTTTTGTTGAGCAGCATTTGTAGTTTTCACCAGTTAAATCAACCTTTGTCAAATGCATAATCTGAATAAATGGAGTTAGTAAGGCACAAGCAGTGACAGAGGTGTGGAAAAACGGATTCTGGTTCTGAAACTTGTTGATTTTAGGAGCTTTGAGAAATGTATGCATGGATCAGATTTTTAAAGGGAATGGTCAGATATGCTTCTGAAGTCTTTGCCTTATTTTTTAACTTTTCAGATGGAAGTAATTCTTGCTTCCTAGAGGTTGGTTTTCATTAAAGATGAACAACAAAGAGCTTTGAACAGTATGTTAATGTATAGTGCTTCCTCACAGATGTAAAGATTTTTTTAATAATAAGAATTCCATACAGTTTGTTAATCTCGATTATTAACTACTGTCTGTAATTTTAAATATGTTATTTAACTTGTGTTTAATAACAAACTAGTAACTGAAGAGATTTTAGAAAATCCTACTGCTGTAGGATTTTATTCATCCAGATGGGGCTATAAATAATTCCCTTTGTCACAAAAACTGTCTTTCAAAAGAGCATTGGTTCTGTTCAGGGAATAAGGGAAGCACTGATCACAGTAACCCAACTAATCAGTTTTGTGGCTTTTTGCAGCTTTTGATCACTATTGAAACTTTGCTCGTGTGTAACTTACTAAAGCACTGAAATTGTGCATTGTGTAACTGTGCTTTGATCAAGTCCAAGAAACGTGCCTTGTGTCAAGCTAAGATAGGGTTTTTTTTAAATTATGGTGATTGTTACAAGCTTCAGTTATGTAATGGAATATCTTTCACATAAGGTTTTACTTATCTCAGAAAATTCATACTTTAGAAGGTAATATTTAATGTCTCAGTTGTTAGTCCTAGATTAAAAGTGAAGCATTGGTCCTGTGACAGTAGGAACCTTCTGAATTGCCAAAATGAAGAGGGTCTTGCTATTAAAATAACATGTGTGAAAATTTGCAGAATTAGGAAATAAATATGCAACATCAACAGCTGTTACGGGGGCTGAACATGCAAGTGAAAAGAAATTAGAAACTAAAGATTTGTATTGGGTTTGGCTTTTTACTGACTTAAGAATTTGCATTCTGAGCACTGACTACCAAAATCCCAACCAAAATGTCAAAGTAAAACTTCAAAGTATTGTCATAGTATCATGAATCATAGAATGGTTTGGGATGGAAGGGACCTCAAAGATCACCTAGTTCCATCTCCCCCCTGCCAATGATACTATCCCATTTTAATCTTCAGTCTTTTAATTCTGCATTAAAATTGGATCTGAGACATTAACCTGAATTTCACCTCAGAATACTGAAAAAATGCTCTTGTAGTAGTGCAGGTGTAACCAACACAGGCTTTTCTCAAGATAAATACAAACAAATAATGGAAGCAGAGTGAAATCTGTTCTTCCCACTGAAGTCCAGCATTGTATTTGAAAGATAATGACTTTCCAAGAGGAATAACCAGATAGATTTTTGTCTACTTGCCAGAACAGTTGTGTTTCAGTTACGTATCTGCATATAAAGTGAAAAACTAGCTTGTAGCTGTTTGATCTAAGGTTCTGCAGCCTGGCATCAATGGGTCATGATAAAATTTAATTTTATATTCACACTGTGCTGTCCCCTTTGACACTTGCCTATGTAGGCACAGTTTAGAGAGAACATCTCTTCAGTATTGATGTGTGCAAAAACTACCCCTCCTTGAGCTCTGTGTCTGCTGTCACGTTCTGAAATGCGGACCTGGAAGATACTAGGCTTCAAGTATTTAAATCAGATTCTTCCAGTAAGTTTAAGTCTACATGACAAGCACAATTAGTACTTCCTCTGAAGTTCAGCAGGTGTTAATTACTTGCATATTTGGCCCTGTGATATTGTTTTCACAAAAATATTTTTCATGGAGCTTGTAATATCAAGAACGATTCTACTTTATAGTTGCTCTTGTTTTAGACTGTTCTTTCTTAAATCTGCCTTCAGTGATGTTAGTTGTGCAATACTCCCAAAACTCTCACTTCTGTGCTTACAAATTTTAGATGAAAGTAAGTAACTAGTGGAAACAGTAGTAGTTTCATGGGGCTGGCAGTTTCATGTTTTGGATGAAAATAGCCCTCTGTTAAATAACTACACACGGCATTATTTTTGTTTGCCTTGAAATACAGAAGAAACATGGTATGAGTGGCCCTTCATTACAAAAAACCCTAAAAATATTCTTAGTTGCCTTATAGCCTTGAATGTTGTTATTTTAAGCACTCCAAAGAAGAGCAGCTTTTCAGACATAAGGCACCTTCCTTGGTTTGGTTTCTTTTTTTGTCTGTTTCTTTTTTTCGGTTTGTTTTTGCTTTTATTTTTTTTTCCCCGTTAAGTTCGCTTTTGTTGTCGTCTTTTGTCCTACTTTGTTTTACATTGTGGGTTGCTAGGACCTGGATAAGACCCAGGACGACTTACTGAAACACCAGGCTAGCATTAGTGAGCTCAAGCGCAATTTCATGGAATCCACACCTGAACCACGCCCCAATGAGTGGGAAAAGCGGCGTATCACACCTCTGTCCCTGCAGACACAAGGGGTATGTCACTGCAGACACCTGTCCGCATGCCTTTCCATACAAACCTCTACGTGCCATAGTAAATGCATTTTGTCCTTTAGTTAATGCTTTCTTGGCTAATGTAGTGTTTGTTTATACTCAGTGTGCATTAACTTTTTACCCCTTACCATCAGATCTCATTTTAATGTGTGGAATTCTATTCTTCTGCAAGAACAACTGAATTAGAGTTAACTAGGAAGAAGACTTTAAGTTGATTCCAGTATTTTCCTGTGTTAAGGACAGTTTAAATTTCACTAGGATTTACATGGATTGATGAAGATATAGTTTAGTGATTGTACAACTTTTCCCTCTTTTTCCCCCTCTCTTAACTCTTCACATAGATCTTGTGTATAAACACAGGTACAGCCTTTGTGTTGTTTCAGAAGGACCATACAAGAACTCTTAATGTACAGTGTTGACTTCTTCAGGACATAGTTCATGTAGTTGTTAAAATGTATTTACCTTTATCTCCAAAGTCTTTAAAATTAATTTACCTACTTTTTCTCTATACCTCCTTCCTGATTGAACCGTAAAACAGAAGTTGCAAAATTATTTTCTATAAATACCATGCTGAATCCTTCTGGCAAGAAAACTACCACAATATATGTCTTTTCCTGTTGTGAAACTTTTCTTTTTATGAGGAGATATTTGCTTCCTCTTTCATAGGGTAGAAGACAATTGATCCTCTGTTACCCCTTTCTTTTACTGGTTGTCCCTACCCATCCCTCTTTAATGTATTGTCCTATCCTATTAACTTCTTAAGTACTCTTTTCAGTCCTCAGAGGGCCAGCTTTCAGTCAATCTTGCCTGATGCTACCAAATTGTTTTTGCCAATAGAACATTATTTCAGTAAGATACTTAAGCAATCAAATATATCTGTACAGATAAACAGTCACTGACTGTATAGATCACTTCTTTAATTACGATTTTGTTAATTTATGGTTACTACTAAGAAATTATTCCTCAAATTTCTGAGTACTATCTGAATATTTCTACACATAGTGGTGTATACATAGGTACAAATGTTGATGAAATTTTCAAATATTTGTGACTCATTGGTTGATTTAACATCTATAAATCCATTTTTGGTTAAAATAGGCACTCATGTAAAAGTTTAACTTAATTTTTATTATGTGGTTGTGTGTATTTTCTGTGTTGATTTTTTTCTATTGAAGTTGAGGCCCGAAGAAGTTTTATCTCTGTAGGTTTTTTTCCTCATCTAGCATGTTCTGTCACTTTCAGATGATTTGGTTTTATGTTTATAGTGTGTCTTGTCTCATTGATTGTTGATTTACACTGGTTTTATAAAATGAAAACCAAATAGAGAAAAGGAGACCCCATTTTCCAAGTGAAAACGTTTCCTGGGAAGGAGAAGCAATGGACTGCAATGCCATGGATTGCTGGAGCAAAACCAGAGGAAACCGATAAGGTGGCTGCCCTGAAACCTACTGCCTTTTTGCTGTATCTGCTCTAGGCTAGCTTGGGCATTTCTTTCTTTTTCTTTTTTTCCCCTTATTGAAGATATATTTTACTTTTTTTTTTAAGCCAGTACTGAAAGGAGATGGTTGCATTGTAAAGCAGGATCTGTGTGTGTATATATGCACACACACGTATGAATGCCAGCAACATTCTGCTTGAACACTAACCTGCCTGTGAATTTCTGAGCAGCTACTATTTGAAAAGAAAACCAGTTTTTCACTGGATGATGTATTTTACAAAAGCAAAACGTGTCCCTGTTCCAAATGGAAACAATTGTTTGGCAGTTACTTGATGCTTCACACAAGAACTTCTTTTCATTGTTCACTATGTAATAATTCACATTCAAGTGGGTATTGCTGTAGAAGCAGCTTAATTTCAAAGGCAACCAAGTTCTGAGTTCTTCCACACTTCACTACTTTCATCCAAGAAAAGAGGGAAGTTTTCTCTCCATAAGCTGATACAACATCTATGCAGTGCAAATCACTATATAACTGGTGGGATTACTAGCAGTGTCACAGTGATGACAAGTAGTAATTATGATGTTGCCTTTTTACATCACTTTTCAACTATTTTCCACCACCTAGGAACTGGATGAGATTATGTTGATGTAAAGTTTTCAGCCTTATTTCAGTAACACACATTTATATGAGGTTTGGGGAACAGTATATTTCCACACTGTAGTATTTGTTGATGGATGTGCAGAAATTTGTGTCCAAGTGTTTTTTACCCTCAACTGACAATCTTGCTGGTATTAGTAGACTAATACTATACTCAGTCCTATTGCTGGACTGCATTTTTCTTGACAGTCTTTTAGGATAGTTGGGCAATAGGCAAGAATAAAGCAAGAACACCACTGCTTATATTCCTTCTTTTTTTCCTTCTTTTGCTTCAGTGAAATTACTTGCAAATAAGTAATTTTCTGTGTGTGAAAAATATTGTTTTGGGTATATCTCATTTGTGCCGCTGTACTTCTGTATCATCATACTCCCAAAAAGGCACAGCATCTGTGACTTAATTATAGCAGAAATTGTGATACATTGGTATGTCATGAATAAATATATGAAACGTTACATTATGGATACCCACAATACTTATAATTTTTTTTTTAATCCATTCCCTGCCCCTGCTGCTTGTAAACAATATTTCATGTTAGTGTTTATCACTCTGTACCAGAAGGAATTTGCCAGGAATTAAAATTTCTTCCCAGGCTTATATTATTTTACATTATTTTAACTGCAGTTATTTGATGAAGAGTGCCAATTCTACCTACACATTTAATTATTCTTACTAGATGCCTCATCAGGGAACAAGAGTTATATTACCAAGCAAATTGTGTGATTGGGTTTTTCTTTTAGAAGATTAGAAGACCTTCAAATTGGAAAGTGGTAAAATGCAAAAAGATTGGTGGTGTGTGCCTGTCTTCTAATTATATATTTATGAGAGGGGAGAGATATGCAGAAAATGTGACCACATAAAGATTTTGAGCCCCTCCTGCCCTTTTTAACTGCTTTGAGTGACTAGAAAACGTGGTACCAGAGTAGGGTAGAAAGAGTATCATGAACACTTTTGCCCTTTGATGTAATCTCTTAATAGATTACCATTTAATGGCAGGAGTGGAAAACAGGGGAAGAAAGTGGGGGTGAGGACCACATTGCACTGATGGTTATTGCATGTTGCATTAGAACAGATTCAATAACTTGCATCCCCATTAGATTTTCTTAGCCATCTTTGAAATACACTCTAAATATTTATTGTAGGGTAAAGAAATACAGGGCCTCTTTCTTTTCCTTCTCTGTTCTTCTGCATGCCATATGTGTTGCAGTATATACACAGTAGCATGATGTAATTTAATGTCAGTTCAAATTCTATGTTGCTACTCACACAGCGAGTCCACACAGGCTGCAGCTGTCTGCATGGCACCTCGGCTTTCCTCTGGCATCTGCTTCTGCTGTGATTCTGTGGTACCTTTTTCTAAGACAGAAATGTGTCTTTACTCAGTGTTGTCAAAATGTGTGTTCTGTCCGTGTTAGGTATTTGTTACATTGTTGGGTTTTCACTTTACCTGTTTTTGCTTTTAACTAAATACAACATTTCATGGAAGGAAAATGGGAAACAAGAATTTTAGCCTTTTCCGAGGCTTGTACCCACATGAATTTTAAATGTTTGCTTTACTGTGTAGATTTATAGTACTGCAGACAATAGACCAGACTCTGAAACTTATTTATTCTTTAAAGCTACATACACTTTTACATACGTTTGAATAAAATGAACTCTACCAGTAGAATAGGAAATGTTTATATAGAAATTAGTGTGCTTAGGTTACTTAAGCATTTGGAAAACATAAATATATATGTTGTGGGTATGTATTGTTGAAATCCAAATGTATTTAACTCCCTACCCTGAAGCTCTGATCCCATGAGACACTGGGAGGTGTTAAAAATTGAATTTTAAAAGGGAAACATCCGAATAGTGAACACAGAATTTGTGCTTAGGCAAACACTTCTGTTTGGAAAACTCCATGGATATGTTAACGTTTTTAAGTTTTATCGTGTGATCTGCATGGCAGAGAGATGCAATGTTAGAATACCCTGTATGTGTGACAGCAGTCTGTCGTCCTGTCCCTTCTCTGTCCCTGCCCATCCCTCTTACTCCTCCAGCATCCTCCCCGCCGAGTCCTCCTCTTTCTCAACGTGTCTTTCTTGCCGAACCTTTTGCTTTGTAGGTCGCTGCCGCTTCGTCCGTCACTGTTTTAATTCTGTCCTTTCCCTTCCCCAACTCGTCTAGAGCCTAGAAGAGGAGATCACCTCCATTTTATTTAGTAAGGCGGCCTTCGGCCTCAGCGCCAGAGCGCCCTGCGCCGCTGCCAGCGCGGGGACAGCAGAGGGCGCTGCGGGGGAGGAGACCGCCGGCTCCGCGCCGCCCCCTCAGGTGCTGCACCCCCCTCAACCACACAGACAGCCCCCTCACAGACAGCCCCCTCACAGACAGCCCCCTCACAGACAGCCCCCTCACAGACAGCCCCCTCACAGACAGCCCCCTCACAGACAGCCCCCTCACAGACAGCCCCCTCACAGACAGCCCCCTCACAGACAGCCCCCTCACAGACAGCCCTCTCACAGACAGCCCCCTCACAGACAGCCCCCTCACAGACAGCCCCCTCACAGACAGCCCCCTCACAGACAGCCCCCTCACAGACAGCCCCCTCACAGACAGCCCCCTCACAGACAGCCCCCTCACAGACAGCCCCCTCACAGACAGCCCCCTCACAGACAGCCCCCTCACAGACAGCCCCCTCACAGACAGCCCCCTCACAGACAGCCCCCTCACAGACAGCCCCCTCACAGACAGCCCCCTCACAGACAGCCCCCTCACAGACAGCCCCCTCACAGACAGCCCCCTCACAGACAGCCCCCTCACAGACAGCCCCCTCACAGACAGCCCCCTCACAGACAGCCCCCTCACAGACACCCATCCACACGCACACCGCCCACACGCCCCCTCACACGCCCCCTCACAGACACCCATCCACACACACGCCCTCACAGACACCCACACACACACCTCCCACACACCCCCTCACAGACACCCACCCACCCACACACGCCCCCTCCCAGACACCCACCCACACAGACAGACAGCCTGCCGGCTGCGGGATGGGGGGGGTCAGTCAGCAATGCCGGGGAGGTGGCCGGCAGCTTGCATCCCGCCTGTCCGAGGCGGTAAGCTGGTGGCTCATATGGGAGGGGAGAGAGATCCGGCTAGAGAGGGTGACTGTGTACTTGAAACACTCAAGATATATCAGTTGGTGGCTGGCTGAGCTTCACCAGGAATGCTGGCTGGCATTCTGGTGGTCCTTTGCTTGGTGAATGGGAGAAAAAAAAAAAAAAAAGGCTAGGATTAAGTCACAGATGATGTGTTGATTTTTGCATTCTTATTGTTTGGACTCAATTTTGCTGCAAACCATTCACTAAAAATATGTTAGAACAAATAAACTACATAATTTAGCATGGGCTTTCTGGGATATCCATCGCAGATCACTTTGTCACAGAACAAATACTAATACAACTGCTTTAATGTCATCATTTTGGCTCCAGACTGAATCCTAATGAGATCATCTTGATAACCACATATTGCTATTCTGACAATGTACCACCCTAAGCAGTATCACCTATTAAGTCTCACAAAGTAACAAAACAAAGATGAACAACTAATAAAATCTTACAATAAACTTTTTTTTTTTTTTTTGATGATGACAAACTGATAGTAGAATGCTAATAGGGTTTTTTTTACTTTCCCTTAATTTTATTTATTCTTAATTCCTGATTTAACTGAGAGGAATAACTGTCTCACAAGTCAGTGCATTCATGCTTTTATTTTCAGTCTTTCATAATTAATTTCGTATCCTAATTAATAATGTCTGTGATTCCTACCTACTTTTGAATGTAATATTTCAATGAAACTGAAGAAAGGGAGCATCATAGTTCTGTGTGAGTCTTTCCTTGACTACACAGTGTGTGTCTAGCTAGAATCACATTTGTAAAGCTTGCTTGGAGGATGTTACACTATTGAAAAGGGTTATGCACTGATTTTTGTCTTCTGATTGCTTTTGTTTCACAGAGACATGCTGCCAGAGCAGAAGGACCTTGTACTGGAGTCAGCGATGCTGATAAGGTTCTGCTGCTTTTTCCGTAGTTAAATTTGGCTTTAACTTTTCCAGTCCATCTTCATTCTTTCTTTGCTTCCTTTTTCAGTTAACCATCACAACCATCTTTTTTCTTCTACATGACATGAACCAACCATCAGCTAATTTTGTTTCCATCATTTTAATTTATTCATATACTTTTGTTTTTCCTCATCCGTGTTTTTGTGCAGAGTTCACATGAGACTCTGGACATAGTGGAGGAGAAGAAGCAGGCAGAGGTTGGGATAGAAGAAACACTAGTCGTAGAGGAAAACAACAAAGGGAAAATGCAAGTTGCCACTGACGCTGGGGAAACATGTAAGGTGGATGACCTGTCAAAAAAGGACTCTTCATCATTGCCAGCAGATAGTAGCAGCAGCAGCAGCAGCAGTAGTAGTGAGAGTGAGGATGAAGAGGTGGGAGAATACCAGCCACATCATAGGGCAATTGAGGAAGTCATCAGGGAAGAACAGGAAGAAGAGGAAGACTTGAAAAGAAAAGAAGTTGAAGAAAAAACACAGCACGTGGAAGCCACACAAGAAGGCAGTAAACTAAATCTGCCGGTTGAGCATACACAAGTTATAGCTGAAGATTTGGTCCAGGAAAATGCAGTTACCATAGCTACAGAAGAGAAGAATTTGTCAGAGGATATTAAGCAGGATTTAGGTGAAGAAAAAGAGGAAGAACAGCTCAAACTCAATGGAGATGTGTCTCATGTTGACATTGATGTTGCACCACAAATAATTTGTTGTTCTGAGGTAAATGGTAGAACAGTCTCACAACTAGATTAAGCAGAGGTACTTCTTGGGGTGAAACTATACCTGCCTTTCTTCTTCTCCTGTTCTCCAGCTCTTCAGGCATCCAACAAGATTCAGATCATTTGGAAGGGGAAACCATTGATGAGCAGTGAAATTCTGTCTCCTTCAGTTATGGTTTCTGACTTTTTGCTAGAACTGAGTGAGAATCACCAGTGTAAGGCAAACCTTCCGAAGACTGACATCTCCTTTTTTATCTCCCCCTAATTTTTGTGCACATAGATAAAGAATATTTATTATTTACATGTTTCCAGTGTTTTAAGTCTTGTCTTGTCTATGTCAATTGTTTTTGACATGTCCATGGCATACAATTGTTATTGGAAACTGAAATTGTTATTGGAAATTGAAATCAGAAAACCATTGTCACAGTTTTTGTTCCTTCCCCCGTCCCCCCTCATTACTCATGACTTGTCTAGCCCTTTTTTTCCTTCTCAAACAAGTGTTATGAATTTACAGACTAGAGTAAGTACAGCTAGAAATCACATAGTTGAAAGCACTGCATTGTAAGGGCATTTGTAACAATCTTACTGTGAAGTCTTCTAATGCAGTAGGTATTTAAGGAAGCATGCATGGGTTCCAGTCACAATCATTTTAAATCAAACAAGGTTGAAGGGTCCTTTATGAGGCAAACTTTAGAAAGAAGTAGGAGGGCAAAAAATGAAGCCTAGGTATTCATCTCTGTCAAGTTTTCATAATCTTACGAGTTTTTCAGCAGTTGGGTGATTTTTTTTCCTAGATACATACCTGCTTGTTCTTTTACTGTTGGCAATTTCTTTGTTTCTTTGCACTTAAATCCAAACAAGTTACCTTTTTTCTTTTGTTATCTTTTGCATACACAGTTCTGATTAATGATGGGAAGGAATTAGTTTATAGGACCCACACTTCCCAAAAATATGTGTAGTTTGCAGGAAGAGGGAAAAGGTCTGCTGTGTGTCCCAACTGTGTGTGAGAGAAAGAAATGGGTTTGTTTGTATTGTTTTTTTCTGGAATTCCTGCTTCTGTGCATGTCCAGATACAGTACATTTTTAAAAAGTTAAACTTTTACCTAATTTCCTCAGAATGTCTGGTCCTTATTTGCAGTTTGACTGAGTGATGATAGGTATTTTCCTAGACTAATATGAAGCTTATCTATCTGAACTAGTTATCAACTAATTTAAGCAAACTAAGATTATTTTTTTTTTCCCCTAGTGAAGCTCTTTTACATGCTTTCAGTACTTGTATTGCAGCTTGGTTTTTTTAGTAGTTTATCTCTGAGAGTAGTTGATCTCTGAGATGTGTACTGTTGGCTGGAACACAGAACTTTGGCAAGGTTGTTAGGAGATTAAATTTTCCTCCCATGTTATGTAGACATTATTGGGCTGCTGTACTAGTCTTTTCACTTTGCTTGCTTATTGCATTTCTTTTGACTGGGAAGACACACAAATACTTATCTTACTGTTGGGTAGTTCTCAAGTTCTTAGTTTTGTTTGCTTGGTCCACTTTACAAACTTTCATGTGTCTTTTCAATTGATTGATTATTTCTTACACCACAGCCTCCAGTAGTGAAAACAGAGATGGTAACTATTTCGGATGCCACACAGAGAACTGAAATCTCCACTAAAGAAGTTCCAATTGTTCAAACAGAAACTAAAACTATCACATATGAATCTCCACAGGTATGATGGCTGGGTTATTTATTATATTGTTTGCAAACTATTCTTTTATTCCAGTTACTTGTAGAACAAAATAGATAATGTCCGAATAATGCTTTTCAAAAACCTATTCTTTTTTCTAGCAGCTAAGAGTATGCTTTGGCTATAAATTAGGTAAGTGATGTGTGTGTAGACAAAGCATCATTACTTCTGAAGTTCTAAATGTTGGGGGTTTTTTATGTAAGGACTTAGGTGCTCCCTGCAAATGTATAAATCAGATTTAGTTTTGGAAACTTGATTAACATATCTCACTACTCCTGAAAGAAGCATGTAAATTTGATTATAAACTTTCCACAAGAATTAATTATAAAGAGTCTTGTATAACTCAGTAAACTTTCATGGCTTCCACTTAGATTTCAGTTCTAACTGAACTAAGGAGTGCGTTTTATAAGGAAACCAGTCTTTTTTTGTTGTGTAAACAAAACCTTTAAGTGTCAACATAGTATTTCTTTTTCCTTACAGTTTGATGGCAGTGCTGCTGGTGATAGTGGCATGCTGCTGAGTGCACAGACAATTACATCTGAGTCAATTTCTACTACCACAACTACCCATATCACAAAGGTAAAATGTAATAATGTCTCTCTGAACTAAACCCAAAAAAGCCAAAAACATCCCAGACACTCAAAATGAAGTCTTACATGAACTTTCTCACATATCTACTGATATATTGAAGAAAGCTGACTTGAAATGGATTGAGTTCATTCCAGGCATGTGTGAGAGCTTACCTTCTGTATGTAGATTTCGAACAAAGAATTCCTAATGAGTAAGCAGGAATAACTGGGAACAGGACAGGGAAAGGTCAGATTTTGTATTACTTCATTACAGGTCTTACTTCTGTGTTTGACAAGTATGTACCTAAATTTTTACAGTTACAGTCCACTCATCACTCATTAGTATTTTACAGAATCTCTGTAATCTACAGAATCTGTTACTGTAACTGATTTGGCTGAGGTCTAAAGGAGCCCTCCTAATGGCATCAGTTAGAACAGTGAACTGAAACAGTGTTGTTTAAGCCTTAATGTTGATGATCCTTCTTCTGCTGGGTCTAGAGCATATTTAAAAACAGATCATACCACTAGATTACTTTGCAAACATATTTTGGTGCTGAATTATGTGCCAGAGGATGTTAGAACTATGAAAGTGTGGTGATAATTCTGAATGTTATTGTTAATTTATGAGAATATTACATTTTTGGCATATCCCAACAGCAGTTTTGAACTCTTGTCATTGAACTCTTAACATAGTTTTCCAAGAAAATTACAGAAAGCATTTTTTGGGGTAAAGCAAAAGATGAGGGAAATGTAAGGGTTCAGTTTGGGATTTTTTTGCCCTCCAAGACAAGAAGTTTCACATCATCACACAGTGAAACAATTAATTCACTGCTCAATGGATATATATTCAATACGTATTCTTAAGGCTGAAATATTCTTAGGACTGAAAGATGTATTCACACAATGATTGTGAAAGGATGTTTGAAAGTTTTCAGATAAAAGTCACATGAAAAAAGTAAGGTTATAATTTTTAAATACTTTGAGTCTCCTCCTCCCTTTTGGAATTGTTAAATCACCACCATTTTAGGAAGAAGTCTTCACAGCAAGAGAGGGGAAGAGGAGATTCACTTACAAAGTAAATGTAAAACAATGCTACTTTTTTTAAGGAACCATTAAATAAAATGGTTTCAGTCTTCTACTAAAAAATTACTTGGATTATTATAGTGTGGGAGATTCTTATTTTTCTTAAAGGCTGCTTATCTCTGATTCAAAAGACACTTTGACTTTTCTGAACTATTTTGCATCCCAAACCTTTTATTACAGATAAAGGGACCTGCCAAAATAGTTTTAATATTCTATTTGTGTTCTTAACAGAGTCATCTCGGATCTTAGATCATAGAATCGTTTGGTTGGAAAAGACCTTGAAGGTTGTCAGGTCCCACCATTAATCCAGCACCTCCAAGTCCACCACAATCATTTCCCTAAGCATCACATTGACACATCTTTTAAATACTTCCAGGGATGGTGACTGCACCACTTCTCTGGGCAGCCTGTTCCCATGCTTGACAACCCTCTTTTTCTAACATGTGCAAGTACATCTTCAGTATTAGCTTATTCTTTTGTTGTATATAGGATGAAAAAAAACCCCAAACCCAGCATATGTTATTGCTGTGAATTTTTCTATAAGCTAAAATGTTCTAATCATTAGAATAAGAAATGAAGAAACAAAATTATTTCCATCAGCATTTTGAAATAAATTGAAGATATCTCGCTAACATCCATGACCAGCACAGCCAAAAATAATATCATCTCTGTATTTAATGGCATAGGATTCTTTGGGGACTGAGAAGGGGCCCGTTATAGATTGGTTGAAATCAAAGACTCCTGGAATTTCCTCATTGCCAGTTTTATATGGTGGAAGAAGCCAGAATTGGACTTGGAGTCAAACTTATTCTGTGAAATAGTAATTCTTTACCGCTTGGTTTTTATCAAGTTTAGCAATTGCTACAATGTGACCAAGTCTGTAACTGGAAAAGGAAAGGCTGATTTAGCACTGAGACTATTTACTGGTAATTGCAACTCAAATTTGTTTTCTTTAGTGCAACAGAAAACGTGTTTTGTGGCAAAAAATGTGGAATAATTACAAGAGTTTTTCTTTTTTCTTATTTTTCTTTTTTTGTGCCATCTGTAGATGGTAAAAGGTGGAGTATCAGAAACAAGAATTGAGAAGCGCATTGTCATTACAGGAGATGCAGATATTGACCATGATGAGGTGAGTTTGTAAGCTGTTGACACTTACTGTGTGCTTTTTATAGTCCAGTGAGTTCTAGGTGGTATTTTAGAAACCTGGAGTAAGACAAAGCTAGGGGCATTAGAAGAGAGGATACTGATACTGGTAATTGTGCAAAGTTGTTAAGCTTTTGTGGTTTGTCAATAAGGAGCCTGTAGAATATAACTGAAAGAAAAACAACATTTGTAACTTGGCATATTAAATAATGTGAATGGTTTTCTTACTGTTTTTAAAGGGATGGCTTTTTTTTAGGAGGGGGGGGTTTTCTTGGAAGATATCCAATTTGCTTAGTCTCTTTTTGCCATTTAGGAGGAAAAGCATTATTCAAATAATCCTATTTTGATACATTCATCTGGATAGATAATCTCTACTGTGTTCTGTCAAAAACATCAGAATGAAGCTTTGAAATACATAAAAGCATAAACTGCTTTAATTTAAAAAGTAATTTTTGACTTGTACTTATAGAATTATGAATAACAAAAGTAGTTGTTGATCTGCTAGAACAATATGTATGTACCATTTTTCTCTATCACTACCAGAGCAGTATCTTATGATGCCTTAGAAATTAACATTAAAAATTACTTCTACCTGCCCAATTAAGAAGGCTGAATTGAAGCAGTATACAGGAAAATAACAAAGAAAGTGCAATTATCTATTCTTTTTGCTGATGATTACATGTTTTTTATTGTTTTTTATCTAAGAAACTGGAAACTCTAGTAACAAAGTCAACAGTCACTGGGTAATGAAAATCGAAAAGTTTACCTTCTGTGTAAAATTGCAGTGCCATCCAATTTACCTTTATGAAACCTACACAAATCAGCACACCATCAGGATTTAAGTTCTTAATTGTAATATACTGAGAGCTCTCAGGGAATTTAATTTCACATTTTGATTTGCCAGAAAGTGGCTCTTGACAAGCTGAGTCTCTTATTGAAATTTGTAATTAAATGACTGGGCTGTTCAGCATCAGGTATTGTCCTTGTTTACCTTGACACACATTCATTGGGCTTTGGACATCTTTGGACATTTGGACATAGTGATCTTAGAAGTCTTTTCCAACTGTGACCATCCTGTGAAAGATCTCACAATATGTTTAGTATACCAGAAACTATTTTCTAAGCACTGCTTTGTTTTGAGATAAGTGGGTAATGAGGTAGAAAATGAAATTATAAAAAAGGAAGTACAGAATAAGATTTTAATCACTGACATTTAAAGTAGCAGTGAACAACCTTTAACAGATTTAAGAAATCTCTACTACTTTTTCCTCAGTGGGTAGGGAGCTCTTTAACTGCACAAACTAAGTGCTGGATGTTTATTCTTTTAGCTCCCTACACCAATAAAACTCTTTTCAGTAAGAAAAGAGTAATTTAATTTGGCATTTCAGAATACATATGCTTGTACTACTTGTAATGTAACAACTAGAGACCTAAGGTTTTTTTCGTTGTTTATGGTTTGATTATAAGCACTGATTCTTAAATCTCAACACTGTCTTTTAAATCTATATTTGTGCTACTGAGATTACATGTGGCATGTTGTAAAAGTTGTTAGAATTAATCAGCGAACATCAGTATTGTACCAGTGGAATTGAGTGTTCTTCTGTATGTATTTTCATTGTAGGATTTCAAATTCATTATCATTTAATAGTTAAGGTTGCTAGTGGTGGTGTTTCCCTGTCTCTCTCATTATTTATTTCGTCTACCACTTACCACTTGTAGCTCAGAAAATTCTCTTTCATAAATTGAAATAGACATTTTCATTGCGTTATATTTTCCTGCTTCTTCTAGTATGTTTGTGGTTTTCCTAGTTGTGGTTGATAATGAGGTGAATAGCAAGCTGCTTGTTGCCTCAGAATGCCTTTGGTTTCTTGTTTTTTTTCTTAGGTTCCAACAGTAATACAGCTCGCTGAAGTAAGATCGAGATCAGGGGAAGGAATAGAAGGTCCCAAATTCTCTTTCACCTCTTTCTCAGAGAATGCTCTTAGGTGATTGTAAAGTCTTGTATAGAGTAGAAAAGAATATTTCAGTTGGAAGGGACCTACAACAATGATCTAGTTCAGGTGCCAGCTGTGTATGTTGGTACATCTCTTAAGATAAAAATTCTGGAAATACACAGGAGGGATTATAAGCAACTGAGTAATATTTACACTTCACAGAGTTAAACTAGGGAAAGTTCTCTTAAAGTGGTAAAAGGAGAAAAAGGACGTTCTTGTGCTGTGAAAGAAATGTGTGTTATGATCTTCTTCCAGGGTTTCAGTACCATACTTAGTTCACATTCCAAAGGACCTTTCCATTTTGTTCAGGGAACTGATGAGAATTCTTACTTTTTTTTGTACTGTATATGTCCTTGTAAAGTCTTTATTTGTCAGATTTGTTGCAGCAGTTTGAAAGCTTCTGGAGTATAAGAATACTATGTCTTCTGAAATGAGATAGAAAAGTTACAGGATAACTTTATGGCTATTTATTAATTCCTGGAAATTTTGTTTACTTTTTTAGCATAGTGGTTTTGCTGTTGGGTTTTGTGTTCTGTTGGTTGGTTTTGTATTGAATTTTTTGTTTTGGTTTTGTTATTTGCTGCTGGGCTGCATCTTCTGGGTTTGATTTTTTTTTGTTTGTTTGGGGTTTTGTTTTTGTTTGTTTTGGGGGGGTTTTGTTTGGTTTGGGTTTTGTTTTTTCTTTTTTACTTTTGCTATGTTTTTCTTGACCCCTCTCAAGTTCATGAATTTAGAGTTCTGAGCAATGATAACAAAAATTTCCAATCCCACTCACACGTTCTCTGGCCCCACATAAATGTCCTTTTGCTATTACTGAGTTTTGTATTTCAAATACATTTGCAGGCCCTGGCACAGGCAATCAAAGAAGCCAAAGAACAGCACCCTGACATGTCTGTCACAAGAGTTGTGGTGCACAAAGAAACTGAACTTGCTGAGGAAGATGAAGAGTAAACTCAAAAATGCCATCAAGCAAATACTTAAGGTAAGCTTAGGTAATTAGCATAGAAAATTTAGCATAAATTTTGTTGTATTCTGTAATAAAAGGCTTGAAAAATATGGGGGTTCTTTGAGAGATGTTGTCAGAAAATGGTGAGTTGAAGCAGGCACTAATGGTAACTATTACTAATGGTAACAATAAGTGTAAGAATTTTTATCCTCAGTACAATATGACAAACTTAATTCACAATTTTTCCTGTGTATATCTCTATTTTGTCACAGGGTTCTCATGACATTTCCCGCGATGTTTGATCCAGTTGATGTAGGTTATATTGAGGCAAATTTGGGTTATTTCTGCAAAATATGAAGGATGTGTCATTTTTCTGTTTACCTGTACCCTTACAGTCCTGGCCTTACATCTGGCTTGTTTAGTGGGAATACTGTGTACAGTTCCTGGTAGTGAAAGGGCAGACTTGGAAATTTTAATTTAGTCCGCATAATCCCAAGCACGGGGAAATATTTAACCTTTTATCATTTTCCCAGGCAAGGAGGTAAATGCATTGCAAGCTCAAGTGTTAAAGCCTCTTATCAAGTGAAAGGTATTTTAAGAAATGCCATTTCTAGGAAGAAGTTAAAAAAACACACAAAAAACAACAATCAAAAAAACCCACAAAAGAAACCTAACCAACCCTGCTCTGCTTCATCTTGTATTCAATAGAAAAATCAGACTGAACACTGAATAAATCCGCTGTTGCACTGGTTATAGGCTAATGTCTTAAATCTCAGTAACTATTGGGGTACATAAATTTTCATATTTCCTCTGTGTGTCACACTGGCTGATAGAATGAAACTTCAAGCTTCAGATTTTTCAAACTTGGTGGTTTTGTTAATTGTAGATCCAGGTTCAAGGAAAGGTATCTTTTGGAAAAGGGAGAGATTTAAAAATAGATAAAAATTTTTAAAAGCAATGTTTTAATCCTTTTTTGAGAGACAACTTCATGTCTGCCAATGAATGTATTAAACCAGAAGCGCAGAGGTGTTATTGGCATATCCCAAAAGGGAAAGCTCTGAATACAACTTTTTTAGCTTTTACTAAGCGTTTTGATCAATGTTAATGTAGGGGGAGTCAAGGTAGAGGAAGATTCATATTTTTGAAAGAAATGAGAGTTGGCATGATTCTTATTTCCTTGGTGATTTCTACAAATGGTGGTTGTAGCCTCTGGAAAGAGTGTTCTTGGCATGCATTCCCTTAGTATCAAATAAAGGTTTTTAGCAAAGAAGTCTACCTGTCATAAACTTCGTTCTAGAGCTTCAGGAGACATCTAGGTATCATGAGGACTATTAAAGTGACAGGAATAAATGAAAAATGAGACACCTATGATTCCAAATTTGATGTAAGATACTAGAAAGAGAGAAGGATGTATTTCACATGATCCTGACAGTTTCTCATGTTGAAATACTTTTATTGCTGTACCTGAGTTTCCCTGGTGCTAAAGATTTCACTCTCAAGTATCACTTCTGTAGTGCAGAGGAGAAAAGATGCAAGCATCAGTTTGAGAGGCAATGAAGTGCACCCATTGGATGCTCCTTATGAAAGAGGACCATTGTCAAGGCATTTGAGTCTTCCTGAGCTAGTCACTGATCTCAGATGCATATTTGAAGCTGAAATGTACAGATGAAAGACTATAGCTTATTTCATCTAGTCACAAGGGTCTTGCTTTTCCTGAACATCTGGATAGGAGTGCAGCACTGCATGGAGCAAGTGTTGAATGCTGTGGAGAAATCCAGGAGAACAAGAATAGGATACCTGCCCTCTGCCTGCAGAAAGAAAGCTATCCAGCTGTCCACCTTCACCATCTAAGTGGTTCCAGTTGCCTTTCCTGGCCTCGTGCACTACAATGTTTGTTTGGATTATCTGAGTTTATAAATCACTTTTTGCCCAGTTTTTTTTTTGATCTTGCCAAGAAGCTTGAGATTTTACATCACAGTGGAGTTAAGTTTGAGCTGAAAAAATTTGTTTTGGTCAGGCTGTGTGTTTCAATAAAGGAATTAATTTTTGCTTCTAAGTGTAGAAATCAGGAAAGCAGCATAGACCAAGTTGGGAAGTGCTAGGTCAACAGACACCTGGATATTAATGTTATAACATGAATGCTCTTAAAAATTACTACTAATCTTATATAATGCTATAAGCTGTGGAAATAACAGAGAGAATTGAGGAAAAGTCAACAAAAACAAGGTTGCACAAATCTCTGTACCTTTATTTCAGTGTTCAATTTGATGTATTTTGTAGCTTTGCTGCTTTGTGACACTGAGACTGGGTATGGTATGTAGGGTCCAGACGTGTTTTCAGCAGACATGGATCTGTACTGAATTTTGAGAGAGGTGTGTGGATGAGTACTCGTATGTTATAAATGTTCCAAAAAGACTTGGAGAAATTCACACCACATTTGAGAGTCTGTAACAAGGATAATGGTTCTGGTTTAGTTAATTTCACTGGCACACAGCAACATTAAACATGTGTGCTCAAGCTCTCCTCCTTGAATTTTTTCAGCATTTACATGGCAGGACCTGACGAGAAAGCTTCACTGAGACAGCAGAGCAGATCGTTTTGTTTTGCAAGGATTTACATTATAATATGTAATATTTATTATTACATTTTTTTCATTTATTATTAAACAGTGTGAATTTAAAGGTCTTGGTAGCAGGGATTGCCTCTTCTGTTATATTTTATGCAGGATGTGCTAGTTTGATTATGCTTCCTTAATCCAGAATTTGTCTTTAAAATTGGAGTTCAGCATAATCTATCCTATTAAGTAATGACAGCATCTTTCTTGGGGAGACTGTGTCATGGTAGGAAGAAACAAACTTGGCAGGTTTGCACTGCATTTCTACATTAGTGACCAGCTGCAAAGTTGCTTCTGTTCCTTCATCGAATATTTAACTAGTTTGTGAACATTTTATGCAGCATAAACATTCAAAGAATTCCTCCCATCTCCTGTGGATGTTTTTCTTTTTTTAAAAAAATGCATACGTTGTGGAATGGTGTTTCCAGTATATCGTTGAGTGCCATAAATTCTTGTCTGAGTTTGCCAGTTGCATTACAGATCTTGGTCTGAAATGCTTGCGAGTAAAAAAGAGCTAATATGATGACATTTCACCATGCTGCTCTTGTATTTGGGACCTGATGACTTGTTTGGCTGATGATACCTTTCAGTTAAACATTAAGAAAAAAAAATTGTTCCCTAAACACGAGCCACCTGAAGTGCCTTGCATATCTGTCTGCAGCTTGGACTATCAAGAGCCCTGTGCCCTCCTGCAGCAGCAACTGAAGGGCAGGTGGGACTGCAGGAACAGCTCTAGGTGATTATGTTTAGGCAATGGAGTCATGCCATGAATTTTGATTGAGGTGTCTATAGGGTGCTGAAAGCTCTGCCATGATGCATATGACAATATTGTAGACTTGTGTTCTCTGTTAAAAGTGAGAGATATTATGCTAAGATTGTGAGGGATTACTAATTGAACAAATGATACTAATTTTTTTGATTTAGGTATTGGATTGTGGATTAAAATTTTCAGCAAACTGTACAAGAGATGAGTATTAAGATACTGTGACGATTGTGGGGAGGGAAATAATACCCTAAAGCAAGAAAAGTGTTGACAGAAACTGAGTTACTGGGTTACATTGTGACTGAAGAGGGCTGTAGTTATTGTCAGTTTCTTATGAAAAAAAACTTCCCCCAAAATAACCTGTATGAAAAAATGACTTTCTGACTCTGATCTGACATCCACATAATATCCTTTATGAATGCTATATGTAATCTTCCTCCTCCTTTTTCTTCCAGAAGTAAAGATTATACTGACCATGATAATGACCACGAAGAACTGTAATCATTCCAAGTCATCACTACTCAACTGAATTCACCAAGCCTAACAATGATGACCAGATGTTCAAGACTTAAATGCCAATACCAAACTCCATTTTAACATCTTTGGTCTATATTTCCTTACAGTCTTTATTGTTTATTTTTTATAACCACTTCTTAACAATCTTAGATTATTTTTTTAAAATGAAGTTTTAGGGGGTATGATCTTCTTTTGCACAAATACTTGTGTTTTTGAAGCTGATTCTTAAATACGTGAAAGTGAACAAAAAAAAGTCTGGAGAGCTTTGTTCACTGGAGGGGGTGGTAATTGTGCAGGAAAGGGGATCTTTACTAATTTAGATATAGTATTTACCAAATATTTCAAGTGAAATCTTTTACTGGAGTAACTTACAGAATTTTTTTTTTCAGATTATTCAGGTAAATATATGGTATCACATAAAGATTTTTATAAAAATACAGCATTTCCTAAAATTTGAAGAAATGTATTTCTTTGGATAAATTTTATACTGATATCTCTGTAACTCTTTCTGTTCTAAGGTCCTCCACTCTGTGGAGCAGAGATGGTGTGGCAGTCTAGAGAGGAGAAGGAGTTGCAGACCCATTTCTTCTGACTGAGCACTGTGTTCTTTTTGCACTTTGGTGCCAATGCTCAACTTTTTGCGGATGCTTTGCTGTCTGCAGCATTCCAGATAAGGAAAAAAGGAAGAACAAAATCTGTCTTCTTCCAATGAGAGATGATCTAGGCAGCTTAAAACCTTAGTGCTCTTTTTTCTTACTGTGTCAACACTTCCATTATTTGAATACATGTATAGAATGCTTGCTTTTTATTAAACTTCACTGTCTCCATGTTAGAACTGACGTTGCTGTTACTGAGAAGGTATATGTTTCAGATGCTTCATCTAATGGTTAATGCAGGTTTTTAGGATACTGAGTTAAGAGTGGACTCCTTTCGTAAAGTAATAAGACAGTACCATCATTTGAGACTGCCATTGAGAAAACTTGTTAATTATTTTGGAGTTTATTTTTGTTGTTCTTCCAGGGGGGGTTGTTTGTTTGGGTTTGTTTTGGGGTGGTTTGTTATTTTTGCTGTCATCTCTGTGTATAGTTGAAAGGCCAAATTAGATTTATAGCAGCTTGAAGTTGTATTAAGTGATATTTTGCTTTCAGTAATTCTGTTATAAAATAAAGTTGTTTATTCTCTGTATGGCTTATGGCACTCAGATGTAAATTTGGGAGATACCTAAATTGACCAAGTCAGTTCTGAGAACTGCAATTCTAGAGGCCTCAGAACCTTAAAAAGTACTCTGCAGGGCTGATAGAGTTTCTGAGTTCATTGAGTTAAGCTGTATTATGCTCTTCAAGTAACAAAACAGATCATACTCACATACTTCTATGTTTTTTCATTTGTGATCAATGTATTTTTGGTGCTGTTCTCAGTTTAGATTGCTGCCATCTGTCGGCGTGCTTGCTTAACAGAAACTCCTAATAGTTTTGGCTTCATGTTATTTGGATAACATAAGACAACAGTAACCAAGATACTGATTTCTGTATGCATATAGGCATTCTTTTTGTTACACCCCACATTCTCTAGAAAAAAATCAGATAACAATCTTACCTGCTTTTCTTCAAAAACAGACACATTATGCCTGTCAAAAAAGGGAAGAGAGCCCCACCCAGCCTCCTAACATGAACACTGCCACAACACTGTGCATCAGTGGCAGTCTTGTCAAGGAAGTGGCAAGTTTGGAGTATGTAAGTGAAGATCGAAATGGAGGGGTACATACACTTAGGAGGATTTCTTATTGGATCTTTCATACAGAAGTGTGTAAGAAAAATCTCTATAAAATCTTCCTGGTATTCTTGATGT
Source organism: Phaethornis superciliosus (assembly GCA_023637945.1). Taxonomy (NCBI): domain Eukaryota; kingdom Metazoa; phylum Chordata; class Aves; order Apodiformes; family Trochilidae; genus Phaethornis; species Phaethornis superciliosus. The sequence goes on from JAJQWJ010000003.1 coordinate 59,921,316, forward strand.
GGTGTGATATTAGTTGCAGAACTCAGTTGATGGGACAAAAGGATATTACTTCAATTCCTTATTGATTTGGACCCCTGTGATGTTAGACACTAGACCAGTATTGGTTTTTAATGCAATTGTATTGAATCCTTAAACCTGCAAATATAATATCCTTGAAAACATTACTTTCACTGAGAGCTGTGTTTCTTCAAATACTAATTGGGACCGTTAATCAGGGAAAAATTAAGTGCTTTCAGGTCAGCATAGCTTGTGCTATTACTGCCATTAATTAAACATGTACAAATTAAACAGCTGTTGTCACACAAAGAACATAAGCCCTAAGTGTGATCAATCCTAAAAATAGTCAATTTTTAAAGTTTCTGAGTTTTCTGGGATATTGTGCAATTCTGGTGAATGTTCATCGTTACATTTTTAATATATCTATAGCAAAACTGGAACATGCAACAAAAAAAATTGTTCTCAAGGTACTTCCCAAGCTGGCTTTATAGTACATAGGCAACTTCAAATACAATTACAGGCCCATTTAATGAGAAGATATTTCAGTAATTAATTGCGTAAATACTTAGACCAATGAGTCATGGGGGATCCTACAGAAAAAATCTTAATACATCTTTTTAATCATGATCATCCAAGGGTTCATAAAAATGTTGGAATTGTTCAGTGGATTGATTCATAGATTAAGGTTTCATAAAGGACAAGCAAGCAACCCCTTTAACAGACTGTTTAAAAAACAACAATAACAAAAGATTCATTGCTCAAAGCAATCAACAAGTAGAAGAAACAAGTGTTTCTTGAATATTCTATATGACAGCACAAACAGAAGGGCTTTTAGTTTGGCCTCAGAAGTCATCAAATATGTGTATGTCAGGGTTTAACACTGGCCTGGCAGTTAAACCGAATGACAGATGCTCTCTGTTAATCCCCCTCTCCTCCCTGATAAAGACAGGAGAGAGAATAAGGGAGACTTATGGGTTGGAAACTAAACTACACAGCTTTAATGAAAAAGTAATGATAAAAAGGAAAAAAATTACTAAATATATACAAATATACAGGAAAATTGATACCACATTCCTCTCCCCTTTCTCCACTAACTCTCACATCACCACTGAGGCTGCAGGGCAGCCCTGGGAAAGTCCAGGTTGGAATCCTGGGGTCAGCAGCAGTCAGGAGCTGGGGGCAGGAACACACAGATTCAGGCTGGCAGGGATCAGGGACACAGGCAGATGGATGGAATCCTCCCAGGATGCTGAAGCAAAACAGGGACAGGTGAAGAAGAGGAAGCAGGAAGGGGTTTGACCCTCCTGATCCCTCAAATTTATACCGAGTATGATGTGTATGGGATGGAATACTCTGGTCAATTTTGGCGTCTATCTTGTCTGGTCCTCCCCAGAGGAGGGTTTCAGGTGGGACCTATTTACTCATTTCCTCTTTCCAGAGCATAAGATGTTCCTCAAAACTGAGCAGTGGCCTTGGCTCTGCACACCATTCTCCAGCATTAACTATGAACATTGAGTGTTATCAGTCCCAGAAGCAGATGCTGTCTGAGAAACTTGCTGTTAATTTCAGCAGGTGCAGCTACTTATGAGAAACTTAGCTGAAAGCAAAAGTACAAGACAGAAAATTACCTTTATCCTGGCCCAAACTAGGACAGTGGAGCAGAATATATGAAATACTATGACAGAAGCCAGAGTTTGAGATTTGGTAAATGACAACTTTAAGTTGGGGTGTAGTGGGAGCTCCTCAGTATTTGGGCATCTTAACTGTGGAAGTGAGCTTCTTGCAGAAACTGGTATCCTGCACTGCATATCCAACTACTGCTCTGGAAGGTTGGAAACTCTTTTGATTTTCAAGCTGCACAGGGTTTTTTGAGTTTTTACACAGAACTTGGAAAAAAGATACTCTGATTTACTGTAGTGTTAAATTCTGTTTAGTGTGAAGCAAATCCTGCAAGAGGTTTTGGAGGTGAGTGTGTATGAACGGATGGACTGATCTAAATGGCCAACACTCCCAGATTTGGGTCTCTGAGGCTGCTGGTAGTCACCGGGGCGTGTGTTTAAGTACTATCCTAGAAAGCAGTACTTTCCCAAGTGTCCTTCCTGCAATTTTCAAAGGCTTACTGGTCTATCAGTCTTTCACATTTTTCTTTATCTCCAGATTTTTTTGCTAATTGCTTTTAAAAATATTCCTCTGGCAGGCTTTTCAGTGTGCCATGGGTCTTAAGAAGAAAATAAAAGGCTTTTTCTTTTGAATCTGACTGCTGTGCTAGTTTAATTTGACAGCACCACTGCAGATACAAGAAGAGACACTTAACAGTCTTCCTCACCTTTCTCTGAGCCTTACCTATTAAATCCTGAAAGTTAAAGTTCTGTTCTTGGAAATTAAAGGTAGCAATCACAGGCAAGAAAGTTTAAGCATGCTCACAGGATGTAGATGGAGAGGAATCCCAGCTTCACATTACTTCCAGTGAAAAGAAGGCAGAGGACTCCTCAGTGATAATAACTGAAGCCAAATTATTTCCTTCATATATACTTCATATACATTTAGGGAATGCTTTTATAACTTACCTGGACAAAGACTTAGTTCTGTGGTGCTATTGAAATAGATATGTTTCCCTTTTTGAAGGAACTGTGTGAGATACTATGATGTGTTTCATCCTGGTAGTGTGAAAACAGATTATTTCTTAACACTATTCAGTAATTCAACTGAAAACAGATAGACCTGAAAGTTTTCATGACGTGTTAGTGAGTCTTGAATGTCAGATCCTCCTACATCCTAGCAATTACATCTCAATAAGCAGTTGTGTCAAAGTCATGCAGTGTATCTAGAATATTCAGTATTCATACCGCCATTTTACAGTAAACTGCTGGTAAAGAGTGACAATACTTTTTTCAGTTATTTAAATCCCACTATTTGCAGTCATTTTGTGAAACCAATAAAATCAATTTTGTATTGTGGTAAGCCTTGTTAAATGTAAATTCTGTATCTTTATATGTAGTCCAGGCCAATCTTTTCTTGGGTGAGGGGGAATGGTTGTTTCTAGTTTTGTGTGTCTGTGTTACAGTTCCTTTAACCTCTGATCTGTACCCAAGGTCGGTGCTTTTCTATTGGCAACATCTTAAATGTGAAAAGTAAATTCTTTGCAGCAGCTGGCTCAACTTCTCTGCGAAAGATTACGTAGGGTGTGGTTAATAAAAGAGGAAAGAATATATTGCAGAGTATTTAAATATTTTCTCTAAGGATACCAAATCAAAAGCTGATATATTCAGGTAACAGTAGTTTCACTGGTGTGATAGAAAAATGCATTTTTTTAACTTCAAACCCGCTGGTCTACTTAGAAAGGAAAAACTTGTTACCTAAGGTGTATGTAGGAAAACAGGACTGTTCTGTGTCACCGGATATTGAATGTATTGGCAGTATGGCCTGCGTGTTGCAAGAATCTATACCAGATGAGGAAATTGTTAGACACTTAACTAGCAAATGATGAAACAACATACCTCTGGGGAGTGACAGAGCAGTCATGGCAGGAGGCCTGTATGTCAGGCTGATTGATAATGTGTCATATTTTTTCTAGGTGAGGCAGCTGTAACCAGAGGTGGATCACTAGAATCAAACATGCAGATCTCTCTCCTTAGACACTGTGTTATATCTGGCTTTAGCTTTTGTATCTCTACTACCTGGGGTGTGTTTGATCTTGAACATCTCAGCCTACAGGAACATCGAAGGACTGAAGAAGCTGTGTAATGAAGGCAACAGACTTGTTTACCTCTGTTAATAATAGCTATATAAGTTAAGACTTTTGTTAAGAATCTTTATTGCATCTTGATGTCTCAGTCCCCGTGTCACAAGCATTCATAAATACACTTCTAACATGGTATAATAACTTTTTTACATAATGTCATAGATCTAACCTTAGAAGAATTAACAATGAAACAAAACATCATCACATCATTTACCATCATCCCTGTTTTCATGGGATCATAATGGGTCCTTCAATGAGAGAACCATTAGGTTGTTTGCTTAGTGCCATCCCTTAAAGTACAAGAGCAGATTTCACTGGAGGTAGGAGTGGGGCAATATTAAGACCTTGAGACTCTGCCTTTACAGTCAAGTCTAGAGGTATGAGGTGTAAAGAAAGTACCAGTACTTTGCACTAAGGTGTTCTACATCTGCCAGGCAATGTAGAAGTCCAGGTATAAGGGAAGCTGAGGGAGCAGGTACACTGATGTCCTGAGTGGCTGTGAATATAAGGTCCACTCAGTAGCTGTGTAATAGGTAGCTATTGTGGTTTCCTACTTGAGAGGTGCCTTTGGAGTGCTGCTTTTACTCTCAGAAACACATCATGTTTGTTGCAAGTTAAATGAAATTTTTGGTGTGAAGTTTTAAGAGTGCACACTTTTGCTGGTAAGAAAGGGTTTATCCAAAGAGTGGAGTCAAAAAGTGTCTTCAGCCTTCTAATTGCAAAATACTGGAAAAGCACTGCTGGTATGACCACAGGGGGGGCATGTTGAAACACACAGAGAACCTGTTACTGGGCATCTGGAGTGAATTACCCGATGGAGCTGAATTGCAGTGTCCTCGGCCAGCTGACAGATAAGCTTGTTTTTACTTCCAGGTTTTGCTGTGGTTCTTTTACAGGACTGCTTCCCTTGAAGCCAAAGTCCGTACATCCATCTTGTATTCAACTGCTGCTGTGCATGTTAATGCTGTGACTTCTAAATGTATTTCTGGCTTTTTCCACCCAGCACCCTCTGCTGATATCAAATGGCACTGCAAAGTACTTTGCCCTTTCAGACAGAAGTAATTCTTTTGGGAACTTAAGTAGAGACTACTAGATTTAACCAGAGGTACTTGAATTTAAGTAGCCTAACCTTTACTTTTACTGCACAAATGAACAGGTAGCTCTTTCCAAGTAATAAACAATTGGCTCTTCACTTTTCAATCCAATTTAATTGATAAAACCAGTGTGATTGAATTGTGTATTTTTAAAAATAAAATGTTATTAAAAGGCACTAGAGGTCTGTTATGTAGAGTAAAAGTATGTTCTGTTTGAATCCTGTTTTCTTTTCATAAACTTTCTTAAAACTATAGTAATGGCCTCATTAGTGTTTTTATAAATGATTTGAAGAAGTTCTTAGTCTATGAGAACCAAAACTGCAAAATCACACAATCTCAGATAAGGCATTATCTGCTCTGTTCTTGCAGGGAAAATGATGACAAACAGCTGTAATGAAAAGCAATTGTAGATAGCAATTATTAGCCAAGACCAGGGACAGTAATGATAGCTACTTGTCATTATTCATCAGTTTGAGTTTAAACTGAGAATCAGAAACATAAAGGTCAAAGGGCAACAGTATTTTAAAACAGTTTGAGTTGCATTTTTGTGGGCTCTCTGCCATGGCTAATCAGAGGTGCTCTACAGCTTGTACATCTACAGCTAATGTGAGGGGGAAACAGGATTTTTAATGTATGACAAGTGACACAAAAGAAGGATCCATACTTAGGGGTTTTTAATTAGAAAAATCATGTTTGTCCTTAAATTGGAATGATAACTGGTTTGTGGAATACTGAATAAATCTTTCCATGGTTTCAGAATTTGGCATGGTCGGTCAGCAGAGAGTAGACCTTTTGTTTCCCATCATTATTCCATTTTGCTTCCAAATTCTATGCAAAACACACTTCACAAACCCCACAATCTTCCCACAGTGCACAAAGTGTTCCCTTCTCAATTTCCTAGATGTTAATGCTTGCTATTTATGTATCTTCAATTGAATAAGACTGCCTTCCTTATATAAGCCAGCTCAGCTTTCTCAGGAGCTTGTCAGACAGCTTTATTCTCAGTAGGCCAGGGAAGGGCCAGTGTGCAAGGTGCTTTCCCTCCCCCAAATCCTGTGTCATGTAAGGGAATTGATGCAGTCAGTAGATTGCAGGAGGTCTCTGGTGTCCCAGGAGTTGCTTTAAGTACTGCTTACTTGGCCACATGTGAGAAAGCAAAACTGCTAAATGACCTTTTTGAACTGCAGCAGCTGTTTCATTTGTACTGCACAGCACTAATTTCTCTCCATTTTGTTTTTCTCTGTGGTATTTATCTACAGATGGTTATTTTGAAACCTGCAGAGCTGAGTTCTAGGTTTAACCTTGCTTCCTGAGATGCGAGATACCCTTAAATGTCCTTCAGTTTTTGCATTTTTTCTCTTTATGCGAGGCCTCCTGGGTTTCTGCCACTGGCCATAGTAACTCTGGTGAACATTCCCGGGGTCTTGGGCCTTGGCCAGTTCCTTATTAACTGAAAAATAAACCAAACAACACAAAACTCCATAAGAATACGCTAATTTCCTGTGGTGAATTTTCATAAAGAAGATGGCATATATCAGTAACAATTAATCTTATTAAATTGAAGGTGCCTGGGTCGCACGTTAGTATCTTTTGCTTATGGTCTAAAGGAAAATGTGAGGCTGGGGCTGTGCCTCTGCCCAGTGAGGCACTGACAGAAACCCTGTTGACACTAACAGAAATATTCTTCTAATTTGCCTCCACCAACTTGCAATCCAGAATAAAGTCCTTAAACAAGGGCAAGGAGAGCAGTCAGCTTCTATTGACAGTTCACCTTCTGCTCTATTCTGGCAGTGCCATGAGAGCATCAAGTTGTCCTGATCCTACCCATGATGTCTGTGGTACAAACAGAACAGATAAATTATCTCTGCCCCCATTGCCTGGCATCCTCAGAACATGCTGGTGTCAGAAGACTGGAGAGAGATGGAATAAGAAAGAACAACAACAAAAAAAAAGGTTGGGGGGAGGGGGAGAGCCTGTTAGCCTGTTTAGCTTATAACAGAATCTTAGTTTCCCTTGTCATTGATGGTTTTTCAGAACAAATCTGTGCTGTATTGCTTGTTGGTTTTAGTTTTATTTTTAAAGAATCTTTAAGAGATTTTACTGGGGTGGGTTTTGATACATTTACATGGAGCCTTTCTTGCTGCACAGAGGAAAATGAAATGCTTATTTGACAATGAAAGAAGGAAGCCTTACTTTTAGTAATGCAAATTTGACTTGTTAAAAAGAAAAAATTATGACACATATAAGAAAATAGGTACCTAATAGGTACCAGATGAATGGAGAACAAGCTCTATTAGGAAGAGTCTGAAGGAACTGGGAATGTTTGGTTTGGAGAAGAGGGGACTGAGAGGTCACCTTATTTCTCTCTACAGCTACCTGAAAGGGTTGTAAGGAGGTGGGTGCTTCTTCTCTCAAGTGAACAATGATAGGATTGGAGAAAATGGCCTGAAGTTGCAGCAGGGGAGGTTTAGATTAAATAGTAGGAAGAATTTACTGAGAGAATAGATAGATGTTGGAATGGGCTGCCCTGGGAGGTGGTGGAATCACCAGCCCTGGAAATATTTTAAAACTGTGTAGATGAGGCACTTCAGGACATTCTCTAGTGGGCATGGTGCTATAGATATTGATTAATATTTTATTTGGAGGAAGAGCTGTTGATGGTTGGATGTGGTGATTTTAGAGGTCTTTTCCAATCCTGACAAAATTCTGTGATTCTGTGAATTTCTGAGATACTGTCAGAGAGGGAGGATTGAGATTTGAAGGAGTCTTTTCTTAGGTTTATCTGTGGTTAGTTTTTTTTCTGATGCTTAGAAGCTGAAGCTGGCTCCTTTTGCCTGTGCAGGGAAAGTTGTTTGGGATGATGTGTGTGAGCTGACTGGAGACCTAATCAATAGGTTGAACTCTGGCAGTCTCAAATCTGGAAGGTACAGCAGGGACTGCAATGCCCAAAGTATCAGATAAGACAGGAATTGATCTTGCATCCTCATGATAGTCCCAACCAGTAGACCTATGATCGGCAAGCTGAGAATCTCCTTACCTCAGGCACTGAGCAGCCAGATGATTCCTTTAAAACATCCTTCTCAGTTATGAAAGAGAGACCCACAGAAGCAATATTCCTTTGGCAAATTAGTTTGCCAGCTTATTCATTCACCTCTCTCTTAAAGCTTTGATTGCTAATCTCAGAAAATTTCGGGAATCATTACTTAAACTCACTAGGAATAGAAAACTAAAACTTCTCTACTTTAAAAGAAGCAGGATTTGGCATCTGGTTCTGCAGATTATTTACAAACCTGAAGAAAGAGCAGCTAAGGAGGATATGGTGACAGTGGAACAGAGCAAGCCAGCCTGTGCCAGCAGTGGATCATTCAGCATGAATGTGAACATCTGGCTCCATGAAAGTGTTGTCAGAGCCTCAGCAAAACACCTGATGGGATCTGTAATTGATCCCATCTGAACTGATGGGATCTGTAATTTTTTGATCCAGGGTGGAACAGAAAAGCAAGAGCATCTCCAGGTAAGAAAGAGTTCAGTAGTGTCTCAGTATTGTTTCATAATAGTTGTTGTCTAACTGTCAGGACACAGAGATGAATGGGAGAATCCCTGCTTTTATCCAAAGTCTAATACAATAATGTTACTAGCTTATTTTTCAAGACAGAGCTCTCAATATTTAACCTTCCTGTTCCCTCAGAGACACACAGTTGCACTATGTTTTGGCACCACAATGAGGTTGTTTTGTGTTTATTAGTGTGTGAAAAACTGTCAGCACCTTGCTCTAATGATAATTTATAACTGGAGACAGAGCTGGGTTAGGCACAAAGAACAGGATTCCCTGGTTGATTAATTTAGTATCTAAGAGCACAAGTTTAACAGGAAATATTTGGGTTTTACTAGCCTGCAGGTAACTTCTAGTGTACACTTGTATGCAAACAGGCACCCTTCTTCCTCTCTGTTAAATCTCGGGGTCTAAATGCCTGGAGATGCTGTACAAAACAGAAAGTGTAATCGTTCTACATTTCTGGGAATGTGTGGTCTTCCTTACTTCTCTAACCGTGTTAAATCGTCCAGTTTTCAGGATTTTTGAAGACTGGAGAATAGGACAAGCTTAATGAATGTACAAATCACAGTGCTTGATCTGACACCACCTAGGTAAGCGTTCTTCTCTTGCCTTGAACTAGTGGGTAAATCTAGCCTTCTCCTGTTGGGCTACTGCATCTCTAGCCAGATTGGAGTAAACACCTCAGCTTATCCACAGAGCCCTGTAGTCAGGATTGCCCTGCCAGCCTGCCTGCCTCTGCTTTTGAGGTTGTGGGTGAGCTGCTAGAGCTGAAACCCACAGTGTGTGTACTGTGAACCATTGTCCCAGGCAAGGTTCTTACAAAGCTGCATCAAGAAGCACCTGAAGTTTAGTATAGAGTAAGTGTGAATCTGCTGCTGAAACTGAAATCTGGTAGACATGAAGATCATCCCATTAAAAACTGGGTGGTCTGATGTACAAGGGTTTCACATCTAAAAGAAACTCCTTGCCTGCTATGATTGTAGCCCAGTGTCTTCTCTGTGCAGGATGAGTCAGGCTGTGTGAACAGCCCCAGACTGCAGGACCTAGGTGTGCTCCACTCACTCTGAGCTTAAGGGGGTGGGGCTGATTCTTGTTTGGATTTTACTCTGAAGACTGATTTTAGAAGTGAGTATGAAGCTGATTTTAAAATAGAAAAGATAACATGGCAAATGTGCATTTAGGTACAAACTAAAAGCAAGTACGTACCTCTCAAAGAACACAGTAGTGTGCTCTATAACAAATACTTGAAGGATGTAAATGCTGTTACCTGTCTCACTGAAGACTTGAATGGTGAAAGCACAGAGGAAAATTATCTGCACTTCAACCATCCTGTTTTTTTCTCTTCATTTTGGTTGCCCTTTGTAGTGTAGTATAGTAAAATCTTCTATAATATGGCATATAAAAATATGAAGTTTTAAGTGTGGATTCAATCTAAGTTCTAAACAAATTTCTGCAACATTTTTTCAAGTAGGAAATGGTCTAAAGTGCAGTATAAATTATTTACAATCATAGTTCTCTTCAGTTTAGTTAGTGGTAGAAGCCTAACAGTAGCCTGTTCAAAAAGAAGTTTTGTCTGTCTGCCCACTCTTTGTCACCAAGTCCTGACTCACCTTCCAATAGTTCGGTCCTGAAGTAGAAAATTAACAGCAGCAGGAGTAAAGTCACTGGCATAAAGATCCCAGCAAAGAGAACATAGCCAGGCAGCTCATTCAAAAACACCGAAAGTAGGTAAGTCATTCTCATTTTGATCTGTGGCAATGGTGATGAACAAGATCCTTCAGATTTCCAGGTGTGGAGCTTATTTATTCTGCTTTCTGCCTTTTTTTCTCTGCATCCACATTCTGCCCTTTGCTCGGGCCGTTATCTCTTTTTGGACTTTGGTTTGTTTGCGTAGGCCTGTGATTCCCAGTAGGTCTGGAGTTCACTTGCAGAGTTACTCAACCACAAAGTTTAAAAGTGCATATTCAAGCAATGTAGAGCTTTGAAACCTTTGGATATGTTGGGCTGGGCAGGGTTTAACATTCCAGGATGCTGCCATTTGAGCAACCATTTGGGTTCTGTCTTATGCTAATGTTGTGCAGGCCATTCTGAATAATAAGCACCCTCTCTCTAGATATATTATTAATTTTACAATGGTCTGGCCTGGTTCTGAAATGGATCTGAAATGCTCACTTGAGCTGAAGACCCTGTATAAATACCATGCAGGCATACATGAGGTTTCTGCTCTGAAGAGTAGACAGTTGAGAGAAGCAGCAAGTGACTGAGTGGATGCTGCACCAACAACGTTTTTTTCCAAAAAGCAGCTGCAGAACAGTGAAAATCAGGAAGGCTTATCTTTTAAAGAAGATTAAACTATGTGATTTTGGAGGGGCCAGATGTGGCAAATGATTCAACAACCTTTTAAAAGTTCAAGCAACTGGGTTGGAAAGAAGCAAATGATTATTCACTGTGGGACCCTCACAAACAGGGGCTGACCTGCCAAAAGCTCCCATTCTGGCTCCCAGGAAATTCACCCATTTCAAAATTTTCCTTTTTTTGGCTTGAATTAGAAACCTAATTTCCCGTGAAATGGAATTTAAGGAACGTTAATTTTAGAGCCAGTAAACCTCTTATTTCAACTGTATTGTTTTGATTATTTACGTAAAATATGAACACAAATGGATTTATTCAAAGTTGAAATTACTTCTGTTTCCAGAACTTGCCAACTGACATTAGAAATGATGAACATCACGCCTGCCTTGTTAGAAGGAATTGCTTCAACTTCTCATCTGCATATGTGACAATTTTCATTCAATCAGAGTTTCCAAAGGAAAATTTTCTCTTGAAATTTCTAGATTACTTTACCAGGGAATATAAAAAGGCAAAGAAATACCTATTGGACCTGAGGGGAAGGAGTAATATCTGCCTGTGAAGACTCGGCCACAATAAACCAGAAGCAAACCAAAACCAATCAGACCCAAACCCTAGTTACTGCAGGTGTTTGAGAGCCTTTTGGGCACTGACCAAGATGCACACATTCTGCAAAGGCAAATTGCCAATGTGCATGGCAGATGAACTGGCAGAGCTGAGGTTGCTCTTTCTCAGGGAAAATACTGAAAATGTCTGAAAAAGACTGAATGTCTGAAAAAGACTGAATCTTTTCTCTAAAAATCAATATTTCTCTAATTATGGTAGAAAGAAGAGGCAACAGTTGATCTGGCCTCAGTAAGGACAGAGCCTCCCAGCAGATAAGCAGGGTGGGCAGACTCCTGTTTATCTGTGAGCCAGAGTGAAAACTAACTCTGTAGGGGTGGATATTCCCACCAGTGTCCTCTGGTCTGGACGCTGCTCAAGAGACATGTTTTGAATGGGAAAAGGTCTTTAATTTCCTGGACTATCAAGCTAAAAAGCTTCTTGAAAAGTGAATTAAATTTATTAAATTTAAATGCTAAATGACCATTTAGATCTCATCTTTCTCCTGGATGTTCCACTAAAACACAAAAGCCTTTTATTCTCCTTTCAACCTGAATTTACTAAAGGTTATTAGATCAAGTGGTTTGGTGTCTATACCATTTTGGTCAATATCCTTCCATGTCCTTTGTAGAATCCAATAAATTGATTATTTGTGGACAATTTTTAGGGATGACCTGTTAATCTTGATTCTAGATGTAAAACTTTGCTTTGGAAATGTTGCAATGTTTTTTATTATAGGTAACCCAACCTTTCACAAATGACCCACATCACACAGTGCAGCTGCTGTGTTCTCCTTGTTACTTAGCATCAAGCCTTTGAGCATCTGCACTTTTTACATCAATTTCTACTTTGTTTTTTTCCTCTCCTACTTTGTCTATTTTCTGTTTGGGTTTTTTTTGCCTTTCTAGTGCAAGCATTTGTGTCTTACCAAAGTAAATTGGCTTAACTTATTGATCCAGAGCTAATAGCATAAGCCATTTCTGGGCTTTGAGGGAAAGGTACTAACTAGATTATTTTTAAATGGGATCCACTTTCTGATCGAGTTGATCGTGTGAGCATCCACAAGAGAATTGTGGCAGAGTGGATAAGTTGTAGAGAGGCAGTGATGAGGGGCTGATGAGGAAGGAGCCTCTTGCCCAGAGAGTGAGGCAGCAGATAGAACTGGCACTGCTGCCAGGAGCACTGCATGCAGCCACTGCCCCGTGGATATAGATGACATTTAAGAACCTTGCAGCAATTCCTAATTTTGTCACTTGTGTGCTTTATTGATACAGAAAAGTGATTACTTTTTAATGAGCCCATTGTGTATTACTAATTCAAGCACCCTAGGACATCTAAGTGTATTGAAGCTATGGTTGCCTTTATCAAACAAACTTGTAATCTCATTAAGAGAGTAACAGCTATTTTGCATAAGCCATACTAAGAAGCTTATTTATATTCCAGTTCTCTATCTGTTTGGACAATCTTTGAATTCTTCCTGCCTTGCTTTTATTTGTGTTACCTATAAATAGAACAGACCATTTAAGCACTGGCATGATAATGATGGATTTCTAGTTTCCTCAATATTATGCTAGAGATATATGAAAAATTAGTGTAAGTGAAATACAAAACTACTCAGCCAACTTCTAGCCCTCTTCCAGGCTTTTTGATTTTCAGTGTTTCTGTTCAGTACAGGTTATTTGAATTGCAGTTTTGTTATTAATCATCTGTACAGACAAATACTAATCTCTCCATACAGAAGCATCATCACTGGCAGTCATACCAGTGGATGAGCCTTCTTTCTGATTACAAACTAAAATAGTTTTTGAGCAGTAGTACTTCCTATACATTATTATTTAAATCATCGTGATAGGGGCTGCTGTGAACATCTCTCTTGCTTCCAGTATAATTTTACAACAATGAAGAAAAATATCTAATTAGTCCTTGCCCTTTGACCACTTAATTTTCCACAATAAAAGGAGCTGATAGTGTCCATTTTCTGTGTTCACAGCTTCACTGCCTCCATACCCCTCGGCCATTCTATTCCCGCACATGCAGCCACTCACTCTGTATGGTTGTCACAAGGGGCATGGGTCCAACAGTGGATTTAATACCATGACAAGGTTTATAGCAGCAAAGGATACAAGTTCATAGAAAAGGAGGCATTGCTACTTCTGCTGCTTGTGAGGAAAAATTATTTTTTGCTGCTGCCTTTCCTGGGTAACCAGTAATGTTTCCTTGACTGGAAATTCAACCCTAGTCAGTGATTATTTGACCTGTTCCTTGTATAACCCAGTCCTACAGTGTCCCTTCCTACCACTGAATCTCATTTGTGTTACAAGATCACAGATCTTTAGAAGCTGTGTGATGAATGCTCTCAGCATGACACTTCAAGCAGCAATGAGCTAAAGGGAAGGGGTATCTTTAGCCTTTTAAATGAACTCTGCAAAACAGACTCTATCCCATCTCTTGGATGTCTCACAGCTGCCTCCTGGTGTACTTTCCTCCTTGATTAGTAAAGAGGGATATTGATGTAACATTTAGCCAGTGTAGAGAAATGAGTGGTGTAAAAACATGCTGCTCTGATATCCCAGAAAGACAGTGCAAGATTAAACTGGGAATAGTGTGATGGTAGCCCAGTCCTGTCTTTCTGTCTTGCCCATAACCCATGCCTGGGTTTGCTGTGTTAGTGCTCGCTGACTGACAGGTCATTTTTCACCTAACTACAAACAAAGCAACAAGATGTGCTTCTGAAAACTGGGACAGATTCAACATTCAGATAGTTCCCCTCTTTCTGACTGCTCCGGAAACCGCTGTGTTAAGGTCCATAGAAACGATCACAGCAATTGTAAAAAAACTAATCAGATTTTTTTTTTTTTTTTTTTTAAGCTGGCCCAATTACATATGCCTTTTATTACCTCTTGGTTAGCTAATATTTTTTTGAGACTGCTTGCAACATCACTGTGGCTACCCTACCATACCTCAGACTGTTTTGAGTCACCGTGCAGCTGTAATCCAATGCACATCTTCTCTTCCCAGTTCCCCATGGTAAAAGAGGATGAGGAGCAGGCACCTAGAGAAGGATTTACAGTTCTGCCCTGTTAACTCAAGAGGCTGAGCTGGTTATGGCCCAGCCATCTCCCTGCTCTGCTCCTTGAGTAGCCTGACCCCAGCCCTGGGTAATCTGGGGCTGCTGCAGTGACACCCAGCTGGGGCACCCACAGCAAGGATGGCAAAGAAGTCTGCCCAGTGCCACGGGCTGTCTGTAGCCCCTGTGAACAGGTGACACTGGGTGGCTCAATGAAATACTGGGTGCATTTCATTCAGTGGCTAAGTGTGCACAGGTGTGTGTAGCTGGATTAGATCTGAGGCATGGCTCTGCAAAGTAAAAAAAATGGCATCTTTCAAATACAAATGATTTTTAGGACATTAGCTTATTTGTGTGCCATAAAAATTATTTGAGCTACAATGCCTCAGCTGCTTTTCAGGACAGCATTTTAGTTTCAAGATCTTTATTAGAAATACTTGGAAAAAGAAGGCCAGGTTTTTCACAGAGTTACTGGAGTTGTTGAAAACTCAAGGACCACAGTCAGAGTGTCCGTATCACTGTTGCCAGTATCTTAACGTTCTTTTAAAGTTATTCATTAAAAGCTTGGAATCCACTTTATGCCAGTTTTCCCTGTGAGATTCCCTGGTAGCATGCCAAACCATACCCCCATCCTGCTGCAGGAATTGCCACCCTGGAGAAAGGGCTCCCTTCTGCAGCCCCATGCCAGGAAAACAAGATGCTGCTTAAATAGGGGTGAGCTACAGTTTCATCAGAAATTTACTGGGCCAAGGCCTGATGTAACCTTGGGCAAAAATAATTTACAGTGAAATGAACAGTACAGTAAGTTAGTAAAAATGCAGAAGGTGGGGGTTGGGCTGTGCTCAGCTTCCTCCTCTGTCAGTGTCTGTAAGGAAATAAAATCTCTGTGAGAGAGAAAATTTCAGTTTATCTGCTACTGCTGACAAAGGCTATGGTTAGTTTAGTGCATTTTGTTACTTATCCAGTACTCAATTAATGTGACATGGAATAAAATGGCACGAGCACATGCCATTCTCTGTTATGTATTCCTGGAAAATGCTAATTAATGTGTTGTTCCATTTTCTGTGCTATACATTTACACATTAATGAGTTGTAGCCATCTGCTGGCATGAAATGGTCCTTTTTTTTTTTTTTTTTTTCCCCAGGAGGGCAGACAGCCCTTCATGTTTTAACTTATATTGTAACATATTCAGAAAACCTTATGCTTAACCCTGGCACTGTCATCAACAAATGCTAATTTACACATGCAGCTATGTAAGACCAAGGAAGGAGTTTTTAACCCTGTATTGTTCAATAATTTTAAAATACTTACTGTGAATGTTTTGCTTTGGAAAGCTTTATGTAGTGCTTTAAGACAGCAACATCTGCTTTTTTTTCCCTAGATGAGGAGTGCACTCTAAGGTCTATTTCTCATTAAAGTTGTTAGGTAAATATACTCCATCCACATCATAAAATTGCCCTGTAGGCAGCAGTTTCTCTAGTATGAATGTTAAACCACGTAGAGCCATGGTATTAGGATAAAGGAGTTGCAAAACGATAAAACAGAAAGAAGGGAAAATAATTAAGACAAATGTTTCCTGTTTGAAAAAGGCATTGCTGCTTTGAAGGAGCTATTGTGAGCCCATTTTGCTGACTTTTCAGATTGTGGGCCCAATTTATATGGAAAATGCTGATAGGCCCTGTAAGAACTGATCAGTGTAGCAGCAAATCTATCTATGGGGAGAAGGGAAGGGAAGGCAAGCCTCTTTAGCTGATTCATAAAGGTACTTCAAGACACTGAATAGTTAATCCTGAAGGAGGAGAGTGAGAGAAAATGAGATTCCTTTTGCTTTGTAGTAAAATGCTTAATGACTCACGACTAGGGGATCAGGAGGGCATGGTTTTCTTGTTTTGTAAAATTTGAAGATCATAAATGCTCTTTTTAATTCTGATTTTAGATTAGACCTAAAGAATAACCTAATAGGGAAATGAGCATTCATTTGTGATAAGATGGTCAGGCATTTTAGGTTGATGAGAAGTTCAGCCTGTGGGGCTTCAGAATCCATTATAAAAACCTTCAGTTGAATTGCAATTAGCTTTCACAAATTGACATTTTCCATAGGATCTGTTTTGACTAAAAAATTGCAGTCCTATCATATTTTGGTCCTTCATTCCCTTCACGATCTCTTACTGTTGCCAAGCCAGATGCTCAGAGATACCAACTTGCAGGTCAAGCCAAAATCATAAAAACATACCGTTCTTACAGTGTTCTTACATTAACTTACTGTAAGTAAGAACTGAGTTCTTATGACTGTTTTTTTACTCACTTCAGAAGTTTGCAAGGGAACATCTCTTTGCAGAAACCATGATGGCTCTTTCAAATCAGGTTGTATTTATCCAGGAGTGGAGTAATCATTCCTTAGTGATTCTACTAATTCATCAAATCAGCTTTATCAGGTTTTTTTACCCTGGAGTGCACAAGGTCTCTCTTAAAACTTGATGGGTTTTTTTTTTGCATCATTAAGCCCCAAGATACTGAGGCAGTTTTAACTAGTTACACACCGCTCTTTGTACCTCACCTATTTCATCCTTGATTTCTTTTAGAACTTCTCAGGGAATAAGGGGACATTAGGGTTCATTTTCAGTTTGTTCAGTAACCTATTCTAGCACCACTTAAAATTTCAGATATTTACTGCCCTCTTATTCTCCACCAAAGAGCTCCAGCAGGGGGTTTTCCTCAGTTTCTTCCAGCGTGGATACTTAAAAAAGGAATTAATTTAGCTTCCTTGTGGTACCTTGGCTAGGGGCTGTTCTTATAGAGATGTCTGATCTTTATTTAAAAAGTACCCTCAGTATTTTGACACATCAAAGGAATGGAAGTCACAAATGTCAAGAAGATAAAAAAAAAAAAAAAAAGATGAGCAGGACATTCTGAAAAAAGATGAGCAGGAGATTCTGAGGGTAATGTACTAAGCACACCGAGGACTCTTAACTCATAGTGTGCTATCAAACAAACTTTATTTCATATGGATTGAAAAGTGTATGAACACAGAGCAGCACTCTGGCTACTCAGTGGGTATGTGTCCCCAGGAAGATTTTTAGCTGCCCTGTCAACATGTGGTGGCTGAAATCACTCACATGGTGAGAGGATGGCTGGGCAGTAATCAGAGAGTGCCTGTGGATTCATAGCCTCTTCTACCTGGTGACAGATTTTTGTGTGTGTGTATGCATGCATGGATCTGAAGGCTGTGATTTATCAGTCTTTAGTGTCTGGGCAGTTTTATTGTTTACAAAAACAAAAGCAACACGGCATCTGCAGAGCTACAACCATCTATAATTATTGTTGCAGCATGCTGCTTCTCTGGTAGATTAAAAGGCTAGGAAAAAATAAGCAAAAATACACATTTTAAAGTTCTCTGTTTCATTTTCTTCCTCCAGCACCTATACAGATCTCTCTCCCACACACTCTTTCTTCCATTTGTGCTGTTTTTATCTTGGTAGCATTATCTGTTTTCACTTACAGTTAGTTGTGTGACAGCAACCCACTGATTTTTTAATGACTTCCAAAAACATTTATTATCTAGCACTCTTCTTCGATCAGCAGCTTGCTGAAGCACAGTGTGTTTGGGGATACTCAGATAATGGGTTGCAGTCACTGACATTAGGGAGATGTGTCCTCCTGTCTTTCTCTAGTGCTTATTTGTGCATTTGTCAGAAAGTCCTAATACCAACATTTGAAGTTGTGATAGGGCTTTCTATCTAAGGGTCCCCAAGCACTGTGCAAAGCAATAATGGATGTTGCTCTCTTAAATGTGCTGGGGACTTCAGTGCCTTCTGGGAATGCTGGGATTAATGATTCCTGTTTTACAGCAACAAAACTAGGGTTTTACCTTGTCTTAACGAATTTATAGTAAGAAAACAGCTTCTTTATCTCCTAAGCATTTCCTGAGGTTACTTTGGTGGAGGACGCACAGGATGGTTGTAGCTGGTTGGAGGCAGAGTTGAATTTCATTTAATCAGTGTCAGAGTAAGTTGGTATATCTTTACTTGGCCATACCCACACCAATCAGTGAGGAAAA
Source organism: Phaethornis superciliosus (assembly GCA_023637945.1). Taxonomy (NCBI): domain Eukaryota; kingdom Metazoa; phylum Chordata; class Aves; order Apodiformes; family Trochilidae; genus Phaethornis; species Phaethornis superciliosus. Next base: position 59,939,782 of record JAJQWJ010000003.1, read on the forward strand.
GGTGGGATGGCACATTGACAGAAGGTAACAGGGCTTCCTCAGGGCTCTAAACGCAAGGGGAGGCAATGGATATAGTTTAAAGGGTTGGTCTGAGTGAAGAAGAAGCAAAAGTGGAAGGCAGAAAACAATCCAGGAAGATGGAGTAGAAAAAGCCTTGGTGCCTCAGGCCTGAGAGAAATTGGGTAATGGCACTGTTGGCTACTGAGAGGTTGGAAAGGCAAAGAAATGTAGTCCTGTTTTTTGACTGGTAGACAGAGTTTCTCAGAAATAAATCTCTGTTTCACTTCCTTAAATAATAACCTAGTGTGTTCACTACCAGCTGAAGTGGAAAGGGGGCAAAAGAATTGGCTCCTATAACCTGCTGTGGTAAAAGAAGGTGAGGACCACATATGCTGCTTGCTGGCAGTAAGAACTAAGTTTAAGCACTAGTAGGCAAAATTACAGAGAGTGAATTGGGAAAGCAAATTTTAAGAGCTCAGCTTTCTGCTCTAGATATATTCAACATTACTCAGAGAAGTAGTATTAAAAATAGTGCAGGTAGACTACTCTATCTCAGATATTAGCAGTATTCCAGAAAAATTTAGGGAACTTTACTTAAATACTAAGTCTTCTGTCACTGTTGATGGTGTTTAATGAAACAAAATTAACATCATCAGGCTAAAAAAAGACTTAATGGAGGTAATTTGCTGTACCTTTATACAAATTCAGTGTACTGAGAAGCTTTCAGACTAGAAGTGTACTTGAGAGGAAAATTTTACTCAGAGAAGTTAGCCTTATTTTAAAGCACACATAAAAAGGGATAATATGACCTTCTTGCTGGCTTATTGTCTCAGGGAATAGGAAATTCTCTCCTCTGTTTATAAATTCCTGGTTAGTGCTGAAGTGAAAAGGAAGGACTCCTTTCCCTATTGCATTCTATGCAGGTAACTGCTGAAAGGAAGCTGCAATGAACATTGTTTTTCTAGTGACCATTGGGATGTCTGCTCTTTTTACTTTGTGAATTATGATTTTTCTCTGCCTAAAAATATTTCTTCCTTTAGCTGCTTCCCCCTGCCCTTCCCCAAGGCCTTATGGCCTTTTTCACTCCCTGTCACTGTGCTCTGATGATCTCTGAGGTACAATCTCTGGGCAGCTATAATTCTCACCCTAAGGGAGAGTGTTTGGGAATTATTTGAGAAATCAAAGAAATGGCACTGGAAAAGTGCCAGAAAGCTAGCTGACAAATACCTCTCCTCTGGGACAGGGTCATGATCATTTGTGTTTCTTGAACATGTCAAATAACCTTAAAACTCCCTAAGATCAAGGTTCCAGTAGTCTCCTGAGATCCTGCCATGTAACGAGTAAGTATACTAATGCTTAACTAGCCTAAGTGTCCCTTACTGAAAATTAAGTTAATTGTTATTCTTCAGACAGTTTTTCAGTTTTTCATCATTTTTTTTTAACACACTCCATAACTTTGCAGTCTGCTTTATGCATCCTTTCATTCCAGTTTTAGAAAAAAATGTTCTTCTTTATATCTGTATTCCTCAATTCTGGAAACCTTATAATTGTGGCTATTCTTCTCTGAATTATGCTCAGCCTTTCTATACCCTTCTAAAAATGAGCTGCTCACAGTCCACCTGGAGGCCTCAAGTCCTCTTGTATAGTACATACATATGTATTATACTCTTGTACTCAGAGTAGAATCATTTTCTCTGCCATGCAATGTTTTTTGCTCATATAGGTAAACTGTTCATTGAGGTGTGCCTAACACACCTGGGAAGTGTTGGTCATCAAAAAGAACGAGCCTGGTAGTAGAAAACTGTCTAAGGAGGAGAATATATACATTGATCCTACAAGGGGGATCTAGAAAAGAAGGAAGTGGTCTGAATACTAAGGAACCTTCAGATAGTGGATGCTGTCTCCAGAAAAGAAGGTCTTGTGGGCTCAGAAAGGGGAAATGTCTTGGTAATTGATATCATCCCATACAAAATGGAAAGACAGCATCTTCAAGAAGAGTTCAAATAGGAGAAAGCCTAAGGAATTAGTGGGAGTCTTACAAAAAGCCAGACATTTATTAATTCCTGGGAGGAGTCTTGGTGGGATTAGTAGGTCTCGTTTTCCCTACAATGCTTGGAAAAGGAGCTCCTCTAGAAGAGTTCCTATGGAGATGCACAATTGAAGAATTGATGCTTGGGCGAAAACTCATAGAGTTATACCTATAGAATGGGTTGGAGAAGGAATAGCAGGTGGGAAAGGGTGGATGTAGAGCTAAGCACACTGTCACTATCCCCATAACTGAAGGAAGGAAAGATGGTACTGGTGACTTTCAGTAGATCCTTTTTGTGCAACAGTATCTCTTCACTTTCAGTTTTTGAGCCACAAAACCCCCTGAGTGCTGAAACTTATCTTTACTATTCCCCATTAAGTATGACTTTCAGTTTGTTTCTAAGGTGTTCCACTGTACTTTGAATTTTTCATTTTCAGACTATTCTCCAAGTTGTTCATATCCATTTTAAATACTTGTCTTCTCATCTTGTCTTAACTGACATGCTAACCCATCACTCAAGTCTTTGATAAGGATATGAAATACAGTAGTCTTGGGACAGACTAGATGACCCGACTTGAATGACCTTCTCATTTGAAGCAGGTAGGCTATCATGTTAATGTGCAGTTACCTTACAGACTTCCTTTCAAGCTCTTTTCTGAGAACAGAAATGGGGCTGTATCAAAGGCTTACTAACCTCAAGCCATGCTGCATCAGTAGTTTCTTTCTCTGCGTGAAACTAGTCATCTTTTCAGAGAAAGAGATTAAAAGATTTCTTAGGGCTTGTTCTTGACAGATACAGTTTGGTTGGGGAAGGATCTGCTTTCTGGGTTGCAGTGACATCAGTCAGTATGGTGGAGCATCAGCTTTCTTGATAAAAAGTTAGTAGTTTTTTTCTACTCGTATATTTGGAGATCTGTGGTTTTGCCATCCTCTTTCAACATATTTTCTTGTCAAACATGTACTTTAGATGAACTGCAACTGATTTCTGAATATGTTTGCTAGCCCATAGACATTAATGAGGGATTTTCTATTGTGGTAATTGGCCAGGGCTCTACCTGACTGCAGCCAAAAGCAGCTTAAAGCATGTTTCCATGCCAGCAGGAAAGAATAATTATGCTCAGCAAATATTACAGCCTGGCAGTTGTAGCTGACAGGCTCTGAATCCTGTAGTTCAAGTCTATTTTAGCCTATATTGATACAGATAGCTTTTATTTTATCTTAAAGTAGCTAGGGTGGTTAGAAAGCTATTTTATCCTTGGTATTAAACTGCATAAATAATACAAATGAGCCCAAAATCTATTTTTTACTTTACAGATATTCTAGCAATAAAAGCAAGTAAGCAAGGAATTAAAGCATCTTGAAATGCCTTTTCTGCTTTCCATTGGCACACACAGACACCAGCACTCACTGTCCAGTTTGCATGGCAAGACATAATACTAAAGCTCAGGCAGATTTTAAAACTTTTCCTAGTATATTTTCTTTTCATTTATTTTCCATTCACTTTTCCTTTTTTTTTTGTTGTTAGGGTTTTGTGTTTGTTTGTTTGTTGTTTGTTTGTTTCACTTCCCTTCTGCTATTTTCTCATCCTTTTGTTTTTCAGTTAAATAGTTTGTCTGTGGTCTGTTAAATAGCTGTGGGGATTTTTCTGTTAAATAGTTTGGCCTGGCACAGTGGGAGGAAGGAAGTACCAGGAACTGAAGGAATAGGATGCCATAGAGTAAGGTAGCAGGTTTTATACTATACTCAGTGTAGTATTGCAGAGCCCAAATACTTTTTTTTTTGTGTTGCTGGGATGCAAACTACTTTGAAGAAGCTGGTGACTGGCTGGTGCAACTTTTTCTGCTTATTCAGGGTACAGGGGATGGGTCCTAGAAGGGGCTTTCTCATTACTGATGGAGGCAGGAGTATGGGTCTGTGGTGCAAGGGTGAATGTGTGGACTGGAAGTATCTGATTCTGGTCATTTTTACACTAAAAGCCAGTTGTACATCTATGCAACCTCATTCTCAGGTAAAATACAAAGCCCACAGCATGTTTGTGTGTTCTGGGGGGCAACCATGAGTATTTTTCAAGATAAGTCCAAGGGATAAAACTTGGATAGCCTGTGAATTTCTCTATAGCAGGCTGAAGGGTAGGTATTTTCCAGAGCAAGGTTATATTCTTGCCAAATAGCACACTGCTGCTTAGAGTAGCTTTCATATTACTAGGTTTCTTCTTTCCCAATGGGCTGTGCTACTCTTATGTCTTCCTGCATAATATTTACCCTTTGTCTGTAATCACATCTGTTAGCAGGGACCTTATGCAGCCCACAATACTTTTCATGGCATATGGTGCTCTTTAATTAAATGTAAGTATTCACAAAAGCATGGAGTGTGCTCTAGTTTTTAGGCCTCCAGCTATCCCCCATGGCTCCCTATATTCATTTAAATGCAGTGTCAGAAAGTTGGAAGTCTTTTTTTTCCTAGTACACTAAGCATAAAAAATGGAGCCTGAAAGCATAATAATGCAGCTACATGTTGTCGCTTGCAAAGTCAATGAATTTGAATCTTGGAGTGGAAACAGGCCTTTCCTTGTAAATAAATAAGTAAAATAAAATAAATTTTAAAAAAATAGGTATTTCCGTATAGACAGATGATCTAAAAGCCAAGTATGAGACAATTTTGAGCTGAATTGTGTCCGTGACATCCAATATCTGCTAAAATTGTGAGCAATAATGTAGTAAATTTTTATTATTTGATTTTCTTTATCGAGTTGTTTTCTGTGCATGGAGTGACTCCCTTCTCAGTTCTTATTTTCACCTCTTCTTGAAACGCCTTCTGTGGAAAATCGAATATTTTAATTTTTCTCTCTAGTAGAAATATTACCAAAAGAACAGCAAAGCTTCACTTTTTAAAAACTTGTGGTTCATGCTGCTTTTTTACACTAACACCTACAACACAGCATGCAGTGTTAGTTGACAGTACTTTGGATTAATGTGAGATTAGTGCTGCATCAATGTACTGCCCATTATGGAGTATAAATACATTGCTCTGAAAGCTTTAAATAGAGCTAAAAAAAAAAAAGCCTGCCTTAGAGAATGGATAACCCAAGTACACTGAAAGATAACCAAGTTAGGTGTAGACAAAGACCACATTAGTCAATGGAATAAGCAGCATCCTTATCACAGTAACCATGACTTTTGGTGGTTGTCAGAGCAAGGAAACTTAGCAAATAACCTGAATGCACTTACTGAGTCAACTCTATAAGGTGCTACCTCCTGGATCACCTCCCAAATGTAAAAGTGTAGTAACCTTAAAATCATGGGTATGTGATGCAAACTGACATATATGAGCCTATTGGTGTCTTGGTATTGTTCAGAAAAATAGGTCAAAGTGGAAGAGAACAGGGTATACCCTGGAAGACAAAAGAAGTGCCCAAGACTAGATGGTCCATAGCATTTGAAGGAAGCAGCATGGCTGGATTGCAGGATGAGAGAGCAGATGGCTGGTGTAGAAGACAACTCTGCTGGTGTGGGTGAGAGGCAGGGAGAAGGAGGAGGCTGCAGAAAGAGATGCATGGAAGGGAAAGCCTCTCAGGCCAAACCTGCACACACACTCACAACTGCCTTGTTAGATTTTCATGGTTTAAAGTGCAGACTTCAGCTGTCTCAGTAATCTTTCATGGATTAAACTGCTGTCACCAGAGAGACCATTAAGGCCAAGATGAGCTCATTGTGCTATGTTTATCCTTCACTGTTAAATCATAAACAACTTGAGATTTCATAGTGGGATATTTCAGACTTTATCCTTAAGCCTAAGGGATTCACAAAAAAAAATATCTCTTGGAAAATGTAAATTATGTGCACTATCTGAATTGTTCTGGAAAGCAAACTGCAGTCTGTACCAGTTTTCAGTGTTACAGACTTTTTCCCAGAAGGTACAAAGTTTTCTTAATGGAGCCTAGTGACAAGATAAATTTGGCACCCCTTGGGAGTGACTGAAGTTAATTCATCAGTGCACTTGTCTGATAAAAATTCACTAAATTCCATGCTGTACAGTAGGAGGGAACGCAACACTCCCCCTCTGCTCATTGAAGTTGCCCAGTCTGTGAAAACAGAACTTCTCTTAAAAAAGCTTTGGGAATGAAAACTCAGTAATTAAAGGAAATTTTGTGTCAAAGAGAACTTCTATTTAAATTCTTGCTCTCTTGTTTTCATTAGGGTAATTTTGTCAGCTCCCACATGATGTGCACCTTGCTTTTAGACACCAGCAGAGCTTTGCATTACCATGCAAAGGAGCTGGCAATAAATTACAGATCTCTGACAATGTGCTTTTTTTTTCTTTATCACAGTGGCATCAACCTACTTTACTATCTCTAAGTGAAAATTCTACCACAGTAATGTAAAAATTCTTATTGATGCATGTAATTGGTAACAGGAGCCACTTTCTATTTATTTATTTATTGCCCCTGATTATTTTGCTTTTTTAAGGTTTTGGCTTTGAAACACCTCTCTGAAGATCTGCTCAGGTTGTTGACCTGCATACAGGTGTTAGGAGCTGAAATTCATGACTTGAGTTCATCGTATCCTTACACCAATAGCCTGAATATGTGTATTGGAGCAGCAACTACTCCCATCATTGTCACATCAGTCTGAAAGGACTTAATATCAATCTCTCTTTTAATGAGTATCATATCATCTGTCAAATCAAGAGTTTTCAAGCTCAATTTAAGTTAAACTGCTGATTTCTTTACCTTGCCCTCCAATGCACTTTAAATGTTTTGACAAATAATTCCCAGTAAACCTTGGTAGAAATTCAACATGAGAAGTCATCACACATCTCTTCTACCTGATGCTCTCACAGGTCAGGCAATTGGGCTGTTCTTTAGACTTCTCCAGATTTTTGGCAACCACCACTTTGATTAAGACATGACCTTGTATACATGAACTGACCAGATGATTTGAAAAGATGTTACACAATTTATTACCACTTTCCTTAGGGTATTGGATGTTTTCCTTTGCAAAACCTCAGTGCTTAAAATTGTCAATGATTTCTTTCCACCAAAGCTTTCTAAGTAAATACATCTTTCTGAGTTCTCCACTGAATGGCTTTATTAAGTAAGGTTCCTCACTTAAAAGCATTTAGTAAACAAACTTGGGGAGGAAATGATGGAAGTTCCCAAGGAAGAGAATTATTTTGCAATATCCCACACTACAGACTAATTATGTTTTTAATGTTGCAACAATGTCTTGAGTTCCAACCGAGTTAGGGAATTCTCCCTGTTGAGAAATTACGTGCTGTACCTTCTAGGTGCATTAAGAACAGAGAGCAGAGACCAATATTTGAAGGAAAGGGAAGTGCTGTTATCTCCATTTTACATGCACTGGATGGGTGGAGGGAGGCTAAATGTCTGGCCAAAGGTCAGGTGGATAGACTTTGTTAGAGTCAGAAATAGAAGCCTGGTGGCTGGAGCACTTTGTCCCAAGTCAGTCCTGCTCTCTTACATCCCTGATTGCAGCTAAGATGCTTGTTCATAATATGAAAAACCTCAAAGTTTAGTTCAGATTAGCATTCATTATTCTGAGTGCTTATCTCAACCTAACCCAAACTCTATCTCCTCTGAGCCTGCAAAATGGATGTCTTGCTAGAGGTTTTTTCTTAATGTTTCTGTATTTTAAATTCCAGTTGGAAGCAAGCTCTAAGGGAATGAAAATGAAAGATAACAGAAAGTGAATAAATTAACTTGGAAATCTCAATGTGATTTGATCTGGCTGGCTTTGGTGAAAGTCACCCTGGTGTCTCTTTTTCTGTCCCCCTTTTACTGGAAAAAAACCAAATTCAATTCCTTCCATGTGTGCTAGAACTGAAAAAATCAGAAAGGAGATGTTTTGCATAGACAGTGTCCCTATAAAACTGCTGGCAAAGAGCTCCAGTCCCATATTCTCTGAAGCAACTAAAGTGCTTATTTCTGAATAAGTTATAAAAATATTTTAAGTGGTATATTTATAGTAATACATCTATTAAGCATATGTAATGTTTAATAAGTAGTGAGGGTGAGAGCTGTTCTCTCCCACAGGTGGAATGAAACCTGAGATTCTGTAGATATTTGATCCATGACCTGGTGTAGTATCCCTCTCAGAGCCTAAACATGTCTTACTAGAGTCTTCATTAGTTCCAGTAGTAGAAAAAGTTCTGCAAGTGGTAACCTGCCCATATGATGACTACTTGGAAGTTGGTTTGCAGCTCCACAATCAATTGATTTTTAAAAATGAAGGGTAACATTTATCTGTCCCACATGAATGTATAACCTGTACATAGGAAAGAAATTATGAAATCCAATATGCAAGAATGCAGATGTCCAGGGAATTTTAATTAATCCCTGTGTGTCCATTATAATTATCATTAACTTCTACAATTCTGAACCTTCTGAGCTTGTAAAAACAGTGCAAAAGTACTTCTTGATCTTAGAATTTCTCCCAGTGCAAGCTTGTACTCAACAACTGAATTCAAAACAAAATCAATGTACACGTGTTGGTTTTTAAGTGTAGATTCACCTGCCAAGCCTATAAATATAACATATTAGTGCAAATTGTATCATAGCTGAGGGTAAGGACACCTCTATAATGTAAAAATGTGAAAAACATTTGAAAAGTAATAAAAACTGAGATAAAATGTTGATTACTGGCAACTGAGACCATATGGCAGACTAATCTAATTTCTGAACCAAATGGATTCTAAGAGGGAATTACCCAGGTTTTAAGGTGTTTTCAAAGTTTCTGGCATCTTGGTATTATTGTGAACCAGATCAGGTATTTTTGCAACATTAAAAATAATAGTTCAAGTATTCCATGTTGCAAGACTATTCTTTTGTAGTGCATATGGTGTTTAAATGCACCTTAATAGTTTAACTATCAGACTTTCAAGCAGTATTTTTACCCATACAGAAGATTATGCAACTGCATTTATTTTTGATTTTGCAGAATATTTTACTGTCAAATCAAGATTTAGGTAATTATATTCACAACGGCTCTTGCCAGTACTTTCTTACTAGAGCTACAAATAATCCACTTTTCAGACCATGCCAAGAATTTAATCCTCAATGCTTCTAATTTACTTGTCTGCTTCTGTTTCCTCTCTCTATTCCCTGCAACAAAAATTGTTTGTTGTAAATCTCTCATTAACAAAAACTGTTATCTCCTGCAATAAAATAGAGTTTAATTTTTCACTTCCCCTGGAAAGCTCGTACAGATAAAATGCAGTCTTTTGGCTCTTGAAGTTGGCTCTTAAGTTTATGGGAATCTAAAGTAGTCCCCTTTGTCTAGAGGGAGTAAATCTAGGCTGATTCAAGAGCAATTCAAGAACATAAATCCATAATTTCAGCAGATCTACAGTCTGTCTGTACTTTTGACAGCTTCTCAATTGCCTGTGTGTGTGCTTGTGTGCATTATGTGTGTCTATACATAAGACTACTTATGGGTACTGACATCTAGTGTGGTCCAACTTCAATACATGTTGGTTTGATCCTACTTATAGATTCATTAGTACCTGCAAACATCTCTTGTTGGAAGTCTGTATGTGCAATTTCCTTGCACTTACAAACTTGACTAAAAGTTTCAGGAAAATTACCATTATACTTACCTAATGCAATGAGCAGGTAATATGCCTCTATAAAAAAAAGGTCTTGAGATTATTATTCAAATGGCATTAAATATTTATCATAAAGGTTGCTGGAGAGTCTTGGACACTTCCTCATAGTTAGTGATTGCTGATTTTTAAATGGTGGCAGAAACTTGGTCACAACTTAAATTTATGAGTTCAGTGTCAGAGAGCAATAGCAGAGACTTTATGAAAAGAGGGCAGAAATTTGTAGAAGTTCTACAGAAATCTGCTCTGTGTGCTTTGTGGTTTTTTTTTTATAGATTGGAAATTTTGAAAGGACTAAGATGATAGACATCTCTGGGTTTCTGTGTTACCAATTCACCCCTTTCTTGGCCTTGGCCTCCAAGGGTTGGAGTTATAGCAATATAAGAAGAATGAGTGAAAGCCCCTGTGAGATTTAATTAGGCTTTCTTCTTCAGAAGTTAGAACATCTAGAAGCTTTTAAATATTTCTAGACCTTTGACATGAAACAGTTTGGATAACTGCAAGAACTGTTGGGACTTCAAAGGACACATCTTCACATCACACAGAGAAGAGGAATGCATATTTTAGAGGAATATCTTATTCAAGTTTATCTGGACAATTTTTTTTGTGCTGCAGATACTGGTGCACCAGCAAATTTGCCCTGGTGCCAGGCAAATCCTTTAAGCCTCAGTTTCTGTGTTTTAGTGTGCATGCTCAGCTTCTCCCCAGCACGCACACAGAAAGCAGTGATAAGACAGAGAAAAAGCACTTGGCACAGAGAAATCAAGACTGCTCTGCCTCTTGAAGCCCTTTCATCCCCAGGTATGATCAAACGGTGGTGGGCTGTGTGACTTGCATCCAATCCTTTTCCCTAATGGGCATAATATGCCAGCCAAAATGTTGAGCACTTCCCCTAGCTCTGGATCTATTTGTTGAGCTGTGGTTCTCCTTGACTTGTGAACAATTACTGACTACTGTTGTCCATTGTGTCCTGACAGTTTGAGGCCTTGAGAAGAGGTTATTTCACCCCAACAATGTCTCACTTTCAGGCCAGCTAGAGCTAGCAATCAACCTCTGTTGCAGGTCAGAGACCATTTTTTTTCTGAACCTTTTTTGTTCTGTTCTAGGACAAAGCAAAAGCTCCTAGCTTATTGGCAAATTTCAGCTCAGCTTTCCTACTTTGTGTCAAATCACCCTCACCCCTTTTGTCAGACATAAGAAGAGTCATAGCAAGTTTTGGAACATAATTCTAAGGCAGACTGCTTTTCCAGAGGGACAAGAGATGTACAGATGAGTTGGTATATTTGAGAGCAGCATCTGCTGTGAAAGACTACTGCCCAATATTAACCATTCATTTGCCATTCCTGTTGCTCTTTTTCAGCTGAGCTGTTCCTGGTAGGACTCCCCTAGGAGATGGAGCACAACAGCATTATGTTCCTTCTCTTGCAACCATACTTCAAGAAGTGGATGTCACTCTTTGTTTTTTGAATTACGTTAGTCCTGAAAATTAACTGTTGTCTTCTGGGTTTTCTCTGTTTTTTATAGCTCTCCTCCTCTTCAATCAGTCTTTGCCTTTTGCATTAAATTATGTGATATCTACTAGAAGGCTGAGTGGTTTCCTTGGTAGGTGGGAGACACTGAGAGGTCTTTTGTCTAAGGGCAGGACTGTCTAAGGGAAAGTGCCTTGGTGAGGTATGGTTTCTAAGTGTGAAGAACCTTCCTCCACCAAGCTTTGAGGATCTAGAATGGAGATGTGCTCTAGTGGTTGCTTTGTCTTTACTATCAATGCTGGGCATTGGCCTTAACACTAATATTAAGACTTGGGTGAAAAGCACCTCGTATCATTGTCCTTATCATGTCTTTCTATAACTTCCTTATTTTTTCTGTCCTTTGAATGCCAACATCTCCTGTCTTTGTCTCTGAAATATCTTCTTTACCTCACAGTCACATTTCTGGGTACAAACTTGTCTTGGTCTGTGGGTTACTGTAGTACTATTACATTTAAGTTGTTAAAACAGTACATTCATGCTAATGGCACTGTATTAATATTCTTTGTGGCTGACAGTTTAAAGGGAAATACAACTCTCTTTAGCAATAATGTAAGTTCTGCAGAAGCTTTCTCACCTCTGTCAACTTTCAATTTTTTACATGTAAAGAAAAAAATTTTTCAGTGCTTAATTAATATTCTTTGCCTCAGAGAGGTGTTAGCCATTACACTATTAGCATATCTCATTCTTCAGGTATATATCTCCTGAAAAGCAAGCAAAGTTATTCACAGAAAAGTAAGGAGGCAAGGACTAGAGTTTGTCTTTATAACAGATTTATTTTTGCTTGATAAGTTGTTACTAGACAGATGCTTCCTGAATCATTGAATAATTCCTTTGATTTTTTTCATGACTGCAGTAAAAGCTGAAGATAATCAGCCCTAGATAAATCTTAGGTCTGCAGAGATCTGCTCTATTAAAAACTCTGCAGCTACTGTCAACTTCTTTGGAGTAGTTCTGCCCACAGCTGTGTTGCCCTGTCAAAGAGGGAAGCTCCTTCCTCCATCCTCTGATCTAACAGCTGTCAGTTGAACTGCTTGGAAAGTTTTTTAAATTACAGGCAAAACTGTATGATAAAGCCCTTGAAATTATGTTTACAACTAGTGAGAAGTTTATTTTGTCAATATCTGCAGCAATAATTTCTTACTAAATGTTGCTCCAGCTTCTATTTAATTTGGGGGGATTTGCATCAGTATTAGAAATGCATGCTGACAAGAAGGCAGGATAATTATGTGAAAGGCAATTCCAATTTAATGAAACATTGAAATACCATCATGGGACAAGTTTCCTTAACAAGTTATAAGCTAGGAATCCCTCAGCACAGAATTTCATATTTGGACCATGGTAATAAAATATGTTTGTGCTGTTCTTTTTAATGCGGTTGAGGTTTCTGTCACAACTCAAAGTGATACTGACTGTTCTCAGCCTGCTGAATGTACTGAGAAATACAGGGCTGAAATGAGGTTTTGTTGCACAAGAAATGTGATTCCCTGTGGGTTCACTCCACCTTACCCAGTGTCATCTAAGGCCTTGCATGCTTTGTGTACCCTCTTTGTGACTCTGTCCACCCAGTCGACATGTTATGATAAGAGTATAAAGGGGAAATGTGGCACAGGGCCTTGGAAATCAGCCCTTGAGAGCTTCTGGGGGAAATATTTTCAGCTGGAGGAGGCAGTGACAGGAAGCTGGATGCAAAGAGGATTCTGCTCCTCTGCCACCCACTCTTGACCCTTCTCTGAGTCCATGGTACTTATGGTCCTCTCACCCTGCCCTAATTTTGTACCTGTTTGTTTTGCCCGAAGATTCCCAAGACAATGCTTTCCTTGGCTGTTTTCAGCCATTTTCACAAGCTGAAAATGGAAAGCAAAGCCACGATATCCAACATGGTACCATACAAATGATTCTATTCCCCACCACTTCTGTGGCAGCTGCATTCTTGGGAATTCTCTTGCATCCACTTCCCTGGCTCTTCTCCACTTGGCATCTTAATTTCCCGGAGGAAAAGCTGCTCTTAATTTATCTATTTGTTTTGCTATAGTTTCCTTAACAGCTTTCAGCTTTTAAGATAAGTTACTGTACAGCAGATAGTACTGCTGTATCTATGAAGAGATCTCAACATATTTACTGCCACAAAAAATGGGACAGCTCAGTTTGTCAGTCTCTGTGGTCTCTCTATGAACCAGAGACACTGCTTGCATATTGGGGGGGGGGGAGGAGGGTGCAATATGTGAGCAATAACTCTCTGCTGTCTTTCAGAAGCTCTTGCTCAGAAGGATCAGACCCCAAGAGGAGTCCAAGTGACCTTGCAAATCCATCAGGATATCGTCTTAGCAAAGAGATGAGTCTCATGCTGTGCTCTGAAAATGGAGGAATTTATTCTGCTGCTGTCACTAGTGAGTGCCAAAAATAGCAACAGACACTAGAACTGGTGAGAATAACTAACTTTTTCCATAGAGAATGTGGAGCTCTGTCTTTAAAAAGCTGCTTTGTATTTCCAGTGTGTTTGTGCTCTGATTTGCCAAGTTTTGCCATGTGTAAAAGTGTACATAATACGTCTTCCAGGATTGCTGTTGGTTATGTGGCTTCAGGGGTTTATATGATCTGTCAGTTTTAAGGAATATAGGAAATACTAAAAGAATTAAATAGTGTTATAGTTGCCTTGCAATGATTGCATTGCAAATTTCTGCTTAGTACTTCCGGGCAAACAGATTATAATGTCAAGAGCAATCTAGGAAGCTTCAAAAATTACCTTTATTCTTTAAGTAAATTCACAGAGCAGCATTAGCAAGCTGAAATCTTATTATTGAGGTGAGTCAGGCAATTTACCATGCATATGTCACCAAATGCAGTCCCAAAGTACTGCAAAACCTGTTGTTGGATCAGGGGATGATAATACCGATATCTGGAAGGGAGCATTTCCACAGAGGGCCTCTCTGGCTGGACTGTCTATTACAAAAAACACTCTGAAGTAGGCACACGACTATAGCCTTTTGTGCTGACTCAGCAAGAATGCACATTCCCTAATGATGGTCCCTAAGTCTGGGACCTGCCCCATTAAGCCAGCCCAGTACCCTTACCCACGCCGTTCCTCTTAGTGGAACTATATCAGCTGTAGTCACTGTATAATTCTGTCTCAAACCACTTTTGTCTTTTCAAGACTTATTTTCAGCCTACTGCAGTGCAGCTACAGCTACTCAATAAACCTAAGATGTCAAGCTTCTAAACAAGTTTTAAAAATAAATTATTAAATTAGCATAAATCTCAGAGCTAAAAAAAGCTGCTCTTGGATTAAATACACACAGCTGCTCAGTCTGTTTGTAATCCAGTTTCCCTTGTGGTATCTAGCAGTCAGAGCATAAAAAGACATTCTTGAAATTAAATGATTCTAGGACTCTTATATACAAAAGCATCTTTATACTAGGGGGGAGGGAGGAAAATGAACATTGCTTAGCCGTTGCAGTGCTTATTAAAAGATAAACACTTCCCAGGGATGTATTTCTGGTTAATATAATCTTTAAAAACCTCCAGAAGACAATAGATGTGAAGAATGAAGACAGCACATGTGGCACAACATTTCCTTGGAATCTACCCTTGCTTGGAGCAAGGGTAATATTTTAAGTTACTGATTCCAACTGGCTTTCTTGGACGTAAGGGTTCATTTTACATTTATGACTGCCTGAAGCTATTTTGAGGAATCCAAATAAAAGAATAGCCAGCCTGCAAAACTGTCTCAGAAATGACACAGAAGATGTTAAGCATACCTTTGGCTTGCACTTTTGTCATTTGTTATTATCAAGCTTTTATTGCCTCTGGTTTTGAAGTCTCAAAGGAACATTTTCTCTGCAAAGTGATGCCTTAAAATGTAAACGTATTTTCTGAAGTGCATTTTTTAATAATTTTTGAATAACTTTTGATCTTCCTTTTTTAAATTATTTTATTTCTCATTTGGAAAAAAAAAAAAGCGGCCAAAAACAAACCCAAAAAACTTACAGAAAACAAACATGTTCATTGCTTTTACAGCAACAGTTTAAGCAAGAAACAAACCATCCAACCAGGAAACCCTTTTATGACTCTGGAGCTGAAATAATCGTCATAGTAGCTCTTGAGAAATGACAAATTTTGGAGGTCTTTAAGAGACGTGAGCCCTTTTTAAAATATGTTGTAAAACCACAGCAGTTCCCATAGTAAAATAGGGCCAGCTGGCAGACTTTGGGTCTATTGGACCGGATTAGTGGCTGCACACCAGCACTGCACCTGCTTTTTAGGAGCACTCCAAGCACATTTGGGCCTGGACATCTGCAAGGCAGTACCTTCTGCCTACTCTTTGCCATGGGATAATATCCTGCAAAGTGCTTGGAGAATCCAGCAGGGAGACAGGAGACCAAGAGAGTAAAAATCTTGCCTTACTGAAATGCTTGAGTGAAAATACCTGCTGAGAGTTGTGAAGACGGCAGCCAGTATAAACTGTTGGTATAACTCTCTAAAAAGGGATGAATTTTCGGCAGATCTGGGAGTTTTTGGTCACTGCTTTGCACTGGAACTGTTGGAGCCTCTCTGTGCCATGAGCATGCCTAAAACACCAGAGGTTTCAAACTTTAATAAGCCAGGTGCTATTAGAGAACAAGCCATGACTGTTAATATTTTGTTTAGAGAAAACTCTGCATCTAGGGAAAACAAAACCAAAAGGTTTATCAGCCACTCTTTCCCTGTCCTCTGCAGGCCTGATGGTTTCTGCTTTCATTGCAGCTAGCTCAGCGGTAAGAAATTTTGAAAGTTCACAGTAGCATTTGAAAAAGCAGAAGCCAAAGGAATAAACCTTTCCCACCAGCTGCATCAGTTATAAACTGATGAAATGTAAAACGATGAACATTTCTGGACTGCTGGTTATCAGTGCAGAAATTCTGAGAGACTACTGGTTCAAGAGAACCAGTTCATTTCCGGCTTGACAGCAGTTTGCAACCATTGCATACTGTATTTTGAATGGTAACACCCCTTCTGAAAGTAAAATATGTAGAAGTGCCTTCTTTCCATTCCTGCTTCCCTCCCCACCAGCCTCCCCCTGCCACCTCCAGGGACTGAAAGTGATCCCATTTCCATGCTGCCAAAGTAAATTAACGTGACTCACAATTTTCCGTAGTAACTATTTGAAACTAAAGCATTTGGTAATTAAAGTAATCCTTGCTCCCTGGTGACACATGCAGCATGACAAAACAGAAGTAATGTGACAGCAGCAGGACCTGTCTCCTTTATTTACTGGCTGCTTTGGTGCCTTGTTCTGCCAAGTGACTGATCTCTTATTGAATTACAGAAGAGTCAGAGACTTAAATTAGAATGACTATTTGTGGTGAAAATGTTAATGTGAAAGTATCTGCTGTGATAGCCCATAAAATAAAATCAATATACCTATAGATTCCTCATGCTCCTCCTGGGTCTGTGGTTGATTTTGCTGTGGTTTTCAGGGGAGTGAAGGAGGGCTGCAGCTCAGCTGCCAGATTTGGGTTGAGAAACTCTTAACCTGGAGACTTACAGCTCAGAGACCAAGTACGTTGCAAATACGTGGCACAGAATGGGTTGCTTTGAAACTAGGTCCACTCAGTGTTATGCAGTAGCTTTGGAAAAGGTACTTTTAAACAGAGAAGCCATTTAAAATTGGAACAACATGTCAGTTTGAACTCTCTGGGGTTGGTCCTAGCAAGATTGTGCCTTTATGTAAGGTAGTCTCCAGGACTGTACTGCCACACCTTTCTGGAGAGAGGTCTTCCTCTTTCCTGTATGATTAAAAGCCTTAGTTTAAATAATAGTCTGAATGCAGAATAAATTGATGAAAGGACAAAGAACAGGCACTTTAAAAAATTCATTTCAAGTTGTGAGATTTTCGTCTTTTTGCATTCCTTCCCCAAAACAAGAATTAGGACACCTCGATCCTTTATGTTTTTGTACTGTTCCAGTAGTGTGAGTTTACACTGC
This sequence comes from Phaethornis superciliosus, assembly GCA_023637945.1. Lineage (NCBI taxonomy): Eukaryota > Metazoa > Chordata > Aves > Apodiformes > Trochilidae > Phaethornis > Phaethornis superciliosus. Next base: position 59,956,921 of record JAJQWJ010000003.1, read on the forward strand.
TGTTAATAAATGCAGTATGAAATGCTCTTTGTCCTGAAGAGGTATTATGTGAATCAGGACAAAATAACTCTTCGAGATAAAAGATAACAGGGAAAATTTTGATTGTGATGATTGAATATTGATGAGTGAAATCTTGGGCAAAAGTGTCTGACTACAAAGTCCTTGGAAGATGGAGATTGAGCACCCTTAGCAATGTCAGCACTGTCCGTCCCACAGAGTGCTGGGTGGAGAAGTGAGTCCAAGGAAATACAAAGTGAAAGGAGTCAGAAATGAGCTGTGGTGACAGCAGGGTGGAAAGTGGGATTATTCCTGTTCTTTAAAATAAATGCAAGGAAAGGCGTGATGCTCAGAAACGATGCCTGAGAAGGCACCAAGTGAAGGAGCAGGAGACAAAGTTCATTAGCAGAGTGGGGAAATTGGTGGGGTGGGGAAATTAAACTGAAGAGAAATGGTCTTTTCCTTTTCATTGGTGTTGCACAAGATGGTATGCCAGACAGGGCAAAAGCATCCTAATTGTTACAGTCTACTCTGCCACATCCCTTTTATATGAGTCTGGCAAGACTCATTCTCCACATGCTTCTGCCTTCTCCCTGTCTCCTGTGACATGAGGGTAATAAATTCCTGGATTCATGCTTCAAAGCTTCTGAAGCATTCAGGCACAGTAATGTGTTCTCTGCTGCTAAAATTCCTGTGCTCATTTCTCCATTCCCTAATTGGAGTTCAGGCTTTACTATTTACTCATGTAAGCTAAATGAAAAATGCACTTTCTCACTAGACGTGTAGGTCCATGAAGAAAAGAAGCTTAATTTTAAAGGTGAAACTATGGCCAGATGATAAGTATACCTAGAAAAAGAAGAGCTTCTATTGTAAAATATTTTATTCCGTTGCTATAGAAACTTCTACAGCATGGAGTGTCTTGTATGTGAGTGGTATAGAATAAGAAATTCAGAACAACATCTTACTACACAAGACCAAGAAAGTATGGCCATTCTTTTTGTACTTCTGGAAAATAAGAAATACATTTTCAGCAAAGAGTGAAGCTATTTCACTTAAACTCTGAATCTTGAGAAAACAAAGTGCCAGCTCCACTTTGATTATAATCCATATATATCCTGTATATATATCCTGTAATTCAACCTCAGAGACCCTGGAAAGACCTTTAAAATTATTAATATTCACTTTCTCTGCTCAGTGTTTCTAAATTATTTAAATGACATGAGGAAAAATGCAATTTAAGCCACTTCTGTGGGTGCAGGTGTCTGGACAGGAACTTAGCCAGAGAAAAACACAAACAAGAGAGTTTACATTTTTCATGCTGTTTTTAAAACCACTTAAAATGCTCCCAGTGCAGCTTCAAAATTTGGGTCTACATAGAGATGAACATTGTAGGCACAGTGGGAAGGCAGCTCAAGCAAGCACAACAAAACAAAAGACAGATTCCTTCCTCTCATTATCCTGGTTAAAATCCTGCATGAGTTGTGATGCAGGCTAATGTCTCTCCTCAATTTCAGCTCTGTTTCATGCATGAAACCAACTTGAGGTTGAAAATACCCCCACACCAAACCCACCAAGCTCAAATCCTCAGGGAGACACTTCCATTAGTTAAAATGTCTAGGCTGTAATTCTGCTAGAAGTTACACAGCTGTCTGAGAAGCCAGTTTGGGTGTCTAGCTTTGCATTAGGCTTTGAACTTTTGCAGTGATTTCCAGCCTTCTGCCCCAAGTAACCTGCAGCACTGCTCAGACTGGGCAGCACATATTGCAGTTCAGTGTCATCTTTCCAAATGTCAGTGTGCCTAAGCCAATGCAGGAGGCAAGTGGTTTCTCAGGGTTGCAAGTGACTGAGTTAAAATTGCTTTCCTGATACCATCTGAGCTCTGATATCAGACTATCTGTGCCTCAGTCATGAAATGAAACAAATTAACCCAAATCACCCAGGTCGGTGGTTTTACTGTCAAGAGGCGAATTACACTCAGTGGCTGTTGGCTTTTGGATAAGCCTTAAGTTTTAAAGCCAACCTTGCCTGACCCAAGTGATGTTCAACAGTTTTCTCCCAAGGAAAATATTTAAATTGCTAATGAATTATAGTCCTTCAGTCTATGTTTACCCAGCTATCAAAGTAAAATGTTGAGATGACAGTCTTGCAAATTTTCTTGATTTTAGCATGACTTGCTAACTTGACAAAATCCAAATATAGTTCATCTGTATTAAGCTTCTGAAGACTACTAGAAGAGTACCAGATACCAAGTTGTCAAGAGATGGAAAGGTGGTTGTGGTTGCTGTGCTGACTAACAGGAAGCTTTTGTGGTTTTTCAGACAGCTTTTGAAGTGGTCAAGCTTATCTCTGAATTTTAGAGGCATCTCAGTCATAGAATCATGGAATCATAAAATCATAGATTGCCTAAGGTTGGAAGGGACATCAAAGATCATATAGTTCCAACCCCTGGCATGAGCAGGGACACTTTCCACTAGACCAGGCTGCTCAAGGCCCCATCCAACCTGGCCTTGAATACTTCCAGGGTGGGAGCAGCCACAAGTTCCTTGGGCAAACTGTTCCAGTGTCTCTCCACCCTCAAATTTAAAAATTTCTTCCTAATGTCTAACCTAAATGTCCCCTCTTCAGGTTTGAAACCATTTTCCCTTTTCCTCTCAGTACACACCTTTGTAAAAAGCCCTACCCCAGATTTCTGGTAGGCCCCCTTCAGATATTGCAAGGTTGCTATAAGGTCACCTTGGAGCCTTCTTTTCTCCAACCCCAACTTCTTTAGGCTGTCCTCATATGAAGGGTGCTCCAGCCCTCTGATCATGTTAGTGGCTCTTCTCTGGACATGTTTCAGGAGCTCTGTGCCCTTCTTATGCTGGGGACTCCAGAACAGGACACAGTACTTCATCCAGGTGGGGTCTCACCAAAGCAGAGTAGAGGGGAAGAGTCACCTCCCTTGACTAGCTGCCTGTGCTTCTTTTGATGCAGCCCAGGACCTGGTTGACTTTCTGAGCTGCAAGTGCACACTGATGGCTCATATTGAGCTTCTGGTCCACCACCATCCCCCCACATCCTTCTCAGTTCTGTCTGCAATCCTTTCTCTTCCCAACATGTATTCGTGCATGGGATTGCCTCGACCCAGGTGCAGAACCTTGCACTTGGCCTTGCTGAACTTCATGCAGCTTGCACGAGCCCACTTCTCAAGCCTGTCGAGGTCCCTCTGGAATGAAGAAAGGCACCAGAAAATAAAAGCTTGATAAAGCTGGGAAGTGTGCTTTGCTGTAGTTATCCATCTTCTGGCCTGGTTGTTGCAGGGACCCCAGCTGTTCTTACAGGGAATTTTCAGGCACTACTAATGTTCAGCATGTGCTTGAGAACATTAAAGACATAACCCTGGTGAAAATCAAATTACCTGTATGCTTAGCAGTGAGATCAAACATCTGTCCTTGGCTCAATTCCCATTTTTGCTGAGCAGAGCAAATTACTCAAAACAGGAACTGAGCAATGAATCCATGTCTTCCCTTTCTGCTTCTGGACACCCAAGGACAGTTGTTTCTCAGGGTTTTTTTGTTTTGTTTTTTTTTTACTTTTTCAGTGGTGTAGAAATCCTTCCAAACTCCATGTTAGCCTATTTAAAGTAGAGGATATCTTATGAACTTCTCCATGTCCTAGATTTTCTGGACTTTTGTTTTTGCGCCAATTAAATTTTATTCTGGCTTTGCCATTTTCAAGATATTTTCTGTTACTTCTGAGGGTAACCAGAACAGGATTTAGCTCTTGCTTTTTTGTGTTATCATGACACTCAACAGTCCACAGTCCATTTCCTTATAAATGCATAAGTAGATTTTTATATAATTAGCTAAGTAAGCATATGGCAAAGAGCATAAGCGATGCATTTACAGAAATCAGGTCAATGCTTGATTTAAATCACATACAATTTGCTCTGAAACCATTAAAATGCCTTTTTGGGGGGATGCTTTCAACTTTTTGATTTTGGCTCCTGTGTTTACAAGACTCATAATGCTTCTTTTGTGTGTCTTCAATTTTTTCCATGTTTTGGTACATTAGGTTGTGGTACAGTAATATGTAAAGAAAGTTGGATGTTCTTTCTTGCTTGTGTAAAGCCAATATGTTACTGCCTCGTCCACATATGGTGAAGAGCAGATGTACATGGTCAGCTTCTAGTAAACTGAATGCTTCTGATGATCTCAAGGTAAAAATAGTTTTCTCTGCTGAAGTCTGTACAACCACCCTTCTAACAGTCTAATAGTTGCCTGTCACTATCATTGGAATAATATTTCATGTTATGTGTCTTTTCCTTGAGGAAGCCCTATGAGCATGTCTCACTGACTAGATCCTGATTAAAAGGGACCATAATTATCCCTCTCAGAAATGGTTATAATTACTGTTACTGAACTCTGTGCTAGTCAGCTAAAGATTCTGATGTGAAGCAAATGCTTCACACTGGGAAGAACTACTTTAGCTCTGCAAATCCATGCTTTTTGAAGAGACAAATCATTTCAGTCTTTACGTAAATTGCAGAAAATCTACTGTATAATGAAGTTGTGGGTTTTTTTTTTTATAAATTTCTGTGTGCTTCATATAGTTTCTTGGTTTTTAGCCATCCCAGTTGAAGTTTGTAAGAGAAATGTTTGGGGGTGGAGGGAACATGGGTGTTCCCCAGCTGTATCACTTTGAGCAAAGCCTAGAAAAGCTAGTACTTGAAGAAGCCCTCTCCCAGACTGGCAATAGAGGTGCTGATGGTTTAAATACTATTTGAGGACGTTTTTTCTCAAATTGTTGAAGGTTCACCTTGAGTAGGTTGTTTCTTGGACTACCTGAGAGAGAAACTGGTTGATACTATGGAACAGAGTGAGAGACTGGCAAGGAAAGAACTAAATGGTGAAGGTGCTCATGGTAGATGGCTAAGAAGAATCTATCCTAATGCAATTTTATGTGCAAAACTGGTTTTACTATTTTACGCAGGGCTGGACACTGATGGTGCACAGTGCTCTCAGAGTAGGAAGGAGGGAAGGCTAAACTTCTCTGATTTTGCAGAAGACTAAGCTCACTATAACTGTTTCGTTGAACAAAAATGCAAACCATGCTTATTATCAAATTGGTTGACTTTTTTTATAGTATTGCCAGTATAAAAAAATCCACTGTCATTAGAGGACATAGAAATCACTCTTTATTTTATTGTCATAGTGATGCAGATAAACATACATGATGATCAGAGACATTTTTACTTTATGTTAATGTCGCCTTCCTTCTACTTATGGCAGACATTTTACTGGTGCAAGTTTATCTGTATTTAAATGTGCTTGAACTAAAAGATAAATTGAAAGCTGAACTGTGATATCTTTGTTCATGAAGAAAATACACTCATTTGTTTACATTAATGTCAAGCTTGTCTACTGTACTTTTTTCCTCATCTTAATTGAATGTGTCTGCTGTAGCACATAGGGCATGTGCTTCAGTAGGAAGGACTAATTGGAAGAAACAGTTAGGTTAACAGAGATTTAGCTGGATAGATTGCACTTCAGTAGAAAAATTACCTGACGATAAGTTCACACAGTTTATGGAAGTGTATGACAGATGCAAAAGGAAGAGAGTAGGAAGATACCTGTTTGGGAAATGCATAAGGCTGCAATGTAACTACAATGTATCTTCCGGTCTAGAATGGAAATAGAAAATACTATTAATAGAAAATATGAATTAGATTAGTTCCCTGTATGTTATGGAGGCTTTCACAGTTTCTTTCTCATCTTATTTCAGCTCCTCTTTAGCCCTTCTGATCTCTAGAGGGGGGAGTTGGTTGCTTTCTTGTGTCACCACTGAAATAACAGAGGTATGAGGCAAAAGAAGACACATTTTCCATCTGTTATGTCTCGCTACTGTGGATGCAAAGCTGGGAAGGCTTCTACCATCTATTGGTAGAATTGATGTTTCTGCCATCAATTTACTGAAAAATAGAAGATCTAATGCTATACTAAGTATGTTAACACACTGTTAGTTTTGCAGTTCTTGACTGAATTCCTAGAGAAGATAATTGCACTGTTCCTAATGTTAAGTCCTTATTTAAATTAAACTCGAATATATTTTTTCCTCCAAACATGTCTTTAACATAATTATAGCTTAATCTCTGAATAGTGAGTAGCTAAACCATCTTTAAACCTAGCCTTATAAAAATGGTGGCATTGATGCAGACCTGCAGTTTCAGAGGTCTCAGCTCTTCACATATGATGAGCTGGTTTAAGAGCTGTTTCTAGCACAAGAATTGGTCATTACTGATACCTGAGCTTGGCAGTGGGACTGAACTATCCATTGTGATGAAATCTTGTGTAGCCTTCTAAGAAAAGGAGGAGAAAAATCACCTAGAAATCAGCCCAAATCAGGACACTCGAGCTGTTCTCAGCACAGTGACCGATCCTTAAATAGTGCTTATGTGCTGGTTTTATATGGGGATACATTTTATTGTCATGTTAGTCTACAGGAAGATTGTTAACCTATTTTTAGCTTTCATTTTACACTGTTATTTATAAAAAGTGAACTTCTCCCAAGCTCTCTGAATAAACAGTCACACCAAGTGCAGTTTTTCCAACGTTTTGCATAAAGAATGGCTTTGAGAGAAAGCTGTTACCCAGATGCTTCTTGAAATGAGCAAAAGCTTTTTTTCCACTGAGAACAGGCTACCTGTTTGCAACCACATTCCCAGCCCTTACTGCATCTACAGATGGCCTTACTGCATTGCTCTTTCTTTCTCAAAACAGACCATACAGAAGATTCTCCTGTTCCTGAGCTTACTTAGGCACTTCCAGTGGAGAAAGACTTCACTGCAATATTTATACTAGCTGATGCCAACAATATTTTCAGCTAACTTGAGAGATGTAGTGCATTTGAACTAGAACACTACCGATTTTATTTTTAAAAAATTAAAAAAAAAAAATCAGCCAACTATTTTATACTGTAGATAATTCCATGTGGAGAATACTCCAAATATACATTCATGTTCCAGCATATATCTGTGTTTATTTCTCCATACATCTAAAGGAAAACAGAAGGAAAATCAGCCCAGAAAATACCTTGTGTAGCACTAAGTCTAAAACATTGTCTGTTTATTTACAGGCAAATTTAAAAGAAATCTACAGAAGCTGGGGAAAAAGACTTGTTTTCAGATGAATACTTTGTGCTTTTGTTTTCTCACCACCTCCCGGGGTGGTCTGGTAAAGTTCATGTGCATTAAAAAAAAAGAATTCAGTGCTTTATGAAACTGCAGCCATGGTTTATTATGGTTTAGGATGCCCTATTTTATAATTACTTTTTACCACAAAGAGACAATTTTTTTCCCCACTGAATTATAGCAAAAAGTATCATCAACCTCTTAGAAATTTTAGCTTCCACTCACTGATTCTCTGAGTTGATTACCAGTACCATTGGTTCCAGTTCAGCAAGCCACAGCAATTAAGCAAGACACTGCAAGCAAATGGTTTTAAAATTAAATATACACTTAAGTCCTCTTTGTCCTTTCAGTAGTTTTTAGCATGCACTTGATGTTACATTGAATATACACCTATGGATTTGCACACAGCTTTGCTCTTTTGTGAACTTGTCATGTACTTGGATCATTTACCATTTTAAACAAATACCACTCATTCTTATTTTAATTTGCAAAATCTTGGTGCCTTAAGCTGTTTGAGGGCTTTTTAGCATTCCTGCTGACACCGGAGATGTCTACTCTGGTTTCTTTGTTGGTTCACTATGGGAAATACTGCTATTAAATTTTGCCACTTGGTGGCACTAAAAAATAGCACAACTGCCCATGAAAACGATGCTGTAAAACATGAATAGGTAGCTTATGATAACAGAGCCCGGTGACCCTCAGAAAGGAAGACATCAAGTGAGAAGAAATCCCAGAGCCATTTTGGTTGTTGTAGATGTTAGTAGGTTTTCAACACAGAGCATGCCCGTCGGGATGCTACTTCTGCACTCAGAGCAACACAGCAAGGCCCTTCCCTCCCTGCTGGCTCAGATGGCAGATGTTCTGTACTCTCCTAACATTTGATGTTTAAGAATCAACTATACCTATCTGAAAGGGAGGACGCAGTCACAAAGCCTTTGTTTCCAGTGCCTTAGTTCAGGCACTGCTGGAGAGTTTCTTGTAGAAAAGATTTGCAGGAGTCTCCCTGAGGGATCACCCAGTGTAAATATTATTGACTGCCTGGTTAGAAGAGGCATGGCAAAGCCATGTAAGGAATAAACTCTCTCCAGGGTGTGTGTGTGTGTGTGTGTATGACTTTACTGACTTACAAGCACTGTCAGTACAAAAAATGAAAGAACTGGACCTAGCATTTATCCAGGTTCTTTTGCATCTTGGTCGATAATACCTGGTAAAGGTCAAAGTGCCCTGGAACTGATTTCATTTGTGGTTTCATTCCCTCTTCTGGTGCAGCTCTTCTTTCAGAATTGAACTAAAATATTGTTTTTCTCTTTCCTCTACACAAGGTTTTTCTTGCTGGAGTTATTTTTTCAGAACTGAGAGCTGGTTTTCTATCTGGTTTTTTTGTTTGTTCAGTTGTTTTCTTTGTTTGTTTGGTTTGGTTTGTTTTTTATTTCTTTTCTTCTGTCAGTGCTTCTTGAAGTGTGTCTTTGAGTCCCATTAAAGGTCCTATTAAAAAAAAAATTGTAATAGTGAATTCCAGCCATTTGAACAGGGAGATGTTTTCAGAGTGGAAATGACACTTGCAACAACAAGGGCACAGGCATCTGAAGAGAAGTATCCTTATTTACTTCCCCTCTACTTCTAGAATTAAGGTTATGTCTTATGCTTTTAAGTGGTGCAGTCAAATAGAAGCATATTTACAGAGCACAGGAGCTGGTACTGAGGACTTGGTGTGCAGTACACAACACCCATCAGCTGGTGTTAGCTTGGGCTTGGGTCTGCCCTGTGGAAGGAGCAGGTGTGGAGGTACCTGGAGCACATCTTGCAGGTGCTTTTGTTTCAGAAGGAGTACAGTCCCTGTCCTCTTGTGCTGCTCAGCAACATGAACTGAAGGCCAGCAAGTGAAGATCCCTGAGATACTCACCAGAGATGTGGTCTCCTGAGCCAAATAAAACTCCTTCTGTTTTCTGAGACAAGACCCAAATGTCCTGACACATCTCTCAGGCTCTGGGCAACGGAAGAGATTTTTAAATTGCTGCTATCACAATATGTTAGCAGGAATAATGAAGTAAGATGACCTAGGAGTTTATTATTGGCAGAAATTATGCTTCATCAATGATTTAAACCTACCTGTGCTGAATGGAAATTAGCATCATCATCTAAGTGAGTGTCTTCTTAACAGAAGATGGTGCCCACGTTGCAAGTACTGCTGGATGTGCTGCAACCCATATTAGGAGCCAAATTTTTGTCTTTTCTACATCCTGGAAAACTATTTGAAAGAGCCAGAGATGAGATTATAGAGCTGACAGACTCAAGGAAAGACAGGGACAGATATCATGGTGATGGATGAAAAGGATTAAGGGAAGGTGAGAAAATGAATAGGGAGTTAAAACAGAGAAGCCATCCTGAGCTTGAAAGCTGGAGGAATAACAATATAAAAATATAATAACAATATAAAAAAACAGATTTTTGCAGAGACATAGAAGAAAATGATAAAAACTTCAAGAGTTTACTGTGGGTATATGCTGCAACCTGTGTTGCAAAAGCTTTTGAAGAAGGAGTGATTAAAGGGAGACATGACAACATTTTTGCCTGTGGAAAAAATAAACTAAAATTTATTGTAAATTGCCTAAGAAAAGTCACTCAGTACTGAATGCTTGGGTAAAAAAATGTCAAATTAAACATGAAGTGATGCAGATATAGGGATAACTTATGCATATGTGACTACAAATTTGGTTAGCTATTACCATTCAGAAAAGAGATCTTGTCTTCATTGTAGAAGTTTCTGAAAGCAGCAACTCATCACTCAGCCGTAGCCAAAAGCACAAACACAGTGTGTTTAAAGACTCAAGAGAGGCAGAAATAAAGAATATGTCTATCCCATTATAGAAATCACATTTATTTCTCCCATCTGGACTGTTGTATATAATTCTAGTTAATTCAACTTGTGAGAGGATGGAGAAAAAACATAGAGAAGGTTATAATGGTCATTAGAAGAAAGGAATTTCTTCAGTGGATGCTGAGATTTCATATCTTCATCCTAGAAAGAGTCTCTGAGAGAGAATAAATAAACCTCTGAGAGAGGTTTATTAAACAAGATGGGTGTGAAATATGTGAGCAGGAAACCGTATGCACAGCACAAAGTTAGAAAGATGCTAAATGAAATAGTTTTAAAAGACAGAGAAAGAAGCATCTTTTATATGATGTTAGTCAATTGCTGAACTCATTGGCAAAGGAAACTGTGGAGACCAAGAGAAGAAAGGGACTCAGAAAAAATGTTGAGTCAAATTGAAGGAAGTTTTCCAGAAGCTGTGAAATTCAGTAGCTTTGATACATGCTCCAACATTGTAAGCCTCTGAACAGGGAAAAGCAAGGGGCTAGAAGTTACATTATTCTGTATTCAGCCTGTTCTACTCATCTTTCTCTAATCACTTGCTGCTTCCATCAAATCCTACCTTTGACAACAGGCTGCAGGCAGACCTTTAAATGAAACAGTATGGACACTCACAGAGTTCTGATTCTATGTTTTGACCAAGAACTTGCCAATTTTTTGCAAAACCGAGAGTAGCCAAGAATCCTGATTTCTTTTTATTCATCTTGGAAATCTTCTTAAGGCTTCATTTGCAATTTGGTCATCTCCATCCACCACGGTGCAAATACCTGGCACCAAACTTCATGTTGGTATTCCTTGTTGATTTGGGATATATTTTTGTTTGGTTGGGTTTTTTTTAAGTAATGTTAGACATCTAATGGTAAGAGAAACAACATTTCTAGAGAGAAATTAAATCTGTATTTGTTTTCATCTCTCATAATCTCAGGCAGTGTTAAGTAGGATAAGGATTTTCAGGAGTGGGAATTACAGTATCCTGTAATTATTTCTTTACTCCTCAGATAACTCCTATTTCCAGGATTGTGGTTTTTACGTACTTTTTCAGTTAAAAACTTGGAAGTCTAGATCACAGGTATACATCTTTTTTACAGTGCTCAAGACAGCCTTGCTATTGCTTTAGGATGGGGCTAAACCTGCTCAAATTTTCATTCTTTGCCACTTTTTGTAGCTACTAATGTAACTAGCATAGCTGTCACTGAAGACACTGGGGACAGTCGATTTCAACTTTGAGATTAAAATGCTATGAGGAACCTGTATTTTAGGCAAATGGAAAATTTAGCATTTGCCCCCCAGTTCAGGGAGAGGTTTTCCCTCTGACTGCAGATAACATTCATGTACCGTGATTTGTACATTATATTCCAGACTGTTTAAATCAAACTATTTATTTGTGCTTTGTATTATTCTAAATCCTTGGTTAAAATGCAATTATTAGCCTAAGACACACTCATAGTTATCTTTGATTATGTGTGTCATATTGCTACAATTAAATCAGTGTTTAAGTTCTTTGGTTTTTAGTACATCTTTGATGGAAAGGAATAGAAACCAAACCAGCAGGTATAACTATTCAATCCAGATAATCTGTAACTATGCAGAAGTAGGCAAAGGGATTTGAAACCTGACTTCTCTTTTATCTTCTTTTATCTGAATATCACACATTTCCCCACCATGCATCACTGTACATTTTTTAATGTTCAAATACAAGGCAAATGTGCTTTATCTCCTCTATCTTTGCTGATGAAAAACAAAACAAAACAAAAAATTTAGTCACAACACTGAATTTCTCTGAACCCCACTTTAGAAAAAACAGCCTCACTTTTACTCCTATTTCCCCACCTCTTTTTTTCCCTCATCCTTGTTTCCTTTACCAGCTCCAATGATGCCTAAAAACTGCATTTTCCCTGCAATATTTTGCATGTTGGCCCACCCCTGCAATAATAGGAGTCCAAAAGGAAAAATCCTGAATCCCACCAAAGGATCCCACCAAAATATGAGGCCCTTTTACAAAATGGAGGAAAGAGTTAGAAAGTGGACTCCTGTACCAAAATTCAGTTCAGTGTGTCTGAGGAAAAAATCAAAACCACTGCATAAAATAATCTTTACCATTTACTTTATTCCCTTTTATACTAGACTTGGTGCAAATAATGGGAATTTGTCCTTACAGACTCCTTGCATTGTCCAGGAATATGACAGAGAACAGTTGGGTCTCTGCCATACTTACACTCCAGCAGCAGAATCCTGTATTCTTCTGCAAGCTACTTTCCTACTGGAGCTGACAGGAATTTTGCTAAGCTATTGTCTTCAATTGAAATGGTATGTGTGGGAGGACTGTGGAGTGATACTGAGGATATTTAGGCACGGCAGATATTCATTAGGCACTTAGAAATATTTCATAATGAAATGTTATAAATTACAGACAATGATATTTCCTTCTAAACTGTTTCAAAAATAAAATTCATCAAGAAAATTATCAATAAAATTGCCTTTCCATTCCTTGTCCTTCAAATGGATCTGTCAAGTCTTTGTTCCACATTTTCAAAATGTTTTAAACTGGGGTTTTTGGTCCTTTTTTATCTCCTGTTGGACATATCTATTTAATGCAAATGCTGTGAATATGTGAAACTCAGACTTCCAGCTTAAAAGAAAGCCACACTCACACTAATCAGCACATCACAATGAAAACCCATGTGGAAGGAGACATTTTTGCCTCACATTAATTCTGAAATGTGCTTGAAAGTGGGTTTTTTTTTCCCCTAAATCTTGTTGTTGGAGACAGTTATCTTGCTAGAAGGTGACACTGGCTGTGACATGGTTAGATAAGGAGCCTCACTGCAAGGAAAAGTTGCCATTCTGTTTTATAATGATATAGCTGCAATGGAAAAAACATGACTTCATGTGATATACAAACTGCTGTGTAAAACACTGGGGGGTTTCTTCCACTGGGCTCCATCTCTGGGTCCATTGACTCTGTAAATGCAAGATGAGCACCCGTGTGCAGGTTCCTCAGCTGCCTCCAGTGCCTGAACTGGTGGGGCTGTACTGCAAGGGAAAGGAAATTGGCCAGGGAATTGGCAAGGGAAAAGGGTTGGCTAATCCTCTGTGATACGTAATTTTAGCTCTTAGTTTCGTATGAGTTTTAAGAGAGGAAATTTAAGCACACCTTGGTGTTGCACAGCTAGCAAACATACTCCAAGAGCCTGTAACAACAAGTGAGGCTGCCTTGAGAAACAGAACTGAAATATAACTTCTAAGGAAGTTAGATCTTCGTGTCCTGATGGCTGAGTAATACAAGACAAATGATAAAATGTCTCCTTAGTTCTTTCAGCATTTCCTTAAATTGCAAGTAAAAGTGGAATGAGAACAGAAGTTGCATAATTATATCTGCTTTTATAGATGATTTTAAAAAAAGGTAAAATTACAATGAACATCAAGAAAAATACGCAGTTTAGTTCTCTGTATTAACACAGAGACACAAGTTGCTGGCAGAACAGTCCATTCCATACAAAAAACGTCCACTCATATTAACATGACTGCAAAATCTCCATCTCAATTGCTCCAAAGCAGTAGGGCTCAGGAGATATGTGCCAGAAAGGAAAGGGTCACCAGTTGTCCAGAAACAGCTAGAATCACCTTGCAGGCCTTGTCCATAACTTCATGAGGGATCAAAAGGCCTCTGAGATTAAAGTCTTGGTTACTGATCCATGACAACATTGGATTGGTGCTCAATAGCAGTCTGAAAAGTTATTTAAGTATCAGCAAACATTGGGAAAGAATTAGAGAATGAAGAAGAAAATGTCATTCTCCCGTGGCATAAATTAGCAGTTCTCTCACACCATGGATAAAGTAGGCAACTCTGGTTGCCTCATCTCTGAAAAGATGAAGAAGAACTAGACAAGCTTTGGAGAAAGGCTTCAGGCATGATCAGAGGAACAAAAAATTCTCCCCATGAGTAATGACTGAATCATTTGGGAAGAAAAGGAAGACAAATTTGAAGAGGACAAATCTGAGAAGTCTGAAAAATGATGTGCCATGGAAAGGAAAGGTAGGTATCAATTGTGCCCTGTCTTTTCCAGTAGAACTGGAAGCCAACACATGAAGCCAGCTGGAATCAGATTTGAAAAAAAGTTACAGGCCTTCCCAGGGAGACTGGATTACAGGTGACCAAAGAGACAAACTAAAAAAGGCTCAGGGAAACCCTGACAAAAAGTGAGAGACAGATGGATGATTCATCAGGGGGTGTTTCACTAGGAGTGAAAATTACCCCAAATAACCTAGGATAATCAGTACTTCTCCACCAGCCAACTGTGAATGCTGCTGAAGTTGCATAATGATGCAAAAGACAAGCAAACAAACAAACAAAAAAAGGTGTTTAGATCTTCTATGATTTAATTAATTTTGCTTCCTAGAGTCACAGGAACTCCTGTGTCTACCATACATATGGACTTCTGAAAAACCTAACTGATGTAATATAATCGCTATAATGTGTTACAACAGGGATGCTTAATTTATTTTTAATTTGGCCCCTAGTGCTCTTAGCAATATTTTCTCTTGGAAACTTGTTCTCATAATGATATTTGTTCCCTTTGTGGGGGGCAACTGGATATACTGAGGAGAAAACCTGTGGAAATAATTGATGTTGCCAATTACAAAAATGATTATTGAACTAAAAATAAAACTATTTAGCAAATGGAAAAAAAAGAGGAAAAGTTGTGATGCATCATTTCTCTGCACCAGAAAGATCTGTGTCATATGTTGTGCTAATTAAATGCCAATACAATTCCCTTAAGGTAATTTGGGTAAGATGGTATAGGTGGTGTGTAGTTAAGGTAGATGGTTTGAAAGAATAGGACCTGATTTTGTAATTTCCTCTGAATGATTGAACCTTAATGAGAACAATCACATTTCTCTTGATTACAGAAAATATTACCTCTGTCATTCATCGCAAGAGTATCCCTCCTAAGATAAATTAAATCAACCAAAAAGTAAAAATTAATATAGTGCTTTACATTTAGATATGAATCTAACCTGGGATACATCCTTCTCATTTACAGCCCCTCCTTCAAACTGTACTAGAAACAGCCATCTTGCATCCCATTCTCATAAATAAATTGTATAATTAATTACTTTAATTAGTTTGGGTTACTAAGAGATGTGATTTAAGTTTGAAGCTATTGACTGTATAGATTCAGGTACCCAAATACATAACTTCTGAACTGCATTTTCTTTCTGTGGCTAGACCTAATAATAACTCAGAAAGATCACAAGCAAATTCTCTTTCTAAGCTAAACTCAGTTTCCATGATAATCTTTTGGGTATAACTTTGATGCATAATTACTCACTTATTTTTTCCTTTTCCTTTTCCTACACCAATTAATTTCACAATGGCAAAATTCATGTCCCATGTTTATGCGAGTATTTGGACAAGATGGTTTTGCTTTTTTTCAAACAAACTCTTCTTATGAGAGACGTTTCACACTATGCTTGCATCTATTTTTATATTTAGAGTCAAAGGACATGAGTGGTAGTATTTGACATGGAGGAGAGGGGGACAGAAGGCAGTCAGGACTTAAATGAACCCAGAAGCCACCTCCAGTTCCAGCTGTCCTACAGCTGACAGCCATGGTCTCCTTTGCCACCCACCCATTCCACTTCGAACAGGCATTGCTTATGAGAAGCCTGGCTTTATTTTTTTCTGGGAGATTGCCTGATGAACAAAGAGGAAATTTTGTACCATTTAGGAAAGGCCAGAAGCATGCAACTGCTTGGATAATTATGCTGCTTGTATTTCATGAGGTACTTTCACAAGGCAGTGCAATGCTCCACGGCCTCTTCATGAAACTCTCTCATATTTTCCCTCTGTCTTTTTTCCCCTGCCTCTCTGATACTTTGGATTTGTAATTTAACTGTCATGAAATTAAAGCCTCAGTCAATAGGCTTTTGTTAATGCAAGATCTTTTTTTCATCAAATCAGTGTGAGATTTTATGTCCTCAGTAGGAGAGCAATTTGCACCACGAACATATCCCCTAAGAATTCATCTCACCCTATGAAGAACAGATTATTAAAAAAAAAAAAAAAACCAACAAAAAAAAAAAAAAACAGACACAGGCATCTGGACACTGAAAAGAAAAATACCAGCAGGATTTATAAATTATGATCACTTCGTTGCAGAAACCTGCAGACAAAATCCTAAGATACCACAGCTTGGCTCAGCATCAGCAGTAGCTGGATCTAGGGATGCATGACCATCCCTCTTGCAGTCAAAACCTCACTAAAACCAACTCCTGAATATGCTCTTCTGCCACAGAATGTGCTTCTGCTGCTGCTTGTGGCAGGAACTGGGGAAAGGAGGAGGGAGAACTGTCTCCTCTGCAACCCCCTTGCTCCCTTGTGCCAGCTGCAGCCAGCTGTTGAGCTCTAGCTGCCAAAATCTGGTACTTTGAATTCTTAAGGCAAATCTGTTTCTTGAACAGCAGGGTTTCATCTTGTCTGCAGCAAAGCAACAAGACAGGCCATGATGGTCCTTTTTCTAGCATCTTCTGTCCATTGCAAATTGGGAAATGAGAACGAAGGTGGTGTTTTGGAAGAAATCTCTATAAAAAGGAATTTCATTGCAAGGTATCATATTTTTTCTTCTAATAATTTTTATCTGAATTAGAGCTGTAGGTATCTCACAGAAATAACCTGAAAATTACCATTATAGGCAGTCTGGTTCTGTTGCTGTTGCTCATATTTTAAAACTAAAGTGTTTAGGTGTTTGGCAAAAATGTATCTCACTATGTGGAAAATTAGTTAAGATCATGACAAAAATAGTCTAAGCTTCAGGAATTAACTAGGAAAGTTTTCACCTGAGACAGATGTATCAAAACAGGCCCCTCACTTGCCTCCAAAGTCCTTTGAAAATCAAGCAACTTCTTCTTTCTAGCATTTTGGTTGGCCTTGGTTTCCTTTGGATTCACTACAGGATTTTCTTCTTCAAGCCTGAAAACACTGAACAGTTTCCTGTCTGATGTTGCTGTATTCTCTAATCAGCTCTTTCATTATGAGCTGCCCAAAATCTAGTGTCTGCTTTTATTAAATGACAGGTATATTGATGAATGACAGGTTGACAGAAGAATGACAAATGTGATAAAAGATTTGGATAGTCAGATCAGTTGGTCTGAAGAAAAAATAGCTGTTCTGTGAAAGGCCTTGGAATAGAGATAGGAAAATTGAGATGGAATAGGCTTCAGTCACAGAAAGCAATTATGTAGAAAAATTATATAGAAAATAGAGCCCAGTTTGTCTGCTAGACAATAAAAGTAAATTATTAAACTTTATAAAAGGATTCAAGGAAATCTTGGGTGAATCATTTTGTTATTGAAAAGGTTATTTTAAATGAGGTACAAAACTTCCTGATAGAGACATGGCATAGGGTTAGCAGAAACAGTGAGAATTATAAAAATAGCATAGGGGTAATCAAACAGAAAAACTGAAAATGTAAAATTTACAGCTGTTAAATCTCCTGTACATTTATATTCTTGCTATAATAAGCCTCACCATTGCAAATTTAAACAGATCTTTCAAGAAGGTATCTGACGTAAGGGTGGTGCAGGGCATGGAACACAACTTGTGCTGATGGTTTGCAAGGTCTCTATCTGTAGAACACCCACACAGTGCAGTATGGACAACAAGTCCCTCCAAGACACCCAAAAGAAGCAGTAAAAGTGGATAGACTATCTCATGGCAACTATACATGCTATTTAGAGGAAAGGCAACTGATGGCCAAGTATAAAAGAAAAACCTTGTTTGTCAAATTCAGGATCAAAGACTGATAGCTGCCTCACAGCACACAAATGTTATCCCACTCATCAAAAAAAAAAAAAACCCTGAAGGTCTTTCAATCCATTTGCACAAGCCTTTGATCAAGCCTTGTATCTTAAGAGGAAAAGTTTATACACTATAAATGCTAAAACTCAAAGAAAGCATTTAAGTGTTCCTTACATACCAAAATGATGGGTAAACACTTCTGCACTTTACATTTCCAAATTGAAAACTGATAGGAAAACCCAGTGGTGGTCTTGGATATTTAGTGAAAAGTAAAAGCTGGCTCCAACTAACACTTTAAATACAACAATTACAGGCCAAGGGAAAAAAAGATTTGCCATACATCCACAGCAGCAATCTGTTGTCAAGAGCTTTATGCAGTGAGAAATGAGGTTTTCATAAAACTGAAGTTTATTGGTTAAAAAATATCTCAATTGGTTGTCACCTCAAATCTAACTTTAGCTAACAGAACATTTTCAGTGACAGCTTGTAACAGAGATCAGATAATATGCTGAATGCCATGGACATGATTCAAAATGTCAATACAAAGCATAATTATTAAAACAAATCAAAGTGAAGAAGAAAATGTAATAGAGCATAAAATGAGCATAACCTGTGATAAGTTATTTTGGTCTGCAGCACTTCTGAGAGCAAAGTCAAAATGGTAGAACGTAGCACGTGTGTTTCTTTTCTAGCGCTGACTTCTGATTTTAACATTGTAATGTCTGTGAACATACTCACACCTTTTTGTAAGCCACAGCTTTCAATTTAGCTGACAAGCAGTTAGCCTGACCGATGCTAAGCTAAGCCAGGTAGTCAAGTATCTTACTTAGGGTATAACACAGGTACTTAAAATGAAAATATGAGCCCCATATAATACACCCAATATAAAGAAAATGTCTTTAATATTACCGTTGAGAATTGCTGAGGTGAGATAGAAGAGTTGGATGTCAGTCAATATGTGTTTGCTGTTTTTATGGCTTTTTCCAATTCTTATTCCAGCCTTATCTGGATGGTATTGAGTCTGGTCCAGTCTTCCTTGCTTATGACTGACAAGATTTCACATCTGGATCAACAGCTTGACCAGCCTCCATGGGAGCAATGCACTGGGACCAGTCCTCTAAGGATACTGGCAGCCTCTCTGAGCTACACTTCAGTATGCCTCCTCTGGCTGAGCACGTGGCATCCCTTTAATTCTCCTCCATGCAAAGGCAAGTGAAACTCATCCAGTCTAAAAAAGTACAGTCTGTAATTATAGCCATATAAGAAGTCAATTTAATCAAGTAAATGTGTGTGGTTGTGCATATCATGTACTTGCCTAGACATAGGTCTGTATTCATCAACTCACTAGCATGGAGAAGCAGCAATCATCAGAGCATCCCCCAACACAGAGGCTGGAGTACTGAGAGACTAGGAAAATATGAAATGGAGCCAAGGAATGACACCTGCTGAGTTAAGAAAATTTGTATCTGTTGATGTCAGGGCACTGTTCTTGATATTTGTGAGATCATAGTGATTTATGACTGTTCTGTCTGGCATGTATCTGCAATTCTTCTATATTTTACATATTTGGGTAGAAGAATGAACTGATCTCATTCAGGTAGAGGATCTGTTTCTCATTTATATGCCAGGAGACAAAGATATCAAACATTTATTTAATATTGCAAATATTAGAAAAGAAAATAAAAAGTATGCTTGAGCAGTCCGCAGCAGAATGGTAATGTCCTCTGAGAGCCTTATGTTTGCTACTCCCTGGGAAATAAATAGTATCTGCTATTCTAATATTGATTTTTCATTCTTCATCTTACCTAGTCAAGCCTTTCCAAACTAAGCATCAGCTATTCTAACAAAGGCTGAGCAGAGGAATGACAGGAGGGTAATATATATATGCATATACTTAGTGCAGCCTATGTCCTTGACTATTCCAAGTGATTCATTTTAACAAATCTCTTTTGCTTCTAGTGACCTGTGGCACTGATAGTGGTGCAGACTCAAGCTAAGCTCTTTAGAACCATGTCAGCAGTTTAGACTCAGCATTTATTACAAAATAAATATATGTATATAAGTTCACTCATTTTTTATTTTATGTTCCTGGACTCCTTGTTGGTGCTTTCTTAATGCATGCTCAGGCCATTCCACCAATGAAGCTGTACATGTGTCAGAGTGTCTGACACAAGTGTCTCCTGCACATGTGTCTCCTCACCATTCCCTTTGGCATGTGGCACATGCCACAGAGTTCTGGTAGAGCAGAATACTTGCAGGAGAGCACCAAACTGCCTCTGTAGTCAACCTCTGTGTTGGGTAAAATAATGAAAATCATGCCGTAGACACTATAATGATAAAGATATTCTGTCTTTTCTTTTTAAAGATGATTTATAAAAATTGCTAGAGACATCTACATCAACCCTGATATAGTGAAAATCCCTTTAAAACTAAAAATTTAATAGCTTTTTTGGCTGAGGGATATGTTATTTGTACTAGACATTCTGGCCCCAATAGCATCCAGCAATTGTGCTTTTCCAAGCCATTTTGACTTTTGTGGTGAATGGGAGTTCTGCCAATAGGTGATGATCAGAGTAGCTTGAAGGCATTTTTGGTGGATCAGACAACTGTGTAGTCATCTTGACTTTGCCTATATTCTGTCTCCAGTGTGAACTCTTCCAAATTTATCTCATGTGAAAAAAAAAAGAAAAACAAACCAGGAGAAAGCCTGGTTTCCTCAGTAAGAAAAGCAATGTATTTGATAGGATACTTCTGGCTCCTAGATAGCATAGAGAGACTGGACAGTCTGCAGGAATGAGAAAGGGGGAAAAAATGTGAAAACGTTTTAAGAAAAAACTCCTATCAGGACCCACACATTACAATCTCCAAAACAATACAGTGGTTGTTATGAAAATGCCAACATTTATTTAATACATTATTTTTCCTGCAAACTGATCCACTGTAACTAGTAAAGTTAAATGTATATATAAAGATAAGGAGCACACAAAAAGTTAACAGGCAATAACTGAAACTGCATTACTGCAATTTGTATTCTGAAGGCTCTCTAAAAGCTGTGACTATGCCATCACTGGAAATAAAAAAAAAATTACTAGATGGCAATTGTTGCAAAAACTATGAGCCATACCCTCAGTGGGTAAAGCAAAAAATAACCTACAGAGAACAGAGGGGACCTGGCCTCCATGGCTAAATCTTTGTGTACAGGGAGATGTTGGGACTGAGCTGAATGACAGGAGAAATGCTCCTTTCCTCTTAGCAGTTTCTCTCTCTCTCTCTTTCTTTTTAATTGGCATTTCTTCAGTAGCTGTTTCTCATACCTAATAACACCTTTTTCAAAGACATATTAATATAAGTAAAAGCTTTTGATATCCAAGTTTTAATAAAATATAAAATTCTTCATATGTGGTTATATATCTGCCCTGCATACCCACTTCATGCTGCCCTGCATGGTATTGATGCTGCTTTCTGTGTTTCAGATGCATATGGTTAATGTTGTAACTCCCTTTCCTCTGCCTATGCTTCTAACCCTCCTTCGTTTTCAAATTGCCATTTATTTCATCACTGATAAGCACTAGAAGCCAAAGCTAATCTCAAATGTAGGCCCTCTTGAATGTCTTGAAGTGGTTCATTTTGAGTAGAGACACTGCCGACATTTTCCGTCAGCATGTGTGGTGCTCATAATTTGATTTTTGAGACAATAGTCTCCCACTGAGAATTAAAGGACTCTTGAGTGTTTGACATGTGAGTCCTATAATCAGCCTGAGAAAACTAGGAAGCAAAAGTTACACGTAGTGCTTGCAAAGATCACAGCAATGCCCTGTTTCCAATGGGATTTTACTCCAATTTAATTGTAATTTAACTGAATCTCTAACCTGACAGAATACACATGCATGGGGTGCACCCTATGTTTCCATGTGTTCCTGTTATGATCTCATCTTCTCATGCTGAAGCTCATGGGTGAATGCCTACTGATTAAATAAAAATAGTATTCTAGTCTTTTAGACAGAACATCATATGAGGAGTTGAGAGGTTTATGATTCTGTTACATGTTTCCAGAGAAGCCATTACATCTCTTTTTGTTTCAGCTTTGTAGCATTCTTTAGTAATAATAAAAATATAGATATTTTATTTATTTTTGTATTTTCTATCCTTGATTCTTAAGCTTTTTCTGAAGAATTTTGTACTTCATTAGTGAGGAGCAAGAGAAACTTTTGAAAACCACTATCACAAAAGTTAGTTCGATTTGTTTCACAGACCTGCCCTCTTCCTTCAGTGGCTGCCTCTTCTTCATTGTGAAGACTGTGTTCATTCTTCCCTAAAAAACTTGATTTGCCTTTCTTGATTTCTCACGTCTTGCTGGGGCCATGTTCTATTTCTCCTTTCATTTTTTATGTCCCATTCTTTGAGCCTCTTTTTTACATATATATTTTTTCTATGCCTCTTTCATGAATTCTCTCATTTTTCCTGTCAGAAAAGTTAAAAACTAGTGTTACTTCCTAAATTCTATTTGAAGTTATTTGTTGGTCATACTATGAGTCAGTATAGTTTTTCTTTTCTTTGCTTTCCACCTTTTTGCCCACCTTAGCTGCAAAATTGGTCAAGGAAACAAAGCTTGTGAGATTTCAAATCTCTGAAGTGATGTCTGAGGAAAGAAAAAATTGAAATTTTCCTGAGAATTATTTTAGATTACTCTATTGCAAAATGTCTTCATCTCAACAGGAGCTCCCCAAGTGGAAGTCCTATCACACTGAAAGCTCTCCAGGTGGGTTTGTAGCTTGGGATCAGTTATCACAGATCACAGCATCAACTGGGTAGGAAAGGACCTCTGAGATCCAACCCTTATTAGACAACTTGTTTGTGCATGGTGAGAAAGCTGGAATTATCGAAGCCATAGTAATATAACATCAATTGCATTTTAGGAGAATGAACCCTGACATTTCCTGATTGAAATTATAAAATATCCATTAACAATAGTTATGAAAAATAGGTTAGACAATCGATTGTACAAATGATTTAGGTGTAACTGAGCTTGCTCTGAGGAAGATAGTTGGATTAGAAAATAAATGATCCCATCCTACATTTGAATGAGGATTGCAAATTCTTGATCTTTATATGCATCTTTTGTTCCCTTTTCACATGGTATCTACGACTGTTGTGAGAAAAGGGGAGGCAGCAGCACTTGCTTCAAAGTCTCCCTGACATCTCTGTTAGCCTGGGGTCATGCTAGAGAAGAAAGCTCCACTGGGAATAGACACAGGGAAATAATTCCATGCATCTTTATCAGGCTCAGGGACATTTCCAGAGAGGTATTGCTTTCTGTGCAGTATCTTTCCGGCAGGGTCTGCTCCCACAGGAGAACTCTCTTGGCAGATCGACTCATACAGGCTGAAGCAGGCCAAAGTCTTCCTCGTAGCAGGAAGACTTCCATGCCACCCATGATGCCAGGAGGCTGCTGGCTGACTGGCTGAAAAGAAGTCCTCCATCTAGTCCCCAGAACCTGCAAGGTGTTGTGTGGGCATCCCCAAATGCAGAGGCAGAAAAAGCCCTTTCACAGCAGCAAGACTTCAGTCAGTGTATGGCTGGTTGGGCAGAGTATTACAGACCTATTAGGACCACAGGGTAGAGACAATCTTTTTCAGTGGTGACAAGCATCATCCCAGGCATACACTTATTTTTTTTTTATTTTCATGCAGCCCATTTTTATGCTGATAGCAAGAATGAAGACGTAAACTGCAGATTTGGGAACACGCCTGTTTGTACATGCATTGCTGCAGTAGTCAGATTTGAGTGGGTTTTCCTCTGCATGGAAGTGTGTAATATTTTACAGCAGGATTAGCTGTAGAGTAGACATATTGATGTGTAGAACATTAATAAAATAAAATCAAAACTCACAGAAGTGATTTTCCTTCATAGTTGATGATAGTGAAATCCTGCCCCAATCAATGAACTCAAGTTCCTCAGTTTACTATGGTAACATAAACTTTTTGTAGTCATTGGAGCCAATGGTTGATTGTTCTGCTACCTACTATTGTGCCAAACATCCTAGGAAGGAGGTTAATTCAAAACAACCTGAAATATGACAAAACAATGTGACAGAATTAGGATTAGGAAAGTAAAAACCATTCATTACAATCATCTTTTAGCATTATTCTGGGTGGATCTGGAATTTTATTTGGCAGTGTAGACTGAAGCTTAGTCTTTACACCCACTGAAGTATCAGTCATAGTGGTGACATCTGAATAGATACTCTGTTTAAGTGGAATTTACACTACGTCTTCATTAATATTGTGTCACTGTCTTGCTGCTGCTATTAGATGGAAACCAGTTCCTAGGAACTGTCCCGGTTGAGTATGCTCCAGTTAGTTCCAGCTTTCCAGTTTAGGATGGCTGGAACATGAACCTTTTTATTATTAACTTTGGTATCCTAACAGAAACAAGCAGCTAATTATTAACTGAGCAACTATTTTATATGCAGGAACTGATGAGGAATTTTAAATGGATCTTAGCTCTTCCTTTTATTAAAAAATATATACTGTCTGTGGCAATGACCTAAAATACTCAGAAACGGAAGCATTTTTCCTTGGGCTAACACTAATCTCATCTATTTTGTCATATTAGCCTATCATGTAACAACAGAATAAGATTAGAGACCAAAATCCATTGTACTTTTCATAGAAATTAATTGTATTCAGGAACCCTGTGTACCACCAGAAATCAATGATGTGGTTTCATAAATGGTCAGGCTTAGACATAGCTTACTGCTTTTTGTGATTTGTAGCAGCTTCACTAAAGAATAATCATACTTATCAAACATAACACAGAGAGAGTAAGAATAGCATAGAACATGGAAAATCCCTGGTTTGTGAAACCAGGACTCATTCTTCAATTTCAGGGACTGATTGAGGTGTATGAGTACTACAGCTGGGACATAGGCAGAGGCTGGATCTCAACATGTAAGCACACAGTCCCCATAACTCATAATTCACCCTCAAAGCCCTGTAAGTACTTTGGAGTTCAGAAAGCTGACTCTAGGCTGGTACTATGGAGTCTCACAGTGTTTATTTCATGCTTGTGCCAGTTTCTGTCTGCCAACTTCATCACTACCTGTCCTCAACTTCTATTTAGGAATTAACTCTTACTGCACAAGTCCCGTTTAGCATTTGTTCCAGGGCTTGTCACTTGAAGTCATTTGCATTCAAAATACATTCTGAAGGGCTGATGCTCCTGCACAGGGCCCCTATTATACATTGGCACAAGATCTATGGCACTCAGCCATGACCTGGGATGTCTGTAGCCTGAGAGGATTCGGATCCAAATTATAAACTGTTTCTACAAGACTGCTCTCCCTGCTAATAGTGCCCAATATATTGATGCTGAAACTGAGAGGGTGCTCAATTTCTTGGTCTGCTAATCCCTACAGAATGGCTGCTTTGAATCCCTTTTGATTTGGGAGTGTCTCTTAAAATACAGAATTCAAGGAACTAGCTGGATGGAAGTTAGATACAAGACAAGATGCAGATGTCACTGCATCTTTCTATCTCTGGATCCAATCCTAGGAGGCTTCATGTGAGCATGCATGAAAGTCACTGCAGAATTGTTAATTTCAGCGCTTCCATCCCACTTCAAGGTAAAGCAGCTCCAGTGAAAAAGCAATATAAGTTCTCTTGGTGTCCGTGTTTTGGAAGCCACAAGCAATGAGCTGTTTTCTTTCAGACCTCACTCACATCTTTCATTAAGACTACTGAAGTTAAAAAAATGGTGATTAAAAAAATTTGACACAGTATTTCCCACATCTTAGGCCAACTAGAAGAATTTCTACACTATAGTGAGTCATTTATAAAATACTGCGTAGCAGAAAGAAGATGGCATGGTCTTAAGCTCTGCCAGGGGAAGTTTAAGTTAGATATTAAGAGAAAATTCTTTACAGAGAGGGTGATCAGACATTGGAACGGGCTGCCCAGGGAGGTGGTGGATTCTCCGTCCCTGGAGGTTTTTAAGAAGAGACTGAATGTGGCACTCAGTGCCATGGTCTGGTAGTGGATTAAGGGTTGAACTTGATGATCTGAGGTCCTTTCCAGCTCAGATGATTCTGTGATTCTATTGTTTCTCCAAGTTTGGGGGTGTGTTTAGGAGCAGGAGGCACCAGGACCTACAGTCTGATGTGCTCCACACAGAGCAGACTGCAGAGAGGCAGCAGAGTTGGTGTCTCAGCTACCTGCACAGCTGGGATGGCAAATCCCAACTCTGTCTGTATCCAAATTCATTCTTCTTGCTTCTGTTTTCCTCTGGCCTGGGCCATAGCAGGGCTTCTCAGATTCACTGATGGGGCTGGCTGGTCCTGGGCCAGTTTGCACAGGTATGTGTGTTATGTCTCTATTGCACTGCTGAAACGAAGGGGATCTCCCCAGATTAGCACTTGAGCTCACTGTAGACAGGAAAACTAATTTATAAACCTTACAGAATTAAATGGATGGTGTTCAGACATCATATCTAATTTCTTTTTTCCTGAATGCAAGATCCTGAGTCAAAGCACTATAATAGATTGTTGAAGACTGTCATGAAAATTATGTCACATGAAAAGATTTATGTCGATGAGTATTTCTGGACTGTCTAATGAGACTTGCTACATTTTCAGCATAAATCAAGGAAGAAAATGATCTTTAAGCTTAGTTATCAACCAGGAGAGACAATACTTTTTGCAATCTTTATTTTGGTTTTTTGTTAGGTGAAATCTAGCAAGAAAACAATAAATATCCCTAATTTTGCACCTTAATTGTGCTTTTTAATTAAATACTCCATAAGCTGGAAGCCAAAGTTATGGGTGAAGTGGATGAACCATTTGCAGATGATTACTTGCTCAAGGCTTGTTTTGAGTCCCACTGAAGTAAAAAAAATTCTTTTCAATTACTTCAGTGGGCTTGGGAGCAGTCAGTGAAACTGTTTGATTAGAGCAGATGAGAGAAATCCATGTTAGGAACTACAGACTTGACAAGAAGAGATTTGAATGTCTCATCCAACAAATAGGTTGATCCATAGTGGTTATTAATGTGGTAAATGTTATGAATTAATTCCATATAATAATTTGAGAAACTATTTTTTTTAACAAAGGAAATGGCAGTATGATTGGCTTCAGGGAGTAATGATTTATAATTATCTATACTGTTGTGCTGGAGGTTAGAGGAATGCTTTTGTATAATTAGGAGTTCTCAAAGAACTCATATTTTTAATGTATATATGTACACATACATACATAAAACTATTAATACAAAAAATCCAACTACCCTTAAATTATTTCAGTCAGCCATAGAATTTTGTAACATTTACAGCTCTTCATACACCTTTGTTAGATGCTGTTATATTGCCATTTTCCTTTCTGCCTTTAGGTGCAAAGCCTTTTATTTATACAGAAATATGAAATTAGAGCAGTGTCCAAAGTCTTATAATTACTGATGGAACAAACATCAGAAACTTAGAGATATTATGTTTACCATTTTCTAAATGACAGCAGCTAGGATGAATTTCTGATCCTTCTGTATTTCACTTCTATCTCCAACTCATTTGTAGCAGAACAAAGAAAACAAACATAAGTGCAGATAGATGTTTAATCATGTGATGCTGTTATTATTCTCCTGCCATTTCCTTTCTTTTGAATGTGTACACATTTATGATATGACTCCTTACTGAGTAATGTAAATAACTACTTTAAAATAATTGTTTACAATCTTAACCATGGGAGCTTTTTTGTTTTGGTTTGGTTTGGTTTGGTTTGGTTTGTTTGTTAAAGTTATTGTTAAGCCCTCTTAATATTATTCAAAGCCCTCTCAAAGATTAGGATCTTTTTGTACCAAAAGCTGTCCTTACTAGATATTAACATTTTTTATTCCAGAGAGTTCACATCTGAAAGGCCCAGTGTGGAGGCTGCTAGCATGTGGTCATCAAAATAAGAGGTAAGAAAAATAGCCTGTGATTAAGTATTCAGTGATCATTTGTAACTGACTGTTTAAAGGCTAAAAAGCATACACTTCTGAAAGGTTTAACAAAAAAATATGTTCTAGTTCCACAAATTATTCCTGATATGGAATATGTTACATAACAATCTATAGGTTCTTAACCGAAGAACAAATCTGTAGCCATCTTTCTCCACAAAACCTATTGTTCACTACCAACCAGACTGCATTTTTTTACAATGCTTAGCAAGTAGCCCACTGTCCTTTCTAGTAGAGAATAAGCAAAAATGGCAGGCAGGCTCATAAGCCATATGAAATATTTAGCAAAAGAAAAAAATACGCTATTTTTGCATCCTTGTAGGTTAACCCTGCTTGGTAGGTAAGCACCACATAGCCACTTGTTCACTTTGCCTTCCCTCAGTGAGACAGGGAAAGAGGAAAAGAATAAAAGCAAGAAGACTTTGGGGTCAAGATAAAAAAAACAAAGAGAAATTTAATAAGTATAGGTGGAAGAAGAGGAAAAAAAACAAAGTAAGTGATGCAGAGAC
Source organism: Phaethornis superciliosus (assembly GCA_023637945.1). Classification (NCBI taxonomy): domain Eukaryota; kingdom Metazoa; phylum Chordata; class Aves; order Apodiformes; family Trochilidae; genus Phaethornis; species Phaethornis superciliosus. Next base: position 59,985,251 of record JAJQWJ010000003.1, read on the forward strand.
ACCTCCCGTGGGTAGACTGATGCTTAGTCAGTTCCCAAGCAAAAGATGACTAACATCCCTAAAATCTTCTCTTTCTCTTTTTCCTTTTCTTGCTGATCATGACATTATGTGGTATGGAATCTCTCTTTGGTTAGTCTGGGCCATCTGCCTGGTTGTGTTCCCACCCACACTACTGTGTCACCCAAATCGCTTCACTGGGGGGCAGAGCAAGACACAGAAAGGGCTTTGACACTGTGCAAACACTGCTCAGCAAAAGCTAGAATACTAGTGTATCAGTACTCTTTCAAGAATATAAAGCACAGCATTATATCAGCTACTATGAAGAAAGTTAACTCTATCCCATCCAGACCCAGTAAAGTCCTTTTAATTTTCTCCCCCAAATCCCATCTCACCTGTTGTTGTGCCTTGCTACAAAAGGAATTTAAAATATTCTTGATTTTATAAATTTTGCCTGGAACTCTCAGGTATTCAGAAAGCATCACAGAGAATACAAGAATACCATTTTCCTCATGGTGCATCTTTCTGAGGAAAAGGTATTATTCTCTTTATTGAAGTGCCTTCTATTTTTTTGAGGAGGAACTGTAATTACTGCTCACTTTACAATAACCAGTGAATCAATTGTACTGCTTCTCTGCATAGTGTGCTGCTTCATATTTCAATATCTTGTTTGTGGGATGTCAAAGACATTGAGAGAATGGGGACTCGTGTCCTTCCAGAAATCAGAAGAACTGTCACCCTGTGTCAGGCAGTGCCTGACCTCCCTGCCATCTGAACTGGAGGACAAACCTCCCCTTGAAGTGTGTTAGCAGGATGGGACCCTCGAGAGCCAGCACAGCCCTAGAGTTGTCACCCCAAGAGACATGAAATTTTCAAAAGGTCAGGGAAGATTTTTGAGGGATATATTTTGCAGAAAGGCATGGTACATTAGATCCCCGTTGCTAGGGAAGTTATAGCAAGCTGTGCATGGAGCCTACAACTGCTGGAAATTTCTTTCAGCTCAATGTGATTCACAGGCATGAGAACTAATAAGAACACAGTGTATTATTAAAAATATCAGCTTGACAGGGCTCAGCAAGTGCCTGTAGCAAGTGTACCTCAGAAACGGGGAAAAAGCCTGACTCCATTTACTCTCTGCATCTCAGCCTCCTTACTTATCTGTGGAGAGAGGCAGAGAATTACACGAGTTTGAGATTTTAATGAGAAGAAATAGAGGACTAATGAAATGCTAATGAGATTGACATAATCCAGTGTGTCACTGCAGGCTCTCAGTCCTTTCAAGCCTGGTAAACAAAATAGCAACCATTAAGTTGGCTGACGTGGATACATGAATTTAGCAATGGAATTTAGAAAGCATTGAAAAATGCCTCATGTTCTCAGCAGTGACAGTGAATCTTAGTTTTTGAAAGGTATTTCTCAGAGTTAGAAGTAAGTCCTCAATTTTCCACTTGCCATGGATTTACTAAAAAATCTTTGGGGTCAGGTGGCAGGCACACGTGGACACAAAGGTGAGTTGGTGGTTTCCATACGGTTTCTAATCAGTTAATCTGTTCATTGGGAAGTGGACCTGGCAGAAAACTACAGGGGGGTCCTGATTTTTCATGGAAAACCTCTGTTCAGAAAAGGGAGGTGACTCTAAGCGCTGAGGGGGGAATGGGCTGGCTGTAAGACAAGGGCTTTTGTGTCATGTCTGACCATCTTATCCATCTGCTTGAGGCTCAGCAGGTCTCAGGCCAATGGGGAACTTCCAGACAAGAGGTTTTCCTTTCCAGAGTGACTCAGCTCTGAGCCCAAATAGACCAGAGAGCAAAGCAAGGCAGAAATAGGTTGAAACTATTTTTACAACTCTGTGATCCAAAGATGATTTTTGTCTTACACAGGAGAGAACAAGTTTCCAGCTGTTCTGTTTCTCTCTGGTTTGTTTTAAAGCCCTTAGTATCCTGTGTGCCTCCTCGGGGATCAGTGGGACACGGGGCAGTGGCTGCCACTCATCTCCCTTCTAGCAAAGGCACTTGAATCCACAGAGGAATAATTTAAGTCAGATCTCTCCTGGTACAGAAACTGCCAAAGGCACTACAGGTTATGTCCAAAATTACTCCTTTGCATTGCATCAACTGATTTCTTTATAGGTGTCTCGTAAAAAGACCTTACTTATGAACTGAACTTTAAGTCAGGTTTCAATGTTACTGCCTATCACAGCTAATTTGCAGTTTTGGGGCCTTCTTAAAGGGGAATTGTAACAAATTCTTCTAGCCGGGAAGATAACTCTGGACCTAGGAGCTACGAAGTCTGCCCTGACTAACTTCCATTTATTCCACTTGTAACATAAAATTACATAGTCCAAATGCTTGTTCCAGTCAAGCTGTTTACTTCCCACAGAGAGAAGAAAATTATAGAGAAAAAAAAATTTAAAAGCAGTCATTCAGAGCTTCATCAGACATATTTTACCTTGAATCTGTCCTGTTCTAGGTTTTAAGTTTTGTTCTTCCAAGTAAGAAACCTCTTTCCCTTTCAACACTTCTTTTCAGTTATACATATATCACAATAATTTAGCATACATTTCTCTTATCTTTGATTTATATCTTGCCTTTTACTTAAATACCGCTTAACATGAAATCATGAAAGTAATTTTGGCTGAATCTCTGTGCCACTGACATACAGTTAATGAAAACAAGATAAGCATCTGAAGCTTTCAGGGGATGATTACTGTAGTGTTTGGATGCTTTCCTGACAAGATAAGTCTCTAATTCTTTTTTAAAATGGTATCATGTGCTTCCAACCACACCTCCACACTTCTTTATGTGCAGAGTCCCAAGTCAACTGAAGTGCACAATTCATAGAAGGTATATAGAAGTTTGCTCAGGTCACTGTCTGACATGCTGGTGAGCATTACTCTATGATTTCTTCATTTTTTCCTGAATAAATTGTATGTTTCCATCAGACCTTTTTCTTTTATCTGTGTTTTAAAGAATCTAGGGCAGGGATTAACACTTATGGAAACATAACTAAGAACATATTTTATCTGCTAAAATTCTCTTTCTGAAACAAATTTCACCTTCATTTATATGGAACCATATGCAAATGAAAACCCCATTCTAAAATGTTTGTGTCAACGAAAATAGTCTTCCATATGCCTCTGTTGATTTAAGATACCTGCTGTATTAAAAATAAATTTCAAGTGCCAGAATACAGTGATTGACAGTGGATTTGCATTTATAACAAAAACTTTCAACATCCACTGAAAGTCACAAAGGCAGCCCTGAGAATGACAAAAAAATAACACCCTCAAAGTCTCTCTACCTTTTTTCTCATACATAGAATGAGAATAGTACTGACCTGACAGAACTACAATGCAAGACTGGAATTCATGGATATTTGGAAAATAATTCAGGACTCTGAAGTGAAGTTCATTTAAAATACTGTTACCTTAAGAAATGTTGAACTTTTCTTATCTTTTTCTAATGTTATCTCAGAACTGGAATAATGGAGTTTAACACTGAAAGACACTTCGTGCATGAAGAGTTTTTTCACCACCCTGTGCTGTGTTAACTCCTCTGTCTCTCTCCCCACGAGTCATGGGATATGTTGGATGTGCAGGTGAGGACTAACATCATCTGCCTTAGATGTGCAAAAACAGAGAAGAGGAATTCATAGGGAGCCATGTGGTGCTCCTGGCAGTGCAGTGTCTGCATGAAGGAACTCGGTTGCTTTTGCTTCAAATGCAAATTGGGTCAGCTGCCAAAGTTGTCCCCTGATACCATCACTGAGGCTTTGCTGCTGCTGCTCCCCCCTGCCATGTAGATTCATCTCTTTCAGATATCACCGAGAGGAGGACCCCTGCCTCAGACAGAGAAAAGGTCACCCATATCCACCATTGCCCTTAGTCTGCCTGACTCTGGGGTTTTTTTGTTTTTTTGGTTTTTTGTTTTTATGTGATATTCTTTCCTTGAGGCAGGGTCTGATACTCCAAGTTCAGCATGTGCTGTCCCTGTGCTTTGGGGTTTAGTGTAGCTGGCTGTGCCATGCATTTACATGGCTTTGTTGCTTTCCTTGCACTGTTTAATTGAATGAAAATTACCTGAGGTTCAGTTTTTCCTCTGTACAATCTAAGCAAATTGTATCCTGCAGTTAAAAAACACTGCTCTTGTTTGCTGAACCTGTCTTTTTCCTGCATTAATTACTAGGGTGTCCACTTCACACACCCACCACCCGGATCTTCAGCCTGAGTATTCTTGTGCATGTTGCTTACTATAAGCATGTGAATAGTTCTAATGAAGAAAAAACTTAATTACAATGCAGTGTTGAGGCTGTTTCTAGATTATTAAAATGTTGTCTCACAGGAGTGATGATGTCACTTAACTTCTCAGCTTGCTCATCTGTGCCTTGTAATGCACTTTACTAATTTGTAAATCAGATAGTTTCCATCTTGGATGGCCCATGTCACAGTAATATCATAGCAGTATTATTAGATGTTTTATACAACACAAGCATGTGGGTCTCTGAACAGCGTCTTAGATATTTGGTAGAAAAATAATTATTACAATAAAAGAAGCACTGAATTTGACATTGATGATACCAGCTTAAAAATAGTAAGGTATTTTCTTTGCGTCCAAGACTGTGACTAGAATGTGCAGAGTGAGGTACTAAGGCAGCTCCCAAAAACAGTTGAACAGTTAAAACACAAGGGTAGGAAACAAAAGAATGCAGTTTAAGAAGCAACTTGTGAAGCCTGATGAAGAAGAGTAAAAGGCATTTTAGAAAGGAAATTCAAGTGTAGTTCAATGTTAGTCAGGGGAAAAGAGGGGAAATTAAGCAATGTGTTACTCATTTAGATTTTTGTTATATTGAAGGCCTACATTTTAGATCCTTTATAGTTGGTGGAAAGAGAGAGTTGCCATTCTAGAGTGAAGGGAATATACATCCCTGAAATCAATGTCTAAAATATCACCCATTTAACATCTTTTTTTTTCTCTCTCCCTCCAACAGTGGATTAAGGAAGTCTTCCCAGGTATTTTACTGTCCTAGGTTTTTTGCTGCTCCATTGAAAATGGTTCAAGTTACTGCGTGCAAGGATTTCCCACATTATTCTCACAAGTGTTCATTCATACAGGGCATAGCTGGAGAAGAGCCAAAAGTGATTAAACTAGAAGGAAAGAAAAGAAAGGTACTACTGGGTCTTTTTTATATATTTCAGAAGCCCTTTGCCTTCACACAGGATGGCTTTGGTAGTAGGAAGGAGAAGCATGGCAAGCAGACTGTCAGGCTCCAGGATATTTCTACTGCTCTCACCAAAAGGAGGAGAAAGGAGGTACACAGCAATTTCAGTGCCAAGCCCTCCCTCTGAGAGCAGCTGAGTAGTAAGGGTGGCAAGATGGAAGCAGAAACAGCCCTTGGCAGTTCAGAGGTGATGGAAATGGCCAACACTGGCTCACATGGCACATTGAAATTATTTTCTTCCTTGACACTCTTTCTGCTTTTAGATGTATTAATTGCCTGTGATTTTAAGCAGTTACATGTGGGCAAGTAAACAGATTGTTTTGAATCAAACAGCTGTGCTAATTTATTGCACCATTTAAAGCAAAGCTTGAACATGCTCTTAACTACACACAGGGGCTGAATGTATTGGTGGATGCAAAAGTGTACACATCTCCCTTCAAATTAAAACATCTCCAGCAAGCAGCAGACCAGTTAGCAGGAAGGTCCAGTTCCTGACCACTTGACTCCTGCTGGCTATGTGCACAGGGAAGGTTGGGAATCTGCCTGAACTGTGCATGGGAAGGGATCCAGAGGCAGCTGTCCCCAGGGCAGAAGGTGACAGACCTCCTCCCCAACTCTGATGCTACCCTGCTTGGGCCTTGCAGAATCACTGAGCAAACCATGACCATCTCCCATTTCTTGAGCTTCTCCTGTGGCTCCTTGGAAAGACAACAAATGTTTTCTTGTCCAGAACCTGTGCTCTGGGCCAGAACATAAACAGCCCATAGCAGAAGATAAAATGGACACTTCACAGGCTGGAGCTCCCAATTTCTCACCACAAATACTCTGCTACTGGAGCTAGAGAAAATTTAAGGATGCAGGGAAATTCCCTAAAAACACAAAGCAGGTAAAACTGTTTTCAAGCTCAGGGGCTCCTGGTGGTCATGGTCACCCCACCATGTATACAGCAGTTCTGCCTTTTCCTTTCATGAGGCACTATTTCAAACACATTGTTTTTCTATAAATTCTTCTTTCTGCTTGGAAGGCATTTCAAGGATCCCAAATGTTAAACGAAAAGCATGGTGAGTAGAAAGCCATTATCCTCTTGTGAACTGGTCTGGAAAAATATGCATATGAAATAAGTCTATGGGGGAAACCAAAGGAGGTTGTGGTCAAAATGAAGTAATATTTTTTCTTTGTTTGCATTTTGTTGTAATTTTTGAGTTTATTCTCCTTTGCAATTCTCATACATGAGATAGAATCTTCTAAAAACTTCCATGAATTTCTGCATAATGCTTCACTGAAAATTTCTAGAAGGACCCAAGGAACAAAAGTACAATTGCATTTCTAACTACCCAATGGTGCTTGAGAGATCTTGTGACTGTATTTACCTCTGCACCATGTTCTGAGTACCCCTGACCTGAAGCAATATTAAGAGAAAAGTCTAGTTATCTTCCTGGACAGGTAAACAGCACTATGAAAAACAAGTTATGGTTTTATTCTCTGGCAACTTACCTTAGTAAGTTGAGTATTTTAAAAGCAAACTAGGCTTCAATAAGGCTAAACATAAATGTGTAGTTCTTTCTGCAAGGAACCACCCAGAAATGATAAATTCTGCAATTTGTATAAGTACATATGCAGACAAAATCCAGAAGAGTTAGCTGGGAAGGGAACTTAAAAAGAAAACAAAACAAAAAACCCAAAAAAACCCCTCCACCTGAAATATGAGAGAAAGAGGGCGAGAAAGAAAGAAACAGAGAAAGAGAGAAATAGAGAAAGAGAGAAAAAGAGAAAGAGAGAAAGAGAGAAAAAGAGAAAGAGAGAAAGAGGCAAAGAGAGGAAGATTAAAAAGGAAACAGGTGGCTTGTTTCAGGCCTGCCAAGAACATTTTGGAACATTTTGGAATCTAGAGAACATGCACTCCCCTGCTTGGCTGAGTGTTGTTTCTGTCTTGTCCACTCAGTGATTTCTTATCTTTGTCACATATTCCTCCTGCTGTCTGCAAATAACCTGTTCTCTGCTCATTTTATTTGTGTCCTTTGTGTGGACCTTCACTACATTCTCCACCTTGTCTCTTTCTTGTGTCATATCTTTCTGTTTTGCAGCTGCCAGGTGCTGACAGATGATTGCCCACTTTATAGTCTTACCTTTGCCATCCTCCCCACTCTTCACCCCAAACAAATAAGTCAAAACTTTTCAAAAATTTTACTTGGTGGTTGAAAATGTTGCAGTTTCTGTTTGATACATTGATGGTATTGGTGAATACTAATGCTCAGGACAATTACAAGCAATGGTATGGTCTTCCTCAGCTCACGTCTTTCTTCTTAATCACAGAAAACCAGTCCAGAAACTACAGATTTAAAAAGGTATCTTTTCTTTTTACTTTAGTAGGAATACTAAGTTCCTTGGGCTGCAGCTAGTTGTCTGACTTTAATAGTAGGATACTGGTCCTCATTCCTCATCCATTCTTTATCAATCCAATGCATTCCAAGTAGGGCTATTACAGTGAATTACAGTATTGACAGATTTGTTTATGCTTTTTCTTACTCAGTGGAGGACCACATATTCCCTGAAATGCTAATATACTCCCAGAATTACCCCCATAAAGTCTGTACAGTACTTGATTAACACAGAAGTAGTGCTTTCATACCTCATCACATTTCTTAAATAGAAATGAACACTCAGCTTCCAGACAACATTGTGCTGTGAGTTCAGTGCATCCAGGACACACTGAACTCCAGAACATTTGCTCTATTCATTTCTGCATGTGTCTGTCCATTTGGGATTTCCAGATGTCTGGAGCCTGGCCAAAGCATCTCCTTCGTCAGGGCTGCTGGACATCTGGAAATTCCAGACACTTGTGCAAAGCCCATTTTATATGTGTACAACATTTCTGTGGTGATAAAGACAACACATACAAAAACCCAGATGCACGCCTGTAACTTACCCAGAAAGCTTATACAAAGTGAAGATACAGCATAATATAAAAGAGAGCATTAAAAAAGGACAGCTATCTCCTACTGAAGGACAATAGCAGATGAGCACCAAGTTCTTCCCTGAGCCTCTAAAAACCTGCTTCGTATCTTACTTTGCCTTGGCTTTATTACTTTTCCTTTCAGTCCACCCATTGCGCCAGAACAGACACCCTCACTTAACTTCTTTTCTTCCCTATTCTCTGTGAAAACATCTCTGAGTATCACATTATAACATACTCTTTAAAGCTCCCATGCTACCTCTCTGTGTATGTTCAGCACTAGTCCTGTTTCACTGGCTTTTTCCTTCTCTCCTGGCTTTGTAACTTATGTTTCTCAAGGGAGGAGCGGGCTATTTCTTACTGACACACCACTCCCTGCATGTTATGGGCTTTATGTCTCTATAGTACTACTATAGAAGTACTTGATAGGTGCTGTGAATTGCTTTATGAAACTACAGTTGATTAGGCAATTATTTCACATCCAAATTAGGCCTACATCACTCTTGGAATTATTTTCTAGTGACCACAAAGACATTGTGAGTGGAGTTTTTATTTTTGCTAAAAACAGTGTGGTCAAAGGGAATGTTTGTGCTCAGAATACTCAGGATGACTAAATATGATGAGTATGCATGGGCACTTTTTTACTATTTGTCGGGACCCACAAGGTGGGTTCAGCACTGTCACATCTCACAGATTGAGCATGGCTCCCCAGATGTGGGAGCCAAACAAAATATCACATCCCACTGGGAGGGTGGGTACAGCATTATGTCCCACAGAGTGGGCACAGGTACAGTTCCCCAGAGTGGGGGTCGACCCAGGGAGATTCGGACTGGACCCCCTTATTTTTCTAAACTCCTTCAGAGAGGAGCCTAGGTGCATCTGGGTCCACTCCTCCTCCTTTATTTAATCTGTTTTAACAACCCATTCAGTAAGATTAAGTTTGGGGATTCCCCGTGTGGTACTTTAGGAGTAAGATTATTACCCAGGAGGTCTGTATAAAAACACAATTTAAAAGTGAGTAAGATTATAAAGCATGTGAGATTACAACTAGCAGAATTAGAAATGATGGTACTTGTCAAAACAACAGGTTACAACTAGCAAAACTTAACAAAGCAACAGGTAATAAAACTTAACAGAGTTGGAAACTATGTTACCCTTATGTGCCGAGATGAGGTTAGAAACACAGAGAGAGAGAGATAAAGAAGAGATAGGAAAGATATCACCACCCTTGTATCCAGTGATGATCTTGGTAGGTGTCACGGTTTGACACTGGCCCGGCAGGTAAACCGAATAACAGATTTATATATTAATCTCTCTCTCCTCACTGATAAAGAAAAGAGAGAGAATAAGGAAGAGAGACTTATGGGTTGGAAACTAAACTACACAACTTTAATGAAACAGTAATGATAAATAGAAAAAAATTACTAAATATTTACAAATATACAAGAAAATTGATACCACTTTCCTCCCCCCTTTCCCCAGTAACTCTCACATCACCACCGAGGCTGCAGGGCAGCCCTGGGAAAGTCCAGGCTGGAATCCTGGGGTCAGCAGCAGTCGGGAGCTGGGGGCAGGAACACACAGATTCAGGCTGGCATGGATCAGGACCACAGGCAGACGAACGGACAGAATCCTCTCGGGATGCCGAAAGGAGCAGGGAGGGCAGGAAGAAGGGAAGCAGGAAGGAAGAAGAAGTGTTTGACCCTTGTGATCCCTCAAATTTATTCTGAGTATGCCGTGCATAGGATGGATACTCTGTTTGGTCAATTCTGGCATCTATCTTGTCCGGTCCTCCCCAGAGGAGGGTTTCAGGTGGGACCTCCTTACTCCTTCTGGAAAGTAAAATGTTCCTCAGAGCTGAGAGCAGTGTCCTTGGCTCTGCACACCAGTCTCTGGCAGTAACTATAAACATGAAGTGTTATCAGTCCCAGAAGCAAACACTGACTGAGAAACTTGCTGTTAATTTCAGCAAGTACAGACACTTACAAGAGACTTAGCTGAAAGCAAAAGTACAAACCAGAAAAGCACCTTTATCCTGGCCCAAACCAGGACAGTAGGAAGCTGTGGTCCTTGGGTGGTGGGCACGCATCCAACATTTCGAGTGTGCCTCTTATATGCCTCCTGACCCCACCTTTTTGGGGGGGGGGGCTTTGGCATATCTTATGAAGCCAGGTGAGGCCTTCACCCAAGCACAATGTCCATTTTGTCAGGGAAGCTCTTCAGAGACAATTATTTGTTTCAGGATTCTACACTACTGTGGGATAAGTCCTGATTAATGGACATAACTTCAGTGGTCAAAATGATAAATTAGGCAGTAAGATTTGCAGAGAAATTGATTTTAAAAAACATTTATGCACCCATAGGGAAAACATTTACATCCTGGAGTAACAAGGATACATCAAAGGAATACCAGAATGTGGGTGTGATATTTGGACGGATGGTTTGCAGTTAATTTGATACACTTGACCTGTAAATTAACAGTTAATCAGGGCTATAAGAACACACTAATAGAAAAAAAATATAGCTAGGTAAAACATAAGCAGTATCAGGTTTCAACACAGGTTACCAACTTCTAAATAAATTTTGTTACATTTTCTTTTATAACTATAAAACTATTCCTCTGTTCAGTTTTTAGATTGGCCTGTAGACTCTGCATGCTGCATTTGACCATCACTTTTTGCTTGCAGGCATTATGGCTCAAAGAAGAGCCATTTGTAATTCCACACCATTCTTGCCAGAGGCAGAATTTCCTTTAACTTCTTGAAACTGTTGTGAGGAATCACAGATAGAAACAACAGACCAACAGAAATAACTCTGGGCACATTGTAAGGGAACAAATAACTGCAGGCAGAGCTCCCTGTAGCTCAGAGAAAGTATGAGAAAATTTATTTTAGGATTAAATTGTAAATAAATCAAACAATGTTTGACAACTGGAATGAATTCCTGAATTGTATATGTGCACTGGACAATGCAGGTGGGTATTGTTATTGCCCAGAGTAGGTTGCTTTCTACAGTCCAAGTGGCGTGGTCTTGATTTAGATCATAGGCTGACATTTTTGTTGTTGCAAACTTACTAAGGAAGTCATCCTGTATTTGTATATGTTCCTTAAAAACCCTGTACAACGCTAATTTGTAAATAGTAATTATTGCTACTTTTTAAGAATATGAGAATGAGGAAAGCCCTGTGCTATGGTTTGAAAATTCTGATGGAAATAGTTGCAGCTTCATCTGGGAATTTTATTTTTTTTTTTGCTGTCCTGAGATTTTTCTTACCAGGAATTATCCCCTTCCAGACTGTTCCGTCTTTTGAATATTAATCCCAGTCAAAAATCCAGGGTTTTACCAGACTCCTTTCATTATCCAACACTTTCAAGGCTGAAGAATTGAGTAGTAACACCAATAGGATTTTCAAATAAACCCAGTGTATGTCTATGTTGGCAGAGAGGATGACCTGCCAAGGAATGAATTCTAGAATCAAATAATACTTTAAGTGACTCTTAAATGCGTCTTCATTTTCAAAAAGAAAGATAAAAGTCCTTTTGATGTATTACTTGTAACTACATAAGCTCCTGGAAAGCTTAATGAACTATACTCCTTTTTTTTTTTTAATGACCAATATGTATTTTCAAGTCTTTTTATAACCTTGATAAGTAGGTGAAGGATGTAGTGTGGTTAGGAACTTGAGTGTTATACTATGAAATGAAAATTAATTTAAAAAATTAGGTCATACCAAAACAAAACCAGAATATGTTCTGTATAGGATGAAGGGCTCACATACTTGGTTTTAGACTAAAGATTATATGCAGAATCTTTGTTTTCTTACTTTTTGTCAGAGCAGGTAGAACTAGGAAGATATTAATGAGTGTATATGTGTGCATTTAAAAGAATATGAAAGCAATTAAATTCTAAGAAAAACTCAAAGAAGAACTCAAAGGACTGTAAATAAAATGGCCTGATCTTTGGTTTTCTGTTGCTGGGGTTTGGGCTTTTGGTGTGGGGTGGGGTTTTTTGCACAGGTGAGCTCTTGAAAGACCCTTCTTGCATTTACTACCTATAAAGACTAAGTCTGGCCTTGAAATGTGTGGTTGATAACTTTCAGTGGAAGGTAGTATTAAAATGCAAAATATTTGTATAAATAAATAGTCATCATTCACTACTAGTGCAATCATCACACTCTAAGCACAAAGGAATTGAGGTTTAAGACCCATAATTAAGGGTTTTAATGGAATTAAGATAGAAAGGAAAGGGACTCTGAGGAAAGTTAATATTTTTATGAAATATAAAGTTCTCTAGTTGATGAATTGAGGAAAATAGCAGTTTCTAAAGCAGGTTTCAAATGGATTTCAGATAGATTGAAATAATGTTACAAAGCAGGAAAGAAATCTGTATTATCCAAGTATACCTGTACTCTGTAATTTAATGCACAACAGATGCTCTAGCCCACACATTACCCTACCCCAATCTTATTCATTATTGTATAAAAATGAATATCTTAAAAATGCTAAGTGCTATCTGAAATCAAGTATTATTTACATTTTGAGTGGCAAAATCCTTAAGGGGAAAAAAAAAAAAAAAAGTTCCTCTCTGGATTTTTACTAAATCATAGACCTGAGCATATCAGGAAAGGAGAGATAATTATTGTGTCTGCATAATGCTATCAAAAGTTATGAGCTTCATTATATTGGTTCTCATTTTCAGGAATTAAAAGCCTTCTCAGCCTCCAGGTAAAATCCCATGTCCTGCTAGCCTGCATTCATTTGAGAAAGTAGATGGGACTGATGGAATCTTACATCATGGGATCTTGAATTCTTTGACAGACTATAATATTCTAAAGCTCAGTTTGAATGATCTTTCACTATAACACAGTTTTGGGAAGTGAAATGCTTTTTGTAGCCATTGCTTATTTCTCAATGAAAAATCATTCCACACAAAGAGCAATTTTCTTCCTATTTTGAGTAAAAAATAGAGTTCACATGAAAAACAACTTGTTCCCCTGTTTGAGAAATCCAAATAGCCATATTCGGTAGTTAGTTTTAGGGTTAAAGATGAACTTTTAATTGTAATTCTTAAGTGTAAGCTTCTGATTTTATTTTTTGTAGAAATCTACCAACCCTATATAATAAAGGAAAAGTTTAATTTGTTTTCTTATAGATGTTAAAATCTATTTCTAAAAACCTTTTCTGGATGCTCATATCTTGTCCTCAATCTGATTCAGCCAGTCTGAAATGTTTCCACCCAAACTACTTCTCTTTACAGTTCTATTGACTTACACAGTCATTTATCTGCCTGGAAAGTGTGGTGTTTGACAATGGAAGACTATATTTCTTGTTTCTTGTTCTGTTGAGTGATATTGATCATGGCATGTGGAAACAAAATACTCCTTCAACACGCATAATTCTTTCCTTTCATATATTTTCTAAAATGTTGTCCTTGGATGCATCAACACAACATAATGCAGTGCCTTGGAAGTATATCCAAGCTACCTTGAGTACCAAAAGCAGCATAGCAACATTAGCACAGCAATCTGTCTAGGTTAATTAATCTGACTGAGAAGATGTGTACATGGAGCATCATGCTGTTACTGTAGCCCTTAATGCACCAGACTTAGGTTGCAGGCTTTTTTTGGGCAGTAGTACAGCCCTGTCCTTCAACATTGGCAGTCTCAGAGGCTGCAAAATGACAATTCAGCATCTCAAGCAGGAAGGTGAGGATGGAGCTCTGAGAGGCAGAAGACTTGCATAGAAAGCCATTTTGTTGGCCTAGGCTGTTGAATCCCCTGCCATAATTAGTCCTGACAAGGCCTGATGAAAACTGAAAGTACTTGTCTTGTGAAGGATACTGGAATACAGAGAGTGTCTTCATACCAGGATTATGAAAATAAAATCTTCTAACATATGAAGAATATCAACATGCCAGAAACCATTCACATTTTCTAGAGGTCATCTCTGGAGGATGCTCTTCAGTATAACAAGTCCAAGTCTTTTGTTGCTCATGGTGTCTGCATTGATTGTGTTGCTCTTGAAGTCAAATGGGCCTGTGATGCCACTGCTTTTGTTGGGCTATCTTTCTGGCTAATGTGTTTCATGCTACTTCAAGGAGAGAAGGAAGTGCACAAGCCATTTACAGTATCTTGATGTCCCCTTGGCACCATCAGTGTGTACAAGTTACTCATTTTACAACCTTGTATGATGTAGGAAAAAACTTCCCTTCTTTCCCCCAAAAATGTTGTTGATCACTAGCAGTGATTACTAGTACCCTTAAGTCTGCAGGTGCTTTGCTGTATTAGATATATTTGTTAAACTTAATCTTTAATGTTTTCTCCATGACTTGGAGTTATCTGGCCTCAGGAAGGAGGCTGTGTTCATGAAAAGTGCATGGAATATAAAAAGTGAAAATAAACAGCTGCAACAAGAAATTAAGGGCTCCTATGCTTGCTGAAGCTTGTGCTGATATTTCCTTTCCTTATTGCTTTCAGAATGGCAGAAAGTTTGGCTCACATACCTTAAGTTAAATATTATCTTTGACCTAAGATATAATTAAGTGAAAATATAGTTTGTTATGCATGATTTTAATTTGCTCTGCATAAAAAATTTGCAAACAGTCCTATTTCAATCTTGAAGAAATTCTAAATAAAAAAAATTATGCCCAAAAGACAATTACTTTGTTCAGTCTTTTAAAAATTATCTTAGCCTCTGCGATGGCTGATAAGGTACCCACATGCAGCTAGAAATATTCAGTAGATTCAAGCAGATTCATAATGTGGATGTATTTTTACTAATGGTTTCAAATGAAACTAATTCAGCTACTTTGATTTGTTCTGTAAAACTAGAAGTAGAATAATGAAGAAGAAAATATTTAGGTAAATTACACTTGTATGCAAGATCAGCTTAAGTAACACAATGGGGCTAATGGACAAAGTTATGTAAGTGCATGTTTGCTGATCACAGGTTGGAAAAGAAATCTTTCTCCACATAAATTGTCTCTATGTATTGCTCCAACTCAAGGCTTCAAATGTCTGCAAAAGAAATTACTTTATATTAGGAAAACAACTGTTGCTCATTAAACTGCTGGAATACTTAGGATTTAAAAAGGGCCTTTTGCAGGAGAGACAGGACATTCAGTGAAGGATGGTGAATCATGTCTGGCTATTAAACAAACCTCCATTTGCAATAGAGGCACTGTAAGCTGCAGACAAAACAATGTAATCAACAGAAGTCTTGTTAATTACCACTCTTGGCTCATTTGTCTTATGGAATTTCTTCTTCAACATATTTAAATAGCTGTACCTTGCAATGGCAGGGGGTGGGTGGGACTGGAATTATTATGCAATGGGAATGTGTTAGCTGCAGTTTTACATAGCTTGGTTACCCTGAGATTATTTATATCAAGAAACTGGTTTGGAGCTGACCAGAACCTTATAACTCAAGGATCTCTGCACCCATGAGCTGATCAGGCCCTATCTAGAACAGGCAGGACCATGCAAGATGAGCTCTTTACTTTGCCATATTATAGGCAGCTGAAATTCTTGATTTGTTTATCTGCCTCAGGTCAGATCTGGTGTGCCTTGGGGATCTCTCAGAGCATTAACACTGGGCTTTGGAACCACATTGTAGATATTGCATAGTGAAATTTACCTATTAAATATTTCCTGTAGCTCCCAGGGGTGCTATTAAAATTGACATGCAGTTAGAATGTAGCTATGTAGCTATGAAATCCTGGCCAGCAGGTGAGTCAGCAGCATATGCATTTACAGATAGTTTTTGAATGCACACAGCCATATTGCTTAGTGATTTATTGCTTCAGCAGTTCAAGTGTTTATGTTGCCTAATCAGATGAAGCTCAAGATGAATGCAAATGCCTCACATTCTAAATTGATGTGTTATCAGAACTGTTTAACAGGATACTGAAAAAGTCTTCAGAATTTTTCTTCCAGATATTTAAATATTCTATCTAGCATTTGTTTTTAACCCTGCTGTAAATCTTTGTTATCCATATATTTATCCAGTCTATTGTAGAGTTGACACAGAATGAAATGTCATATATAAATAAAGAATAAGAACAAGCAAGACATCTTGGCAACAGCCTCACTAACCACTGCTGAGATTGCCATAATGAGATTCTCATAGCTAAACAGGACATCGGTTCTGTCTATGTGAAGTAAGCCATAGAAACTATGGTCTCTGAAAGCAGATGTCTGTAGGAAACCCTTTAATCCACTGGTCATCTGTTTTGCTTTGACTCTTACTTAATCAAAGGGGAACAACCGATCCCAGAAACTCAGAAAAGTGGATAAAGGGTCAGAAACTATTTCATGAAAACTTCAGCAGAGCCAAATTTTTTTCAGAGGTGATAATTTGTGTTCAATCATGGTATAACCACTGAGTGACAAGGGCTCATATTAGGGGAATAGTCATGGTGTGTAAAGTGTAAATAAGTGTTTTACAGAAGCTGGGAAAAGAGAGAGAGAAGAACTAGGGATTGCATTTTGACAATTTAGGGGAAAGCACAATAAGATGGTTATAGTGACAAGCAGGAAGAGAGGAAGAGAAAAAAGAAGAGTGAAGTAATGAGAAAGGAGACACCAAAACTAAGGAAGACATTTTCATTTAAGTTGATGCAATATAGAATAAGTGCTGTTACTTCCTATTGATTTACTCGTTTGATCTCCATGATCTGAATCAACATCATTTATAGATCAAATTTCAAAAGGATCTTTGACATATAATTTGATTTGGGATTACTGTGAGTCTGATAAATTGAGGCAAATCTATAAAGTTGTTTGTGAGCTGCTGGGAACAGCTTCCCTAGACCATGTGTTTACTACATGGCTAAGCTGGCTATACCCAAGGGAAGGATCTGAAGAAAAAGGCACCGAAGGACAGGTGAGCAAATAGATTAGTCTTGAGGAGGCTGCACATATGAAAACAGTCGGTGTGCTTCTTCTTAATCCAAGATGATTCCTAAACAGCGTCAGGATATAGAAGATTAACAAAGCTACTAGTCAGCCTGCTGACACAGGAATGAAATCCCTCATCAAATCATAACATTTAGAAAAGCTCCTAACATTTATCCTGTGGCTGTAACATTTGGACACTGATTAAACAGGATCATCAGTATCCAGTATCCAGAGCAGTATTTTCAAAAAATTAAATCACTTTGATTCATAACAGATGAGCTTGTGATACGAGCTGCAGAAATGAGCACTAGTGAAGAGCCTCAGACAGAGACATGGGCTCTAGCAGCTAGATCTGAAATATTTTATCAGCAGCTAGAGCTGAAATAATTTTCTAATGTACCCCTAGCTAGTGTAAAAAGGATAATATGCATTTGAAGAGATGTTTGTTTTCTTTTACTAATTATGTACAAAACACTATAGTCATTGCACTGGTGTGTAAGAAATGAGTGTTAGGAAACAAGTTTTTAATGAACATGTTTGTCCAGGATGCTTAGGGATGAGGATTACTCCTATGTATGTTTTAGACAAGAATCCTCAATTCAGAGCTAACTGTGTCAGAATGATTTATCTTCACCCCTGCAGCCTCTATGATGATTTGAAATGATGGCTGAGTTATGTATGCGTGCCCTCTGCTCACACCCATACTGTTTTCAGGGGCTTCCAGTGCACATCAACAGGAGGAGACTGAAGGTGGAGTTCCTTCAAGAAGGAGCATCTGCAGAGGAAGCCATTTAGAAACTTCTTTCTTCGACAGGGCTCTCAAAACACTTTTTAAATGTGTTGTAATTTTTTTTTTCTTTTTTTTTTTTTTTTTTAATTTTTCATGCAGGGATGGAAGAAAAGGTCTTACTGTGGACAAATAAAGACTGTCATCAGTTGTTACACAGTACAAATTTTACATTTTTAAGGCTTTGTATAGGTACCCAGGAACTCCAATCTACAATCTACCCTGCTCCTTGGGTAAGTGACTTCTTCACAACCCCTGAATGATGTGTGTGCATAAAGTTGCCATGACTTTGATTGTGCCTATGGGTAGTGTGAAACAGTCTTGGCTTGGAGTTTTCTTCTGGGAAAACTTCGTTTGCATTTCATGCATCCAGATCTGTGACTGGACTTTGCCAGATGATTGCACATTCAAATGTTCAGTGCAAGGAATTCAGCCTGCACTTTGTCCTGTTCAGCACTTCTTTAGGTTCAGGTACAGAGGACTACAGACACAAGTACCATTCTAGGGGTAGCCAAGTATACTGTAATAGATTTGTACAGAAATGTACAGTTAAGTATGCAAAACATGGAATTTTTCTCATTCCAAGATGATAATGTTGCCTCTTCTGCTCCCCTGTGCTTTAGGGAATATAACTGGTGATGTGGCACAGGTTGAATCAAGACTATTTCTGTTATTCATGCTTCTAACTGGAACTGGTAAAAAAGGAAAAGGAGATGTGTTTTAACTTTGTTTTGAAAGAAACAGAAGCTGAAAATTACCTGAAGGCTAACACATCTTAGACTGAGTTTTGATGTAGAGGTTTTGATTTTCAATTAAACACCAAAGTTCTTGGGTAGCGCCGATTGGCTATTGCTTTAACTCAGCCAATGAAGAAAAGCTTGAGCAGACAAATTTTCAGCAGGCTGTGATTTAGCCATGCATTTGTACCTTGCCCCATCCTGTCATTAAATACTGATTTTAAGGAATTAAGCAAAATAGCAAGTTTGAGTATCTGGTCCTCTGCATTTGTACATACTTAAATGGTCTTACTTAAGGTTTCATGCATCTATGTGAGTTACAGGTTGCCTAGGGCACACCTCTCTGGATAAGGAATATTTTATGACCTACTGCTGATTTCAGTTAAGATATAATTAACATTTTAAGAAAAAATCTTCAGAGAAGATCCAAATTCTGAGCAGAAACAGATCTTTTTTTTTTTTTTTGCACTTACCTTGACAATGTAGTGGAGTCTTCTAACAAAATTGTTTGATCATGCACGATAATTGGCCAATATTTTGTATAACATAATTTTCAGTGAAAGTAATGATTTCTGTGTGCCTGTACACTTCTTGTTTCCTTGTATACGTGCCTTCTGTGCATCTATTAGTCTTAAGAACTTAACAGGTGCTGATCTTTAATAATTAAAAGTTCACTTAATAATTTACACGTGCAAGACAGCAGAAGATTCAGTCAGGGTATTTAATATGTCCTCAGAATAGAACAGGTGAAGTTCAAACAATTATACTTTTAACATTTGGCACTACTTCATGCAGAAATAATACCAGTTCTTTCTCTTCCTGCTGCTCTGCCCTTGTCTTACTTCTGTACAGTATTCTGAGGCTTAAGTGGCTACTGCACTACGGAGCCCATTCCCAGCACTGCCCAAAGCAAGCTTTCAGCTAAATGCTATGTAACAAATACATGCAAAATGTAATAAACCCATCTGTAGGCATAAAAATGGACAGAACAACTAAGAATCTGTTCAATATAAGCTAATGTCCTCACCCAGAATGTATCTGGGCATGTTTCACTTGATATTAGAATTAGCAACTCATTCCCAATATTTGGTAATTAAATGACTGTCTTGTAGAAAATTTTTACTGCTACCACTTTGCAGTATATGCTACTTTACCTGACATTTATTCTTCCTAGAAAGAGGAAAACATTCAGTATTCTGTTAGAGTGTAATTGGATGAGCTCTAATTTATAATTTAGGAAAAAAAAAAAAAAAGATCAGGCTACATTATAATGCACAAGACTATATTCCCTTCAATTTTGCTGATATAAACACACTGTAATTCCATTAGTCAAGTTTTTCTAGATTAATGCCAAAGTGACTGAAATTCAAATGCTTCCTGTAATTTCTATTGTCATCTTGAAGGAAAAGGCAAAGTCTCTTGGTCTTTTTCTTTCTTCTCAGGCACTTTTTAAAGAGGGATTGGGGGAATGGTAGGCAGGGATGAGTAGTACATCTCTACCGGGATTTTTGTTATATGAAGGGAAAATTTTTGGATCCCTATGAAAGAATGTGGAAATACCACTTTGCTACATTTTTTGGCAGGGAACAGGTAAAAATTGTGCTGCATCTATCTTCTTGCTCTGCAGGAGAGACCTGAGTGGAGCATTGCAGAGGTGCTCGCCATGCTGGGACCGTTCCCAGTGGGCACAGAACGCGCCTTCAATTCACTCTGCAGTTTCCCATACCTAAGTGTATGTGCTTGGACTTTTTCCAGGTGCAATTATCCAGTATCACTACTATTGTTTTTTATGTGTTCCTAGGCCAGGCACTAATGGCTGATGATTTCAGGCCTTTTTGTTTGTTTGTTTGTTTGTTTTTTATTTACCCAACCATTAATTAGGTGTTTGGACACATTTTCCTAAACCAGTTACCCTGGAGCAGTTAAAATTATTTTTTCTAAACCAATTATAAGCTATAAAAATAGGTGAGATTACAACCGTGTTTCAACTATGATGAATAATTCCTTCAGTATGACAGGAGATTTAGTCCTGAACAACTCAAAAGTACCATTATGCATAGAAATACTACTTTGCTTTATTATGAAAAGGTAAATGACATCTGCCTGAGGAGAAGAGCTAAAAAGATGGGGAAAGAGCTCCAAATAATACTTTAAGCTTAATTATCTTTTTAAAATATATTTTATTAAAGTGTATATGTTTGGAAGAACTTTTCCAATATCAAGCATTCTTCTGTAATCCATACCAGGAAGTAAATGTATATGTTTGATAAATTTCAAGCACCTCTGTCATATTTACTAATATAGCTTAAGCAAAATGTAATGTCAGGCTTGAAGATGCAAATTTAAGTCTTCCTCATTTATACACTTTTAAGGGGAAAAAAGGAGCCTGTAAAAAAGACTTTTACAGTATATATAAATTATGTATAATGAATGCTCAGACTGGTTTATTTCTTCATGGCAATCATGTGTTACTTTTTCAGGCAGCCATATGAATTTTAACTGCTCTTTTTCACCTGTTCACAGTTTCCTGATCTGAGCTCATTTGTAGCTAAGGGTAGAAGCACAATCATGTCAAATTGCTTAGAAAAATCTGGTCAAAACTTTCTGAAGTGATTATTGTCATGGAAACTTGAGGACAGTTAGTTCATTTCCTTTCTGTTCTCTGTGTGCTGTGAAGGAGAGAAATCTCTTTTCGTTATAATCAAAACCATTGGGCTAGATGCTGTCACTGTGCAATACCAAGCACTGAAGTAACATCCTCCAAGTGACTGTGTGTCACTTCTTGAAAAGGATGGAAAAGGATGGACTTCCAGATTTGATATGGAGACAGGAGAATGATATGAGGTACCCGCATCTTCTTAGGGTATTTGTGTTAATGGCCACATATCCTATCTCCTTCATGGAAAGAAGCTGCATTTAAAAGTAACAGTAAAGTCAATAGGAACAGGTAAGTGCTTCTGGGTGCTCATTTATCTGGCTTTATTGACTGACCTTTAAAACATGCTTCAACTTCACCTCCAGAGATCTGATATTTGTTAAGACTTCTTCAGTTCCAGCTAACTTAAATTGGAAATAATTTCCATTTTGAGTTTACTGATACTAATGAAAATATTTAGAAGCATAAAATTCAAACTGAAACTAGGAGTGACATTAGAAATCTACTGTCTACAAAAAATAGACCAGTTCATTTCTATCCATTTCTATCAGGCCTAATTCCTACAAGGATTTGTGTGTTAGTTTGATGTGTGGTTGAGCTTCAAAGATACAGCCTGTGCTAGTACGCAGAGCTGATGCTTTGTAGATAAGAAAATGTTTCCTAAGCAGTGATCGGGAAGATGTTGATGTTATGCAGATCAGTTACTGGCATCAGAATTCACTCCCTTTCACTCAAGAGTGTTTTCTCCATTATTAAGTGTGATTTTTGCTAGCCTTAGTCCATGATGTAAACTTACTTTGTAATCGGTCAGTGGGCATTATGCTCACTGACATGGAACACCACTTCATTTTCCCAAACAAGCTGTTGCCACTGATACAGAATGGCATTCACCTGATGTGCACCTTAGGAGTTCATATTTCTATTCACGTTCTAAAATTAACAATTCATATCATAGGCATGCAAATGGAGAGTCTCAGGTTCATACTCACGTGTAGTAAGGTCTGTAAAATTCTACTCTGTTCTGCAGGTCCTTTTCTTATTTTTGTTGCAGTTTCATTTTCCCTTTCTTGAATATGTTACTCACAGAGGCACATCCAGCTTCCCTTATCTGCTTGGCCTTGGGCAGAGGTGGGGCCAGGACTGGAACCTGTGGAGATTCCATCAGCTTCTCACAGGAGCCACCCCTGTGGCCCCCCCTGCTTCCAAAACACCACTGAACAAACCCAAGACAATACTGCAATGTGTGTATAACCATGAAGGCCTAAGACTCAGGAAATAAAGTGGTCTTAGCCTGTTGCTGACACAGAAACCAAAGTAATTGGCAGCTTATCTATGAGACCATCAGAAACTCCATAATTTTCAGACAGTAGATAGCAGGATTTTACTTTAACTTTAGTCACTATGGCCAAGTGAAACAGCTAGAGTATCTCAGCAGAATTTCCTGCCTCATCTCCTCACACATGAAATCAGGGTGAGGTTACAGCTGCCTCTGCCTGTGCTAATTAAAGGAGGACAAACATGTCATACCAGAGTACAATGCCTTTACTACAGCATGAGTTACAATTATCAAGCAGTTACTCTGAAAATCTGTTTTTTCTAGCACTTTCCTACAGAGTTAGAGGGGGAATTGACTGACAAACAGGACAAAAATGCACCCACACCCCTTCTCCATCTTGTTTCCTTCAACTCCTATTAAAATTTCACTAGAAAGCAAAGCAGACTGGAGTGTATAGGAAAAAAATCTCAAGGATTTTATTTTCCATACCAAATTGTACCACTCCTAATCTCTTCACGGATTCTAAGACTCTGGTGATTGATAAGCCTTCGCTGCTATCAGTCAGTGATGCTTAATGGGCCATAAAGCTGACCAAGTGAGCTGTGAAGCTCTCCCTAAGAGGTTTCCAGCTGGGAAGAAATTCTTGCTAACCTTAAGCTACTATCTCAGTTTGCAGATTAATTTCATTTGGACTGCTGTCACACTGCATTAACTCTGAACATTTCTGATGGTAGCAAAATAGAGATTTGTGCCTTAAAAATGACATAGGAAGATACAGATTTTCTGTCATTCAGTGATTCAAGTATAAACACTGCATTAAAAAAAAAAAATCCCCTAAACTGCCTAATTGTTGGGCTTTTAGCTCTAACTCAGGTTCTTAAACATAGTTCTTTCTATGAGAGATAGCAGGTAATCTGTGTGACAGCATCTGCTCTAATCTGAATCCAGATGTGACAGTGGAAGAAGTGGAAAGGCCACTTATCTCTCACTTCACTTTTCACTTATCACTGTTCCTCTATGGAAAATTACTGCCTGTCAAATTTGGTGGCTGAACTGCTTGTTTTCTGCTTGTTGAGTAAACTGCTTCTTTGGTAAAGTGCACCTTAATTAGCTTAAATCAAAATAAGCCACTTTAAACCGTTTACAGAATAGGCTGCACTAACCTGGCTACAGGTGCAGTTATCACATGAGCCTCAGGCCTGAAGGGACCACAACTCCTGACCTAGCACTAGTCAGGATCAGCCAGATGTGGCACCAGGGAGTGATAGAGAAGCTCTTCCCCTGGCTGTGATAGAGCACACATCTGCCTGCATCCATTATTGTTGGGAAAGAGCATTTTGCACTCATGCTGCTGTCAGCCTTTGGAAAAAAGAAACAAAGCAAAAAACTTTCTAAAAGGTCATTACAGTCAGTAGAAACCACAACTGAATGAGGAAGATGGTGTTGCTTTCAGAAGATAATTTACTGCATGTTTGCACTCTAACAAGGCTGTATTAGTTATGAACAGGCTTCTTTTTTTGTCTGTTTGCCTTTCCATGCTATGCTCAGGAGCATGATTTTCAGCTGCACCTCACTCTTTGCTGCATAAAACTGTCATGGCAATATCATAATTTTCCAAATACAGTGTTTTGTCACTTGTTGTTGTTTTGGTTGGGTTTTTTTCCTGGGAAGCTGCCTCCTCCTTCCCTGTAGTACATTTTTATATGGTTCAGGCCAAAAGCACTGTTGCAATGGAACAGTTGGAAAGAAGCAGTACAAGTGACATGTTCTACTCTGAGGACTTTTTTAAAATGTCTGTTGGTTTCTTCCTTCAGCTCACAGTGCCAAGGAAGGTCTGTTCCAGGATACAGAACATTTCAGTGGCATGTAACAGTCTGCAGGAAATCTCCAAATTTTTTTTACAACCATCTCTTAAAACACAAGTAATTGTCTCAGTTACTTTATATATCTTATGATGCCATATCATTGATCTCAGACTTGTAGTAATGCTTTATTATCTTCCTTTCAATTTTACTTTATTCTTTTCAAGGATTTTCAAGAGCCTTCATCACCACAAGTCCTAAAACTCGAAATATACTATCCAATCAAGAAATTTGCCATTAAAAAAAATGGTTGTTGAGTTCAGATCTTTAGCTTAAATTAAGGATTTTTTCATAAATTTATTCTTGTCTCCAAAGTCATCAGACAGAATAATTTGTGATAATTTTCATGAGACTCTCAACTGCTTGTTCTTCTCCACCTGTAGCTATGTTTATTTCACCATGGTTACTCCAGGTATACATATCAGGGTCAAGTGAAATCATTAGGAGCTGGCCTTCAATATTTATTGTCAAACATGATGAAAAATCAGATTCTAGATAATATATTCTGGCCATGCAAGGTTACTAAATATTCTTGATTTAAAAATCTCTGGCCTACATCCATAATGTCACAGAATATATCCAGAGGTGTAGTATTTAGTCAATAGGTATAACTAGACATCCTACCTTTTGCTGCTTATGCACTAAAATCTTGCCAGCTTTGAACTGCTTGAATCGTCCTTCATAGGTTAGCCTCAGCTGGTTTCACCAGACCGGTTCTGATCTAAACTCTGATCCAAAACTTCTAATAAAAAGAGAGAGAGAGGTCTGGGATAATGAGGCTAGGTATAAGGGAGGCTTTAAATGTAGGTTGTAGTCCCTGCTGTGGTGATGAGATACTTACATATACTGAGTTTCCCAGGGAAAGACTGACATCTCAGATTAATCTCAGACAATATGCTAATACCATAGTTGGAAAAGTCTTCTGATAATAAACATACTGTATTCTGCTACATTGCTGAACAGTCAGCAATGCTAGTTGGATGCCCTGCAGTGGGGGCCCAGTCTGATGATGAGCTGCCCATGAAGCTGATGGGCTTCTGACTTCAACCCAGTGTTTTTCCAGATGTAGATGATGCAGTGCTGCTGCACAGTTGTAGCACAGGTCTCTTTTCCCCTGAATCCACAGTGTGAGGAGTCCAGGAGGGATATCTGCTCAATTTGAAAATCCTATGACTTTGAGGGGAAATTAAAGCAGTGTTTCCCAGAAAAAACTCCACAGGGTCAGGTGTTAGCTCCATGGAGAATTTAAAGCAGTGGGAAAACAGCAGGGGTGTGAAGAGAAAAGAAATGTCCTCTGAAACCCTGTCTCACATAAGCATACAAGAACTGCAATAACTGGTCGTGTTGTGACATGGTATATTAGTTTTCAATTTCAGTACTGCCATACCCAATTAAGATTGATCCAAATTAAATCTTGTTATGTATTCGGAGTTAGAAGGATTTGAAGGATTCAAATCTATTTTCTGTAATGTAGATAAAACTATAGAATATCTCTTTTTCTTGCCTGGCTAATAATGTTCCTTGCTGTTTGCTGTGGGCCAGACACAAAGTGTCAGGGTATTTAAAAAGCAGATTATACAAATTACATCCTAAATCTTGCTCTCAATTTTGAACATGAGATACCTCACACGGATGTTGAAGAAATGCATTCAGGTCTAAGCAACACTCATGTCATAGTGGTGGGAACAGCAGATTAGCCTGTAGAGATATTACTAATTTTAAAGCCAGAAGCAGTTGACATTTAGTGAGCTGCTCACTGAAAAACAAGGAGAAAGCAAAATATTAAATAGCTGCCAGATGCATGAGAGCCTTGTGCTGAACGGGAGAGAGTCAAAAAAGCAGCGAACCATAAACCATGTCGTAATTCATAGGTATACAGTGAAATCATTAATGTTGTACAGACTTCCCCTAAATGTCAGATGCTTGTGTTTTTAAATTCTAAATTTTGTTCTAGTGTATACATACGCAGTGTTTTCCTTTGATAATGAAGCTGTGTATTTCCCTAGAGAGCTTGTCCTCGTCTTGTCCTAAGATAACTTGCTTGAGCTGACTGTAGCAGATCAGAGCAGCTTCTGCTTTAGGGGGGGGGGGGAGGGACCATGGTGGTATTCCTTGTTTACCCACTGGCACAGAAGAGGCAGAAAAATGTTAAGCACAAAAATGTGCTTATCTGCATCCTTCCTACCTTTCTTAGAGCTTAGATGGATGTCCAGCTGTCTCAAGCACACCTGAGTAAGTCTGAATTCACCCTCTGTTGCTGCTGAAGGCACTGCATACATGCCAGGGGTTTATGTATGTGTGTATATACATATATATATATGCATGCACTTATCTTTTCTCAAACTATTGCTCACCTTGTTTTCCTCATCAACACATGATATTGTTTTTTTCAGGATGGCATTTGCTGAACTTAAATCTGACCTCAGCTTGCATAGCTCACAGCAAGCAAGTAGGTGTTTGCTGATAATTAGCTCCCTTGCTCCCTGAAGGACCCTCAGTTCTGTTGTTCATCCCCCTGAGCCACACCTGGCAGTCTCAGGAACCAGGAGGTACAGGGAAGAGCCATGCAAAACTCACTGACTTCTCCAGCCAGGGCAGACTTTAGAATGCAGAGCAATTGCAGGTCTCGGCTTCTTTTCATAGTTACATTATCTACCCAAATTCTTTTGCATTGAAAGCTTTAGCATTTCTCGTTAGAATACCCAGGCTTTGACCTTTTTCAACTTTAATTAACATTTTGAATAGCTCAGTGTGGTTCCCTTTTGAGGCTGTCATGCTGATGTAGGCAGTGAAGAGATGATTTCTTCTGCAACAGGCAGCTTTAGGAACAGTGCTGGCTAACTGCCCTGGGAAAAGGATGGAAAAGAGAAGCTCTTTTAGAGCAACAGAGAAAGAGTGGACAAGTAATTTTCTATGTCCTTCCTGCATGCACATTGACCTTCTGCTTGCCACTGAAAAGCAGAGCCTTGGAAACACATAATTAACTTGTCTTTCTATGAATTTCATTTTCGAGCTGTGACAGCAAACAGAAAACCAGTGATAATCTGGTAACTGTAGCAAATACTTCAAAGTAGCTCTTCTTTGCTTGAAAGACACTGGAACAAAGCTTCCAGTAGTAACATCAAGATATGAAGTCTGTGCAGCATAATCAGTGTGTTGTCACAGTGCTGCCAACCCCTACTGCTCTAGAGGAATTCACAAAAAAAGCATGACTTAAGATGGCCAAAAAAATGAGGATTCAAAGGAGTTTTGTAGTTTGTGCAGTGTGGCACGCTGGCTTGAAGATTTTTTTTATGTCACTGTTTTTTGTATTGAGCCTTTCAAACCATTTATAACTGGATTATATGAAGACCCTGAAAGAGTAGCCAGAGCATGATGGCCTTCTGGCTCCTGTGTTTGGCAAAACTCACTTGTCTTCCTTGTGTGGTAAAATCCATAGTTTGTATAGAAGTCTAGTTTACCAAGCTCACAATTTCCTGTGGGCTCAGGTGAAAAGGAAAAGATGGCCAACTCAGTTTCAGATTGGTAGAAGATACAGAGAAATTGATACTGCAAAATTCGGTCTCTGAGAGAACCCTCTAACTCTTGTCCTTAAGTTTTAGAAGGCAGGCATTGGTTACTGCAGTGCTGGGAGCAGGAAAGAGAGTTCTCAAAGTCATGCATTACATAAATGGCAACATGCAAGATTTATATTGTTCTACTGGATACCCATGCATTAAACTCATTGTAATATACATCAGATTTTCTGGAATTTGTTGTAGTATTTGCAGACTTGTGTGTGTGTGTATCTTCTGGGAAGTGTTCTGAGATGTTAATTTGGTTAATCTCTTCCCCAGTGCATGCATAATGTTGGATGGCTAGGCTAGCTGGTTTTAGCCAATTTCTATCTTCAAGGCTCCCAGTTAGTTGAGCTTGTTATCTGTTTATAAGAAGGCCTGGAGATGCCTAGGTGAGCCCGAATCAACATTCTATTATTTAGCATCAGAAAAGAGTCTTACTTTGTCATTTACCCAAGAATGTGGATTTCGTACAGCACATTGTTTCACAGAACTGAATTTCATTTCAGTATGCATTATATAAATTCGTAATTCCAATAAAAATATGTTTAATTATATAGCCATAAAAATTATGCTTCATAATTGAAAGCAAAGTGGCAACAAAACATGTACAGCTCCAGTCCCCTCTTACTAGACCAGCATTACACACTGTGTAGCAAATATGATGTTTGACATGATTAGCTGGCTTGCAACACTTAACATATTGTTTTCAGAGCATGGAGATGGGGAGCTCTTTTTCACACCTTACCCAAAGTGCTATTTACTCTGTCATTACTGAAAGATGAGAAGGCCAAGACCAGCAATGACTTTAACAACATCAATGTATAGAAATCAGACAAAAATAACTTAAACTTTATCACATCTAAAAGTGTCTCATAGCATTAAAAATATGGATTAACCACAGGATACACAAAAAGATAGCTATATATTTCATTTTCACTGTAAAACTTCCAGAACTTTCTGATGTAATGATTTCTCTTTTGGGTATCACTCAGCTCTTCTAATTTCAGAAGATTCCTCTTGCTATTTATTTAGTCTTTCAAGGCCTTAAGAGGACACAAATATTTTTGGTTGTGAGATGGAGCAAAAGTTACTTCTCTGTTAATTCAGGATAGTGGTTTTTCAAGATCAACTCAGTGGAGGGAAGTTTTGGCCTTGCTTTTTAATGTAAAAAATACTCCAGAAGAATCTATAGGTAGGGGATAATGTTTTTCCTCACAATTTCTTCATGAATTAGCACAGGGTTAATAAAGCTTTAAACAGGCATATCTAATGATCTTTAACAACAGGTGGTAAAACTCACCCAGTTTACCCAATACTAGCTGCAAATGAGGGTCCCTCAGGAGAACCAGCCACAGAATGTCTCACTTTTAATAATACCAACCTCTGTTTCTATGGAAACAGCACATCATGTTTGCTGCTTGCAAGACATGTGTTTAGACCCTTTTAGAATAAACTGTGTTTTCTTTATGTTGTTTTTAAGACTGAAAGGAGCTCTCTGCTTCCAACACACTAAATTATTAATCCTTGTCTTTTCCTTCAAAAGAAAAATAAAGCACTGGATTTGTAGCCTGAAATTGCTAATTATCATGACAAGTAATGGCATTTTTGGAGGTTATAATTACTAAGAAGAATGGGCATCTCACTGCTTTATGGCAGGACACTGGAAATTTTTACATTGTGGCAAAAACTAATGCTATCATGGTCAAATCTGTAACCACTTGGCTTCATTAAGCTCATTTTCTCCTGCATGTTTTCCCATGCATTTGTTGATTTGCATCAGGACCCTTAGAAAGTGATTGCTTTTCATATTGCTAGATACTTAAGGATGCTAAGGTGTTCTGTCAAATACCTAATGTGTCTCATATGCATGCACATTCTTACCTGTGTTTGTACCAGAGCATCTGTGTTTCAGCCTGAGCCACCACTGAAATGACTGGGGTTTTCCTCCCAAGTTGCTCATTTAAAACAGCACTGGGTAATTATATTGCAAATAAATCAAGATGTTAAAAGCTGCAACTTGTCTGTGTCATTAATGGGTGTTTATAAGATACTGGAATAATTTAGTAACCTGATGAGTTTAACATGGAAGCTATTTTCTTAGTTTCCCATATCTTGAGCAGTGAAAATAGAATGGTCTGTTTCAAGCTGTGATGGAATGAAGATTTACAGGACAGTCAAAAGGGTGGCATTATAGGGTTGTCAGAGCAACAGGCCTTGGGAATCTGCACTGTTTATGTTTAAAGGGAGAAGTCAGCTGGAGGCAGACATCTGAGGCATGTTGGATTGATTTGCAGCTTAAAACCACATTGTGTTTGGGGACAGAAGAATGGAATTATGGCTCGTGTTTGTCTTTCAGATACTATAACAAAGTATATTAGTCAACTATAAAAGGATAATTTGCATATTGACCTTAAAAAAAACATTGTGGTGTGTAAGAGTTGGGATTGTTAGCGTAGAGACAAACACATAACCACTCGGGAGAGGTTATATGTGGTGCTTTATTTGAGGCCCCGGGAAACAGGGGTATGCACCCAAATCTGATTCCAAAGTCTGTTACAGCACGACCACAATTTATCCCCGAAAATTTCGCAGCCTAATTGTATATTCAACAGGTTACAACACTTTCTAATACATATGCATATGTGGGTTGCTTCATCGGTGAATTGCGACACTGGCCCCTTCTGCGCTTGCGTGCCTCCTTTTGGTGGTCGTAGGGATGAAGTAAGTGGTCTTCCTCTGATGAAGTAAGGGGTCTTCCTCGCTGTGTCCTTTTCACCTTCCTTCTCTTGGGTAAAGTCCAGTTGATACGTGGCAGCTTCCAAGTTGTTTTTACTACCGGCTTCCTTCTGTCTCTACTCAACTAACTTTGGTATGCAGGGTCTCATCCTTATCTCACTACTTAAATGAATGCTAAGTACTTAATCCCCTACTCCTAACAAAGCATTGTTCCTTACCAGGTAAAACATTTACATGTTTCCACATTCCTCTTTTCTTCTACCGCTAATTCTACAAAGAAAATCAATTCTAAATCAATTCTAAAATGACCAGATTCAAAATATATTTCTTTTACTTTCTTTCTATCCCAACATTTCCCCCCTTTGAAAATACTTCATTTTTGCAAGTATTTTCATTTACATGGTTGCTTCCTGATATGTTGGTGGGGAAACGAAGTGTTGAGGAGATTCCCTAGTCACAGCTCCGATATTCTTATGAGTCCAATCACTACTACGAGTGCTCTCTCTCCGGATGCACAAATATACAAAATAAATAACAAGAAATATCAATAAAAGAATACAAAACGTTTGGATTATTGACTGCATCCATCCTGTTAAATGAATTCCTAGATTATCAAACAAAGCCCCCACCCAATTATGACTGATTTCCTCTTTCTCCTTTTCAGCCTCTTTTTCAATTTTTCCAAGTTGTGAAATATCATATTCTACTTCCGCAGTAACATTTGGAATATGAACACAGCAATGATCTATTCGATCTTTTAGGTATCCACAAACACCATGTTCCTTTAACAATAACATTTCCAATGCCATTCTGTTCTGCAGGGTCATTTTAGTTGTTACTTGCAATTGCAGGTTTAAGTCTCTAAACCCTTTCTTGGTTAAGTTTATGATTTGTAATAATGTGTGTCCTTCAGAGGAGTCCTGTAAACAAAGTTTATTCAACACTTTACCTTTTAATTTCCATTTCCCCTGTAACTCCTGTTCCTGCTGGTCTAATTGTCCCTTTTTACTGTCATAAATCACTTCAGATCCCTTAGCAGTTTCTGGTGCCTGTTCCCAAAGTACCCAAATTGACCTTGTGTGTATTGGGATATCACTCCTGAACCTGCAAGACAGAGTGGCATTTTCCGCAAATGAATAAAGTTTCATTTCTCTTTTACAAAGGATCTCCACACATGAGTTAAACAAAATAAACCTTGGGAGACAAAATATGATCAAAATACTATAAGGCATGTATGACATTTTACTTGCTTTTCAAGCTTAATTTTGTTGGTCCCAATACTTTCACCTCCCAATCTTTTGGGGCTTTCTTCACTCTGGTATAGTGGATCCAGGAATCTATTCCTTTCACTTTAACTGCAGTAAAAGTTGTTAGTAGCACTAGGTGCGGCCCATTCCACTGTTCTTTTAGGGGTTCTTTATTCCAATCTCAGACGTAAACCTGGTCTCCTGGCTCAATGTCATGTACTGGATTTTCTAGTGCCAAAGGACGATTCCAGATCAGTACACCCTTCAGCCACATCAGCGTTCTACTGAGGGACAACACATAATTATATACATCTTGATTTCCTTTGATATGCATACTCAAATTTGGTTGCGGTGACTCATATGATTTACCAAAAAGGATTTCATAGGGGCTTAACCCCACTCCACTTCTAGGTTTAATTCTTACCCTCAAGAGTGCTATTGGTAATGCCTGTGGCCATTTCACTTTAGCTTCCTGACATATTTTACTAATTTGTCTTTTAATTGTCTGATTCATCTTTTCTACTTGTCCACTAGACTGTCGTCTCCATGGTGTGTGGAGATTCATAATACTTTACTTCTTGAACAATGGTAGCCACGAAATGTGGCCCTTTATCTGATGATAAGCCTAAAGGGACTCCAAACCTAGGGATAATTTCTCTTAACAGCCACTTCACAGTTTCCTTAGCTTGGTTGGTGCGGCAGGGAAAGGCTTCAGGCCAACCAGAGAAGGTGTCAACTGCAACTAACAGATACCTATATCCTTGAGCTTTTGGCAATCCCACAAAATCAATTTGCCAGTAATCACCTGGTTCAGTGCCTACCTTAATGTGTCCCATTTCCACCTTTCTCCTAACTACCGGATTGTTTCTCAGATAAATTTCACATTTTGAATGTATAGATTTTGCCATTGTTAACATCTGCACTGAAATAATTTTCCATTTTAAATAAGTTACCAGAGCTTCTGCTCTCCAGTGACATTTTTGGTGTTCAGTCTGTAAAGCAGATCTCATAATAACAGGTGGCACAACTATTTGTCCGGTTGTAGTTATATACCATCCTTCCAGATTTAATTGAGCTTTCATTAATTCTGCCAATTTCTTATCTTCCTCTGAATATTTTGGTTTTTGGGCAAGATAGTCTTGTAAAGGGCTTACCTTTGTTGGTACTAGAGCCATTGCAGTTGATACCTGTTTAGCAATTTGACGAGCGGTGCGATCTGCCAAAATATTTCCTTCAGCCACCTTAGAATCTCCTCCTTGGTGTGCTTTACAGTGCATGATAGCTACCGCATATCCTGTGTATCGAATTCCATTTTCCACAAAACTGCTCCCATCAGTAAAGAGTTCTTGATCAGGTTGTTCGAGTGGAACATCTTTTAAATCTGCTCTTGTTGCATAGGTATGTTCTATAACTTCCACACAGTCGTGTTCCAGGGGACCATCATCTGTAATTGTACCTAAAAAGGCTGCTGGGTTCAACAAATTAGTTGTATTCAATCTGTAAGGATAGCCTGGTACTTCATTAGCCTGCTAGGGGAAAGCCAATGCCCCCCTTTTTGTTCTAAAACTGTTAGAACCATATGAGGTACATATACTTCAATTCGCTTTCCCAAGGTTAATTTCCTGGCTTCCTGTATCAAAGTTACCATTGCTGCTCGTAAGCATGACAGCCATCCGGCGCTTACCGAGTCCAATTGTTTGGAAAAATACCCCACCGGCCTCTTCCAGCTTCCCAATTTCTGTGTTAGGACTCCCAGTGCCAAGCGTTGTCATTCATGTACAAACAACTGAAAGTCCTTGGTTAAGTCAGGTAGGCCTAGAGCAGGTGCCTTGGTTAGGGCCTTTTTCAGTTCCTCAAAGGCTCTTTGTTGGGGCCCTTCCCAAACAAAAGTTGGTGATTTTTGTGCTTCATACAAAGGTTTTGCTATTAGTCCATAATCTATTATCCATAGTCTGCACCAGCCTGTCATTCCTAAGAATGTTCTTAGTTCATGCAGGTTCCGGGGTTCTGGAATTGCACATATTGCTTTAATTCGGTCCATTCCCAGTCTTCTCTGTCCCTGGGTTATTTCACACCCCAAATATAATACAGTTGTACATGCAATCTGTGCCTTTTCCTTTGAAACTTTATATCCATTTAAACCCAGCTGATTCAGTATTTCAATGGTTACTTGTAGGCACAGTGATTTTTGTTCTGTAGCAATAAAGATATCATCTACATATTGCAATAAAAGATACTGTGATCTTTGTACCTTAATTTTTCCTTGCATTGTCCAGGATTCCAGCTCTTTTTGCTAGTTGATTTCCAAATAGTGTCGGACTATTCTTGAATCCCTCTGGGAGCCTGGTCCATGTCAGCTGCATTTTTCGTCCGTTGTGTGGATTGTCCCACTCAAAAGCAAAAAGATTTCTACTGGTTTTGTCAAGGGGAATACAGAAGAAGGCATCTTTTAAATCAATCACTGTAAACCATTTATATTTTTCTTTTACAGATGTTAACAATGTATATGAATTAGCCACTACTGGGTGTATATCTTTTGTAATGTTATTTATTGCCCTTAAATATTGTACTATTCTATATTCCCCATTTGGTTGTTTTTTTTTTTTTGTTTTGTTTTTTTTTTGTTTTTTTTTTTTTTACTGGAAAAATTGGGGTGTTGTATTCTGATTCACATTCTTCTAATATCCCAACTTCAAAAAAATTTTCAATAATTTTTACTATTCCATATCTAGCCTCTAATTTTATTGGGTATTGTTTTACCCTTACTGGTTTTGTCCCTTCCTTTAACTCTACTATTACAGGTGTGGCTAGTTTGGATTTTCCTGGAATGTCAGTTTCCCAGACTGTGGGAATCACTGCTTCCTCTACTTCCTTAGGTATTGGAACTTTTGGGTTTTCTTTTAATACTAAGATATGTCCTGTCTTTGATTCTGGGACTTGCATTATTAATTCTCCATTTTCAAATATAATTTTAGCATCCAATTTAGACAGTAAATCTTGGCCCAAAAGAGAAACTGGACAATCTGGTACATATAGAAATTCATGAGTTAGTTCTTTCCCCCCCAAATCATAATTCCAGGGGTTGCATAAAGGGCCGTATTTCCTCTTTCCCTGTGGCTCCCACTACCATGGTTGTTTTGTTTCCTATTCTTCCATATAGGTCATTTAAAACTGAGTATGTTGCACCTGTATCTATTAAAAATTGTACCTCTTCCCCTCCAAGTTTTACTTTCACCAGGGGCTCCTCTGACCCTAGTCAGCTTTGATTTCCATGCTCTCCCAAGACCATCATTCTAGCCACATCAATATTCCCAGATGGGGTCCCAGTCAGTAAAGTTTGTCCCCTTTGTGGACATTCATTTTTCCAACATTTCTTAAGGCTGGAGGGGCAGATGGAGCTACCGGGGGTACAAGTAGTTCAAAATCATCATTCTCTGAATGCTGAGTTGCATTCTCCACAGCCACACACCGCATACATTTCTTTTCTGTTACACACCCTTCACCTTGCTTGTCCGAGTTTACACTGACAACCATCAATCCGCACACCCCTTCCATTCATCCTTATTTCTCAAATAAAAGAACAAATCCACATACGGCACTTCATGCCATTTACCCTCACGCTGGTAATATAACATCAATTGTAATATGGTATTATAAACAAGTGGCCCATTCTCTGGCCACTGAACCTGATCCTCTAACTTATACTGAGGCCACAAAACACTACAATAACCAATTAATTTTCCTTTTTGCATTGACTGCCCAAATCCACCTTCTTTCCAATGATCTAAAATACATCCTAATGGAGTTGATTTGGGTACTGTCAGCATTTTGTAACACTTAGACCACATCACTGATGCTGATCCTGCAAGCAGCACAAACTTTAAGCAGCAAAATATAAACAGCAAAATACAGATATTACTACACCCTTATATACAGATCACCAGACCACTGATACCGAACCTCCAAGCAGCACAAACTTTAAAGAGCAAACTACAGATATATATAGGTTACCAGACCAGACTACTGATGTGAGCCTACAAGAAGCTCAAACTTTAAACAGCAAAATATAAACAACAAAATACAAATATATACAAATTACCAGACCAGAGCCCACAAGAAGCTCAAATTTTAACCAGCAAAATACAGATATATACAGATTACCAGACCAGACCACTGATGCCGAACCTGCAGGGCTTTCCCTCCTGTCTTACGGACGGCGCCTAGGCTTACCCTTGGAGCTCCTTAGCCCAACCAAGCGCAGCTTTCGCCACGTCTAACAGGCAGGCTTTTACCAGACCACAGAAAATGGTACCATTACCCAGTAAAATAAAGCACCCCGTCTTACCAATGCCTTTGGTCCGTCGAGGGCAGCAGAGGTCGGTCGTGGTCGATGGCTCCCCGAGAATCACTCGGTGCCGGCTGGAGCAGGATCGAAGCACGAGCCGCCTCAGCGATGCCCGCGAGGTCCCATCTGGGTCGCCAAAACTGTTAGCGTAGAGACAAACACATAACCACTCGGGAGAGGTTATATGTGGTGCTTTATTTGAGGCCCCGGGAAACAGGGGTATGCACCCAAATCTGATTCCAAAGTCTGTTACAGCACGACCACAATTTATCCCCGAAAATTTCGCAGCCTAATTGTATATTCAACAGGTTACAACACTTTCTAATACATATGCATATGTGGGTTGCTTCATCGGTGAATTGCGACACTGGCCCCTTCTGCGCTTGCGTGCCTCCTTTTGGTGGTCGTAGGGATGAAGTAAGTGGTCTTCCTCTGATGAAGTAAGGGGTCTTCCTCGCTGTGTCCTTTTCACCTTCCTTCTCTTGGGTAAAGTCCAGTTGATACGTGGCAGCTTCCAAGTTGTTTTTACTACCGGCTTCCTTCTGTCTCTACTCAACTAACTTTGGTATGCAGGGTCTCATCCTTATCTCACTACTTAAATGAATGCTAAGTACTTAATCCCCTACTCCTAACAAAGCATTGTTCCTTACCAGGTAAAACATTTACATGTTTCCACATTCCTCTTTTCTTCTACCGCTAATTCTACAAAGAAAATCAATTCTAAATCAATTCTAAAATGACCAGATTCAAAATATATTTCTTTTACTTTCTTTCTATCCCAACAGGATGAGAGAACAAAAATCTCAGATGCTGTAGACCATTCCTAAGATCAATTGAAGGATTTATGAAATCTATAAATTCACTCTCTTGATTCAGACTACAAACATTGCTGATAGAAAACTAAATATCTCTATCTTTCTCCTATGGACATAGAAGTTTTATGGTGTTAGGAAGCTTTGATACTTCTGTTTTCCTACTACTTCCTGCAGTTATTCTCTGTAATTCATTACTGCAATTCAATTCCTTGACTCCTAGTTAAATAATACTGCTCCTTTGCCAGTTTGTGAAGATCTCCTGTTTCCTGTCTGCATGTATTGTGCTAAGTTGTACTTCATCTCTTATTACTGTAACATTTTCATTTATCTATTGATCAATATGGTGCACTGTCATTTAAAGGAGAATATTCTCGCTGGAGCTGAAAAGGTTTTGTACAAGACAGAGTAATTTTCTCTTGAGGTGAGTCACATTTTCCTCTGCCTTGTTCTATGCTACTTCTCCGAGTCTCCCTTTTAAAGAGAAGATTTTTAATAGAAGCTTCTAAAGACACACAGGATGTATCTCTATTATAGAAAAAGCTGCTAACTAAATGGGTAGATACCACAAACTAGTTTTTGGAGCTCCGTCCTCACATGGATGGTCTCCCCATACCTGTCCCTGAACCTTGGGCATCACTCCAGCCCCACACCACCATATCTCCTTGTGCATCCCTCTAACAGAACAGGCATTGGCAAATTTTATATCAACTTTTCATGCACAGTTATAAAAGTCTAAATTTTGCATCCAAATCAGTGTTTGGTGAGCTGACATTTTCTCTGCTGGTACCTAAGTAGTCAGAGAGCACTCTCCTTCCAGCTCTTTCCTCTCAACATCTGTTTTAAAAGTTAAGACTAGATGTAGAAGAAAAAAGCATAAGTAAAAAAAAAATGCTTTCATTTCATCAGTAATGACCAGAGGAAAATACTCAACTTTGTTTTTCCTGCTGTTGACAAATCATGGAATCCTGTGATCATAAAATGCCAGGTTGGAAGAGACCTTTTATTATGCCAAAATATAATCATTGGAATCTGTGCAGGAAGATTTAAATTTTTTATGTAGGAAACCGACCACTGACATTTTACTTATGAATCAAAGTCTGGATCTAAATCCACAGACAAAAATATGTAGAAAATGTGGGCTTGGTATTTATTCAGATACTCTCTGTATTTGTTCTCTGATTTCTCTAGTTTATTTCTTTCAAATCTGTGGTTTCATGTTGATGCTATTTTAAAATCTATTTTGTTTTTCTATTAACCTGTGCAAACACCTGTAAAAGTACAATGTCTCTAGAATGACACCTTTGGCTGAACAGCTTCTTAATGAGAAACTGAAACAAACCATTCAGGTTTTCTTTCAAGTCTTGTCACCAATGTTAGCAACCAGATATCTCTTACTTTCCCAGATACTATTCTTTCATCAGTATAATTCCACCAGTTTTTGCTTTTACGCTTATGCAAAAAAAAAAAAAAAAAAAACAAACAAAAAAAAAACAACAAACCAACAAAAAACCCAAAGGAAAATAAGAAGGAACTTTTATTGTCTCCTGCATAACAGACTTGACAGTGACTAAAACTTGCAGTAGGAGATTACAACTATGCTGGTTACATGATTGGTAGGATAAATTGTCAGGATGTCTTCTTGTAAGGATAGGATGGTATGTATTTTATCAGAGACAGGTAAAGGCCATAGATAAGCTGGGACATGGCTACACAACACTGAGGTGCAGACAGTATTGCTCTGCAGAGTTGTCTCTGCTGCTCCTTTTGCCATGCCAAAAGAACAGCAGGAAATGCTGCTTTTACAGGACGGATTTCAACCTTGTAGCTTTCTCTAAATGCATAATTTCAAAATATTAGATTTATTTCAGAGCAGATCTCCCATGGGAATATGAAGCCAGAACAGACAACCTGATTCACTGAGGCTGCTCCTCTGCTCTGTCTGCAGTCTCAGGCAATCACATCACATTCTCTTCTAATAACTATTTAAGTACCGTTTTAAAGTTAGATGCACTTAGACCCAAAATGGTTCTAGGCCTAAAACCTCACAATTTATTACAAACTAAATTTCTAAAAGACTATGTAAAAACATTTGCAACTGGATGCATGTTTTCATGACCCAATAGGATCTAGATTTATAGGCTTCCTGACTTAAAATCAGTATTGTTTCCAGGTCAGGCTTGGCCATTCCCATTTTCCCTATTTATTCAGCCTTTATCCTGGTGTTCCAGATTTCATATCAGTCCTTACCCCTGTCCTTTAAGCTCTTTCTGTGTTCATATATATATATATATTTTTTTTTTTTTTTTTTTTTTTTTGAGGTGGCTTAAAGATTTTCTATAAATATTTCCTATTTTTGATGCTACTGAAGTTCCAGATAGGTCATGGTTGAATCTTTGACTACAGCCATTTGCTTTCAAACCCTTTAACACTCCAGGCTCCTTCACCAACTTTGGATTTATTCCCAGTGGTTCTGCCTCCATTCCACCCCTATCATTGCTTCCAGGATTTGTAATTCACCAGGAAGAGCTAAAAGTATTTGAGCTCATCAGGGCACAAGGCTTGAAAGGTTTAAATAAGAGGTGGAATAAAAGTGCCTGAGATAAGTACACATCAGTTGGACAGCAACCAGAAAAATATAAAGTGGACAAGATGATTTGGCCAGATTTGATACCTCTGCATCCTCATGACTCAGTTTCCATGCCAGGGAGGAGATTTGTTCCAGGACAGGGACCAAGGAGGGCTGGCAAGAGGTCAGACAAGAGTCTGCTCAGAACAGACCATTGCTTACAGAAGCACAAATATTCTGGCAGAGGTGATGGCAGCTAGTGAAGAAGTAGCTGAAAAATGCTAAAGCATGTAAATTCAAAATACATCAAAAAGCAATCTAAAACAGCTTTTGAAATGTGCACCCTGTCAGTCCCACAATGCCTGCATGGTCTGGCAGTGGAGAGGTCCAGCTTTTCACCACCTCCTCTGGTAGCCTCATTCTTTCTGTTAAATGCAACAGCAGCTACTGTGTTCAGCACAAACTTGGAGATATAGGAGATGATTGTGTAACTAAAAAAATGATAGGAAATATTTTTTGCCTTCAACTAAGCTGTGAAAAGATTAAGATGTATAGTAGATGAAAGAACACTAGGGAAGCTTTGCATTTTATGCACTTCATAGGATAGCAATCTGTGGGGGGTCATGTTTTCTATCAGCTGAAGGAAATTGCATACATCTAATGCACACCATCTAACTCAAGGCATACTTTAGGATAAATTATCCTTCACCAAGTGTCTGTGTATTCATTAAACGTTCAATTATTTTGGTTGTTTATGGTAATTGTACATCTCAGGCTCAGAGCTGTGGGATGAAACACACTTTGGTACATGATTCAGTTTCTTAGAGTGTAGTGCTCTAATATTTAAACTTGAAGTAGTGAGTTACTCATTACTTTTTAGTCATTACTTTTGAGTTCTTGGTGTTGCAAATTTAATGGAATCCCATTTATTTAAATACTCAGAATCATCTTGTGATTTAAAACATGCAGCTGGCTATGATGTTTAGTGTTTAATAAAGTGAACAAATCACTGCTTTTTCATGTTACAGTTTTTTGTGATGTTTTATATCTTGGCTAATACAAAGTATATAATTTTCTCTCAG
The DNA here is from genome assembly GCA_023637945.1 of Phaethornis superciliosus. Taxonomy (NCBI): domain Eukaryota; kingdom Metazoa; phylum Chordata; class Aves; order Apodiformes; family Trochilidae; genus Phaethornis; species Phaethornis superciliosus. The sequence continues at coordinate 60,025,983 of JAJQWJ010000003.1, forward strand.
TACTGTAATTTTATGGTGCTGTATCACACGTATAACAGCAATCTGGGGTTTTTTTTGTATGTCCTCCGTTTTACAATAGTAAAAGTAAAAATAATATGAAAAAAAGTCAAAAATAATATGAAATCTCTTGGCACCATTCCAAGTTCTGACATTCCAGTGCATGCATATGTGAACTGCATTATGTATGGAAAAATCTCCTTTATTCATGCAGTAGAAAAGCTGTGGGAAAAAAATTATTTTAAGTTTGTCACACCAGTGAATGTTTTATTCTTTCAGCATTATTTTTTCTTTCTTTAACCACCATGGAAGTCTCAATATAAGTAGCAAACCTATGCTACCAGCATCACAGTATCTATATTATCTTAGTTCTAATGCAGGCTGAACTTTACAAATCTTCAGTTGGGCTCCTAAAGTCTTCTAAATGTCTGTCCTGTTCAGGACTAGCAATACAGACCCAAGTTCAAGGAAATTCAGTATTTAGCATTCTATTCAAATGCTGTTACCAGCTAGATTGATCTTAAACTTTTATCAACTGTTTCACAAAATGAGGAAGAAAATAGGAACTCTGCATGTGCCTTATTCTGTTGTGCTATGTTTAAATTTTTTGCAGCTGACCACAGTAAAATCATCGCTTTCTTGCCCATATCTTCTGATTATGTGACTATAAAGAGAAACAAGCTGTCAATGCAATAAACTGTTACGAGATATTCTGTCAGGAGAAGTTTTGAAAAATGTAGTTGAAACAGCCTGAGAAAACATGAAAGAAACAGATGAGAATGTTTCAAAGCAAAACAGAGGTGTAAAAGTTCATACTCCAATCAGGAAAATAAATTTTACTCTGTGAGGCACTATTTGCTGCAGCAGGCTTAGAAGTAGATGCATGTCTACAGTAATAATAGAAAAGTAATAATTCCTTTATCTTTTTAAACTAGAACTTCGCAGGAAATAGTTTGTAAAAAATAATGCCAACCTGGTTTGTCCGACTCCTTTTGCAGAGTAGCTGATATTTTCAGGGTTTTTTTGAATGACCAGTTGTTCAGTGTGACAGTAAAACATAAACTTAGAAAGCAAAACTGAGGACAGTTTGATTCAGAATGCAAAGTAAATCCTAAAACTGAAGTTGTAGTTTTATTCCTATTTTGAGATGCAGGTGGAACCCCATAAGCATGAAATCACTTTCTATGTGTAGTTGTAAATTGTAGAAGCACTATTTTTATCAGAAAAAAAATAAGTTGATGACCCGTTTTGACAGGTATTGACAGGATTCTCAGTAAAAAAATGAGAGATGCAGGAAGGGAAGATTAGGTCCAGAAACTACAGGGATTTATTTTAGAGATGCATAGTTTGACAGGTGCTGTATAGGATACAGGGATACAGGGATACAGGATACAGGAAAAGATGCAGAGGGAAAATGGCAATTGGGAGCAAGATGTTATGTCTGACAGATTAATTGATCCTGTCTGAAGCTGAATGACTAAAGGAGGCAGCCAGAAAGAGGACCAATTGGACAGATGATGAATTTTCTTAAGGGCTGGATCTGAATCACAGACTGTGGTCTGAGCGCTCCTCATCCTGGAGCACTGGTTTGACTACACTGCTGGCCACAGAAGGTTGGATCAGTTTCAGCTTATAGGAAAGAGACCAAAATGGATATTTATGAAGTCAAAAGCACTGGTGTTTTTTTGCATGAGTCACTTGCTGTATAGTCACGTTTGCTGGAGACAGCAAGGAAGAAGTGTTTTTAGGAGTGCTTCCTCACGGGTGCAGACTGTGGCTTGAAGCCAGACTGGACATGTCCCTTGTGCCTATTTGTGTCTGTACTCTCAATGTCTTTGCTATGGCTGCTCTGAGGTCACATGCACAGTTCTGTCTCCAGCTCTTTCTCAGTGATTGTTTATTATTCAACATATCTATCCCTCAGGTGTCAATTCAATAGGAGAGTAATTAATACTTGAGAAAGATCATACTTTTCATTTGTTGATTAAGGCAAACACCAAACACATTTTATATTAAGGTGACAGAGGAAGGAAGGGAACATGCCAGGAAAGGGCACAACACTTGCCCTGTATTTGAGTTTTCTTACTGTTGGCCTTATATTTTTCTAATTTTATTCCCCAGGACCTTTGTTAGTGTACAGATCATAATATAGAATAATTTAGGTTGGAAGGAATCTCTGCAGGTATATCATATAGTTTCCTCCTTGATGTCCTTCAAATATTATGAGACTAATCAGAATGTTTGTTTTCCCTTTCTCTATACAAGACGAAAGATTTCAACAGAACAAACTGATCCTTAGCAATTGCACTTGGGGTCAATAAATCACATCGCTGCTTACTGAGACCATCCCATTCATTCCCAAAACTATTGGCCAAATGTTTGTACCAGTTACATCATGTTCCATATTCACTTAGCTGCATTTGGAATGAGAATCTGGCTTTCATACCAACTTACTTTTTGAAAATTGTAAAGTGAATGATGAAGGGGATTTATAACTGGTAATGGTCTATATGGTACCACAAACTAGAAACAGATGGTCTTCTAAAAGTAGCTCATTGCCCTCCTGCTTAATGCTGTGACATTTGCAGCACAGATAGGATAAATAATTTGATTCACAGTATTTACATTTTAGAACTCAAAATACTAATTTTAATGCAAGGCTTTGTCAAAATGCATATATTCTTCTGAAGATTTTGCCCTTAGAATACTCTAACACTCAAAACACAACCACCGACAGTTCTGGAGGAGAGACAAGGAGATTTATCCTCAAGGAGATGCCTTGGTGACCACGTGGTTAACATGTTTGCCTGCTAATGTGTCAAGAGAAGGTCTATGTGAGGTCTATTGGAAGCCAAGGATGCATGTGATCATGGGTTTGCAGAATGCAGGAGCTATTAGTAGACTTGTGATATGGGGTACAGAGTTGTGCAGCCTAACAACAATGATGAAGATGAGTTGTGCAAGTCACCAGTGGTGCAATGGGTCCTGACACTTATCTTCCTCATAAGAATGGTGATGTGGGGAATACCCTGTTTGACTCATTGGGTAAAATCTTAGCAGAGAAACTTTTCCTTTGATTTTTCTACAAAGCCTGTGGGAGAAAGTCAATGCAGTGTGACACTAGAAAATACAGTTTCAGCACAATACCCAGCTCACTTTGCATGCAGCTATTGACTGAATGAGAAAAAAGAAGTGTCATGAGCCAGCTGGACACATCTTTTGCCCATCTGTTCCATATTTATTTATGTTATCAACATTTGATTTACGGTTTAGTGTTTATATTTCTCATATTTGGTAGTCAGTGAAGAACTGCAGAAAGCCTTTCAGTGCCTCTTTCCTCCCAAACACTCTGGAATTCCCACAGTCAACAATGGCCGCAAAGCCAAGCTCAAGCTGTCACCAAGCAGACTGGCATGTTATTTGTGTTTATAACACTTTCAATAACAGTATATTTTCCAGCTATCTTCAGGTACTCATCACATCAGTAGCATAGTATTCTCCAGGATAAAATAATATCTAATTTGACTTGGGTGTTTTCTCTTTTGCTTTCAACAAATGAATAAATTTCTAATAGATGAACAAATTATAATCCTGACCCTAGTACAGGAGCAATCCTAAATCCTCAGACCTTTCTTCAGGTACCACTTTCAAAAGACACAAAACACAATGTGTTTATTCTTGGGAAAAATTAACATATTCTTGAGGTAGCAACTAGAGGGAAATGAATCCTAACTCTGAATGTGTCTCATAGGACATTCCTTTCAGTTCTGATTTGTCAGTCATTTCATCTCTGGGGACTGTCAAGGCTGCTAACCTGCTCTGGAAAGCAATTTCACAGGTACAGTCTCAATAAATTAGTTTAGTTTTAGTCTTACAAGACTTCTTCTTCATACTTTCAGAAGTTAATGTTTGTATTGTACCCCTGCTGCCAGAGGGACACGAGGAAAGAGACCTGGGAGAAGGAAAGAGAGATACCGTAACTTCAATAAGAATTTAATGGTAAAAAAGATCCCCTAACAATCATCACTCCTGGCAGCAGGGAGAGCCAGAGCCAGAAGAGGTTGTTCTGGCTTAGAACAGCTCCTAAGCACTCCCAGCCATCTCAGACCTGGCAAGTCTAGGAAATCTGCATGAAGGGACTGCAGTTTTGAAAGGACTGCAGACCACAGCACATGGTTTGTGGTTGGTGTCAGTGCAGTTCAGGAGTGAGCACTCTTACCAGCACTGTCCACTGGTTTTGCTGGGTCAGGAATACAATCTGAAGTTACCAGTTTCACCAGCACTGCAGGGAAATCTGATTTCCCCTGGAAGGAACAACTACTTCACATGTTAACTTGAAAATCTCAACTTGTCAATGTCTGCCATTTTTTCCATTAATCTATTTCACATGCCACTGTTTGGATGACCACAGCTACTCAGCTCTTAAGCATTGCTTGACTTTCTTATCTTGTATTCAACATACATAAACCAAAGCAACTTTATACACACAACGCAATAGGAAACAACCCACTTTCTATCCGCAGTCCGACTGCCATGCTCACGACACTGGTTCTAGATTTGTAGTTTCACTTTGTATTACAAATAATACATAATAATAATAGCACAGCAAGTGTTCCTGTTGTTGCTGTATACTGTCTGCATAGTGTGAACAGATAACCACCGGTAGAAAATGTTTTATTTTAGATATTTTGTGGGCTTTTGATTATTTTGTTAATTGAAACATTGTAAATTAGTATCCACTTAATTTTTCTATACTGATGGTGGTGGGCTACAGAACAGTTCAGCTTTCCTGACTTTCATATTGCACAAATCTGATACTGCATTGCTTTGTATTGTACCATATAGACTCCTTTCCAAAATTTAGATTTAGATTATTTGCAGTACCTGGGCTAAGTCACACCTCAATAAACAGCTGTCACAGTACACTGAATTTTGAATTGAGCACCTCTCACTTAAAAAGCTCTTTTATTCCCTGGGCCTCCTAAAAGTTTACATGGTGTCTATTCAATTAAGCCTCTTCTGTTTAGTCCAGCTTTTAGTTTTTTTTTCAGAAAAAGGAGATACAGACTGGAATTGTTTAGGAAAAAAGATAAGAAAGGGTTTTTAGTAACAAATCCAGTGCTGCCAAGCTTCATGAGGGCAGCAGTCTGCTGCCAAGGATTGCAGGTAGCCTGGAGAGCTCCAGCAGGACGTGGCTGCCCAGGTGTAAGCCACAGAATCAAAAGCCTGACCATAAATACAAGATACAAGAAGGGCAAGAAGGAGGACCCGGGTAACTATAGACCGGTCAGCCTCACCTCCATCCCTGGAAAGGTGATGGAACAACTTGTTCTTGTCACTATCTCCAGGCATATCATGGACACGGGGGTCATCAAGAGCAGTCAGCATGGTTTTATCAAGGGTAAATCATGTTTAACTAACCTCATAGCCTTCTATGAGGAAATTACTAGGTGGATAGATGATGGAAGAGCAGTAGATGTGGTTTATCTTGATTTCAGTAAAGCATTTGACACCGTCTCTCACAGCATCCTTGTAGATAAGTTGATCAAGTATGGGTTTGGTGATCAGGTAGTGAGGTGGATCAGGAACTGGTTGAAAGGAAGGAGTCAGAGAGTTGTAGTCAATGGGGCAGAATCTGGTTGGAGGTGTGTGACTAGTGGAGTCCCTCAAGGGTCGGTACTGGGACCGGTGCTGTTCAATATCTTCATCAACGACTTGGATGAGGGTATAGAATGTACCCTCAGCAAGTTTGCTGATGACACTAAGCTGGGAGGAGTGGCTGACACACCAGAAGGCTGTGCTGCCATCCAGAGAGACTTAGACAGGCTGGAGAGTTGGGCAGGGAGAAACAAGATGAAATTTAACAAGGGAAAGTGTAGAGTTTTGCATTTGGGGAAGAACAACACTATGTCCCAGTATAGGTTGGGGGCTGACCTGCTGGAGAGCAGTGTAGGTGAAAGAGACCTGGGGGTCCTGGTAGACAAGAAGATGACCATGAGCCAGCAATGTGCCCTTGTGGCCAAGAAGGCCAATGGCATCCTGGGGTGCATTAGAAAGGGTGTGGTTAGTAGGTCAAGAGAGGTTCTCCTCCCCCTCTATTCTGCATTGGTGAGGCCGCACCTGGAGTATTGTGTCCAGTTCTGGGCCCCTCAGTTCAAGAAGGACAGGGAAGTGCTTGAAAGAGTCCAGCGCAGGGCTACTAAGATGATTAAGGGAGTGGAGCATCTCCCTTATGAGGATAGGCTGCGGGAGCTGGGTCTCTTTAGCTTGGAGAAAAGGAGACTGAGGGGTGACCTCATCAATGTTTTCAAATATGTAAGGGGTGAGTGCCAGGGAGATGGAGTTAGGCTTTTCTCAGTGGTGACCAGCGATAGGACAAGGGATAATGGGTGTAAATTGAAGCATAGGAGGTTCAAGTTGAATATCAGAAAAAATTTCTTTACTGTGAGGGTGACAGAGCCCTGGAACACGCTCCCCAGGGGGGTTGTGGAGTCTCCTTCACTGGAGACATTCAAAACCCGCCTGGACACGTTCCTGGGAGATGTACTCTAGGTGGCCCTGCTCTGGCAGGGGGGGTTGGACTAGATGATCTTTCGAGGTCCCTTCCAACCCCTAGGATTCTATGATTCTATGATTCTATGATAAATACCCATGTCATTGAAATTAGCTGGTCAGGACAAACACCACTGAGGTAATTCCTAGCCATTTTTGTTGTAGGGCCTAACAATAAATATTTTGAGGTGGGACATGCTGGGCAGAACAAAAATGGTTACAGGACACATATAGAATCCTGCAGATCTTGAAAATTATCTGAAATATTTTGATATTTTGGGCATGTGTTTAGGGCAGCCTCCCATCCACTCTCACTTATGCTACCTGCCAAGAGTCAATAGCATTAGATTTAATCAGCCGAAAGCACTTTTTCAGTTAATTTTATTTAGAACAGTGCCTGACTTTATTACATGATTTTACACTTCATTGAACTGATTGCTGTATCATTGTAGAAGCACGATGGCATTCTATATACAATGTCTATTTTTAAAGAAGAATTAAAAGACTCAACACCTGCCTTGTCTGCTACAGGTAACTAAAAGAAAGTAGGAAACACTGCAAAAATAAGAATCACCTCCTACATACCCATGCCAACTTTGCTGCTGATCTTCATGATCCTTGTGAGCCCAAACATAATTGATTGAATCTGCTGCAAAGTGCTGGTGTTTTCTCTATATTAATATCCAGCACCAGTGCCCTGGGGTCAAAGCGAAAAAGCAAAACTCTGGGAAGAACTCACATGAATGTGTGTCTCCAAACAAATCCTTCCCTCTCCAAATCTACCTCACAGACCAGCCTGGACAAGGCTAATTCCAGCTGATGTATAGCATTGCTGAATCAGCATAGCTCTCTCCAAGACTGCTGGCTGAGTCCTAATTGGCTTTGATGTATCTTATAATAGGAAAGTCTCCTGCACCCACCCTAACCAGCTTATGTGAGGGGTATGAACAGAGTAGGAGCAGGGAGCAAAATTATCTGACATTATTCCATGCATTGTTTTTCATATTGTTAAATGTAGAAAAGGTTCTATTGTGTGTTACAACACATTCATGAAACTACACAGACATAACCCTGTGAGAATAGAAACAGTGGTTAGAGAGGGTAAAATGAAAAAAAAAAAAAAACAAAAATCCACTGTAGTAAAAAAATGCCTAATTTATGAACAAGTTTTAAAAATACTATAACCAAAACTCTACTAGTATGACCACTTCTGTTATCAATTTAGTAACTGCTGTCTTTCTCCTTCTGTTCCCAGACTTTTCATTTACTCATGTGTAGGAGCATTTTTGGGATCAGATCCTTTTGGAAGCAGGGGCCTCTAAGCTATTTGAATATCCAAATAACAGAGTTAGGCTGTCTCTGTGGGAAACAGCAGCGTAATAGGATTTGGGGAAAATTCAGGGGCTTGGAGACACAGTTGTTGAAGGGAGCCAAGCCCACGTCCTGTCCAGATAGTGAGGATGCCACATCCCTGAGACGAGAACAGCAGGTTGTGTGGTGGCTGGGAACTCCAGGATTATTTTATAAGGCTCTTCTGCTTCCTTTTCTGTCTGCCAAGAGCTATTAGCCACATACATGCACAAACAAACCAAGAATAGTTGGACATGCTTTCATGCTTTTCTCTTCAATTGCTGCCTTTAAAAGCCTATTTATACATCCAACAAAGCCAAAAATATCCCCTCAGCCAGTCAGTCACACTCACTATTTCTTGTAAAATGCACTCTAAATCCTCCCTCACCCTCCCCTGTTAGTCATCCCACACCACAGTGGAGAACCACTGGTTGCAGCTTTCTGCTCATCTACTCTGCTTTTGACCATGTTCAGGCAGCATCAGAAATTCCATGCCCCATCTTGTCACTGGGTTGGTCTCTTGAAGGAGCAATGGCATTCCACTTCATGCAGTCAGAAGTAACACTCAGTGCTGAGGGAAGGGAGAAAGAAAGTGTAATGTCCAATAGTCTATCTAAATTCACTTGCATACCCAATAAAGCTCACTGTGGCTGAGTCATATAGAGCATTTTGTGCAGAAAAACATCTTTGTGTAATCTGCTGTGCTCCTGAAACATCTGCTGCACTTTGACATTTAAAACATTTTACTGCAAATAACTGAAAAGAAAATAATTCATAGGCAATAAAACACTGAACAATTTGCAAGACGTAAGAGAGACAGACACGGCAGAAATTGACTGAAGGTTTGATTAGTCTCGTTAGTCTATTGATGATGAAACTCACTAATTAATACTGAGCGGTGATATTGATTATTCAATTAGCAGTCTCCAATGCACTGCACCTGCTGAATCTTGCAGTTACTTCCAACAAAGGAACATTGCTTTTCTTTCTTACCTCTTAGAGCTAAAAAAAAACAGGTTTTGGTGCAAGGCTCCAGAATAGCAATTCCAGGGAATCAAGTCTTCTAATTATCTAGAGCACTGCAGTGCAAACTTGTCCATTTACTATGATAATGTGTCTAACAGTGCCATGGAGAATCCCAGCACAAGGTGTTGAGTGGGTGTTTCATTCACCTTGCTTATTAAAACCTTGGTTTCTGCTCAAACTTTTGCAGAGGTTCCCAATTAGTGCCAATTGTGGTGATGGTTTTGACCATGTGGATGCTTTTCCTCTGGAAATGAAGTGAGACCCCACTGCAGTACTGAAACAAGGATTTCTCAGTACAAAAGCAATCTAAATGCCCCAGGAGTAGCATCGCTGGTTGCAGTTTAAATTATATATTTGCATTGTATCAAAATCCTTCAGATATCAAGGTTATAAAAAATGCATTATGAGGAAAACAATGATAAATGATAAATAATAATAACAACAAAATTTATTCCATTTTTTAAGGTAGCTGTAGGAATTACTTCCCAGAAATGAGAGGAAAGCAGCAGTAGGGGAGCAGTTAATATTAGTGACAGGCTGCATATATGAGATAATTTTACACAAAGCCACTACTATCACAAGGTATTACTTAAATTATTAGTCTGTGTTCTAAAAATCATTTGAATCATCTATACCTGACACTTGGTGCATATCAGTATCTGTTGTTACTATTAAAATAAATCAATTCTCCAAAATATTGTTGAAAGAGGCTTTGTATTTCAAAGAGGCTTTGAGCAGTATTATTTGGGTTACTTCTGAAATTAAAGCAAGGAACTGATGAGCATTTCTACAGAGCCAGAATGACTTGAGGTCAATGCAATTTTATCTCCATCAAAATTCATTATACATGTTGAGAAATGTAACAATGAGGAAGGACTGGGAGTCTTCAGAGGATGTATAAAGATTCAGAAGCTTTCAGCTTGCCATCGTTAGCATATTCTTACTCATACAAATTAAACAGAAGGAAAACAGAGAAACAGAATGGAAGAAAATGCTAATCCTTGTGAGCAAACAGAAAACAGAAGGGGTGGTAGTGGAGACAGAAGACAGGGCAGAGAAAGTACGAATGGTCTGTAAGCTGTCCCCAGTGTGTGACAGAGACCAGACCAGAGCAGATAGAAGGATGTTTACTGATGTTATGAAATGTCAGTGGCTTTGATGGAAACACCTTGAAGTTTCAGACTTTAAATGTGGAATGGGAGGTCATATTCCTGACAGACAAGGAGGCCTTTTTTGGTTTATTAGGGCAAAATCATCAGTAACACATTATTAGTCAACATCTGGCCAGAGGTTCTGAGAAAGGCAGAAGGAAGGTACAGCTGAGCAAGCACAAGAGGTGACATCTCTTAAAAGATAATTTTCAAAACAAACACACATCCCTGGATCTCCCTTGTTCTTGTAATCCAGAAGGCTCATATCAATTATTTTTGTAAAATACAAATTTCATCCTTGATGGAACTATCCTGAAGAGTAGTTAGCACTTGGATGTTTAGGCAAAAGGGAAAATCTCCCTTTTTCCTTGCCTGGCTTATTTCTTCAAAACAGGATGCCCTGATTGCTGAACCATTAGGTATTGGTTGCAGCAGGACAAAGGGAGAAATACTAAACCTTTTTTGTCCCCATATTAATATTTTGTAACAGGAATTGCTCTGGAAACAGACTTGGAGTGAATTCAGAGGAGGGCCACAAAGATGATCAGAGCACTAGAACTTGTTTCTTATTAAGACAGATTGAAGGATTTGAGTTTGTTCAGCCCAGAGGAAAAGCTCTGTGGAGACCTTATATCAGCCTTCAGTGCCTGGAGGGGCTATAGGAAAGCTGGGGACAGGCTTTGTACAAGGATGTGCAGCAATAGGATGAGGGGGAATAGCTTTAAACTAGGAGAGAGTAAAATTATATTACATTTTAGGAAGAAATTCTACAGAAACAGGGAAGCTGTCGATGCTCTCTTCCTTGAAGTGTTCAAGGCCAGGCTGGATAGGACTTGGAGCAACCTGGTCTAGTGGGAGGGGTCCCTGTCCATGGCAGGAGGTTTGGAACCAGATGATCTTTAAGGTCTCTTCCAACCCAAGCCATTCTATGATTCTATGAAATTGTCTTCTCACATTCACACCACATACTCCTTGTGTACTCCTTGAAGTAAATTTGCCTCAGGTGAACATTTAAATTGTGCAACTAGTAACATAGTAATAACAAATAGTAATAGCTGAAAAGGAAAGAAGAGTAGACATTTATTCTGGAATAGCCATGTTGTGAGAGGATGATTCAAAGACCCCTGCAATTATTTTTTTTTTAAGTATTGAGGGATAACAGATATTTTCAGCTTTTGAAACAGTTTCATTCAACATCTTTCTTTTGCTTTAGTTGTTTGTTTTTTTTCTGTTAGACTGTTCTGAAAACAAAACAAAACAAAAAAAAGACAAGATATAATCAGCTTTACTTTTGAAAATCTAAAATCCGCTAGAGGAAAAGAAAATTGACATTTCCACATATTCATTAGATGGATGGTCAACTAATTGGATTTATGCATTGTTAGAGCTATATTCATTATTAGCATAGAAATTACAATTTCTGTTTTCCCTCATTGCATACAAACTTCTGCTCTACCAAGATGTGTAATTCTGAGTACAAAATCAGCTTTATAGCTTGTTCTGTGTAAGCAAAACATAACTTTGGTCTTTGGGGCAAATAAATGCCTTGTAAATCCTTTTTATATATTGTGCCAATTTCTTTTAACCAAGCTAGCTACAAAGCAGCCTCTGGTCATGTTATTTTATTTCTACAGCCAGCACAGTGGTAAAATTCTGTCACACATTACTATTCCCGTTCTTCTGCTTACAGTAAGTGGTCATAAAGAGGCATACTCAATTTATCACTTTTAAACCAAGAAGAGATTTCTTCCCACCCTCATCCCACAATGGCCCCATCTGGTTATTTATGCTCTTGTCCCCACCAGACCACTTCATTGATCTTCAGGACTGAAGACTTCTGTCTTCAGACAAGCAAGAGCATCCAGAGCTGCCATTTGTCTTCTGCTGTGGATTTTGATCCACATGACATGAAGTCAAGTTCAGAATGCTTGGAAAAAGTTAAGCATTGAAATTCATGTTAAGTTTAAGCCTAGCATCCCTCTACTAATCAACGGACAGAGAAGCTCTTTCTGACATGTTCCGAATCACACTTAGCTTGTCTGGGTTTGTATGGAGCCAAACTGTCTTTAGCACCCAAGTGCATGGGAATAAAATCTATTAACATCTACTAGATACAAGGACACCATCTCTAACTGGACAGCAGAATGTCAGATGCTGGGAGAGTAATTTTACACATTCACACTATTTTTTGACTCTTCCCAAGGCATTTTCTATTGTTTACTTCTAACAAGTCCTTGGAACTTGATCCACCCGAGTATAATGGTCTTCTGTGTCCTGTGTATTTACTTGTATCTATGGTCCCCAATAGCCTGAACACAAAAAGGCTGAAAATTTTCACGTGCCCCAGAGGATAAGTGATACATTGCAGTTTGGATCTTGTAACACACCAGAAATTTCTAATGGTAAACCTTATCTACAGAGTTTTCAAAGATCTGAGTCACAGATAGTTCACTGAGCAGCCTGGCCTTCAAACTTACAGCTATGAATTCCACCAGCTGTCTAGATATTAATGTACCTCAGTGTTGTCAGCATTACAACTGAGGGTGATGCTTTATCTTCAACCCTGACAGGCAGAATCCAGAAAAAGGAAGGTTCTTGGTACCTTGCCCAAGTCTTAAGTAATAGAGACTAGAGTTCTAAGGCTGAAAAGGATAGGCATTCTGGAACATGCAAGGCCATGTGAAATGTTACTATATTTAGGACAAAGGATGTGCGAAGCACATGTTCCAAATAATTAACATACAGTAACAACAATCTATTTTAAAGGAGAAATGTTGTAGTTGTTTTGTACACATAGAATCCAGAGTCCACTGAAGATAAAGAAAACATGAACTTTGGAGGGCTTTGGATCAGATTCTTGCAGGACAGCAAACTCGTCAAGATGCCTTATAGCTGTGCCCACTGCCAAGGACTTTACAATTTTTTTAGTATAGTAAAGTCTCAGAGAGCATCCTGGGAATTAATTTTCCCCTTTTCCAAAACCAAACAGTCTACCATATAATGTAAATGACATTTTCAGAGTCTGTAATGGCTTTCATGCTTGGTTATACATTAGTGACTGCTGAGTTGCTAGAAAGGTTATAAGGAACTCTGCCTCATTGCAAAGCCTTGAGGTGTGTTAATGAGTAGAGCAAACAAGGGTGCAGTTGCAGTAGTCCTTCCTGAACCAAAGCAGCATTTCATTTTTACATCTTGACCTGCCTTAACTTCTCCACCAAGAGAGGAGGAATGGGAAATGCATAATTAAAAACTTCTGCCTTTACTATCACTGAAAACTGAGGGGGAAACCATTGAAATTATCTCTTTGTATGCCATCTGTATTTTTGCCAAGCTTCCTCATGTCTGCAAAGCTGCAACGTTCAAAAAAGTCCTAAGGCAACAGCACAGAAACATTTTACCTAAATCATAGAATCATAGAATTGGCTGGGTTGGAAGGGACCTCAGAGATCATCAAGTCCAACCCTTGATCCACTACCGCTGCGGTTACCAGACCATGGCACTGAGTGCCACATCCAGTCTCTTTTTAAATATCTCCAGGGATGGAGAATCCACTGCTTCCCTGGGCAGCCCGTTCCAATGCCTGATCACCCTCTCCGTAAAGAAATTCTTTCTAATATCCAACCTAAACTTCCCCTGGCACAACTTAAGACCATGCCCTCTTATCTTGCTGATAGTTGCCTGGAAAAAGAGACCGACCCCCCCCCGGCTACACGCTCCTTTCAGGGTGTTGTAGAGAGCGAATAAAATTAGTCTGAAAAAATTCTTCCCATACCAAGCAGTATTTCATGCCAGGTTTCTGTAACCTTCATAGTATGCTCCCTCTACATATGATTGTCTGTCTGGAGACAATAAAAGCTTAGCAGAGAATTCTGGTAGACATATGAAACCAAGAAAAGGGAAGATGTGATTTGTTGTGATGAATCTCATTTTGCTGTTACTTTACCATATGCTCAGTTCCAGGAACTACAGTACTCCTTTACTGCAGTCGTACAAAGAGGAAATTTTAGGTTATTTCACTTTGAAGACTTTACAGACTATATTAAAACATATGTTTCCTGCATTTTGACATAAATGCACACCCACATGTGAGAAATTATATCGCACAGCAAGATACTTTTATAGAAAAGCTAGCTATATATTTTGTGCTGTATCAACAATGATGTCAGTGGAAACAAACAAAAGAAAAACCCAAAACAAGTTCACATCTATGTTTTGCCAATGTCAAATTATTGCCTGAGTTGGACAGAATGACAGTTTGTAGCTCAAACTATACTTTGCTTGATGTCAATGAGAATAGCCTTATACAAGAATATATTTTAAGAAAATCATGACACTTGTAAGCTGCTTGCATCCATCTTCACCCTGAAAACAAAGGCCAATATCTGCTTATAATAGTAGTTCCTAAAATAGAAAATTAAATATTAACTATGAATAAATTGGGCCGGAATTGAAACAGCTACACTTGCAGCAAGCGGCTTAGATCTCAGCCTGGCTCCATAAGGTTTCAGGTTTTGCTAGGCAACTGTACACGCACCTTCTAAATTTTAAAGGCATTGCAGCTATTGTTTGTGGGAGTAAAAATAAATGTTTCACATCACTTGGCTACCTGAGAGAGACTTTATGCTGAGAAATTAGCTATAGATTTGTGGCTGGTTTATAGCAGTGAGGAAAAATGTAGAGAGAATTAAGTTGGGCATTTTCAGAAAAAAAAAACCTTTGAACAAAGCAGACTGGACAACCTTGTGTAAATTAAGAAAGACAGTTAAATTAATAAAGACAGTTAATTTAGTATATGGCATAGCAGCCTGCAGCACTTTTAGCTAAGGGTTAGTGAAACATTTCTACTAGTTATGAAGCATAAAGCTTTCTAATTACAATTAATTAAAGAAAAATGTGCATGTATCATTTTGCAGAAGCAGAATATCCTGGGTAAAATTCTGAAGAATTCTAATTGATTTTTCTTAGTGCGATTCTGGTTATGATGTCTTGGTTTAATGAATGAACTACATGAAAAATATGTTTAACCAGGATTTTCATTGTTTCTTCCCTGAGCATGACATTAACTCTGAAAGGTTTCACCTGAATAAAAAAAAATGCAAAGTGGGACACGATTGTATTACAAGACCTTGCACTCCGTATTTATATTTTTCATCAGGCAGGAAAGGGCACAAGTCACTAAAGCCATGCTGTTCCACGAGAGACAGGACATGGTTTGACACAAGTAATACAATGGAACATCTGAATTGCAAGGAATCCATAGTTTAGTCTTTAAATGATACACATAGTGATAAGATTAGATCTCTTTCCAAAGATGTTGCTGGTGTTTGTTTTCTTATTAAATAGTATTAACATTATATCAATAGAGTGTCTACAGTTTCTTATTCAGGATGGAGGCTTTGTTATGTCAGACGCTATGAACACATACACAACGATGGTGGTCCCTCAGTGAAAGTTCTTTTAAATCTTTCTTCAACCATTTATTAATAATTAAATTATTTTTCTTTAAAAGTCTTTTCCTAAAGGCTAAAATAATTTGATCTTTAGAAGGTCAGTCTTGAGCCATTATCAGAAGATTGTCAGTAATATTCTTCCTTCTGTTAATGCTGGTGAATATCGAAGGCCATATATACCACACCATAATGTCCATTAATGAGAATCTTCTCTTCTAACTGTATTTCTTTGTTGTTTCAGCAGGAGAGTTTTCAACTAAACTCCATCATTAGTTTTTCATCATTCTTTACTTGATTTTATTCTGCCTATAGAAACGAACCACTTAAATGTAGAATAATACTACTCCTACAGTTTTGGTTAGTAAGTTTTTTTAAAAGCAGAACCAAAATGTAACTGTCCCTGGGAAAATAAATCTTGCAGCTCATTCTCAAAATAAACAAAAACTAAGATAGCAAAGCTTTATGTTCCTTTGACCCCCAAAAATCTGTATTTCTTTCCATTCTCTTCCAATAATCATGAATATTCCTCGTTGCCCAGAGTGGCAAGGGTAGGAGTACAGAAGCTGGCACTTGCAGCTGGAATACCTGCATGCCTGAAGGCACTGCTCTTAAAAAAATAGTAATGAGATAATGGAGCAGATTCAGTCCTGACACCCACTTCTGGCTAACTTCCAGCGTAATTAGAAAATTTAGATTAAAGCCTTTCACTTCTAAAATGAAATGTCTGCAGGACCAAGCCTTAATAATTACAAAATGACAGGAATCAGGCATAGTGTGTGGAACTTGCAAATGCTACAGAAAGTAGCCTGCAGGTAGCTGAATTATTTTGACTTGCCTGTTTCAGTAAGGGCCATGTCTGGGGGAAGTTTCCTGGGACCAATCAGGTAAGTAAACAGGAGGAGGAGAAACCTAGAGAAGAGGTTGAGCTACAAAATACGGAGGATAGCTCTATGTTTGTTACCCTCTCAAATGCCCTTCAGATGCAAGTTCACAGGAGGCAGCTGCCAGCAATGCCTTGCAAACCATTTAGGAATGGTTCTCACTGGATCCCTGCTTCTCTTTCCTTTGTGTACTTTCACTGCTTTCAGATGAAAAAGTAATGGCTTCAAATAATGGCCTGGAATTGGCTAAAGTTCTAGAAAAGAAAAAAAAAAACAACCTAGTAAAATCATACAGTGCTAATTAGTGCTGGGCAAATGTTTAAAGACAAAAGCATAAATAGGGAAATGCTCTGTTTGTACTCAAGCAGTACAAAATCCACTTAGTATGGCAGTTGTAGTAAGGTAAATTGGTGTCTAAGAAGACAGAAATGAAAGCTGAAATTTGACATTCAAACTAATTAGCCAGCATGGGAGTAATACATATCAAAGTTTAACAGAGCTTCATAATGAACTAAGGGCTTAGACACTATTCTATTGTATGATCAAGGCAAGAGCAAGCACTAGTTCAGAAATCACACTACTGTTTAGTTACTTCAGATTCTCATTGTCAAAATTTCAAAAGGAACTAATTCTGCACTAATGAGCAAGTAACCTGGAAGGTTTCTTGTTTGTAAATTAGGTTTGGCTCAATCTTCCGGAGTTCAAAGGGAGAAGCTATGACTACTGAGGATGCAATGTACTTACTGACAGTTTAAGGATTTAAATAATAAAAACATGTGCTTACCTTCAGATCCAGATTTTGGGAAACATCACAACAGAGACTCCCTACAACCATAGGATAAAGTCTCAAGGACAAAATCTGCCTTCTCAGATCATGTTAAATACAGAGCTAATATGAATTACTTAGAATAAGTGAAGAATGTGCTTCTGCAAAGTTCAGGAGCGTTCCTGAAAGACTAAAGATTTTCCCATTGTGTTTTTTGCTTAGCGAATGCATAATGATCATGTTTACCCCATGTTAACCAAGACAACATGTTTCAGGTATGGGGGAAATATGCAGAACATGAGAATATGTGAAATATGAGAAAATAATACTTACTACAAAAGATAGTGATTTCAGTATACCAGCAATCAAACCACTATCAAGATTTGTTTGGAGGCATCATGGCAAAGAAGACTGTAGGGAGATGATTCTGGGGGCCTTTCCTTCTCAGGAGGGTCAACTGTAACAATAACCTGGCAGTGAAACCAAACTGGTCATGCAGATTAGTTTAAATATATAGGATAAGGTGTCAATGTGCAGGTGTAGCCACCACAGCAAGACCTCTGGTGTCCCAGTGTAATTCAAGAATATTTTATAATCTTCTTTATAAATTTCAGCAAGACAGAGAAGCCAAATGGAGAAGTGTGAGGACCAGGACAGCATCGTACAGGATCATTCACTATCATAGCTAATAGCACATTTGTCATAGAATGAGACATCTTGTCAAGAGTCAGACAAATTCCAGCATCCTTCCTTTAAGGAAAATGTAGTACCCTCCATTACTCCTTGAATAAGCATACCTTAGTCAAAGCCCTACAGATAAAAACAAGACAGAAAGGAGTTAGTTGAGATCAATTTATACTCCATCCATTGCAATTCTGAGTTAGAACTGCATATGAACCTGGACCAAGATTACTGAAGGGGCTTAAGCTATTGATAATCCCTGAAGTGAAGGTATTTCAAGTACCTTTTGTCCAGAAAATATTTTAAATACAAACCCAATCCAATTCACATGAGGTACTTTTCTTGAACAGTTCTTAAAGCATGAAATCTTTACTTTTCTAAGCATCTCCTGTGAAGTACAGAGCACTATCAGTTTTCAAGGTCATCAATCACTTCTTCCAGCACAGAAATTATGAACACTTTCCTCTCTAAGAACCATTAAGGTCAATGAAGAGCAGAACATGGGTGAAGAGAGAAACAACTGCATGCAGAACTGCCACTGATGATCCAGGTAACCAGAAACAGGAAATAGGAATACAATCACTAAGGCTGTCTTTGTTAAGAAACCTGCTGTAGTAACCCTTTCTTAGGCTATCAGTGTCAAAATTTTGTGAAAATATACTGATTTTATTTGACTCTCCTAACCCTGCAACTGCTGTATAAAAAAGTTTAACCAGACTATCTGCTGGAGCCTCCAAGGTTTCCACAGTGAGCTGAAGGCTTCAGTGCTTTCATTTGAAGTGTATGAATAATACATTTAGCTTTAACATCCCAGACATCTTATTAGCCATCCTGTCATTTGGCTTCTTATTATCACACCAAAGGTCCTGAGAGGTTTTATGTGTGGTAAAAGTAACAATTCAATATAAAGCACACACCTTCCTGCTAAAATCAGTAATCACTCAAATCTGAGCAAGTGAAGTCCGTGAATCTCCCTGACTGATTAAGGGAATGACTATCTTAACAGCTTTGGAACTGTAAAAATGGCCATCTTCCTTCACCTTTTCCCTTCTAAATGTTCTTTCACTCATGTATTTATTTGTCAGTCCATATTACATACCTAGTGCTAAGTACATGTTGCTACTTACCGACTATTTAAGAAGCAAAGCCAAAAATTGGTCACCGCTTTGTGTCTCCAGAAGAAGGAATGAATGATCCAAAACCTGGCCTGCAACTAGTCTATTTACATAGAAGTGTATCACTTAGATATATATTTTACTGTCCTAAACTGGCAGTTGAATGTGGGCAAACTGGGAAACTGGGAGGAGTACTGGACTCTGCTTTCTGCTGTGGTACTGACTCACAGTGGAACCTTACCAGGTATGCTCAGCACCATGTGCAGCCATTGATTCTGCAAAATGGATCTTTACTCCCTCATATATATGCTTATTATTTTGTACCTGGAGAGCCATCACGAGCATGATAATATTTTTTAATTGGACTGCAGTCTCATGAAGGTTAGTTAAATTTACATTTTAAGTTAAGTGCTCGCAATCCATGGATAAAAATGTATTCTAGGAGAATAAAATATTTACATTTCAATCAGTGGAATCCACACATTTAGACATGCTCAGTTAACTACTTCTAATCTTTATCAGTGAATAATCTTTGATGTAGACAGTATCAGGACACAAAAGAATGGAAAATACTGTGAGGAAATAATTTTCATCAAGAAAAGAAAACACAGACAAATTCTTTCTGCATGCAAGTGATATGTAAATAAAAAGTCATCCCATAGGAAGCACGGTTTGAACACTGGAACTTGCCTCAGTATACCTTAACTTCACTAAAGAGAGCAAAGCTTCTCTTAAGTGAAGAAAAGATGCTTATGCCTTCATAAAGCTAGGATATCTGCGAGCTGTCCCAGTGGAAGCTGAAGAAGAATAAAGTCTTGTGTAGAATTTCTTGTCCTCTGACTCTATGCCTACAAAAAAGTCCCTGCAGTGCATGCATGACTTGGTGTGGGATCCTATTTATTACATAGCTAAGAAAATATGTAGCACTTGAAGAATAAATTGCAAGCCTCAAGGCATGCTTACAGATCTTCAATTAGCAAAACAAATTTAAACATAGCTTCAGATATGGAGCACATAGCTGCCTCTTCATGGTAGCCTGCATCAGGACAACTCCACTGAAATAAATGAGGTAAGATCATCACTTTTAAGAAGCCAACCAAAAGTGACATACTACCATCTTTTCCCATGCCCAACCGGAAAATTAGATCAATGGCTGTGTAAGTGAAAAACTTTTATGTTTTAAAAGCAATCTGTTAAAATAAGTAATAACATGTAGACTTTCACCAAAATATTTAGGATAAATACTCTATTCCCTTGAAAAAAAAATCTGATCCACATCCTTGAGATAAAATATTTTAATGGTTGGTGGGAGCAGAAGTATTTGTGGCAACAACTAAACTTAAAAGTTCAGAAGATTTAGAGTACAGGAAGAAACTAGTTTTATTCTCTGGGCAATTCAGCATTTTTGATAGAATTAGAAGAAAGACACAAATCAGTGACCTACAGCCTTTCCTAAGATAAGTGTTTACCTACTCATCACCAAGCTTTCCAATTTAATGAAGAATTATATCCTTAAATTCAACTTGTTCACATGGAAGTACAGAAAAACAGAAGTGGAAAGGGATTTTCAGAGATGGTGGCATCTGTCTCCTCTGTAGTAAAAACAGGTATACCAACACCACCCATGAAAAAAATTGAGTACCTTTTCTTAAAATTCCCATCTGCTGAAAACATTCGAGCAGTGTCCCTTGGATACAGAGGTAAAGAGGAGGGGAAAGTGGGAGATGCATGAAAAGGTGTCAAGGAGACCACAAAGAAGTGAGAAGCAGCTCTTTTTTACCAGGCAGTGAGAAACAGTTGGGACCACTGGCTCTGACTGTCCCTGGGAAGCAGAGAGCTGGTAACTAACATTAAGCATGGGCAATTCTTCCTGGGGAGGAATGAACAGTGCAAGTTATCACATAGGAACAAATGATCCAGAAGGAACTCACATTTCCAGAAAGCTAGATTTGGATCCACCTGGTTTGGGTATCTATTTTCTATTTAAATTGTGTTCTTTTCCTCTTAGTTGTAAACAAATCTTAATGGTTTAAAACTTGAAGAGGGGAGATTTAGATTAGCTATTAGGAGAAAAGTCTTTACTATGAGGACAGTAAAGCATAGGAACAGGTCATTCATGGATGTTGTAGATGCCCTCTCCTTAAAAGAGTTCAAGACCAGGTCAGATCTAGTGGTGTCCATGCCTATGGGAGGGGGGTTGAAACTCGATGATCTTTAAGGTCCCTTCCAACCATAGCCATTCTATGATCACTCTGATTCTTGCTTCAGTTTAAACCTATCTCTTTTTATTCCATCTATGTCTCCAGTCTTTCCTGATAAGCATTCTCCCTGCCGGGTTCATTTTAATTGGTCTTTATGTCTCTTGAACCATGGATATGCCGTATGGACTTGTACGCAGTTTTTAATATAGCTGTCTATTAGTTTCAGTAAGAATAAATTTTCTTGGATGGATTCCAGGACCATGTAATGAAACCCTTTCAAAACATGTAAGACATGTACTACTTTTCTCCCACTCACAAAGCATATTATCTTGTCCTAGGAGGAGGTTATTGCAGTCTGATGTGATTTGTTCTTGAAAGATTTTTTTTCTTTGTTGTCTGCTCATTCTCACCCAAATTTTGCTTATTTATTCCAGCATTTTTAAGACAGAGAAAGTTATTTGATGAGAGCTAAAAATTCTGCCTCTCCTTTCTTCTCTTTTTAAAGGATTACTACATCTAGATGCTTGCATCCTTTCACCAGTGTACGCATTAACCACAGTTTTTCAGATCACTGCTCTCAGTCCAGAAATAGCCTTGCTCTTGGGCTAGTGTAAATCATGTTAGAATTGCTAAACAATTGGACAATACCTTAAAGAAACTAACTGGACCACCTAAACTTTGTCCCAAATCTTGACTCCTTTTGTGCTTTTTACTCCAATGTTTATGGTTACTATTTCATAAAGATTTTAACCACTTAAGTTTTCTTTCCTTCATCCATTAATATAATTGTTCAATAGCTGTAAATATCTTGTCTTTGTTTTAAAACAGTGTAATTTTAAAATTAAATATTTGCAGCTTTTCTTAGTTTTGCTCTTTACATACCCTTTCATATCTTTCCATTTTTCCTTTTTATACTACAAAATTATTTATCCTCTAAATGCATCTTTCAAATCTGATGTTGCTACTACTTATTCACACTTTCTCTTTTTTGAGAAAAGGTCATTGCAGAGTTATGGGTATATTTAGCTTAGTCTTCTGGTACCTTTCCATTGCTCCTCTCACTGGGACAGTCAACATCCACAGTTCTGGTGATATTACTTTTTGGAATGATAAGTTTCCCAGAACCTGATCTATCCATCAGCTTCAGTCTTAAAGAGTATGACCTGAAAGTCATCATAGTTATTGTGCTATTTAATACTTCTCCATTCTTTTTTTGCTTCACACATTTAAGACCACATCCCTAAGTGGAGGAAAACAAAGGCTATTATACTTCTAATTCTATATGGGGAAATATTCTCTAACTGTGCTCATGAACAGCAAGGAATATTTTAATTCTTTTCAATTTTCTAAAAACATGGAAACATTTTCAACACTGAAAAAGAATAAAATACAGTGTAAAGACTCAAAACCATTGAAGCCAGTTATTTTACTCATCACTGAAGAAAAGTTTATAGTGTCTCAAACCAAACTGACTACTAGTGTCAATAACAATGCTTTATGTAAATATGAGGTAAGAGGTCATTTTGGTAAACATGTCTTACAGGTCACTGTCAAATTTTAAACTTTTCATTTATCAGGAAAGTACCTGAAAAACTGATCCTTAAGAACAAGTTGAAGGAAGAAAGGAAGGAAAACTGTATTTTATGATAGCTCAATGCTAACAGTAGTTCTTACAGATCTAGCACTTTCAGGCCATTTCTGTGTTTTAAAAAACATGTTAACGTACAAGATTTGATAGTCACATTTTATTCATGGAAAACTGAGAGAATGAAAGACACCAGAAATGTTAGAGTGGTGGCTGAAGAACAGTGTTTTATTCATAGTGTACCTAAATTCTCTGATACTAGTGTTAACAAGATACCTTTTTTTTTTTTATTTTTTTTTTTCACAAACTCATGTGAAAATAACATTTTACTTTAGCTAAAACTGTAAAATCTTGAAATAGGATTCTGTTTGTAAAGGTCTATTTTTGTAATGGATTGTAAAAATTCCCCTACTACCAGCTGATGTGCTCTCATGAAGTATGGAAACTGTTGACTGTTAGGTTTGCTCAGAGTACTTCAGATATGGGCAATATATTCTTTTAGAAGACTAAATCTAAACAAGCAAACAGAAAAGGAAATTTCTAAATATTCTTCAATATATCTATTTAGATTCCAGTGTAGCATGCATGATTCTGGGCTCTGTGCTATATGGTTTTCTATTTTGTCTTAACAGTAAAAAAAAGTCAAAATAAAAGAATATCCTTCTTGGACTGTCATCAAGGGGTAGGAGGAAGAACTTGAGAAATACAGAGTTATTTTTCTTCAGAGATGCTCAGCTATATTACACTGGGTCATAATTAAATCAGCAGAGAGTGGTATCTCTGGAACACCCGTTGCAAGTCAGACTGGTATTAATCATCTCCAAGGTGATCCCAGTTACTATGGGAACTATGATATTTGTTTGTGTTCTTAGAACCGTCTGGTCGCCCAAGTTTGGCAGCCTCCTTATAGTAATCCAGCAGATTAGAAATGTTAAGTCTCCATCATGAATTTTTCATTACTGCTGTCAGTATGAATCTGTCCTTTACAGAAATCATTACTAATTAATAAATCCTACTCTGTGTTCAGATGGGAAAGGTTGTCTGTGCTAAACCCGCCCTTTTGGAACCAAACTGTTAAAGCCCTTTTGGATTTTGTGAAGTGAAGAAAGCATCATTTTTCTACTAAGTAAGCTCTTCTTTCAAAACTGTGTAAACTCCTTGCCATTCCTTTTTTCCTGTGACTTTTAGAAATATTTGTTGAAAAAAAAGACTGATCATCCTGAAGGGAGGTTTGGCTCAGATAGACCATTCCCTCTTGTTTAATTAGTTCCTGTTCTCCAGCTGCTCCAGAGAATTTCTCTGGTTACTGAAAGAGCCTTTGAAGTGCTTGGACCAGCTCTAGCATCCTTGTCTAAGAGCCAAGAGAGACCTGACTCTGCCCTCACCACACACCTTGAAAAACCATGGGCTGTCCTGCACCTGACACATCTCTCCTGGTCCCCTCCACCCTGGGTGCCCCAGCAGGGGCAATTCCCAGAAGTGCTCTGGGGAGTCCTGCTGACTATGGAGGGGGTGCATCATGCCTGAGGTTCATCAAACTTGATGCAGAACAGCAAAAGACTTGAGATGACTGTCTCCAGACTGGGAAGGCAAGGGAGAAAGACTGAAATTCTCAGTGACCCCCCCGAAATAATTTATCATCCTGGGAAAAACTCTTGTGACCCCTGACTCTGTGCCAAAAGAAGGTTTAGCACAAAAACCTGGGTGAATTATTAAAAACAATTGGAGGAGGGGAAGGGAAGGCAGAGAGCGATCTAGAGAGCATTTCATTTTCCTGATTCGGTGGTTATCTTTCCTGAGTGCAAATGCCATGCTTTGCTCCCCTTTTTATATTGACAGGAGGGAAGCAGTCAGCCCTTATAAAGTCAACTCCACTTGGATCATGCAGAAAATCTGGTCTCACTTCACTGTGCAGCCATACAAACTCTCAAAGACACCTTTATTGCGATGGCGAGGTGTGAAGGTACTTGGTGTTCATATACTTCTTTTTTTCTTCAAAGACATGCTTATCCTGAAGAAGTTACAACCACTCTGCCCTTTTCTTTTTGGTTGACATTCTTTTTTATTTTGAAGAGCCTGTTTCAGCACCCATATTTAAAACTTCAGCGTTTCATTTGATCTGAGCCAAGAACAGGAGATTTTCACAAGTTCAATGTGAAGACTTATTGCAGGAATGGACTTTAGTGATAATACTGGAGAGTAGTCCAGATCTCTAAAAGGATGGCAAAAGAAACAAGACAACAATATACAGGGTCTGGAGGGGACAAGATAAGATGCAGACTCTGGGCCAATCTAGAGGACAGCACTTCTAGACAAAGTGGAAAAAATGGAAATTTTCATCTGAACTCTGTTGCTGATGTTTTATTTTAGCCAAATTTTTTCATTGGTAACAGTGATTTGTGCCAGGGAATTTGCATCTCCATTTTAAACAGTGCTGTCTTCCAAAAAGGAAGAATCGGTCATGTTTAGAGACAACTAAAAGAGAAATTTGAACATTTGATAACCTGTACTAGCAGGTTAATTACCCTAAAGAACTTATATTAACCTGAAATAAAAACACCCACAGTAATCACAGAAAAATGGCATTAGAAAATGTAGATGATTTATATTATGCTACCAGCTCTTCTCTATTCAACTACACACTTTGGAATATAACCATGAAGAAACTTATCACAACAGTATGACAGAACGTAATTAAAATGGATATATTCAGTAAGAATGAAGACAAAGATTTTCATTCAAAAATGATATCCAAAAAAGAACCTATAAAAATACTATTGTGAAAACTTGAGAATACATTCATGAATCTGTAGAAATAATCAAATAGAAACTAAAAAAGAAGAACCTTTGCCAGAATAAACTTTTCAGGTTCTTAACAAAGGATAAATTTGTCAGAACACCAGATATTAAAAATTTAGTACAAAAAGTCTCTCCATTCTGCCACACTTTTCTGAAAATTTTAATGCTAGAATTTGTGAAGTGACATTCAGGAAGCATCACTGAAAATATTTACCTTGTATCAACCTTGTAGCACCACATAAAAAAATTAAAACATCAGCAGTTTGGAGACAGGGGGAAAATATATAACTGGCAAAAATATTGGCCACTGAAAACTTTACATGATTTAAAAAGCCAATAAAAGCTATCAGTTCTGAGAATATTCTTTCTTTGCATATCACAGAGAAATGAAATAAATTATCATCAAAACCATAAATCATCTCCTACCAGGAATAGACAATGTTATGGAGTTTCTAAGTGCATAATTTACACTTCTCCAATTACCTCTGCCACATATTATGGAGGTTGTTCTTTACTCCTATGAAATATTCATCAGGAAGATTATTTTCTATTTTCAAATGTTCACATTTGTAATTTTCCTTTTTTTCCTTTTCCATTAAAAAAGACTTTTAAGAAAACAAGGTTGATTTAATTTGCCTTGTTCCTTGGAGAAGAAGCTCTTCAAAGAAAAAAAAAAAAAAAAAACAACAAAAAAGCAATGACCACACATGGTTACAGACCTGATCCAATCATTAATCTAATATTCTGGCATGCTACACCTCACTTCAGATTTAATAAACTAGAACTTTTGACATTTTTAATTTGCAAAAGCAAGGAATCCTCAGTCACTGAACTTGTACAATCAACAGCTCAGCACTCAGTTGCAGATATGAAAGAAAAACCAAAGATTTATACCAATGTATTCTCAACATCAGTACTCCAGCCCAGTTGTAGCTACTTTAAATTTTGAGACAGTATGTGACTCAGATGTGTAGATATCATCAAGCTAGAATTAATTAAGATCCTTAGTCATGCTAAGCATGCCATAAATCAAAGCAAAAGTTAAAAAGAAAAAAACCCCTCATTTTCCAGTTTCTCTGAGTGGAAGCCACATGATACAATTTCGGATTTGGGTTATTCTCTGTTCTACCATATTTTATGCATGTGTTCAGTAAAATACTCACAGAGATTCAAAACTCATTTAAGTAATATTCTTCCTCGCCAAAAATGAAAGAGCACATTACATGAATAACAAAGAGACTGAAATTGGCTTATTCCTTAGAGGAGATCCAGCTCTGTCTAGTTTAGAGGTAGTTATGGAAGAAGGGCAGTCCTGGTGTCAGAAATGTTGTTTTTTTTTTAATTGATGTTGTCTACCAGGTGTATGACCACACTCTGCATCACTCATGCAAGACGCACTCATTAAAGGTACCCTTTTCCTGGGACTTCTTCAGGGAAAGAAACTGCTGTGAAAGGAATGACACCTAAGCTGCTTAATCCTTGCATAATGAAGTTAATACTTGTGAAATGAATCAGATGAAAGGGCCTTCAGAACTGTCTACCCACACTGTAGGTATGGCCAAACTTCCCTACAGGGATCTGGCACCATGTTTTGCTTTTCAGCCACCTCATCTTTCCTCTGCCATCTACAGAAGTAGTCAGCTTGCCTTCCTGTAGCTTACACAGTGGACACCACAGCTTCCAGTAGTGTCTGAATAGCCATACCAGGATGGTGTGATATCTACAAAAAATTAGTACAGAAAGCTGTTCTGGTGGCTAATGCAGAGATATCAGGAAAATACTTGTAAAAACTAGGTTTTGTTTGGGAGTTAAAGTAAGCAGTTAGACTGTCATGTATGCTTTGACTTCTAGTAAGTTTTAAATTCCTGCACTGCCTGCTCCTACTAAAGGGAGAGTAATTTCCCAAGGTTCCTTTCCTACCAATATAGAGAAATAGGCTTCTCCAGAAGGTTACTGTTGTTTTTTGGTTTTTTTTTACTGTAGGAAATCTTTCTACTTGTTACATGTAAGAAAGCACTGGACAACTTAACCTCATTTTCAAGTTTGTTTCAAGTATGGCTGATAACGTGTATATATGTTTCCATGGAATGGAAAGGAAGAGGTTTCAAACTCCTCTGCATAACTGTGCATTGCAATTGTTTTGTATGACAGTGTATGTCACTTTACTTTTGTAGCTATCAGGAGGAGCTCTTGATTCAAAAGGAAATAACAAACTTGTGAACATTTGCCAAGAAAAGTAAACCTCAAATCTGTCTTTCCTAACCCCTGTGGATCTTTTGCAAAATGATGGACAGAATTACTGGTCAGTTGAGATCCAACTCTTATTTTCGTTATAATTTATCCCCACATTTCAGCACTCTTATGGCAGAGCTATGTTCAGGGACATTAGAATAAATATGTCAGACTTACATTTAATACATTATATTAAATTATATTATATATATATTCTATACATAGAATGCTACTAATAAAGGAATGTTGTCAGAGTGATAACAATGCAGTAACAATGCAGATCATCCAGCAAAATGGGTAACATAATGGCCTGCTTTTTTCTTTAATTACTTTTCCCTTTAATGGAAGATTGAAGCTCTGCTTTCCATCCAAATCTTTTCACAAGTAATTAATAGATGCAAACTTCTGTCAGAAGTGAATATTTTTCCGTCGTCCTCGAGTAAAAGTAGGCAACAGTACATTAGGTCTGGCATTTCTAATTAAAATTCTAATTATATACAACCTTTTTGCCCAAACAGCAAGAAACAGTTCCCACTGCTTAATGGGAGTAGAACTCTCACCAGCCAACATTCTGGCACTGTGTTCATCTATGTAAAAGTCAACTGCTTCATACTACCCACTGCCAGCTGTTACCCACATGTAGTTTGAGAGGCAAAATCCATCCACCAGTGTAAGATCCTTCCATCTTTCTTAAAATTCTGTCTCAGCATGGTGCTTTTATTTTTTTAATAAGTACATTAGCAACAATAAACTAATATTAGAAGCAATAGGGAATTGCTGCTGCAAACCCCCAAGTTCCAGTGTTCTTCATACTATCACCAATGCAACTCTCTTTTCTCTATATCACTTCCTTACTATTTCTACATCTTGCACCCTGCAAGGTCACTGGCATCTAGTACGGTCACAGCTAAATACTATATAGTGTTACTCACCAACGAAAAATTTTTCACATAGAATAAAGGAAGAGGAATGAAAAAAAAAAAACCAAAAACCTAAACAAATACACAGAGCACAAATCTAGGATGCCCAGAGATGTAATAGCTTGACCTGTATGTGCAGGATGGGGAGTAGAGTAGGTGTCTCATGATACACTCTTCTTCACATTGTATTTGTGCCTTCCTTAACTACCTGAAGGTATTCCTATAGGACAGAAAAACATTGGCCACCACCACCATAACCTGGCATTCCTCCCTTTTTTAAAAGATGATGTTAAAGAATTACAGAATCACACAGAATGTTAGAGGATGGAAGGGACCTCGAAAGATCACTGATCTGTGATTTCATATGAGTAGAAGACAAAGAGAGAAGACAAGGGTTTCCCAGCAAAACCAGCCTTTGAGAAATGGAAATACCTCCACAGGAAAGAAAAATATATTCCTAGTAGACTCTGTATCAACTAACAAAAATGGGGACAATTTTATGCTCTTCTTGCACAACGTTTAGATGTATGTGAACTGTATATGAACTTATGCTAACCCTGATATGAGCATAAAGATATAAGACAATACTCTATGTGGTTGCACCATCCTGTGATATTAGTCAGATATAGACCAAATTTTTGCAAGGAGAAAAGTGTTAACACTGTCTTTACTATAAGCAACCATCCCAGATAAAGAATGAGAAGAAGTCTTCCCATGTTTCCTCAAGTAGATCTCATGCTTGAATTCTGAGTACAGTTTAAATAGCAAAATTTGATCCAGAGCTATATTTTTATTAAGGTCTTTAGGTGCCTGTCTCCCATTTCTACCTTAAAAAGATCTACAGTGAACAGTGTAAATTTGGCTTCACCCATATAAAGGCAATTTTTATTCCTGCACTTAAATGACATCAGGTCTGTGGGCACATTTCCAGTGGTATGTCTGCAATTTCCAGCTGTATTCCCAGAGGGTCAGAACTGTAGAAAGGCTTCTGATAAAAAATGCTGATAAAATGGAAAATATCCCATTGCAATTGTGCTGTAGCTTTTCCACATCAAACATCCTTCCATGGGCTAAGAACAAATCTTTGCTCTCTGCTGGGAATAACAAAAGTATAGCCCCGAGTCTTTATCTGAGCATAAATCTTTGTGTCTGAGCCACTAAAATTCCGATGTTCATGGAGGTTGCAGAAGTGGTGCAAAATGTTCCTTTGTTTAAGAAAACACAGAGGAAGTGAGGAATAACATTTTTTTCATGTTGCTTGAGATTAGTGGTTAGGATGCTATAAACGCTGCCTACTCATAGCTAGGAAAATGGGCGAGTGGGGTCAGAAATTAGCAGATCAGTGTATTCATGCAGCTAAGCTACAAGATCATTGATAGAGAAGCACATGCACATACTGATCAACAGCAGTGAGAGGAAGCCTTTAAGAAAGAAATCCAGCAGCTCTATTCCCAACAGACAGAAAGGCAATTCACAACAAGAAAGGCTGATCAATATGCTGTCAGCTAATCATATCGTTCTTTACCCAGGTCTCAAATATGACCTTTTAAATAGACTTCTGCCTTGACTGACAGGTTGAGTCTGGTTTCTCACCATTTTAGGATTTCATCAGAATTCCTCACTTGTCTTAGTCATGAGAACAAGAAATCAGAGGCACGCCTATGCTTACTAGAAACCACCATCCCTTTTTAGCTGGTTAAAGCATTATTCTCCTTCACCTTTTAATCTTCCATTTATTGAATAATAATAATTATGCTTGACTTTCATTCTTTTCACTGTTTCTTCCCCAGCCTGCAGGAAAATCAGCCCCAGGCAGGTGTCTGCTTGCAGAGAAGACTGCCTTGGGAGGTTTGCCTCTGGGTTCTGCAACAGCACGAGCCCTCTAGGGCTCCACCATGCAGAAAAGCAGCCCTCATTCTCTGCCTCGCTCAGGGATGGGTTTGCTGTTACACCCTACCAAATGATAACAGTAGACTACTTCTGTAAGTGGCACTTTTTTGCATTCTTTATTCGCAGAGGAAGATAAAATTTAAATTCACTTATCCTGTAAGTTATGCTTCTCAAATAAGAATTATCCTTTCCAATGTTGGTTGCCTCAGGAGTCAACACAGACATAATCCTCTCTGCCTCAGGGTCTCTCAACTATTTTTACCATCTGTGTGATGTCTCTGCATGGTGTTGTTTGCTCCATCCACAGTGGGCCAGAGGCCCTGCTGCAGCCTGCAAGGCAGGATGGCACTCTGTGTGGATAAGGGTGTATATTTAGCCATCAAGCAGCAGTTGTTCAAGAGTCACTCTGTCTGTCAAGTGCAACGGAGGCCCAGATTTCAGGGCACTGTAGAGAGAAATGACAGTGAATGCATCTATTTAAGGATGCTTACTCGACTTGCATCAGCCTCTAGGCACCAGGTCCAGCTAAAGCAGAACTTGGACTTGTGAGCTAGGACAGAAGCAGAACAAAGCCTCTTGTCCCCATAGGATGTGGCCTCTTTGCAGGCTGGCACAATTATGTGTATCTCATGTGTGTATAAATGCACTATGGCAGCCTCCAAGGGTCACATGTCTGGTCCTAGGCAGAATTTGCCCCACCAAATAGGGGGTAAATATAGCATTTGAGTACACAGGGACTCAATGTCCATGAGTCCACGGACTCAAATAGGCATTTGAGTCCATAGGGCCCCTGCAGGTTCCTGCATACAAGGTTGAGTTAAACCAAATACTGAGCCACCTCAATGGAAAATCTGGTGAGACAAGGGTCTGTAGATACTTAAGTGTTTCTGCTGATCTTCAGAGTTCTTGCAGACAGACCTACATCTGGGAGGCAAATGCTCTTTCCTTCTCCTAGCTCATAAGTCAAAAAATCCCATTTAAGATTGCTTTGTTTCAAATAGAGGTGTAATAAATGAGGGAGCAAGAAGTCAAAGAAAGAGAATGAGAAAACCTTACACATCTAGGAAATTCTCAGCTCAGTTCAACAGCTCTGTGTTTTGACCTGGCACTCACTGAATTATATGTTTTTCAGTACAGGTCTCCTTTTCTGCAAAACCCTGTCATCAGTCACTTCAGAGTGAAGAAACAGATCATTCTGAAATCCAATCCTGAAATGCAGTGCCATGAGAAACATACTTTTCCCTATATCCACACAAAAGCACAGAAACTATATTTTGAAATTATACATCAGAGCAGCAGAGAAATATGTTTTCTTCAGGTGCACACACCTTTTCAAAGAGTTCCCAATTACTGCAAGGAGCTAACTTCCCAAAGCAGGACAAATTCACTCCAGGCCCAGGACTTCTAAACTGGCCTAAGTCTGAAAAAAGAAATAGCCTCGCTTTAAAAATTTTAATGTTTTATGAATTACTTCTTCAATGTACATATTTAAGCTTTTTCCATAATCTTCTGACTTCAGAAAACAGCTGTGGTTCAGCAGAACTACCATATTTATTATTTCTAAGAATCTAACAATTTAGTTAAGAAAAAGGGCAACATGACTTGATACACAGAATCTTTTTCAACTTTCTGAGTTACTATCCAGCTTCTGAAATACTACACTCTTAACCTATCAAGAAGTGTGGCTGAGCAAAGGAAGCTGTACGCATTGAGAAAATAGTAAAGTCAAGACAAACACAAAACAGCTGCTTTGCTGTTCCTAATGCAGACTAGCTTCAAGCCCCACTTCCAGATTTTTCAGGATGGAAGGAAAAGAATGTGTTGTCTAGGGTTTGTTTTCCCCTCTGGCAGGAACATATATTTCCACAAACAGCAAGAAAATCAGTCTCCATGTATTGCAAAATTTACAACTAAACAATGTCAGCTGTCAGTGCAGTAAGATGAGTTACAACAGACAGTTCTTCAGATCCTGCTGCTTTCCACGGCTCTTTGCAGTGACTCTCAGGCCCCCATCTCCCAAAAAAGGTGATTTCCAAACTCTCTACTGGGTCACTGTCTTTGGCAGAGTGTTTTCATCTCTGTTCTGGGCCAGCTTGTACTGTTTCTGTGGAGAGAGCCACTCCTCTGACAACTTTCCTGCTTGCTCATCAACCTGTCCAGTTTATCATCACCTAACTCCTAACTCCTACCCAGTTCACAATCTAGGGCAGTTGAGACCCCAGGCATTTCTCCTATCTCTAGTCTTGAAATCAACTCTTAATACTTTTTTTTTTTTTTTTTTAAAACAGCTGCTAAAGCTTTTTGGTTGTTTTTTTTTCTTCTTTTTTTTTTTTTTTTTTTTTTTCCCCATTTTCACTGACACTTCTACATTTCAGTTGCTCCATTTTGAGATTTTATTTCTTTTTCTCCATTATTTTTGTTCTTATTCTTTTTAACTATTGTCTTATTTTCATCAAGGAAGTGAAAGAGAAGAAACACGCTGCATGCAAAGGCAGAGAGGATGATTCCACCAAACAGAAAATCCACTACTGAAGAAATCAGCCTCCATCTGTCTGCTGATGCTGGTATATTCAAAGCTCCAAACAATTTGGCAAATTTTCCTGCTTGATCTTTAGGTCAGACTGTGGTCCCTGCCCTGCACTGCCAGCATTATCTATGGAGGAGAGAAGGCCATTGTGTGGACAGAATACTTTTGACTGAGTTTTGGGTTGGGTTTTTCTTTCAGGAAATCAGTCAGTGCCAGGCAGGTAACTGCAAGGGACATGAAAACTAAGCAAACGACTTTGCATCTCACACATAGCATCTAAGCCAAGCAAAACAGGAGAAAGGGACTGAAGGAACTTCTGTCTTTTCAAGCTCAAATTTGAGCAATGCTGTGTTGTGTGTACATAAGATTTCTTTTTGTGAATGCTCTAGAAATAGTCCCAAGAATACCAATTCTTTGTTATTTGAATGTTCACAGTAATAAAATGGGTCCTGTGAACCCAATGAAAACTGTTGAGTTTAACTTTCCAGAGGTGGTATGAAGCCACATTTCCTCCTAAAAAGCCACATTCCTCTAAAAGCAAAATGGACTTGCATTTGGGATTCCACAAAGATAACAGGGACTATTGTGTTTTCCAGCATGCAATGTCATTCATGGCAGCTTTGAGAAACCTATCTCCTGAGGCTTCTGATCCAATTGCTGCAAGATGCAGGCCATGAAAGATTAAGCAGACATCCTAGAAACAAAGGTAGAATGAAGTAGAAAAAAAATAACTTAGCCATTCCTTGCAACAGGAAAGGCTACAGGAAAGAAACAAATACGCAAGGGTATAAAGAAGACAGCAGGTAATAGGAAGTAGAATGAAAACACAGTATCTGCATATAGTGATGCTAGAATGTGAAATGCACTGTATAATAAGAAGTAATGTCAGCTAGGAGAAACAACAAATCTTCTTTTCCCACCTTTTGTTCTGAGTCTGTATGTAGGCAAAATGAGGAAGCTCTTAATGGGAAAATCTTTAATGGAGAAAATAGAGTGAAATGGTCATACATTCTTCATTGTATGAAGAAGCATATCAGGCGCTCTGCCTGAGTGTACTTTGTGCCATGACCCTGATTTTACTTCATTACTTTAAGTACTCAGTAAATCTTTTCCCCCTGTGAGCAAGTAAGGATAATGCTGTTCCTACTGAAAACAGACACAGTATGAAAAGGATGGACAAAGTAAAGAAAAAAGTCAGTTACTTCAAGGGTAGAAATTGAAATGGCAAGTAGATGAAATAGGAAGGAAGTAGACACCCTGTTGGGTAAAATAATTTCTTCTCATTTTCTTATCTGTTAAAGCAAACATTCACTGTGACAGAAAACATGGAATGGTGATGGGGCTGTGAGAAAACACTATATAAACCTCAATCCCTACCAATAAGAAATTGACTTTGTGTTACTATAAGCAGTTAAACTTCTGCTCTATCCAACCACATACATGCTGTGGATGTTCATGTTTTTTCAATGTCATTTATGTTCCTTGGAGAAAGCAAATGTTACAGCAGTTATATATGTCCTTTGTCAGTATTATTTGTGTAGGAGAAAAAAAACAGATGGTTCTTTCATACTGAAAAAGGCAAATACTACATTCTGAGCTTTTGGATTATGCACATTGGCTTAAGTAATGAAAGAATCCTGAATGAAATTATTGTGAACTATCCTGATTCAAAGAGAGAGAAAATTTAAAGAGAAACTTAACGATAATTTTAGTATAATTTCAGATAATTTCACCTTGGTAGTCCTGGTTTTGATTTCCTCTTACTTTGATTTCCTCAGCTTTACCCATGTTATTATCTACAAGTCCAGAAACTGACATTTTCATCAACTCTACTTGACATGAAGCATCATTAAAATCCTTAAATCATTTGTAGTATCATCAACTGGATATTCAGGAGATGGTGCTGACCTGTACCTAAAACTGATACAAACCTTACTATCCAAAAGCTTCATATTGGATAGAAGCTTCTTTCACCTTGGCAAAGTTCCCAGTGTGCCTCATGTTTGTAAAATAATGAAATGTTATTACCCCTTATAGTTTAGCAACATATATGAAATAACTAAGGGGTCTGCAATCTGGTTTAATCTCTTGCGTATCACACTGATGATATCACTACCTTCAGTTAATAAGTTTTTTCCTACGTTAGAGAGACATTAAAAATAGAAAAATTCAGTTGCTTTTATAATTTGGGGGTAGTTTCTTTTAAATTGAACAGATGTAAATTGATTAATATATAGGGAGAAGCCTACATTTCTATGAAGAAATACTGCCATTTCTAACTCTTCTAATCAGCTCCAAAAACATATGAAAAGAACGTGAAAAGAAATATATTTCAGGCGGTTGAATGCAACAAAGAGTTGACCAGAACACATCTTTTCATCTGCTTCTGAGCTATAAATAGAAAAAAGAGAAAAATCCTTACTTCAAACTTGTCTATATAATTTGTCCGCTCTCTCAAATTGTGGATCTAATTCTGTCAGCTGATTATATTTGTCTTTCCAGTATACCAAATCTATTCATTGTCCACCCAGGACTGGGATTTTTAAGAGGTGAGAGTCTTTCAAAACCATTTTCATTCAGTCCCTACAAGTTCCATGACAGAGTTTCATTCCAGAGAAGCTGTTTTTTAAAGTTATTTTATTGCTGCTTGGACTTACTTGCTTCTATATCCTTGAACAAGTAAAATAAAAGAGCACAGGAGATTAAAGGGATAAAATGAGGAATGACAATGAAAAACAGGACCATATTGGTCCTCCAAGTGTCTACAGTTCTGAATTGAATTGTAACTAACTTTTTTATATTAACAGACACTGTTACTCATTCAGGAAAGAAATCCATCTAAAGACAACAAAATCAAAAGTGCTCCACTAAACCAGGCCCCGGGCTGTTCAGGAGGACACTGCGATAAACATTTCACAAGTTAGAGCTGCTCTGATCTTCCCAGATGCCTAGAGATGATGTATCGTCCTTCCTACAGCACTAAACCTGGATGATCTTAAGTGGCTGTAGAGAACCTGCCAACTATAGTAGAAGAAGAACACCAGTCACCTCTTCACATCTCACTGTGTTCAGGTTTTAAATAACAGAAATGCTTTTGTCTCTCACTGCACATGCTTGTTCATACTGAATCTGTATTTTATGAAATACAGAAGCTTTTCTTGGATAGATAACATGAAGGAATTTAAACTCAATGATAGTTTTTCTTTTATGTAGATCACAGTATCACAGAACGGCTTTGGTTGGAAAAGACCTTCAAGATCATCCAGTCCAACCTTTGACCAACACTGTAACCTTACCACTAAACCATGTCCCTAAGGACCAGGTCCACACACTGTTTAAATACTTCCAGGGATGGTTATTCCACGACTGCCCTGGGCAGACTCTTTTAATGTCTGATATCCTTTTCAGTGAAAAGTGTTTCCTAATAGCCAGCCTAGCTGCCATGCATTTCCTCTTGTCCTGTCCCACACCACTAAGGAGAAGAGGCTGTCTCCCTGCAAACTCTAACCTCATTTGAAGTAGCTGAAGAAAGCAATAAGGTCTCCTCTCAGCCTCTTCTTTTCCAGACTAAACAACCCCAGCTCTCTCAGCCACTCCTCACAGGACTTGTGCTCTAGGACCTTAATGAGACTTGTTGCCCTTTTCTGGACATGATCCAGAACTTCAATGTTCTTCTTAGAGTGAGGTGCCCAGAACTGAACACAACATTCAAGGTGCAGCCTCACCAGTGCCAAGTACAGGGGAAGGCTGGGTACAGGGGCAAATAATATATATATATGTATATATATATATGCTATTTCTAATATATATTCTGTACTATACTACTATATATACTATATATATACACACAGGGGCAATGTGAGGTATTTACTCAAGGTAGAAAACTAAGGTCTGTTAGACTGTCGTCATGATCCATGTATGTGTTTGCCACATATAGTTTTTGCCTGGTTATTCTAGCACCAGTGGTGAAAGTAATTTTAAGCCTATATTATCAAAAGCAAATGTGGATAATATCCTTGAAAATAAGGTTAGCTATGATTAATTATTTGTGCAGTTCAGTGAAAAGTAGTCTCTTTCCCCAAACCAAGTTTCTAGCCATGACACCTACTAGCATATCATTTGTCATGGAATTTTGCAAGCCACCTACTTGGTCTGTCAGATGAAGCTCTCACCTTGTCTTTACCTCATGCTTTTCAAATGTGATCCAGAGATCACATTTGAAAGCAACAACTTCACATTTGAAAGAAACTTCTATGGCTGTTTCCTTACATAAATTCCAAACTTCATGTTGCAGCTCATTGCTCTGTTACAATTGAGGTGCATTCAAATGCCTTTCAAGCTGTCAAAGCCTAAATATGCTGGCAAAGACTGGTATCAGCATATCTGAAAAAACATAGGCTTTCTTTATCATGGTATTAATCCTGATGTCAGGGACAGGAAGAGAAGAAACTATGTGTATGATTGCACAGAATGTACTGTTTATATAACACTGTACTGTTTTGTAATAATAAATATTAACTGCAAGGGATCTCAGCCTTCTAAGACATTTGCCTCTAAGAGGCTGCCCACATGTGTTGTAAAGTTCAACAACACTCCCACCCAATCTGGTGTCATCTGCAAATCTCCTGAGGGTGTATTTGATTGCCTCATCCAGATCACTGAAAGCTGAATAAATGACTTACAAATAATAAATGTCAAGTAAACCTAGTTTTCTTCTCTCATTTCACGAATGGATTTTGATTTCTGAAAACAGTCCATCATTCATAGATAATCTCTAGGAAAATGAATGTTTGAAAGCTGATGAGAGTAAATACAGACACAAAAATCACAGACAGGTATTCCATAGATTCACAGGAAATTACTTCCAGAAACAGATATTAGAAACCGCAGATTGTCTGTTATGTTTCTCTAGAAACCGTTAAGACTATAATGCCATCTAAAACCATCACTTATCTGAGTGAGGCACTGTGATATTATTGAGAGTGAGGTTCACAATCAGCTGAAAACAATCTGCCACCACAGCAGTCTGGCTCCTTCTCTGCACTAATGCAGATAAGGCTCAAAGCAAGTCAGTTCTCTGAGCTGAAAACCCCTTGTTTGCTACTACTGGTTGTTCACTGCAACAAGTTGTTGCTGCTGTAGCTTGTTTCACATCAGTTCCTGACCTAGTTTACCACAGCTGCTTAGGAAACTGAATCATGCAGAAAAGGGTGAGAAGACTGGAGTGGGAATCCATCCCTTATGTTAGCAGACAAGATTTAGTCATCTTAAAGTAATTATGTGAGTAGAGATTAAAGCATCACTGTAAAAGGGTGTAGGTGAAATTCTAAATATGAAAAGGTTCTTAATTACTTCCAAAAATGCCCTTAACCTGTCCTACCTGCAGAAGGAAAATGCTGAGTAAAATAAAGTATTAAGGAAAGGCATGAAAACACCACAAAACTGCCAGTCTAGGTAACAGTGAGATAGGTATCAATGTTGTATTAGAATAAAAGCATTCATTCAAAAGTCATTGGACAAGAAACAGGTGTAGTTTCTTCCTTAGAAGAATGACCAGGACCGTTTTCTGTGACCAATCAGAAAGAGTCTTCAATTTCAGTGTTAGTTAAAAGGCACACAGATTTAGAAAGTATGGTTTAATGAGAATCTAATACCCATTTTATTAATTCCTAACCCCTCCTAATGTACTGTATTCACCCGATTTCTCTACACAAGAACCAAAGGGTACTGCTATTTAATTATGTTACAAGTCTGATCCTCTTCCTAGTCCCAATAAAGAGATAAAGAACATTTGTTTGCTGGAGATAGTACAATATGCTCATATCATATATAACAGAGTTTTTCCTGTCTGTTAAAATGATAATGAATTCTCCACAGATGCAAGATAAGTTTAACTATATTATAACCTTTGTGTAGCTGATCCTCTCCATATTCTTTACCTGTATATTTGCAAATCTGATAAAAAAGTGATTGAAATAAGAGGGTAATCACAACAAATTGGAGCAACATTCTTTCAAGATAGAATAGGACATCACTAAATTGATAATTGTTTCTGGAAAATTCAAGGAATTGCACCCTGGAAAGAGTTATATCAAGTGCTTCTGTATGACAATCATTTCAAAACTAACTGAACTTAGACAGAAAAGCAATACACACCTCGGTGAATGCAGCTCAGTGGGAATTTATGCTCAGCCAAACTAAAAGAAAATGAGATTTTGTGACTATAGTAAGGAAACAGAACAGGCTAATACTGCAAATATTGTATTCCATTAAATCTATTGCACTAAATCCGCACAGCAGTGCTAGACTCTCATCTTGGATATTCAGTTTGGTGCACTGTTTTCAGAATAATATTGCACAAATATTTAAGACCTCCAAACAGTCAAGAGAAGTATCTAGCCAGAGGAATATTTTTTCCCTGTGATGACTGGATTCAAAAGCAGTATGCTAATAATTGCTAATTAAGTATTGTCTTTACCTTGAATTTTTACTTTTGCCTGGTAGAAAACTGAATTTCCCAGAAAAAAAAAGACTGTGAACAAATGGTTGTGACAACTGAGAAGAGATGCACCCAGACAGAAGAGCCAACAGATGTCTATCACAAACAACCACAACTGCTATAACACTGATGACCGATATTTTTTTTTAGCATTCCATATGCCATAGAAAAGATGCTTCTCAAAATTCAAGTGCTCATGAGCTGATTCAATTAACTTTAGACAAAATGTATAAACTGCAGTGGGAATCCAAGTAAAGTGTTGATTTCAATTGAACAAATTTTGATAATTTCAGAATAGTCACTGAAATGAGCCAGGCAGGAAGGCTGGTGATTTGACTCCCAGATAAGGTAAATACTATTTTAAACCAACAGCACATAAGCTTGTACCTCAACTGTAGGAAGCTTCTGAAAAGAATTCCCAACACGGCTGGATTAATCACAGCCTCACAAAAGTGAACCAAAAAAATTCACAGGCAAGGAAACAGTGTGGAAACATATGTAACTGAGCAGAGAGAGTGAGTGTGAGAACACACAGTGAAGTGTGAAGTGTCACATCAAGCTACTTTCTAACCCAATTTAAAAAGAAACCCCCCAAACCCACTACAAGTGACATATCTGTTCCAGATAAGCCTAATACTAAGGTGAATACTTCACCTTATTTTTCAGATGGGTTACCTACATTGGAAAAGGGGGAAAGGTAAGGTGATCTGGAAATGGGAGATAGAAAAGTACAGAAAATGGGAAAAAGAAACTGTGAGAATGGAAGCTGTGTAAATCCTCACCTGTGAGAAAGCTACATTCAAGCCCTGAATCCTCTCACAGTGTGGGGGCACATAATCTCTGTCACAGCAGCCTGTAAAAATTGGCACATAAAACACATCACAGCAAGGAATTTCAGTGCATCTACTGAGCTGACAGAGAGGAGCAGTAAGGCAATTAAAAGCAGTAATCTTTTAAACTTTATTTATTAAATGGCAGAAAGAAGGAATGGAGAAGCTTTGTCCACTCTCAAGCCTGTTAGGATGATCTGGGTAGTAGAAGGCTTCAGGAGAAAAGTTTAAAGGAACTAAAGACAAGAATAAAAATGGAAAATAGGATAAGATGCTAAGCAGATGTACAAAAGATAGACTATACCATGTTAAACTGGTATGTCCTTTAGAAATAGGTTTCTAGACAAAATGTGCAGTAGATCTCATCTGCTCTGACTTCAGTAAAGCATTTCATACAGTAGCATATGTGAAAGTATTAGATAAGCTGGAGAAGAGAATGAGGAGGACAAATATGCTGAACACTAACAATCAAATAAGAACGTGGCAAAGTTGGACTGGTAGGGGATGTACCAGTAGTGTGTAATTACTGGAGGTAATTAGTGGCATTTTTCAATGATCTGACATGGAACTAATTTTGCCAAATGGCATTTATTATCAGATTTAAGAAAAACATACATTTCTGATGATGCAATTCTCAAAAGTCACAAGGGGTGTGGCTAAATCAGCAGTTTTTTTCAGGTAGGTGGTATTGCATTGAAACTAATCTCTGAGCTGGCTTCATGTACTACACTTTAGTTTATGCCAAAGAGCAATCTCATAGCACACTTGACTCTTTTCAGAAGAAAATAAATGGGGAGATATCCTCCAGGAGCATGTAACACATTACAGTCACCAATAGATGTTCAGTCCAACTAAGTCAAGTAAACCCTCTGACATGCAACCAATATGGATAGTGGGTCCTTGGCATCAAGCACAGATATCAGGTTATTCCAGGTACATTTTTTTTTTTTTAAATGGAGAGCAGATGGCTGTTGCAATGAAGTTAAAGTTCTGGTAAGAATTTCCAGCTGATAAGGGAAACTCATAATTCATCTGCAGTAGTTTGCAAAAACAATATAAGTAAACTAGAGGGCTTAGTGGGATTCAGAAATTGATTAGAAGTTTCTGTGAATGTCATGCTGAATAATTACACTAGCTGGAATAAAATCTGATAAGGGACAACAATGGCTTTATGATTCTTCCTACGGAAAATTCACAGCAATTCTAAATTACTCTCCTCAAAAGCATTATCTACCTAAATTAGAACCAGGACAACAGATCAGAAAAAAAGCTTTTTGTTTAATAAAATGGTTTCTTATATTTCAATTTCAACAAACTATGCTAAAATAGAAGTATTGTAACTATCAGATTTATATTCTTTACAAGATTCAGGTCATAATTTTGTCAGCTGTCATTCAGACAAGTAATACTGTTAAAAACTGGGATGTAATGAATGTGTAAATTACTCCAATGAGGTCAACTGGAAATGAGTGCTAAAACACAAAACAACTGAACATCATTATACACAGAACATGGATGAAAGTGTTAAAAAATGTGATCTGAAAGTTAAATATGTGATAGCTGTGATAACTGCAAATAATCCACTCCCAAGTTTAATTTGAAAAGGCTTAAACAAAGGGCATGAACTTGCCCTTCAGTAGCTAAATCATATTAATTGAAGCACTCCTACATTATAATAGACCATTTATTCCACTTGCATTCTTATATATACATGCATCAGTCTTGCTAGAAAATTTCTACTTGCTCATCATAATGTCAGATTTCATAAGAAAACTAATAAAATTTAAAAAAAAAAAAAAAAAAGACAATGATGGGAAGACAAAGGCTAAAGTTCCTGAAAAGGGTCAGGAAAAGATTCCTGAAAAGAACAATCTTGTCTTTCAGAACAGAAGACTAAAACAACTGAGGAGCTCTACAAGCTGACTAAAAAGCTTCTCAGGGAGAAAATTGCTGCTGCAGGTTAAAACCATTTCCCAAATTTCACTCAGCAGAAACTAAAGGACAAGTGTTGCTATTTAAAGGTAAGAAAAATCACCTCCAGGTCTGAGAAAGGCACTCTGATACAGTTGCTAAAAAAAATTATATAGATGTCTGTTACTTAAAGCCAGTAAACTAGGTGACAGATGCTCCCTGCTGTTCCGTCACTACCCTCCAGGGGAAGATAAAAAAAGGGAATAAGGGAGAGAGATTTTGAGGTTGGATGAAAAAACAAGGGCAGGTTTAGTGAAGTAGTAATAAAGGTAGTGAAGAAATACATCTAGATATGTAATTATGGAACTCACATTCCTCAGCTGGTAATTACTTCCCAATCAGAAAAGTCCCAGCCGGGACTCAGCAGGAGATGGGGGAGCCCAGGGTCCCAGGCAGAGTCTGCAGCAGCCCCAGAGCAACCGAGCCGGTCCTGCTTGGGACATCGGGAGAAGGAGACGTCCCGAGGAGCGATGCTCTCCCGCGGTGAGGGAAGGAGGAGCAGGAACAGAGAGAGCCCAGCCCAGGCAGAGGAGGGGTCCCTGAGGAGCCATTTTATACTGAGCGCCAGGGGCAGGAGCCTCAAACTGGCAGCCTCAGCAATTCTGCCCTCGTAACATTAAATTTCACTTCCTTTCAAAAGCAGACTTGGTAGCACCAAGTCTCCCTTTCCATCCTTCACACAGCCCAGGCCTTAGAGCAGCCACCACAGGAAGGGTAGGTACCACCGTGCCCAAGTCCTTTTGATGCTTGAGAAAACCCGTGCCAACACCATCCCCTCCATCCATTCAGCCCAGTTCTATCCAGCAGCTGAATCACTGCCAGTGCCTCCTGCTGAACTCCAGGATGTTCTGAGGGGAAGGGTTTGGATCAGTGGTTCACAGAGTGAGCAGTCTCCTCAACGGAGTAGCTAAAATACCACCCTGGAAAGCATCCAGTTCCTGTTGCAAGGATTTTGTCCAACAACCATTTCATAGAATACACAGAAGCAATCCTGGAAGAAAGAGACAATAAAACCCAGCATTTCTGCTCTATGGCTGCAGAGTCTTGCTCTTTATTTCCTGATGAAACTTGCCCAACTAATGAGCAGAGTGAAAGCTTCACCCAGGAGGGAGGGCCAGGCCATAACATAGTCTAATCCATAGATAGTGTTTAAGAAGGGTATCTGAGAGGCACTCTGCACAGCACTGGTGAAGCCACACCTGGAATGTTGGGTCCAGCTGTGGAGTGCTCAGTACAAGGCAGAAATGGATGTGCTGGAGCCAGTCCTAAAAGGTTCCATGAGCATGGTGAAGGGACTGGAGCATCTCTCCTACATGGTATGGTTGAGAGAGCTGGGACTGTTTAGCCTGGAGAAGGCTCAGGTGTGTAAATATCAGTGTGTGCAAATACCTAAGGGAGGTGCAAACAAACAGGAGCCGGGCTCTGAAAGTGGCAGGACCGAAGGGAACAGGCATAAACTGAAACACAGGATGACCCCTCTGAACAGCAGGTAACTCTTTCACTGTGAGGGTGACCAAGCACTGGCACAGGTCCCCTAGCAAGTTTGTGGGGTCTCCCTCCTTGGGGTCATTCAGAAAAGGACTGGACAAGGTCCTGGGCAAGTGCCTCTAGGTGGCCCTGCTTGAGCAGGAAGGTTGGACAAGATGACCTCCAGAGGTCCCTGCCAGCTTCAACTGTCTTGTGATCATCTGAACGAAACATTCCATTTCTGGGTAACTTG
The DNA here is from genome assembly GCA_023637945.1 of Phaethornis superciliosus. NCBI lineage: Eukaryota > Metazoa > Chordata > Aves > Apodiformes > Trochilidae > Phaethornis > Phaethornis superciliosus. Next base: position 60,070,126 of record JAJQWJ010000003.1, read on the forward strand.
GGAATGTATGTATTAGTCTGTCAACGATAGGGTTTCCTTGTATGGTGTTTTTTTTTATTTCTTGCTTTTAGTCAGTATCTTTACCTTGGTTTAACAAGTAGGTAATTTTTTCCAACTGTCTATTTTTCTCTTCAAATTCATGTCACAATACCATCTTATTATATACACCATGTTTCTAAAATCCTGTTGGCATTCATCATGTTCCCATGATTGCAATTCAATATGGGTACTTTGATTTTAAAACTATTGCCAATCAAACTGGTTTAGGGGACTAAGCCAGGAGGAATTTTCAGATTCTTACTTTATATACATTTTGCTGAAATTACAGAATTAAACTACATTTTTCAGTACCAGGTACCTATGTTAAAATTAAAAGCTCATGCCCCACTATACTTACAGAAGGACCACTGTTCCCACCTGTGATGGTACCCAAAACACATCCTTTAAGCTATGATTTAATGTGGCAATTAGGGAAATAAAACCTCATGTCTTCGTAGTGTTTTCCATTTTTAAAAGAATACTTATGGCCACAGTAAAAAGATGTTCTTTTTATAAAAAAAATTCCTTATATGAAAACCACTTTGGATACATTTAACATTACATAGAAAAAAATAGGCATCCTTTACATGTGTAGGGATGTAATTGAAATCAATTAGTCATAGTCAAGAATCTACTAGCAGACTAATATATTAAGTACAATGTTATATACAACATTATATATCTAATTATACTTTGATATGGAAGATTTGAGATCACAGAGGAAAAGGTCTTACAATGGGTATATGTAGATAGATATTTTATTTCAAAAAAATAGCAAATGTCTTAAGAACACAAACCAGAAAGTTATTAAAAGCTTCATAGCAAAATATTTAGCCAACTCTGTTACAATATACCGGCTTGAGGTTCTAACAGTTAACACTATGCCTCAATTCACTGAGCAAGTAATGCTCCTGATACACAAACATGGCGCAGTTGAAATATGAAGCAGAATGCTAAAAAAAAAAAAAAAAAAAGAGGGAAAGAGGGTATTTTCACCTCTGATCTTTCTTAATCAAAAGTAACTGAGGAATAACAGCATTTTAACAGGTTTGATTCTTCTGGGGAAAAGCCATTAAAAAGAATTCCTGAGTATTTTGTTTAAGTGAATGTATCAAAAATTAGCAGTTAAGACCAACATCCTGTTAGGTGAGCCTTGCAGCTTGAAGTGACATTCTCTGGCACAGCTGTCATGGCAGAATCATGGCCTAAATACTTTAATGATATACATGAAAACTTTCTGGTATGCACATTCAAATTATCTTTTTTTTTTTTTTAAGTGATAGCCTACAACTGTGAGGCTTGCTTTGCTGAGAAAAACATTGTTTTAAATGTCACTTCCTTTTACAAAATCTTGTAATGCAAATTGCCGCAGCTAAATCTCCAGTGAACCATCATACCATTATATGAAATATATAAATCAAAATTTTGCAAGGGGCTTTCATACTATGCTAGTATACAACTTGAACTATATGCTTTGTATCAGTATTTTAAACATAGAGATCTGGTTACTTAGCTTTTTGCTATTGTAATGAGAGACAATATATTAATTTTCCATTTTTCTCTTCAAATTCATGTCACAATATACTCTTACTATACACCATGTTTCTAAAATTCTGTTGGCATTCATCATGTTCCCATGATTGCAATTGAATCTGTGTGCTTTGATTTTAAAACCACTGCCAATCAAACTGGTTTAGGGAACTAATCCTGGAGGAATTTTCAGATTTCTTGCTATTTATATATGTTTTGCTGAAATTACAGGATTAAATTACAATGGATGTAGAAAGACTGTTGTACAAAGCATAGTTAATAATTCACAACACTGGTATTCAACTCGACCAATTACAAGGAATTTACAAAAATGGTTTTAATTATACCCACTTTTTTCTAACCACCCACCCCAATATGTGAATAAATTTCTCACAATGACAATGGCAAGGCTGCAGTTACCGAGATGTAGCATATGTGAAAGACAACACCTAGGATAATGGCCTGGATTTGACTATTCCTGCATGTGCTCCTCCTCACCTCTCATTCAAAACCACATGTACCATTTTTAGACTCTTGCAATCATTAAATAAACAGAACTTACAGGCAAATGGAACTTTTTTTCTAATGCAGGCTTCTGGAGTCCAAGTGATAAAAAGCAACATGCTTATATAGAACAAAAGAATGACTTGAGAACAACTGGAATCAGTTGCACCAAAACTCTCTAAGCAATGATAATGTACAATATTGCAGTTGTATGTTACTAAGACAAAAACCTCCTGGCATTATGAAGATGAAGATATCTGTTCACACAAGTCAATTTTAATGGGCTATTAAGCATTTGGTTAAAAACAGGCTTGTGTTAGTCTCACTGAAAAGGAAACACTCGTCAAAATGTTTCTTTGTTCGTTTTAAAAATACTGTATGATATCTTCTAAATTGCAATTGTAGTATTAAAATTTTGTTTCTGAAGTTCCTCGCTTCAGGTTGTTACTCAAAAACTCATCATGTTCAAAACTCAAATTATTATGAGATCTTGATATCATAAGAAGCTTTTCCTTATTAGTGAAGTCTTTCTTGACAGCTGCTTGTGGCACAAATAATCTATCCATTGGGTCCTCTTTGTTTTCTAGTTTCATATATCCTTTACTGTTGCTCCGATCCAGTCTGGGCCAGCTGGGGTGCTTCCTTTGTTCAGCTTGGACAGTGAGTGTAGATGGACCTCTGTCCAAGTCCAGGGACTTGGAATGTGAAGACAGAAGATGCAAAGATGTGTTGGACCCAAACTGTTTCCTGGCAGCGCCGGGAGACAAAAGCTTTCCTGTGCTTGGTCCAAGAGTCATAGAAGATTTGAACTGATCAGATGGAGTGTCCACAAATGAATTGTGTCGTGGCAGCAGAGCAGGGGCTGGTCTGAAGGATTCGTTTGTATCAGTTAGTGGAATGGCCAGAGAATCCATTGACAGATTTCTAGACCTACTCCTGGTGATCTCCGAGTCTTCAGTTATGTTGTCTATACTGGGTTCATCAATAACACAGTTATTCAGTTTAATTACTGGCAGTGTGAAAGCACTAATGGATGAAGATACAATGGATTTTGTTTCACACTTTATAGAGCTAATGCTTTTGTCATCTGAAGCCTTGCTGGAGTGAGGATAAAGTCCAAAGACTGAACCAGATCGCTCAGTCAGCAGAGGTGGCAGGAGGCTACCAGTGGTCCTATCTTCATGTAGGGTAATCTCATCTTCTTCAGCAGAACTATCCATTCTAAAATTACTCCTGAAGCCAGAGAAAGGAGCAACCGTGTTCGCAGCCAGACGTGATGCACACGAGCTCCCAGTGCGCCCGAGTTCTCCTTCCCCCAACAAGCCAGTGAAAGCACCGCTGAGCTGCTTTTGTTCCATGATCCTCAGGGTGTGGATATCTATTACAGTGGAGTATATGTCTCTCATGTGTATGATTTTTGTCTCCTTGTCCCGGTTTTCATGCAAAATGGCATTGGCACAAATAAAAATAAAGATTCCAATGCCCATAGTAAAAGGACCCAGCATTTTCATCTTATCAGAGTGCATGTGCTGTTCAAAGAAACGAAGTAAAATGCTTCCTTGGCTTCTCAGAGCCTGTGTTTCATTAACAGAGAGATTGTCTTCAGTTGCTAAAAGTTGTTCCTTTTGAGGCCAGTATCCAAGGATGGCCATTGCAATTCCCAAGAATGCGATAAGCACTCCTAAAACAAGGAAGAATCCAGACGGAGAATAGAGCCGGATTTTGCCCCTGACAATTACTACATCTGCCCTGGGCCGGCGTTTAACTGGCTTCTTCTCCTCAGAAGCTGGTGCTGTGGTAAGATTTACATGTTGCTGAGATCTGGCAGAGTCTTGCCTTTTCAAGGCAGCCAGTCCTGTTATGACTCCTCCAGTTGCTATCATAGTTGTATATGGTGCCCTGGAAAAAAAGAAAAAAAAAGCTGAAATATTGATGCAAGGAAAGGTTTTGTGTCTGCAAATAGAAATAGTATGTTATTAAATCTTATTAATGACTTTTAAAAAACTATCTTAGTCCAATATAACATAGTAACAGTTTTGAGATTCACACGGCATCCTAAAAAAAAATTCCAGAAGTCTGTCATCACTGTAAATATAGGTAATAAAACTTCCATCATTGATAGAGACGGTAGCAGAAAGCTACTGCTCTTAGTGATGATATATTAGGATTAAAGATTAAAATATTCAGAAGTCTTAATAGATGATTTATCTTTGGACTAGACTGCAGTGAAGTCAGTAATATATTACCTTCTATGTGGTTAAGATCATTTTAGCACTTTAGCTATTAGTTCTTTTTAAAACTTCTATGACACACAATGACTATGAATACAGATCATTCTACATATCCCCTTTAAGAGATCTTTTCTTCCAGATTTCAGCATATATTAATACTCATTTAAATAAGCTTTGATTAAACCTATTCAGATCAACTGAGTCTGAACTAGCAGTGCACCCATGGGAAAAAAAAAATCTATCAAGGTTTTTGAAACAAGCAGACAGCCTCTGTATTTGGACACTATCATAGATTTCCAACGTTGCGAGGATGTGTCACATAAGTGTAAGCATATCTATAAACAGAAATTGGTCCAACCTACCAATTACAGACTTGATTATGAAAGTAATAGGGAATTTGAGATAGGTGGTCAAGTGGAAGGACTAATCCAGAAAAAAAAAACCATGTCAGATGTTCCCGATTATCTATTAAGCAGCAATTCAGATGACAGACACAGAAGCAACCTCCCAGCGTCATCATTATTAAAGAACTGAGTGCTTCCTCTCTCTCTCTGTGAAAAGCCTTTTCTTTATGAAGTAAAGACCTGATAGTAGGCATAGGGTGTTTTTTTGAATTTCTGAAAGAGAAATGCATAGCATTGTTCAAAAAATCTCAGCAACACTTGTAGTGTCTGATTTTATGTTCCTAATCTCTCTGGAAATTCTCACCCTTAGCAATTCACTTTCATTTTTATGCTACCTGGACAATTTCAATAGTTCAATGCAAAAAAAAAATCTTGAATGCTTCATGAAAAGTTTTTTTCTTTTCAATGTAATAATTTAAATCCTTCAAATAAAGTTATTAGATGTTAATAGCTTTTAAAAAGTAAAATAATGCTTTCTTTGTGTGTGTTAATTGTTTTTGTGCCAATACAAAATATCATTATTCTGTAAACGAATGCTTTGACTCTCTAGAGGTTAAAAATAGAATTTATTCATTAAAAAAGATGTTAGGTTTTATCATGAATCAGTTAAAATTAGTCAGCTTTTTCTGTGAAACAAACTAATTATGGCATATCTTTACTGAAATGTATAGTCATTTAGGTAGAGTCTAGTTTGTTCCATTATTCTTTTTCATATCCCCCATACCATGGGGGGGTGAGACAAGGAGTTTCCCTATTCATGTGGCATGTTACAGGTACATATCAACCCATTCTGTCCCATTCTCAGGGTTGCCAAGGAACTGTATAGGTATGGCAGGTTAGTGATAAATCCACACTCTGCCTGTTGGCACAATTTTTTATTCTGTGTACTGTGCTTATTATAGCTACCTGGATTGCACCCAAGGGTGAAAAAAGTAATCTCACACCTGCTTCCTAAATATTTTAAATACTTCTAATAAGGTCTGCTCTTTAAATATGAAAAATAGAGCCAACAAAAATGTTCTTAAAAATTACATCTTGGGGTGTCATTCATGTTACTTTTTATTACTTTGACTCCAGAAGCCTTCATTAGAAAAAAGTTCTCATTTGCAAATTTAAAAAAAAATTGCAGGAAAACCACTCCTCAATTTCATATTAATCGGTCCCCAGTAACTTGAAGAACAGACAGATATTGAGATCTCTTAAAGCACAAGTGAAAGATAAAGTGAGATCTCTCGTCTCTCATGCCACATGGCTTCCTCCCAGAATTTCATAGGAACACATTGTTCCTCTGTTCACTTTACCTACATCAGAGCTTGGGTTCAGTGGAGAGAAAGTCTTGCTGCATTAAGGTACAAATGTATTTTATACATAGGAAGCTTCTTTCCTATTTCTTGAGTTCACATCAATATTATTAAATCCTCTTTCATGGAAAAAATAACAACCAGGTTTGTAAATAATGACTTGTAACAAGCCACAGTGTTGGTAAGGCTTATAAGCTACTTAAGATGGAAACTTCCCCCCCCCCCCCCCCCCCCCCCAGAAAATATTGTATTTAGGTACATTTATCCTGCAAATCTGTTCAGTTTCACCATAACAGCTATTACGTACACCAGTGACAAATTGTGCTTCTCTACAGTGTTACAGTGGTTGCAATTAGCTTTATGATGAAGTTTTAATTCAAACCTCTGAACAAGAAAACCTTAGTCTAGAAGACTGACTCAGTGGTAAATATTACATTAAAAGCTCAGACAGCATCTCTTTGGTGGCTCTGTAAAAACAAAAGCTTGATCTAAAGCAAGTTGAATAATGATAAAACGGATGTGAAATACAGAACACAAAAAAAAAGTAGGGCTGAAATTAATTTTATAGAACACAACCATCTCACTGATACAGAACACCACAGCTGCCAAGCTCCTCCTGAAGAACAAATGTTGAGTGACTCTCTAACCTTGTAGATGCTGTGATTTGTTTCATCTTCAGTGAGAACATCATGTCCAAAGACCTGGACAGCTTAGTGTTTTAGACTTGAAAGAAACTGTGGCCCAGATTTACTTGTACATTTAGCCTTGTTTTGTATCGTGCTGTTGGTACAGAGTGTCCCTGACACCAGCCCCGTCAACCCCTCAAAGATAACCCAAGAGATGCCTGTCTTGGTAGACATCCTAAAAAGCAGTTCCTTCTCTCTCTCTGCATTGTTCACAGAGGAGCATGAAGAGGTTTGAACTGAAGTGTCATGAGTCTGATTCAATGGCCACTTTTCATTCAAGCTATAGGCTAAGTCCAGTCCTGTGCATCTGGCACAGGGTGGGTAAGCAGCCTCGAGAGGAGCTGCAGCCCATCCAAAAGGACAATACTAGAGCCAGAGGAATAAACTAATGAAGGAAAGGTTTTCAGATGTGATGCAAAAAGGGTAATGACAAAAGAAGCAACTTCCTAGGATGAGGAGTGACATCTTCTTCCTTGCATTAGACCAGCAGTAAGCCAAGGCTGCCAGAAAGGCTAGACGGGATTGTCCTTTATTACTTTTCCATATGGAGAAAGGTTTCTCAGATGCTCCAGGAAAGGCTGTCACAAAGGAAACTTAAGGAAGGTAAAAACAGCTTTCACCAAATGGTATGTTGTGAGTAACCACTAGACTTGCAAAGAATCAAGCAAAGAATGAACAGTTTCCTAACCAAGTCAGGAGGTCAAACAACTCAAACCAACAAAGAAATAGTAGATTCACTCTGTGATACAAAGGTATGACATAGATAAAATATCATGGAAAACTATAATTTAGCACAGGTGGATGTGGATCCCTCTGTTATATAATTACACCAGGCTATCACTGATGATCAGAGAGAAATATGGCACATTTATGCCACTACCATTACCCATATCTGCCTTACCTAGGCTAGAGAAAGGAAGGGAGTCAGGATGCTGGTGTCCTGGGGGCTCAATAGAGTAGCTGCAAGAACAGAGTACCCTGATCAGCCTGGATGGGAGGTATGGCAGGTAAGATGTGTGACTCAAGAGTCCTTCAGAATCCAGGAGCTGTCTACACAAGTAATAAATACTCTGTTATCCCTTACAATCTAAGCAAATGACAAAATGGGTGGAATAGGATCTGATGGGGTTTGAGCTCAGTTGACTCACTGATTGATTATCCCAGACAGAAGAGATTTGTCAACTGCAAGAACCTATTACAGTCTGCTTATTTCTGTTTTAACAGCAACTGAGGCCAGAGCTGTTATTTAGACAATGGCTCTAATGCTAGGCAGCCCACGAAAATCTGAAAGATGTGTGTGCAAGGGCACAGACTCAGTGACATAAATTGACTTCATAGCATGTTCTGGTGTGGTTCCAACTAACTTCTCCTGGTTCCACGAACAATAAACTTCATTTCTCTCTTTTACCTAAAGTGGTCGCCATTTTAATACCCCTCTGTCCTCCTTAACGACTGACAACACTTTAACTGTACTGCTGTTAAATAATCTTTTATCAGAGATGGTCTAAGTATCTAATTAAATTCTGAGCAATTGTTCTCAGCTTGTAGTAAGCTATAAAGCTTGGGGCTTCTATTTTAAGTCCTGAAAGCTTATCTAATTTTTAAACTGGTTTAGTACTGCTACTAATTTAAATGAAATTTAGCAACAAACTAAAATCTTACATGAAATTCAAGAGGATGATACATCTCTAGGAATTGAAGAGGTTTGGAAATAGTTACATCAAGTCTGTGGCTCAAGAACCAGTTGATGCTAACCCTTGTTAGCTTCAATATGTTTATTTGTACTTCTACAATGCACCTGTAAGTGTTGTCCAGCATTCAGCCAGCCACTTGATGTACTTGATGCAAAAGTGAGACTTATATAAAAGAAATACTCTTAGCCAAATCTCAGAGAGGAAATGATGCTAGAAAGGAGAGGCCAGCATGGCTGGGGCAGGGGTGGTTCCTGAGCTTGTCTTGATATGAATATCTGTAGTCACTGGAGATAGGTATCATCTGTAGTAACAACAATTGACAATGAGTAGTTAAATTAAAGGGGTGCTGTCTGTAGCCACAAGAGGTGGGTGTCACAGGCACCCCAGAGAAGAGTGAGTAGTTAAGCTTACCTGGAACAACACCCTTCTCACAAAAGAACTTGCCAGATATTTAGATGATTATATTGGTGTACTTGGGAAATAAGATAAATTTGCAGGTTTTGATGTATAAAAGAAGCTCTGTATTATGAGGAAGGTGTGCTTGGTTTATTGGGAGTCCACTGAGTACACACAGCTTTGCACGAACCTGCAACATTTTTCCTTCCTAAAAGTAGTCTCTGCCTTTCACAGGCTAACTTAAAACAGTAAGAGTACTACTGTTATACTACTGTTAATAAAATTAATATTTCTACCTATATGTAAGTCTTTTTAATACATACATCTGAATTGTGCTGAGATCTTACAAGATATTACATCTTGTAGACTAGCAGTAAAGATGAAAAGCAAACTAAAGAATGCTTTGTGTTTCTTCAATGTTGTTTTACTCCAGATACATTTCAGTGCTTCTTACCACTTACTATCTTTGTTGTTTGCAAAAATACTTCTTTTTTTCCTCTCATTTACTGTTTTGGAATGATTGAAACCTAATTATGGGAAACTATCAGAATTGTACACACTATTTCCCTGCAGTTTAGTTTTATGTGAAACATTCTGTACCATCCTTGCATTTCAGCAAAGAATTAAACATCACAAATCAACATTAATTTGTATTTAATTAATCTACACTTTTCTCCTGATGTATAATATATACATATGTATATACATAGATACATACATACATACATACTTACATACATATGTTATCTGTGCACAGAGATTGTGACCTGGTACTGTTGTATTCCAAAGGTAAAAATATGTAATTTTATAGGCACAAAGGGATTAATCATTCTGGTAGACATAATACAACAACAGGAGGGTAGTTTCACAAGAAGCAGAAAAATCATCCCAAATTACTTTTTTATTTAGCAATTTAACAAGCAGCCCTCTCCAAGTGCCTAGTACACCAATGGGACTACCTTATGATACATCTCTCTCCTCATACCCATTCCTCAAAAAAATTAACTGATTGAACAGACTGAAAAAGAAAAGCAAGCAAGCAAAAGTCATCCTTTGCATTTATAATAATAGGTTATTTTACGTGTACTTTAACAACAAGTGAGAAGAAAGAATGTGAAATGTGGTACTAAAAATCTTCATAACTTCAGCTGGGATTTTAAAGTCCTGCTAGCAAAAGCTACAGATAGGAAATTGCATGCCTATTTAAAACATTAAAGCTTTGAAATTTAAAGCTGAAGCAAACCCTTTGGATTCAAATGCCCTTTAATGGTCTCTCTTTTAGTCTGTAAAAGGATAAGCTTAGGGATAATCATGTCCTTTTAACCTCCTGGTTGCCAGTCAGATTAGTGAAGCAGGACAAATTGTGCAAGCAGTTTCACAGCATTAAAAGGAAAAAGAAAATTGCATTCATGTCAGGCAATGCAAGAGCACCAAGGTGTCCTAGTGGCAGCAGCAGGGAGAAGGTCCATAGCTGAGACTAAAAACTGAATATTGGTAGACCACAAAGCTGTATCAAATGGCCTGTATTTGCTTTACAATAGTAACATGTCAAATAGTAACATCTTTCCACTTCTAAGTGGAAAATAAAAGCTTGGTGTTTGAGACCCACCAAAATCTGTTGGGAAATTTGTGGTCCAAACATGATCCGTTAATTAAAAAAATAAAGATCTGGAAGTGTTTTTCTGATCTGCATTGTACTGGTCCAAGTAAGATCTCAGGGGTCCAGCAGTTGCCACTACAAAAACTGTAACAGATAACTAGGCATGGCACATCAGAACTTTCAAATTAAAATTACAATGTTTATTGCTTTAAGGAATCTAGAAGGTCTACAGACTGTGAAGGATAAAAACTCACTGATTTTGTGTGGATCTAGAGGATGGACTGGGCACACCCAGGGAACAAAAGGGAAACAGCTCACTGTTCTACTATGAAAAGTTGGATACTGAAACAAACCAAGGGGAAATTAATTTTTTTTTAAAGGCTTTAATCAGTTATGTAAGTTAACATCTGATTTTTATACTTTTTATATTTTTTTTTTTTTTTTTTAGTTCTGTAACTATACTATATGACATTGGTTTGAAGTATACACAAAGAGGCATCTTTTATCAAAACAACTTTAATGCAGGGTTCAGGTATGGCAAGTAGTTGAAGCTTCCTTCTTCTACTCAAAGCAGGCACACACCAGTGGCAAAAACAGCACTGAATTGTTTGAACATGTTTGCTGTATCCATGCTGAAGATATCAAATCTCCACTTGGACCCACATTGACCCTGTTTCATTAGCAAGCCTGGGCCATGGCATTCCTTTCTGCTGACCTTTATGACTGACCACTGCCTTGTGTGCAGGTCTCTCACAGCTGGGAAAGTCCAACCATGACTGTGAGTAGTCCAGACTCCTAATCTATCCTTCCAAGTGTCTTTATAATGATTCAGTGGATTCGGTTATAAACTTACGCCCTTCACAAAAAACTACAATTTAAAACCTTTAACCTCTACTATTATTTGGAGGGGAGGGGGGAAATAACAACCCAATCCAGAAAGAACCCCCAAAACCTGACAAACTAATCTTCTAAAATTACACTTTATTATTATTATGTAAACATTTAAGCACGACAAAGTTACAAAGGTTACTGAGCTTGGTTACAAAGATACAACTGATCAATACACAAGCATCCACAGATGTTTGTGTTGCCAGTAATGCAAGCCTCTCCTTCCTTTAGGAAGCACACAGAGAGAGCTTTAAGAGCTCCATTTTATTTTTCAAATGAAGATTTGACTGCTGACTCAGCAGGTCAGAGCCCTGGTTCACACACACATGATTTGTGGATATAGGATTATACATCACTGGATAATCCAAACTAAGCAGAATCTGAGGAGGTCTCTAGACCAATCTCTTGTTCCAGCATGGTCACAACAGATTGCTCAGGTCTGTGCCCAGTCCAGTCTCAAAGTCCACCACGATGGAACCAGCCCAGTTTCTATGGGCAGCCTGAGCCACTGCCCCACAAGAACAAAGTTCATCCCTACATTCAGTCTGAACCTCTCTGGTTGCAACATGGTCTTGTATCCTGTCCTATTCACCATATGGCACTGTGAAGAGCTTGGCTCTATCTTCCTGATACCTCCCTAAAGGTACTGGGAGGGCTGTTGCTGGGTCCTCTCAGAGCTGTCTCTTTAGGGCTGAACCAGCTCCACTTGCTCAGTGTGTTTGCAGGACAAGAACTTCTGTCCTCAGCTTCTCTAGGGGCCCCACAATGAACTTGTTCCAATCTGGAAATCTCTGTCTTCACATTTTACTAATGTGAAATTCCATTTTTGAAATCACTTTACTTAGGACTTTATTTGGCTCTAAACTAACTTGAAATAATCAACAAATAACGATGGAAGTTGAACTAAAAATTGCGAACTCAGAAATATTGATAAATATAATTGTAAGCTAAGAGAGGATGCCTCTTAGCCAGATTCAGGGAATGTCGTGACTGTATTATATCAACTATTATGCCAAGGTCAAAAGTAAGGTGAACAGCCAGCAACACTGCACAAAGATGAATGCCTGAGCTGCTTATCCTCTTTGCTATTATTTCTTCTTCATCCTGATCCTTTCAGTGGGTCGTATATTGTAATACTGTGCAAAATCAGCAACATTATATATTGTCAGCATTACACAGAGCTCGTTAGCCACTCTCAAAAGCACAGAGCACACATCAAAGACAGAGAGAAGGAACCTGAGTTTCTGTATTTTCCTTTCAAGACACTGCTGTATGACTTGGCCTAGATTTGGTCTACAAGCTTTTGCCTGGCCCAGTTGCACTCACTTTTAAATTTGTTCCTTCCTCATCTACTGGCACGCAGTGGTAAATCAGGTGCAAGTCTACAGAAGTTCATGGATTTTACCAACGTAAAACTCATGTAATATGAGGCTGGCACCAGGCCTCTTGTGTCTAGAACAGATTCTCAGTCATCATACATAGAACTGAACATGTTCTCAGGACACCACAACATCTGTCCCATGCAGCATAGCCCCACCATCGTCACATGTGATGTCCTGAATTCCCAGCTGTCCTGCTCTCTGTATCTGTACCAGCTAAGCTCAGGTCCTAAACAACAGACTAAAGAAACACAAGGTCTCAGGCATTGGACCTATTTGTGGAATGCCTACTGTGAGATAATATTATATATAGCTGGGTAACCCTAGAACTGAAATCCAAAATACACAGAACTTTTGAAGCAAGCTCACACAATGAGGATCAGAGTATTTATTGATCAGCTGTCAACCACAAGTCATGAAACAAATTTTATAAAGGTCTCTATATGTTTCTGAAAGAATGAATGTGTAAAAGAAAAGTAAAAGGAATGTTTCTGCTCTGGCATGGGGGCTCGACTCAATGATCTCTAGAGGTCCCTTCCAACCCCTTACACTCTGTGATTTCTTTGACTTCTATTGCAAAAGAAAAGCATGACTGAACACTCCAAAGGTCAGTCTGCCAGGTAAATTCAGTTTCCTATTACAAAAAAACCCCACAGGAAACAAGATCGAAAGTGTTAAGAAATATCCTCATTTACAAGCACTAAGGTCTGCTGGTTCTTCAGTTCTTGTGCACAAAATCTCAACTTATGAGGAAAAGAGCAGTAGGCACTTGGTGTGGAGGTCTGTAAGCACAAAAAATGCTGGCGTGCTTTGGCTACCCTTAAAACTCAGATCATCAAGCTTAAGTAGCAATCTGTTACTTGATTTAGTCAGAGGCAATCTCCAGCCTAGACACACACTTAATGTAGGCAGTGACCAGCTGTCATGAGACCAAACAAATGTCCTTATCTTTACTACATGCTCAGTTAATCGTGCTAATTAGAAAGTTCTAGCAACATTAATTTCCCACTGTATGAAGTCCAATGACTGTAAGATCAAATAGTATCCGGAAAAAAATGAAGTAGGTGTTTCAAAATTTTCCTATTAGATATGAAATCAAATTTACCTGCTCCACAACTAAGATGTCTGAGCAAAGCTTTCTGTCTTGTCTAGAAAATACTTCTTCTTCTGTGAAATGTGCAAACTCAAAGGAGGAGGAGCTATCATTTTCTATTTACCATCAGAGATAAATACCAGTTTTTCAAATACACTCAAATAATGCAGGAGCCTAAGTCTGAAAAGTACTTAGCTATCTCCACTGTGTAGTTGTATTTGAAAATCTCAGTGCATGATGGAGGTATAAAAAAGAAGCGCCCAACTTAGCAGAACGTAAGCACCTAGGACCAAAAAGAAACTGTGAAAGCCACAAACTTGACCTGTGAAGTGATCCTGTCCATTAAGCCTGACAGCATAGTTTTACGTTAGTCCTTGAGACCCTTGTGTGGGAAGTGGGCCATCCTGGGTGCCAAGCCCCTCCATCAGCAGAAGGCTTTTTTCCATCTCACTAGAAAACTCCATGACAGAGGTCTTTGGAACAAGAACTGGAGTTTGGGTTCCCCAAGTGCTCCAGTGACCAGGTAGGAATGTTTAAATAGCCAACAGCTAGGAAGAGGAACAGCTACTCTGGCACAGCTATGGCCTTGTGCTATTGTTATGCTCAACTCATCATCTTTGCCTTTTTGAAATCTTCTCTGATGACTATGATCTATGGAACACTAAAAAAAACATGGGTCAGTGCTAGAATGTCTTTTACACTGAAGACTTTTGTGCAAACCAATTAGACCATTGTTTTATCATAGTTGTTATCAGAGAATTAATAATGGAATGAAGTTTCTTGGATATCAGGAATCCTTACAAAATTAAGGAGATTGGTTAGTGTGATTGGTTAGTGTCATATTCCCAATATGACAACAATGTTTTCAAATGCTAGAGAGAAAAAAGGGATAGTCAAGCACCACTTCATAGAGAAAAGAAGGTATAGTTCAAAAATACTTTTGGTGTCTCACACCAAAACATTTTTTCCCATTAGTGGATGTTACAACAGTAAAACTCAACTATGTCTTCAGCTGCATACGAGTGATCTAGCCTGACCTCCACATGGGGGCATCAGCAGAACCTGTAAGAATGCACGCTGCTACTGAGGTTGTGGCCAGTACACAGAAATGCAGCATTTTCAAGACACAAATTAACTTTTTACATGTATATAAAAATATAAATTTCAATATAAAGGCTTAAGATCATTCCCATTATGTAATTTATTCTTCACAAACAATTTCTTCCGCACTTTTAATCAACTCCACCATCACTTGTGTTACAATAACCACTCTCTTCTTGTTGTAACACCTTAAATTAAGGATACTGCAAACAGGGAGAACCCACAAGGAGCCAAGTAACCTATGAGTAGTGAGATGCTAAGAGAAAGACACACTGAAATACTGTGGGTTACATTTATGGAATTGTATTGTATGCTTTGGTCAGAGAATTCACAAAAACAGATACATGATTTGCTTAGTAAATATCTTTTTTTTTTTACCATGAACAATCAGTGTGAACAGCATAGGGCATTAAAACAAACAGTTCCTTGGTAGCAGAGCAGAAGAACAGACGAATTCACTTCTGCTGGCTCACAGAATGAGCAGGTGCTTGTTCACACATAAGGCTTCACATCTACCACAGAATTTTCTTTCATGACTCTTGGAAGGTCTGCATCCCTCACTTCAGTCCCAACAACACTCTATTCTGTTGCTCTGCACTTCAAATAATCACAGGTTTTCAAATTCACAGGGCTCAAAACTTTTGAAATACAGCAGAGTTGCTGTTACTTCATTTTGCATCTCTGAATCAGCATTATGCCTGTCCTGATGTTTTACAGAAAACCAGCTCCATCCAGTTGTTCTTGAAACCCTAACAGAGTTTGTGAAACAATAGACTGACAGGTCTGAGAAAATACTGACCATACTCCTAATACCAGTGATAAAATGCACTGCCACTGATAAATGGCACTGCTAGGTAAAATGTGGTACCCTATACTAGATGATTTTTAAGGTCCCTTGCAACCCAAACCATTCTATGATTCTAGTTAAAGAACTATTAATGGATGCAGTGCCAATAGTGTGTTAGCTTACCTACTGCAATACACAATTCCAATGCCCTCCATTCGTAAAGTCAATACATATGTGTTTTAATATACTTGTGCTACCCTGTGTAAATTATAGCGTGATCTCAGTTGACCCATATAATGACAACAGATGTCAACACTGAATGAGACTAGGCAACATTTTAATTTTAGCAGGAGATGTCAACTTGCATTAGCATGCATAGGATGAATTTTATTCACAAATGACTTGCAGTATTATTTTCTTTAGCTCCTCTGAGTCCTCACTTACATTACTATTCTACATCACCCTATCCTATTAATGTTCTATTTACTTTTCATTAGCTTGGATGTGGCCACTGTTAATTACAAAGATAAATATCAGTTTATTTTAATGAATATCCTCCTGAACTGACACAAAATCAGCATAATGTTCAGAATCAAGCACTTACAAAGTAATGCACCTTTAAACTAAAGTGAATGCATGACTGAAGGTATTTGAGGCAACTTGTGAAAAACTGTTGGGTGATCAGTGAGGCAAATATAGTTAGAATAAACAACTAAAATATTATTTCAATGAGGAGTTAAAAGTCAGTAAGACAGAAAATGCAGTCAACTTTTTCCAGTTAGTGCAAAATTTACATTTATGTCTTCCAGCTTTCTGGTCTTCTCAGCTCATTACAGAGCATTTGTAGGTATCAGTCAGTCTGGTATGCCTAAATCTTTAGCCCAATTTCTAAATGAGAAGGAAGTAAAGGTCAATAAAACTCAGCAGACCACAAAGTACCAACATACAGTATAGGTTACATTTTATCTTTTAAGAAAGTACTGTAAAATTACCAGCCCTTTGTAAAAAAAAAGCAGGATGAAGAAATGGGGAGGGGGAGATAAACTGAAAATATAGTTACAGGTTGAGCTGCAGGAAGCTGCCAGCAGTCCACTATAAAATTTTCAGTTCAGAGTGTAGGGGAAAGAGTGAAATAGAATTAGTTATTTTTTCAATAGAAGGCTAGCAATGTGTTACCAAATTACTTGAAATAGATTTATTTAGACAGCTAAACTGACAAGCAAAAACAAAGCAAATACTGTCTATGCACAATTTAAGGCATTCACTAAAATTCATAGAAAATATACAGTATACTTCTTAACAAATGTTTATTTATGATTCCTCTTTTTTCACAGTTGTGTTTAAAGGCTACTATTCAATGCTTGTTCCTCCCAGTGGAAAGACAGCGGGAATGCCAGTGTAATTATGGAATAAAAGGCAACAGACATTAAAATACAACAGACATTATGGAATAGTTGGGACTATCCAGATTAGTGCCATTAACACGAACCAGAGCATGCCTGAAGTGTAACCAGTCTCTAGGCTTTTTGAGGTACTATCCTATCAGGTCAATTCTGAAGACAGGTATTAAAATCTCTGATTCTGCAGAAAAGGCACTTTCTAGAAAACCATGGACAAAATAAATAAGCTAGATAGCTGGATTAGTATATATATACAAGAGTTCAAATTCACTATGGAACTAAAATGTGAATAATTATTACTTGTTCAAGGTAATGACAGCACTGCAGCAATGCCAGTGGAAGCTAGATCCATGAGAAAGTAAAAGGATAACTGTTATTTTTTCTAAAAATGTGCCCAAGAATCAGCAGAGCAAATATTAGAATGAAAAAGTTCTGTACAACATGAACTGAGCTTGACATTTGAAACAGTGACTGATAGAGCTGCAAACATTGAGGACCACCCAGAGTGAATAAAGAGGTATAGAAGCATGCAGAGAGAAAACCAGATCATGCAACTATGTGCAAACAGCCTGGAATGTCAGAGATAGAATGCTATTTGACCAGTGTCCCCCACCCACCAAAAAAAAAAAGAAAAAAAAAAAAAAAAAAAAAGAAAAAAAAAGAAGATAACAAAGGAGAACATGTTAGGAAGCAAGAAAAAATCAAATCAGTAAAGAGACTTACGCAAGCGCTTAAAGAACATGACAGATGAAAATTAAACCAAAAGAAAAGGTAAAACAAGCATCTGATTATGAGGGATTTTTGATTTGTAGGGAATGTGTAGGGTCTGTGAGAGTTAACTAATCAGCTACACTTGCTGCTGATGGCAGATTTGGAAACTGATCACATCCTCCAGATTCAACTGGAGGATTTTACAGAACAAGAACCTCCTTTTCCTTTCACATCACAGGGCTGTTTTTCCCCTATACCACCAGGGTCAACCTTCACCTAGCTTCACAGGTCCTTCATTCAGATTTCTCATTTACTCTTCAGTATTCTTTACCTTAGAGCATTGCTCTAATATACTTATACCTATAAGAAGCAAGAAAAAACTTTCCATTGTCCTCACACGAGTCATGGACTGCTTTGTGCTGATTCAATACAGCCACCATCTGAGAGGGAACTCAGGACTCTGAGCAGTTCATAAGCACCTCAGCCTCTGACACTTATGCCAGCTGACTCCTTTGCAAACACTGGAGGTCTGCATTGCCCTGGTACAGTATGGGTTACTTTTTAATCTTTTAATTAATATAATTTATTAATTTTAATTAATTACTTTTATCAGCTCCTCATGCTGCCTTGACATCCCTGGGTGGGGTTCTAAGCAAGGCACATCCCAACTGAGAGCGCTTCGAATTCCAGCCAACTCTGATGCTTCTGCCTTTCAAATAGCTGTGAATTTGAGAAAAGGTTTAACACAAGCTTTCTGCAATTTTTCACAGCTGAATTGCTGAGTGGGTGAAAGAATGGGTCAGAACAGAGGGTGCTCACAACATCTCTGCTGTAGCCCTTGAAAGCTAAATTCAGAAGAGAAAGATCCAAAGATAGGATGCCTACTATATAAGCAGAAACATAATTTCTGCACTATCAGAAAGTAGGATAGGTCACGTTGTTATTTTTGTATTGTTGTTCATGTTGGAAAATTTCTGTTTGTTGTAATGTTCTATCCAGGATCTTTGAAGGACTTCTTGCTAGCTACAGACTGCAACCATGAACATCCCCAGCACTTCAGATTGGCGAAAAGCTCTGGTTAGACTTTTCACTTGGACAGTCTACCTCCACATGGTTAAAAGTCACATTTTCTAAGTTACAGAGAGATGCTTGTATAGTAGACTTCTATTACATGCTTATTGATAATGTGTGGCAGCCTTTCCGACCCACTTACACAGAAGGAGTCTTCCATACACCTAGGAGTAGTCAGCAACCATATTAAACCTGATGATTTCCCAGGGCTGTTACTACATTCCTTTGCCATAACAAGAGTACAACTGTCAGCTCATTGCTGCCAGACATGCTAAAAGCAGGGGCACAGTATTAGGACCTTAGTGTTCAATATTCGTCTGCTTTATTTGAGCTGACTTAAATCTGCAAACAGAATCTTAAATCTATACCCTTTTCCTAACTTCTCTGTTCATAATTCATATGTAGATCCACAAAATATAGCAGAAAACTTCACATCTGAGGGAAAAAAAAAAAAAAAGAAAAAAAAAAGACATTTAACAGGAAATTCTGTGTGCGCTACATGGCACCAGGGCAGAACTTAGTGTTAGTGGATCCTGAAACAAGAAAAACTCAGATGAGACAGACTGCTTTGGGACCAGTGGGACAGATTCATAAATAAAGCCTAAATTAGGAAGGAACTACTGCTTCTCCAGCTCATAGGTCTTACCAAACAAGACTTCCATACATGCAGTCTACACACAGAAACTTCCTTGATAAATTTTCTCACTTAGACTAAAATCACTACAGAAATGCCAGTAAAAAGTGCTAATGACATTATCATCCCCTGGTGCCATAAATATCATCCCATGAGATCCAGCTCACAGAGGATCAGCATATGTAAGGAGATTCTAATGTTCTTTCCATGTGAGATATGATGTACATCATGCAATTCCTAAAGCAGGACCATGGTGTCACCTAAACTGCTTTCAGAACTGCTGGGACATCCATGCCTCAAGTCCTGCTAGCTCTGACAGGTGGCCAAATGCTGAGCTGCCCATGTGCCATCTCTTTCTAGCTTAGAAACAACTCATGCACGATGAAGCACCCTACTCCTCCCCTATTCTGACCTACTGTTGTTATACTCATGAATAAACTTAGTGGCACCTGTCCTTGGAGATTGTCATACAGTTCTAATTGTATTACACCACTGTGTAGTGCTCATTCTGAAAAAGCATTAATGAAGAACATTGATGAGAAGCAGTACAGCCAACAGAATATTCCTATGAAACCTTTAATTTTCCAGCACTTCCTGATTATCTTCTGATTTAAACTGTGTGACCCAGCTGAGCATTAACATTGATTTTTGAATTTAATTACTGACACTCTGGCTTGGAGAGCTGTGACATGCTGAAACTCAATTGAATTGGCCTCCTCCTAATACACAGTGTGCTGATTAATCCAATCCTGTTCTGATTTTCTGTATTTCAGGCTACATTTATCCATTTCCATTCCTTCACAATGAATGCTGTCTACCATTTGTACCCCTAATTCAGCACTGATTAACCATCTTCCCCACATTATCTTCTTGTAATTTGTTACTACAGAAACATATTGCTTAAAAAAAGAACAGGGGCAGTAAGAACAAGGGAAAGGATGGGCAGATATAGATATGTTTTAGGGAGGGAATTAGATAAATCTGTAATTTCTAAAAGCTGCAATAGGGATACATTATTCTGACCTTTACTAATCTGTATCTTTATTCCTACCTTCCTTTAGACAGCACATGTGGTTGTATTACAGCTCAATATTTAAGAACCTTTATCTCACCAGTAATGTAAGTAGATTACATCCACCCTGTGCCAGCTCTTGAGGACTGATGTTAGCTGTGGGACACTTGTTTACTGGTTCACAGAAGGGCTAAGTCTAAGATCTTGTTTCAAACTAAGCAGTCCTGATTCATGATTCTTGCCTATACAACCATAACTGGGCTTGAGCACACTGGAACCTGCTCTTAGTATCACAACAAAGTCATATTCAAGGATGTCTGCAATATAACTGTAAAAAATTTGTCATCAGAAGATTATCACCAGTAGAATTTAAAACTCTGTAAAAAGTTTAATATCCACTTCCTCTACATGGAACAACTAACACATAAGAAATCTTACGACAAATTTTTAAAGAATGATTCAGAACTTCTTTCCGAAGTTACCTGGGAATCTTCATTCAAAATGGAAATTGAGTTCCCAACCTACTTAGAAGTTTTTGACATTTCTGCACTCAGGGTTTGAACCTGCAATTACAGAAAGGTTTAGCTTTAAGCAACACAATAATGGAAGCACCACAATATGGAAGCTTTAAGCTTCCTAGTTTCCATTTAGTACCTGGGCCATGACTCTTCTTCTCTCACCCTACAACACCGTTTTCAAATTCCTACTTATTATGCACCACATAATTAAGTTGTAACTGTTTCCCTTGACAGCTATTCCCTCTTCATTCTTGCCCTGTTCTCTGCATATGTCACCCTTACAAAGAACTGAGTTTTAAGAGTTCAGGCAAGCTTTCAACTGATGAATTCACACCTTGCTGTCTTTATTGCTTGATGGTATCTGTTAGTGGGAAAAGGAGAAAACCCATTTTAAACAAGAACAGACAGGACATATTGTTCACTTCTCTAATGTATTTTAAAAGTGGTATCTGTCATTGCTTGTGGACAGTCTTCACATTTTTCACTCTACTTCAGCAGTCGAGTCTGCTTGAGTTTTTGAATGGTAAACAAGAAGCAGATTTAAAATATGTTGAGTAATGCCCAGATTCAGTAATTCCTCCTAGAAATTATAGGAGCTTTCTATATAAAGTTTTTATAGAAAAAAAAACATAGGGTGTGTGGTTTTGTGTCTAAAAAAAGCCTCCTAGTCAATTCAGATTGTCAATTCAGAAGGTGTTATCAAAGTTACTATAAAAGATTTAACATTCTTTTTCTGAAAGGAGATTTCTAATTAGAAAACCTTTCAATTTTGCTTTTTTAAAAACTTGCTTCCTTGCAGTTCACAGCACAAGTGTGAACTTCCAAAGAATTCTCCTGTAGAAAATTACCGCGGAGGGGGAAAATTAACAATATATCATAGATGTATGTGGGAAACATTATTTATTATAAAATCTTACTATGACATAAGGACTGTAGCAATAGTTTCCTCAAAGGCTGTCAATTCACTGTTTAACCTGGGGACTTAGCAGGAGATCACACCAGCTCACAGCAGGCTGTGTACATTGCTACCACTTGAATGTGGCAGGGTATCCCTTCCCACTTTGTATTCACTTAAGTTAGTACCAAAAAACTAAGTCAATTACATTTTGAAACATTTTGAAGTAACAGGTGAGTTTTAAGTGGGCTTGTGTTGCTTAGAAATATTCCCAAAATGAAATCCTCAGAATGAAGTTTGAAACTAATAAATGAAATCTTTTGAAAAAAATATTAAAAACCTTTAAAAAAAAAAATAAAAAAAAACCACTTTTGTTTCAGTTTGAGTCATTGGACAAGTGACCTCACTGGAACCAAGCTGATGGACACTGGCAAAACTGTGATACCAGATTGTGTACTATATCCCTCAGGGAAATATTATTACAGCAAAGATAAACTTGCAACCAGTGAGATTTAGATAGACTGCTTGCACTAAGCATAAACACAGATGTTTTCTTGAGTCATTCCCTGAATCCAAGCATCCCAGATTAACAAAAATTACATTCTCCTATCATCACAGACAAAATACAGATAAAGTTCAGCATGTAGCTTGGGGACTTAGCATCAATATTATTAGCATATTAGCAACAAGAATGCAGCAACATATGTAAAGTCAAAATTGTGCATCTTTTTATTGTTATTTGAATGATTACACAAGGGTTACATTACTAAAGATGCCACACATTTAAATTTTATTTGTTTACCTAAACAGAAAATGAACATATTATTGGGATAAACAAATTCTACTAGGCTTTATTTTTCCCTATACAGGCTGCCCTGGTGAAACACTGAAGCTGGTCCCTAGACACAGTTTTTTCTAAGAATCACTTCAGATTTTACATTTAGTATTCGACTGCTCAGTAAACATTAACTGTGTTCTTTCTCCACACAAAATTAAAAAGAAACCCATGCTTTATACCATGTCAACTAGAGCACTTTTAACCTTCAGCAAAATTTCTACAGATAGAAACTCTTGCCAATCAGGTGAAAATGTTTCTTTAATTGTAAAATAAGGTCACTTATGCTGTGGTTAAAGCCAAACTAAAATCTAGAGAGAAAACAAATCGTTTAGTCCATTTACTAATGGCAAAGATAACATTAGATATTGTCTAAAAAATTTAAGACTGAAAAAGATGCCTTGTGTATTACTTTAAAATCAAAATCCATTTATAATCTCTTTCAATACAGCTACTTCCCCCATTTTAAGAGCAAAGTATTTATTCCCACCTTCCCACTGGGACCGCTTTACCCCATGTCTAGAAATTGCCTCCAGATTCATTTTCCATTTTATTCCTGGACTATGCTCATTTTATGCTCTTGTGGTTTTGTTGCCACATATTCTAAGATAATTGAAGTCAACTACATTTTTGAGTTAAGCTGTATCTCTGCTGTTGATACAACCCATTGCTATTTCTCTCTCTAATGAAATAACTTGTCATGGTACCTCCAGAATTCCCAGTGGTATTAATCAGGACAGATTCAATACTTTTTACATTCTCAAAGCACTTGTTTGAGTCATCAATTTGTTTAAATGTATGCCAAGCTTAAAGAATATAAATATTGCAGCTGACCTTGGCAGCACTGTAAGTGTGCTTCGCATTTTTAAGCCAAAATGCTCAATGCATTGATGGGCTGAAGCCATATGCTCCACAAGTTGCAGACTGAGGCTAAGGCAGCTGGAGGTCAGGATCTGAAGCAGGCAATAAAAAGAAAAGTACATGAGCAGATGCACTGAGGACAAGCTTATGCGCCAAGAAAGAATAACCCAGGGTAAAACATTCCGGGGGTTTGCTGTTCACTTTTAATGTAGTCATTCTTATTTCTTTGGGATCATAACTATAAGACTATTCTAACAATTTATACCATATTCGTATATGATGTATTTGATTAATTAGAAATTAAAAAGAAAAAAGCACTCTACCTCATATCAGTGACTGATATTTGTGAAACATTGTCCACTATTACAGCCTGAAAAATGCCCTGTTCTACACTGCAGACCTTAAGTATTCAAGTCTTATTTTCACACCGATAAAATAAAAATAAAATATTCCAATATCATCACAGAATCATGGAATCAGCAGGGTTGGAAGGGACCTCAGAGATCATCAAGTCCAACCCTTGACCACTACTGCTGCAGTTACCAGACCATGGCACTGAGTGCCACATCCAGTCTCTTTTTAGATATCTCCAGGGACGGAGAATCCACTACTTCCCTGGGCAGCCCATTCCAACGTCTGATCACCCTCTCTGTGAAGAAATTCTTTCTAATATCTAACCTAAACTTTCCCCGGCACAACTTAAGTCCATGCCCTCTTGTCTTGCTGACAGTCGCCTGGGAAAAGAGCCCAACCCCCCCTGGCTCCAGCCTCCTTTCAGGGAGTTGTAGAGAGCGATGAGGTCTCCCCTGAGCCTCCTCTTCTCCAGGCTGAACACCCCCAGCTCCCTCAGCCTCTCCTCACAGGGTCTGTGCTGGAGTCCCTTCACCAGCCTGGTTGTCCTCCTTTGGACCTGCTCCAGGACCTCAATCTCCTTCCTGAACTGAGGGGCCCAGAACTGGACACAGGACTCGAGCTGTGGCCTCACCAGGGCTGAGTACAGGGGCAGAATCACTTCCCTGGACCTGCTGGCCACGCTGTTCCTGATCCAGGACAGGATGCCATTGGCCTTCTTGGCCACCTGGGCACACTGCTGGCTCATGTTCAGCTTCTTGTCAATCCAAATCATGCTACCTCTTCCTTTTCCTGTTTTCCCAGATTCTAAACCAAGGTTTCCCCCTTTCTGAAATAATCATATTAATGGGTACAAATGTGGACTGTACACTTTGTAACATCAGCCACTGCTAGGAAACATGGAAACTGAAGTTGTAACAAACAAATAGAGGATCAAACACTTAGCATTGCAAAGTGGTGGATGTTTCTCAGTTTCACAAACTGGATTAGGTCATAACACCTTCCTGTTCCTGCATTTTTTTTCTGAGCTG
The DNA here is from genome assembly GCA_023637945.1 of Phaethornis superciliosus. Classification (NCBI taxonomy): domain Eukaryota; kingdom Metazoa; phylum Chordata; class Aves; order Apodiformes; family Trochilidae; genus Phaethornis; species Phaethornis superciliosus. Next base: position 60,095,078 of record JAJQWJ010000003.1, read on the forward strand.
TAATCCTGCTGAAGTCTTTATATATAAAGTTCACACAGAGGTGCTGAGAAGCTTAAGTAAGTGCTGCTGGATCAGGGTGGTTCTTTCAAATGGACTGTATGCTTTAGTATTTCTACAGGTTGAGCTGTTACTGCCTTTTGACTTACTAGCTGTCTCAGAACGATCTGCAATTTACTTATCTTAATGACAAGAGACTTTAATCCATATAAAGACATTTGTGCAAATGCAGGTTATTGATCCTGCAACATATAATTAAAGAGGGGTTACATTTCTCATACTTTTGTCCTTTGCTTGTTTCTGAGCTGTTTGAGGGTTTAATTATACATTTTTTCCCCCCCTGCTCTTGTTCTGTGTTTTTCTCACTGTCACCTGAACTGATTTTCTTGAGCTATTCAAAACTACCATGTTTGACAACTGTGAAGGAAAATACATATTTTTTTAAATTTAGAACATTATTGTCAGATCCTGAAGCAATAGCTTATGTAAGTTGGAAGGAGAATATATTGTTGATTTCTTAGTATCAAAGAATATGGAACATTTTATATTTCAGACTATCAGTTGATGACATGATGAAAACTGTATGAAAATAGTTTAAAAACCTAGCTACAGAACAAACTTCTAGTTGTAACAGTGAAGCCAGAAGTAAATAGACAACTTTACTATAATGCAAACAGAATCTTGATAATTTCCCTAAACTTTATTTGTAAAAACCATACTGGTGATTTGGATCTGTCATCTCTGTGTCTGGGAACACATACAAGAATCCATACACTGTTAGTTGAAAGGTGTACCAACCATAGAAAACAAATTCTTCCCTAATTAGTTTTCTTATAACAAAAAGTTACTTTAGTTTTAAAGTGAAGTAGTGCCAGAAATATGCTCTGTATGTATCTAATCTTTTGAAGCTTACAAAGATTTTGATTTCAAATACGCTGTCTTGCTTCCTTTTACTCATTGATTTGTATACCTTCACCATGTGTCCCATTGTATGTCATTTTATCTGAGGCCAAATCCTTTCAGACTAGTATCTCACAAGAATTTTGTCCTTTATGAGAACAGGTATGAAAATTGTCCCACTGCCACTTTAAACTTAATAACCTATTTCTCACAGTCTTCTATAGTCTTCCACTCCCGAATGCCATCCATCAACATGAAAGAAGAATAGCTGAAGATGTACATTTTAGACTGTAAACTATGGGGTAGACACATGGAACATCATTCTTTGTTGTTTTTCAAGTTCTGCAGGAGTTCACACCAATGCACAGCAGGCTGTGGGCATTGCTACCACTCAAATGTGCCAGGCCACCCCTTGCCACTTTGCATTCCCTCAAGTCACTAACAAAAAACTAAGTCAATTATATTTTGAAATATTTTTAATTAACAGATGAGTTTTAAGCGGGCTTGTGTTGCTTAAAAACATTTCCAAAATGAAATCCTTAGAATGAAGTTTGCTTTGACGCCAATAAGTGAAATCCTTTGAAAAAATATAAACTAAAACTTTTATTTCAGTTCTACATAGTTATTGGACAAAAGTTACCTCACTGGAACCATGCTGACAGATAATGATAAAATTGTGAGATGACACGGTGTACTATGTACCTCAGGGAAACATTATAACCAAGATAAACTGGCAGCCAGGGAGATTTAGATGGATTGCTTGTACTAAGCATAAACACAGATGTTTTCTTGAGTCAGTGCCTGAATCCAAGCACCCCAGACTAACAAAAACTCAATTTTCCTAATCATCATAGACAAAATACAGATAAAGATCCTACTGTGTACTACCATTAACAAAATATCATATACTGAAGAGAATATCTGTTGTATGACAACAGCGAATTTAATTATTTTATCTGTGGTCACTTATGTGAATGTGTCTTTGCATTTGCATCTTGACATGACTAATGAAAGCACAGTGTTTTGTTTGCAACTAATGTGTTTTCACTTAATAGAGCTGATTAATTTCATTTTCTGGTGTGGAGGACACATAGTAACATAGTCCAGATTTCTTCAGAACCTTTGAACTTAACTAACTCCAAGTAGAAGGCAGAGTAATAGATACAATTTTTCTCTCTTTTTCTGTTTATCTCTGCAACTACATGCTGTGTATCAGAAAAATTTTCAGATTTATGGTTAAGTAAATGCTGCTCTTATTGGTTTGCAATTCTCAATGGGAACTTTGCATCCACAAGGCAAATAAAATCTGATCTGGAAATGTCTGTTTGGACTATGCTTAGTATAATTTATGTAAACTAAATTAGAAAAAAAATCATATAAATTTGCAGGCCTGGTCCTACTTTTCTGAGAGCATATAAAATTATGTTTGGCTTTGATGGAAATTTTGAATGTGCAAGGAATACAAAATTATATTACAGGATATTAAGTTGCTCCTCTAGCACAAAATAGAATTGCAAATGCCAAGTAAGCACAGCATGATCAAAAGACACTGGATAAGATCTCTCGACTTTTGTGAACACAAATTTACAAATGTGCCCTCTCAATACAGAACAAAAGTAGGTGTTTTAATCCAATTTCTAAGTGGTTTAGAAACTACTCACACTCAGAAACTTCTCACACATTCATATAATCTTGAATTTTGAGATGTTATTGAAAAATAATAAATCAGGTTAAGATGACTAAGTCACAGGAATAAAGATGGCTGTGATACTACTGGATGAAATCCTAATTCTTAACATCAGTTGCAAAATGTGCACTGACTTACATGAGGAGAGACCATCACTTCTGAATTAGAAGTTTATTTTTCTCTAGTTTATGTTTATTCAGAAGTGTATTTTGTAGATATTTCAAACAACTCCTTTCACACACACTATCATGATTTGGAAGCTACACTAACACGGACAACACCACACAGGAATTTAAAAAATATAGAATGCAAGAATCCAAATTTTGTAATAGTGCTAGTTTTTCAAGAACATAATTTTTTCTAGATCATATGCAGTAACATATGCCAACTCAGCATTTTGAATTTTTAGTTGCCCATATGCTGGGAAATATTGGGCCCAGCACTTCTGCAGTGAACTTAAAAATGAAACATATGGAAAATTGTTTGCATGTGAACATAAATAACTTTTAGCCTTCTTAGCAAAAGCTTAGTCAAGCAAGACTACTTCTCAGTCAAACAATACTTTATTTCTTTGTGTCATTAGCGGTTTAAAAATAGTTATTTTCAGAGTGAATTTTGACTAAACACATGCCTTTGAGAGGAAAAAAAGGTTTCACAAAGTATTTTGGCTGCTTCAACTTATGTTTTCAGTTGCTATCATTTTAAGACAAAACTACCTGCTGAATGTAGTAGGGATGCCTATACAGGGCTTGTTTTTTTGTTTTTATCTATACTGAATCTTAGCAATGAGATTTAATTACCAAAAATGCTGTTCTGATAGACATACAGTGTATCATCAATTTTAGCACCATCCTATTTCAAAGTTTTGACAACAATTAAATAAAAAAGATCACAAAAAAAAACTTCACAGCAGCTCTTCTTTCATATTATTGTCAACCTTGAGTCGGAGTGAAATGTTTCTCACATAAAAGTGATTTTTTTAACCAAAATATTGCATGTACAGAATGAGTCATATTATAAATCACATAACTTCTGTCAAAAGAAACACTTCACATAGAACTGACATTCATCTGGTTAAAAAAAATTCTGGTTTTATGAATTGTGATTTTGATCTCCACAATTCATGCTGCTCATAAGAAACTTATAAAAATGCACACTGTCTGCAGACTAATACCTTACCAGCTATCACAGACTCAGCCAGGCCAGCCCCCTGAGGTTTTCAAAATTCTTCTGTTTGCTATGGAACATCACACAAGCTTGCCAAGAGCTGAAAAGTTTCTGCCCAAATATAGAAGATTTTTAGAAGTCCTGAAGATGTTTATGACAATGAACACTTATTTTTCCGTAATATATCCTATTGTTCTTTTGATGAAAGCTACTCTTGGTTGCCCAGTTTTTCACATGTTCCTGTTTGCTGTGTTTCATGAAGAATGGACTTTTAAACAGTAGCTCCAGAGCTACTTTAAATCAGAAAGCTCCACCAAAACGATATTCTTTAAGGATGATTGACTTTCTGAACTTTATTTTCACTACAATTTTTTGTCCGACATAATACTCCTTATCCTAAATGGAAGTTTTGCCAGGAAAACTTCCTCAGAGGATGTAAACCTCATTTGTGGCAGCCCTGTTGCATCTTCCTCTCTGCTACGCAGAAGACCGTAGGTACCCACAGAAGCTCTGATTGCTGCCTGGGGACTTCAGAGCAGCATTGATCAAACTTCCCTTAAAGTGTCCCCTTTGTCCCCTTTCTTTGGGCTCCCAGCCTGGTATCACACTTGGGAAGATAAACGGAGAGAACAGATGGCAACAGATGTCACCTCTCAACACTGGTGAAAAAGTCCATGGTTAAATTCATGGTTACACAACTCAGCTTTCCCTCAGCCACCCCCACCTCACAAATTGTCACAAATACCCTTTGGCACTGGCACCAATCCTCTGTACCCACCGCAGCTGCAACTGCTAACTTTCATGCAGTCCTGTTTCCCAACTTTGACACCGGTTAAAATATCCAGCAACATGATTAACCTCAACATTAAAATTACTTCCACTCAATGTGCATAAAGTATCATGTGTGTAACTGCTTCTGATGGTCATTGGATAAATACTGTATTTAAATACATGCAACTGAATGCACTAGCAAAATTGCTATCAACTTTGGTGCAGATCAGTCTAAAAGTTACCATGAATCAATACTGCAAAGTATCGAGCACTCTGTCTCTGAGTGCTCTGAAATAACTTTTTAGCCTGAGACACAGCATCAGGAGAGGAAGGTGGTTATACTGCATCCTCAGACCCACACAGGAATCCTCCAGTTTAGGAAAAGGACAAAGCCCTGATGAGGCCCTGACTCCACTCTTTTTTTTTTTTAAGCATAGCTAATTAAAATAAAACAAAAATAATATCTACTAAGTCAAGAGCAACTGGAAAAAGGACATTTTTTTACCTTTCCTTAGTTTTGTGTATTTGACAGTATTTTATAACAGCTAGATTCTCTTTCTTGTGTGGTCACTTAGACAGGCATTTGTACGTTTTTTACATGGCTATATAGATAACAGAAAACAAAACCTTAAAATTTTTAGGAGCACTCAGAAGTCTAGCATTGGAAACTCACATTAGGTACTGATTTCTAATGCATGTTGTTTTCTTTAATATTCTTTAATACACAGATAAAACATATTTAACCTAGAATTACTTTATAATTATTTGTACTGGTCCTAGCACCCAGCCATAAAAAAGGCAATGAAAAATAAAATGTGTATGTCTTCCAAGAAAAGACTTCAAAATAACTCCGGCATACTTACAGCCAAAGGCAAATAACAAATTGCAGTTTCCACAAAACAAAATGCCTACAAAAGGCTAAACGCAAAGAACAGGATAAACTTTAGCACCTGTAATTACAGCTTTAGAAGACAAATTTGTGAGACAAAATTACAGGGAACAAAATAAAACAAAACACATACATAAAATTTCTGTTTCATAGGTCAAAAAGATTCCACAGAGGTGCCCAGATATCACAGCAAACTTTTTAACTTTCTCCCTTCCCAAATCCTATCTTCCTCATTAAGTTCAGATCTCCAAATCACTCAGGTCCCTAATGGACTGATACCGAAAATCAATGGACAAGTCTTGTGCCATTTCACTTACAGATGGCAGAACTGAGGAGTGATCAAATCGCTCTCTCCATGCCAGTTATGTCTCCAACACGTTAACTCTTTAAATTTTAATGGCACGCTGTTATTTTAACAGCCAGATGTCTTAAACAGGAATCCATGTGCTATGAAGATCTTCCACATGGACAGGTCTAGGTCCTTCGTGCTGACTCTGAATCATGTGCTCTCTGCACTCCCTGCTAGGAAAACTTCAGCAGTTTCTGAGCTATCTGATACCCCTCAGTCAGAAGGTGTTTCATGGACATGTAAATAGGGAGAGTGCCATGACAAATGAAGTAAGATTTCTGCAATATAAGAGTAAGTATACCCAATCAGAAGATGAGAAAAGAAATTAGAAGAAACAAAAAGCTGTGTTAAACTTTTTACTCATAGGAAGAAAGCATCCACGCATTAGCCTTGGATTAGCCCTAAAAAGTAGGAAATAGATGCCTAATTGTAAAAAAACTAGTTTTCCTGGTGTTCATGGAATTTTTGAAATATACAAATACACAGTTACTTTTGCACAAATGCTCACACTGGTCATTCAATTCATTTGTGTTGGTGATTAATCTATCATAAATGAATCATTATTTTCAGTATTCTCAGAAATCAATATTCCACCCTGCAAATGCTGAATGGAAAAACACTTAGGCAACAAAGTAAAAAGTCCCTGAATGCTGTTTATCAAAGTAGTAACATCTGCACATGAACACAAATACAGAACATCTGCCATCCTGTTGTCATAAAAACCCACAGCTACATTACAGACCAAACACATTCTCTCAGGATACCTGCTGAGATGAGGGAAAAGAACCCTAATACAAAAAAGAAAGAGGGGCTCAAATATCTTCTCTCTGTAATAAATATATTAACAGCATCAACACAGAGCTGAAATTCAGCCATATTCTTGAACACATGATAGAGATTTGCTGCCTACATTTAAAGCCATTCTTGCCACAATCAGTAGTTTGCTGGCTGGGGCCAAATGCTGTTGCTGTGACTCATCTGGGATATCACCACACCACAGGAGAAATCCTGCTGTGATCTACAGTCTGTTCAACGTAGGAGTGTTACAGTAGCTCAAAGAAAGCATTCTGGGGATGATACAGATGTCAAGTAGTATACCTTACTTCTTCAGTTACAAACGGTCCAAGTGGAACCATCTGGGGCTACTTGTTTGATTAAGATTTTATTTACTGCTGGTGCAGATGCAAGACCTGAGCCTTTACATTTCTTAAGAAACATGTACTTACTAATACATGATATTACTACTAATAATGCAGATTATGAAATCCCTGAGGAGACGTAAGAATAGGTCATACAACTAGTAAACTTCCAATGTTTCCTTTGAATGCATTTTGGTGCTTCTGCAGATGCCTTCTCCTTACTCCATTCCCAGTGCTAAAGTTTCCTTTGTGTCAGTTTCTCATTAGAACCTACCAACACCTCTCTGCTTCCTCAGGCAGGACATGACTGTCTCTCTCTGGGACACCAAGGATCCCTCCAATATTGCTTCCTTGCTCTCTCCTTGCAGGACAGCTGGGGGTCTACACCTCTCCCATTTTCCCCATAAATCTCTGTATGTTGATCTCTGTGTCCCTCGCTCTTGTCCATCCTATCTGCACTGCATGCTTTCTTCATTCACTTTATTCAACTTTCTCCCTTTTTTTTCCTGTTTAGAGGAACCCTTCAGGATGTCAATTTTACTGGAAGGACTGTAAAATCTGATATAGATGTCTGTTACACAAAAAATACTAGGGAACTGGCACCAACCAGCTCTTTAATCTACTGTAATGTTTACCACACTGATCCATGCACAATGGGCAAGCAGAGATTCAGGAAACAGGACAACGACATTTAACAAAGTGCAAAATTTAGCAAAATAAAGCTCTAATGAAGACTGAGCAATATACAAACAGGGTATATTTAGAAGGCTACTAAAACCAGTGACTGGATCTGCTATCAATTAAACCCAGCCAGCTTCAGCTCAGCCGGGTTGGGTGTTGGTACCAGGGATAGTGCCCTGATGGACAAAGTCCTGTGGATCAAGTGCTTTACCCTGCTGCATCCAACCTCAGAACTTTGCAGCTCAGTTTTGCAGTAGGTGCCCTTGCAAAGCAGCTGAATCACATGTGCCAGGGCCAAAGTTACTGCAAGCAGCAATGGAATACACAGACATTTTGTTAATCTTATTAGTGACTCATGCTAATATCCTGATGTATTGCCATGTATTCACATCTGTTGTTTGGCCATGGAGGAAGCCTTTGATAAGCACAGGGATGGACAGTTGCAGGAATAATACCTTAAACCACCACAGCTAAACCTGCCACTGAACTGGGGTCAGAGGCCAGAAGCATTCTCTAAACACCCTGATACCTGTACAGTCTTAAGGTAGAGGGAGTATGGGTTACTGAGCTCCATCTGTCACCCCTACCAATGCCAAAGCCTGTTAGTGTAAGGGCGTTTGGAAGGTGAGAGTATCTGCTGCATTAACTTTATCCAATTAAGGACCTTTTAAATACAGAAGGGGATAATAAGAAAAGAGAGAAGTGATAAACAGAAGCATAGAAACTGATAGACAAGAGACAAACAGCAACAATGCCAAAGACCTCCAGTTGCTAGATGAGTCATTAGGAAATTAACGGGGCATGCAGAAGGTGTTCCTGAGTATTCACTCACTAACCTCAAGCTGCACTAGCAGTAAGTAGCAGGCTCCAAGTATCAGGTGGGCAGAAGGTTCATGCTGGTGTCTGGGGGAACCCCCAAGTGCATCCTGCCTGTGGGACAAGTGCGTGAGTGCCTGTGTTTGTTTGCATGCCTTGCTGAGTTGGACCAGCAGGCATGGGGAACCCACGGGACAAGTAAAGGGTTCAGTGATTCAGGCAGGGGTTCTGGGGGACTCAAGGTGTGTGCTTTCACTAAACAAGGTCAGTCCTTACCAACCAGGAGGACATGGACTTGGCTGTTTTGTCACTCCTGGAAGGGTTACATGTGGGTGCTGCTGAAGGAAGCTCCTTGCCTATGGCAGCCTGCGTACATATCCTCTGTGTGTGTGTGTCTGGCATACAAGTTTAGCCTTGCTACTGGTTGAACATGTAAATAGGAAAGCAGAAACCATGCCCATCAGTCTGGGATGGAGACCTCTAGGTTTCAGGGCACGCCAGGCTGGGCTCCAGCAGCCCTGTAGGAGGAATCATGAGGCTCTGGAGCTGATGGAGGCAGCAGCTGCTTAAAAGATCCCTTAACTGTTGGCTCAAAGCTGATGTATAGATGCCCTTCACTCCTACAGTCGTATCAACATTTCTTAAGTAACAGCAAGGTCTTCTTTACATGCTCCATAATACAACCTCAACTGGAAAAATAAAAATTAATCCATGCCGATAGGTCTTAGCTCACTGCTCCTGGAAGATTGCTGAGGATTTTGGAATAGAATACAAAAGCAATTAATATCATCCATCCAAGCAGAAAGAGAGGAGTAATTTCCATCTTTATGGCATACCTTTAATAAGTCCACACTTTGTTTAGCCTTCTAGTTATAGACTATTACATGCATCAATCTTTAGCTGAGAAAAAAAAGCTTAGTGAGGAAGAGGGATGGAAGCCAGCTCTGCATAATTTTCAAGTAATTTGTCTTTAAAATCTGAATGTTCACATATGTGCTTTGAAAGCACATAACAAGACAAAAGGTTAAAACTCAAGTTCAAGCAACAGGAGGTCTCCATCAGTTCAAATGGGATCAGAATGTTATATGTGATTCAGAATTATTTTTTTTCTTCTCAGTAATTCTTGATTTGTGTCTTGCTGCCTTTTAAAAATAATTGCTACTATGGTTTATTATTTGTATGCTTAGGTGTCTTTGGAGGCTGTCATCTCAAATCTTAAGAGATCTGATCTTGTTATTTATTCTTAAGCGTTCATGCTTCAGTACTATATTGACTTATTAAACCATAATAATGATAATTACTGTGAACTTAAAAACACTGATCTTTTCATAACCCTAAAAAGTAAAAGGCTCATTTTAATGTACTTGCAGTAATTATGGGAACTTAAATAATTATTTCTATAGTGACAAAAGTATGCCTAATCTTTAAAAATTTAGCATTAACTTCCACAGAGAGCCTGGTTTGTCATAACTTTCGTCTTTGTTTGACAGTCACAAAACTTTTACAGAAAATTCTTCAGAGTTATTCACCATGTATATAAAATAACATTATAATTGTACAAGTTGAATGCAGAATTTGTTCAGAAAGAAAATGCTTTTAGTGCAACAAAGTCCCGGAATTCCCTCTATTAAAGTCAGTCTGATTTTTCATGTGACTAATGGCTGCCAGAACTGGCAAGAATTTGTAGAGCTGAGGCCAAAGAATTACAGCTTTTTACTCCGCTGTTTGGCAAGTGGGGAAAAATTCAGTCATTCCACAGAAATTGTCAGACCTTAATCACATGTGTAATTTCATAAGGTTTTTCTTATCAGCAAAACACATTAGCTGCCTCATTTTTCTAAGCTTGTATTTTAGTTTAATCTGCAGGATTGGTAACCAATCAGAATTAACTAGTAGGAGATGTATGGCCAAAAGAGTTGAGATACTATTTTCAAAAGTAGTCCGGCTTTGTAAGTTTCTTCTTGTTTTAACTTACAAAAATACTTCAGCTTTTAAGTTATTAGCAGCAAGTCATATACAGTAACAACCACACCTGTGAGTTCTTTCACCAAACAGGACCTTTCAGCATTACGTGCTATAAAAATAAAACACAGTAGTAGTCCATGTCTCAAAGAGAATTATTTGTTTCTTTCACCCTAAATGCAATAATTTTCTTCATGTCTTTACACTTTTTATTTTCCTAAGGAAGGTGGATTAAAAAAAAACAAAACAAAACAAACATTTCCCCATTGCCTTTACCTCACCTAACTGGTGACTGCAGAGAATAATCCACTTCCCCCCTGAAAGCATGTCTGTGTATATGCTTCCACCAAATATAATATTCCTGTAGTTCCCCTGAGCTCCCTCTGGATTTTCACTTTCTACTATAGTGAATCAACTATCCTGAGAGGTTCTTTATAAAATTAACATTAATTGATAGGTGCATTCAGCAGTATATTTTTATGCTCAGCAAGCTGACTGAAGTTAAGTATGGTTTAACCACAGAGAAAATATTGTCTCTGAATATCTTTGTAATCTAGGTTTGCCATACACTTCTGTACAATCAAAGCTTTATTTTGGCTTGTTCCCAGTTCTCTCCTGAAACAAAGCCTGGTTTCTCTTTGATAGATTACTTGTCAGTATGTTAGCATTCATGGTTATTTTCTTGCTTCTATGGAGGAACCATGAAAACTCAGGTACTAGTTTTTCATCAAAGTCACCAACTATTATGATGCTATTCTGATATTTCTAGTGAATGCTGGCCATTGCCTCTTCAGAAACACTGTTTCAGGGTGACAATAAAGGGCTGATTCAAAGGAACCAGAGGCAAAAGCAAGCACTGAAGTCCTCTATGTGTGTGCAGTATAAAGTAGATAACATGAAAAAAAAATATGACTGAGTAAAAGGAGATTACACTACAGGGAGAACCAGGACTTAATGAAAATACCAGCTCACTTTGGATTCTCACTGTTCTCCTTGGCCCTCCCTGCTTCTCTTTGTCTCTTGCTTCACAACTCATTCGTCTGTCCTAAGACCTTAAGAGTTTCACTCAATGAAGAACTGAACAGATTTTTTGGGTAAAGATAAATCATAAACACCAGTACTTTTAAATAATAAAGAAGATATGAATTATATATACTGAATTAATGTATGCTTGGTATAGAGGAAAGTGGAAATAAATAAAATGTACTTCATGCTTAGTATACATGTACTAATGTATACTGTGTACATTAGTACAAATGTATTAATATTCAGTGGGTGTGGAGATCTTAACAAATAAATAAAAATACTAAATTATTACTTTCAGATAAAACCATAAGCCTTATAGATAAAGCCAACATATACTAAAAATTATTTGGTTTCACAACATAAATGGCATTTTTAAAATAATCATCAGATACTCTGGCCTTTGAAAAGAGATGCAGGATCTTCTGCACAGACCATAAAGAGTTTTTCCACTTTTCTTAGCAGTCAGAATTCCAGCCACTGGGCAAACTTAAACCATGCAATGAAGTGTACTGAACTCTGAGCTACAGCTAACAAAATCCAAAACAAAGCACTGTGCCACAGTGCCAGCTTGGGTGTTGAAAGTAGAGAAGCAGATCCTACTGCTTTGGATGCAACATCACTTTTCTATTTCTTTTTGCAGAGGTGCTACTTTCTCTCAATGGCATAATGCTGGTTAAGCCCATAAAAGAAATTCTGACATAGCAATGTGTAGACACAACTTTGAACAGCTAGCTATTATCTGAAGGGCTCTCATGGAAACTAATAGCCCTGCCCTGCATATACTGCTATCAAGGTTTGTCATTTGTCTGAGGAAGCTGCATCCTAAAGAAAGCACAAGAGAACATCAGTCCTTATGTCTGCCCTCGTATTTCAAGAGCCAGTGCTTCTGATTCTCCACATCCATCCCAAGGGAGTTATCTTTTAGCATGGCTTTGTATGATTGACAGCAGATAATTCCTTATGAATACATAGGATCGAGTTGAATATGAAATAAACAGTTTTAAGGGAAGCTCTTAATGCAAGGTCCACTGCAGGTCACTTGCTACTTTCTAATGACTTTACAGTAACTTAGATTTTAGGAAACTGTATTCAAAGTATGTCTTACTAAAAACCCTTGTATTTCACTAACAGATAAATGAGGGACTAGATAATACAATTGCCAAAATATTTAAATTATGTGCATTAAACATAAATTCTTCGATTTTCAGGAAACTGACACAGGAGTAGACCTCAGCTGTATAATTTTTAATTATTATGCAAAAATTAAGTCTCCATATTAAGACTGCTTGATGTTCTCTATTTAAAATCTCCTGCTTCCTTTTCTATCAGCATCTCAATTTAAAATGTTACTATTGATAATGATCACTACAATTAGATATACTCCAGAGGAAGAATTTTTGCAGTTAAAGCCAAACTGAATATAATGAAACCTCCCCCAGTTCACTGAAAAAAAATTCATACAAATTATAACTCACCTTCCTTCCCCTGAGCATGGCAATAAATACAGTTATGAAAATCTGTCATTCTTTGATGATTCTTGCCTTCTCCCTGCTGACATATTTTTCAAGATTATCCACCAAAGATAGTGTGCCTCCTCAATATTTTCCTTGTACCTCACTCTGCAACGACAACTTTGGTTTACAGGGAAGGTGAAATTTAGAACTAACTAGGTATCTGCAGATGTAAATTATTTTCAAGTATTTTGCTTTAAAATATATACGGAGCCTGCAATTTATAGTGTTTAAAACTGCACCAGTCTTTTAACTATGTCCTAGGTATGAGAATCTGACATGACAGCTTGACAGATTATTCTGGCCCAGAAGTTCCAGCTGATTCTGCCAAGGATCACAGGAAATTACAAAATCACCATTGTCAGTGGCCCTTCCTGTCTGATTTTTTTGTCATGCATCATATTCTATATTACTGCCAAGGAACTGGTTTGCTTGTCCAAAGTCCATTTAAAATGCTGCCATGTTAACCAGTTGCCTGGTAATTTCTTTGTAAATTGTTTGTGATTTTGCCTTAGGACTTTTATAGAACTTTTTGGCACTAGTAACCAGCTGTTTTTCTGACCAATACTGTTTTCTAAAACAGACAAGCAGCTAGATAGTGCTAGATAGTGCCTGGCAGATGTCTCTTGATAGTCAGAAGCCAAGCCAGGTTATAGAATTAATAAAAGACCACACATGATGCTCCATCTGTGAAAAATATATCAGAAAGGTAGCCTCGATGGACTTCTTGCAATGTTAGGTAACACTGGGCATGAAAAAAATCATACTCCACTAACAAGTGGTTTTAAGATACAAAATGAGTGCCCACCTTTGGGCTACTGTTCCCTCAACTCCAAAAAGAAGCAAGATTCAGGCTTTCCTGATGAATATGTGAGCCAGACCATAATTAGAAATTCAGGCAATGAGTTTCATCAGGCATAAATCATAATCCCGACAGAACTGTGATACAGACAGTGGACTTCATCTCCAGCCAGTAAGGGTGTTTACAGACTCCTACATATTTGGAATGGTTCCAAATACACATACATCTGCCCAGCTACACAGCCCTGAAGTTGCAGATTCATTCCTACATGCATAAAAATCAAAACCACTTATTCTTGAATCACAGATTCAAGAGACTTGCATGGCTAACTCCAAAGTTAGCAAGACATGCAATTCATGTTAGTTTCCCTATAGGCTGCAAAGGGAGACAAAAGAAAGACTGATATTTCAATTCAGAAAGAGTTCAGGAAGTGCTGAAATGATCTAGTCATGTGCCATATGAGACTTGATTCAAATCTTTGTTCAAGCCATCAAAATCACTACCAAATTGCTTGTATGCAGTATGGTACATTAAACCTTGCCCACTACAACTCATAGCATGACAACTGCTCCTTGACTCACAGGTTTTGTGTAAATAATTTAGTCCTACCTGAGACCAGACCACCTCATCTAGAGCACACATATAATAACCATTCCAAGTCTGGTTTCTGCAGTAGCTCCAGTTTCAAACATTCTGTTGCCACACACAACAGTTAAAGGCATGGTGTGTTTGCAGAACAGAATCCTACCTAGACACATTTGTTCCATTCAATACACTGCCCATGTGCAATCTAAATTTTATCCACGGAGCTGCATGCTGGAGAACCACATCAAATCTCTCTCCAACTGTATTTGTCAATAAAGCTGGAGGGAGTTGCCTAAAATAAGCACCAAGGTCATTATGTTTGTCTAAGTAACAATTCCATATTATACATTTCAAAGTAATAGCTTTGATGGAATTTAAATCCCTCTAGAGAAAAAACAGTATTTAGCCACAAACATGTAACTGTTCCACTAAAGAAATATCTGTTCATAGATATTATAGGCCAGAAAAGATTGCTGTCATCTGCATGCTGCATACATAACCAAGGAAATTCACCTCTGATTTCTGTATCAAGCCTATAACTTATCCTTGAATTAGATATTTCATAAAGAAAGACTACTCAGCTCTTAAAGGTACTTTAAGAATTAATTCTTCTCCCTGTTAGAAATGTTTCCAATTTCAATCGTTATTTTCAGTTTCAGTATTTTAATTTCCAATGTATTTTGCTGCATTAAGATCCCTTCTACCATTAATGATTATGCTCAAGCATCAATATTCCAAGAGCTCTTTTCACTCAAGGTATATAATACAGATTTGATTTTGCATAGCACCTTTCATTCAAATATCTCAAAAAACCTTCATGAGTATTTATGAGTGTTAAGGCTCCTATAGAAATATGCCCATTTTGCAGATAGTCAAACTAGAAGAAAAGACATTAAAGATCATATTCTCCACAGGGGTGAAAATAACACAAGAACAAGGTGCCTATGCATTTCTGGGAAGACAAAATTAGAAAAGTTCTCTAAAGTCACAGACTACCTCTAGCAAAGCCAAGAACAAAGCCCTTATCATCAGATTCTTAAGGCTGTGCTTCCATCACAAAACCATTATGATCTGAATACATTATTTCCAGATACTGTTGAAGGTTGACATGTACAATTCTGCATTTAAAACAGCTGAGACATGCACTGAAAATGTAATACTGATGTTTCAATTACATTAACAATACAAACTCTCCGGCACAGAAATGCAACAGTTTTTACACTGCTTAAGCAACTGGCTGTTCTCACCCCATTTCATACAACAGGATACTTTATGTTTAATGAATCAAGAACACCAATAATGACAGCAAGCCCAACTTCACCTTAGCAGCTGCTGAAACTCTGATCCGTGGCAGAAAGAATGAAGACAGCCTGGCAGACTGGTCCCCAGTGATGCTGGGTCAGTGGAAGTGTGCAAGCTTAGTCACTTCTTTTCACATCTGAAGCTGGGAGGAAGGTTTTTTTCAGAGTCAAAGAACATTACTGATGAAAGAAATGAATAGGTTTACTTCAAAATGCAGCTAATAGCTATCAGAGCATATTTTGAGGAGCCTTTTCAGGCACAGACTCTTATTCTCACAGCCTCATGTCATGCAACGCAGCAGGTCAGACCATAATAAGGACTTAAAACTAGTGTTTCCCATCCCATCATTCGATTCCCCCAGATGGGATTGAAGAAGCAGAAACAAGTAAATTCTCAGCACATTTATATAGCTTGTCTGACATCTCCAAGCTTATAGCTCAAGCACACTGGGCTGTAAAGGCTACTGAGACTTCCCTACTGTTTTTGAAGTGAGGGATACAGCTATTAATGAATGGCCAGCTCTTTGCAGAATGACATCTGACCTGGGATTTACTGGCCTTGGAAAGTCTTTCATATCTGTTTAGGCATTTCTAAAAGTTCTTTAAAAGGTATTTATCCTAGACTGGAAGAAATACCTTCCCCACTATGCTTCCATTTAAGAGTCTGAATGTCACCAATAAGGAAACCAAACATCTACTCCATATCTTGATTAGTAGCTTAATTAACCTACCATACACTTTCATAATATTCTATTACAATCAAAGAAATTAGATGGAAAAAATATCTCCCGCTTCCAAAGCTCATTCTACTCAGGTATGTTGGATATATCGTTTGGAAATGTAGAAGACAGCCACTTTAAAATTCAGCTTATAAAAGCCTATGTTTAGGTACATTCAAGCAATAACAAAATACCACCTAACTCGGCTTTGAGAAACTAGAAACTCATCTTTGCAGAACACACATTCTGGAAGGCTTTGGGGCTTTGCAGGATGTCAGCTTATTAGCTGAAACTGATTGTCATGGCTTTGAACTAAAACCCTTCTAGCTCCTGAGAAATGTTTTGGCTTGCTTGTGTAATAAAGGCATGTTTCACAGAAAATATATGACATTTTTGGTCAATCTAAGAGCCAATACTAGGTGCATGACTAGCTAACACATTGAATGAAAACCTAACCTTGTTGAAATACTTAGAAATTCTTTCTTTGATTTCACACGCTCAGGATCTCATCACATGATCAGAGCAACAGTAAGCAAACAAGAACAATTCAGTCCTTTTGCAGTGTTCTTGAGAGCACAGCAGGAAAAGACAATTTTTTACTTGCCCCAATCAAGTCTCAGTCTGCAGTATCTAACCCTCCATCAGTTTTGTGACACTAAAACTTCCATTAAAATCAAGGATTTATATTGATGTAAAATGTGCGTAATGATAGCAGAGAATCGAGATTATTGTCTCTGCCAACTTGTGTAATTTATAGAACAGTAGAAATTAACTTTTCTGAAAGTAGTCAGTGGTCCGGAATGCAGTTCCCTAGATATAAGTAAAACCTAAGTAATGATTGCTTCCTGAAGCATTTGCTGCTTTAATAAAGGAAAAAAGCAAAAAGGGAGAAGTGAAAAAAAGGAGGAAAAAATGGCTCTCACACAATATAAACAGAAAAGGGAGCATTGCAGGGACACAAAAACCTGAAAGACTTAAAGGGCTATTTCAGAAAGGACCAAAGTAAATCAGCTGTTATAAAACCTTTCACACAATATCATGTCCATGAGATTCTTATATGTTGTAATACACTCTGGTATCTTGTCTACATTGATACAATATAAGGGTGGCTTGGATTTATATCACAAATTAGGGCTAAAAAATTAAGGGGCTTCTACTGCCATTCTCTGAAGCACTCAACAAAACTAGAGCCTACAAGCCTCCATATGCAGCAAATCAGCTACCTGATTTTTTTTTTTTCTTTTACAAAAAAGGAGGAAATAGTTTCATAAACTCCCCATTCCCCTCCCAAGATTACATATAAACACATAGAGAGAGATACATGAAAAAGACAGGTTTGTTTACAAAAAACAGGAATCACTGTCAGATCAGCCAGAAGAACCACAGTAGATTCAGATAACCATTCAAATAATGCACTACTAACTTGGCTACATAGCTATGCTTTTTTGTGTGTTCTTCATGAACTATCTGGACAGAATGGAGAAAGTTGCTATGCTATAAATACACAGAGCCTGTCTCAGTAAAACAAACAAAAATCATACAAAGAATGGGCAATAAAAGTCTGACAATAAATTATCCTGAAAACTAAAGTGCAAGCCCAATATAAAATAATTAATACAAACCATTTATCATCTTCAATTTTATCATTCTGCCAAAGCCATGGCATCTAGTTGTATAATCTTTTGGTCTTTGATGAAATCCAGATCGGTTTCCCTGGCTGTTTTTCAGATCTCTGCTGTGGCTTATATTTTCTGTGGTCATCTCAACAACCTCTGCTAATATCCCTTCCTCCTGTGTCTACCTTCCATACTGTGAAGCACCATATACAGGCTGGAGCTTGGCTGGCATATATTCCCAGGATAGTGATCCATAGCACATCACCAAGTACAGCACTGTTTAAAAGGCAGAAGTATGGTCAACAGCCAGACAAGAAGCATTACACAAATGTATATGACCAAACTAAGGGCAATCTTTCAGTGCAATACAGTTGTTGCTCAAGAAGTTTTAACATAGACTTCAAAGGCCACACACTTGTGGAGAAAATAGTAGGACAAAAGCAGATCAGATCCCCTTTGCAGGGACGTATGCCAGTCTCTGTTATCACTGCTGAAGACCCAACTGTTATCCCTACCATGCCTTTTCTAGAATGCTAACCATGGCAAATACTAACACTTGGACACATCATTTCTTATGGATTTACTTAAAGACAAGAAGGAACAGTGTTATGGTATTAATGCTGCATGTTATTTTTAGTTGCTCTCTCATACTTCCCACTTCTCTCATATTTCCAATTATTCAGGTCTCTCAACAAAGTCTAAGATGGTATTTGCAAAAAAAATAGACTTGCTCCTACAGAATAATCAGTCTGTAGTTGCTGCTACACTATTGACCTACCTTCATCTCCATCTACACCCTGCCTTCATACAGTCCAGAAGTTGTCAAGGAGTGAATTGTGTTCACCTACAACTTTTTAAGTGCGGTAAGCTGTCAGAGCTTCTGTAAGTTTTCTCTGCAGCTCAGGAATACTGAATGTGTGCAACTGAATCAAATGAAGGTATTCTGTACTAGAGATAGAATTTTCCCTGAGACTAGGTCTAAACTCTAGAGGAAAGCACTACCTACAGAAACTGAAGAATCACAAAAGGTCACTTTCTACTGGTTCTCCCTTCGGACTTTGCCTTCCCCAACATAGGGTACCTAGTATCATGTACACTGAGACAAATAGTTGTAAAAGCAAGAATTAAGTTCTCCCAAAATGCTTCGGAGGCAGCAGAAAGAACAATTAACTTCACAAATTATGAAATCACATTACAAAGCACAGTAACAATGAATTTGTATGCTATTAAGGCAGCACAATAACCAAAAAGAATTGGTAAAATTACCTGTAAAATATTAACAGAAAGCAACACTACAACTGGGCCCACCATCTCATAGTTTAATTCTGACTCTGTGATAATTTTTTTTAACAGGACTTATATAACAAATGCAATGCCATCTCGTCATAATCTCTAAATTCCACAGAAAAACAAAATCTAATGGAATAAAAAAAATCACAATACAAGAACTATAGTAAAAGATAACAGTCTCAGCTATAACCTATTTCCCATTACCATTACAACTCTACAGTCAATGGGACAACGTAAAACTACAAACAGGAGTTCTGCAAAACACAAGATTGCTTGTCCTTAGTCAGTAAATGCTTTCATTGGTATGTGTATTGTCTGCAAGCTTGGATTGAAAAATACAGATTTGTGACTTTCTAATATAATACAGACTATTGAACTATATTCCAGCAACATATGTAGGACCCTGTAGATATTCCACCATGGACAACAGTTAATGAGGCCATGTCCAAGGAGACTGAAATTGAATTAGAATAAGAATGGCAATAGATTCAGGACAAGCATCTGCAAATAATTTGAAAAAAAAATTCTTCCTGGCAAAGATCAAAGAAAATATTTTGTAGGGATCATAAGAAGGGTTTGGGGAAAGCACTGTGGTACTGAATTAATGCAAAGTGATTCTACTGCTCTTTAGTCTACAAACAGTTTTAACAGACAAGCCATTGCTTCCCAAGAAGCATCTGCTAGGCATCTGGGTGTTTATTATTAATATTTGCTAGTCATTTTTATGCCAGGCTATTATTACCAGGCCAACAATTGTGACATTAAAGAACTAGCAGCCAGAGATTTATTATGTGTGTGAATCTGGACTTGTTTGGTAGCCACTTGTAATCCATTTGGGAGTACAGTGTTCCAGTATGTTCCACCAGTTCCACATAGTTTGTGTACATAAACATAATGTTCCAAATTCCAGTTTCCATACTATTAGTTACTACTGATATAGCACACTGACTTTAATTTATTTTTTTTAAAATGTAATTAGAGCAGACAATAGCCTCTAAAAATATCTTGCTTCTATTTTCAATCCATGTATGTTAGGATTGCTGTATGTTGTGCCCATGTCTCTTTTAGTCTACCAAAAGAGTGCCAGGGGCATTTGTGGTTGAGACCAGCTAGAACCTTCTCAGATATTTAGCCAAGTTCAGCCCAGAAGCTCCTTCCAGCCAGGTGGTTTGGATGTCTCAAAGACAGTTTAAAACCTGTGCATTGCCAGGCCACTCTGGCTGGTCTCATGGCCACCAACCAGGCCTTTGCCTCATTAATTTCCTAACATAGACATATCAAAACCTTACCAGAAAGAAAAATCTGTGCTACTATGGTGGCTAACTATTCACTTAATAAATACAATTTAGTTACCCACCATTTTGAAGGAAGTCTCTATTGTGCTTATTGTGCTTACAAGACTTCTGTGAGACAATGACAGGTTACATAAATCTGTACAGTGGTCCATAATATTAGTCTGCAAAAGAAGCAGCAGTTCACCTAGACTGCAGATATTTCAAAATGAAGTTTCTATCTTCATAAGCAAACTACATATACCCCATGGCGCCCTTTCATGTCTGTTTGAAATGACTTGCTTACAGTTTATCTTCTGTAAGAAGTGTTTAACATCCTTTTTGCAGAGCATAGTACTTTGATACACAACAAAGACAAATTATTTAAAACATGTCCTAGGGAGACAAGAATTAATCTCCTCATTTTCCAGAGTGAAAAGACAGGAATGCTTCAATAGAGAAACACTGCATCATCTGGTCTGACTATTCTATTCATTCTTTATTTCAGTTTATAAAACTGAATGTAGCATCATTTCTCTTTAAAAATGTAATTTACTATATCTCATCCTTTTTCTGCCTTCATTTTTTTCTTTCTTCATTATTCTATTTTGTCATTTGCTCTTTTTTCCACTTCCCTTCTCCCCTGCCCTTCTTGTTCTGTTTTGTCTGTTATCTGCCACTTAACTTCTCCTTCCTACAGAAATACAGTCATTCACCTCAGGTGAAACAAGCCAACTGTTAAATACACAGTAATTTACAGCAAGAAGTACATAGTTGTTGAGTCTCTCACACTGTATCAGGTTTATTCAGTTGACCTCCATCAACCCTACTGTGATACCCAAGTCTCCAGAGCAGCCGAGTTCCATGCCGCATCTCTTCTCCCGGGTTCAGCAGGTTGCCTCATAACTTGTATGCCGAGTGTGCCCTGCACAAGATCACACAAAAGAGAAAAGCTACAACAGCTCCAAGGAACATTTCTTTAGGAAAGCTTCTTTTCTGTTGCAGAATCCTGGTCTCGGCTCTCTTCACGAAGACAGATGTTAAACACATATCTCATTGCAATATCAATACATGCCAAATTTCATATTTGAGCAAGAGAAATAGATCTTGTCCTGTGCATGTACCCATGTAGAGAGAGGAATGTATCTAAAAATATAGATAATGGGATCAACTTGCTTCCTAGGTTAGAATATGCTTCATTGACAATCCTGGCAACTCATTATGAAAAAAAGGGCAAGCAGTACTGATACAATGTAACTCTTGATTATGAGTTTTCCAGTACACCGCAAACTAGTTTAATATCCTAACACCTCTGAGAGGTATTCACTTATCTGTAGTTTCTCACAGACTGAATCTTAACAAACCATAAGAGGATTTTCAGTAACAGCAAACAAAAACCAAGTAACTGAAACTGTTTTTATCATACTTTTTAGTATATTTCATATATGTGATATGCCTTTTTTACATTGAGTTACACAAAGGAGAAAGGAAACTACAGTCTTTGAGCTGCAATTTTAAACCAGCAACTAGGTGGACAGACAACTTATGGCACACATAAGAGCATTTTTTTTTTATTTAATACATGGCAAAATGTAAGTGATAAAATTAATTAGATACAAATTTCTTCAACAATAGGCAACTGACTACAGATAAGCAGAGCCATTTACCCAGACACATTAAGCTAATGTGAAAAAAAAATCAAATTCTATTACTGTTACCACTATTACACCAAATCTAATAGAGTAAGTGAAGTTTTTTAACTGTCTCCTCATTAATCTGATTTGATCCTGGTTTAAATTGACAAAAATTAAAATTACTTTCAGAATTCTCTACTTTATTAGAAGAAGGTAGTGTGACTATCATGGGAAAACTCAAAAAAGCTTGCTTTGATTTCATATTCACTCTCTGAGCTCATGCTACTGATCCCAGCACAGGTCACAGGCATCAAAGCACAAACCCTACTTCTTTGATTTAAAGAAGTGCCACTAACCTGATGCCAGGACTCATGGGCAATTAGCACTCAATTAGAGCAACGCTGCATTGAAAATGCTTTCCATTTTACATCCAGAGTGAATTATGGAAATATGCAGTTTCAACAGGATAAAGTTTTAGCACTTTTTATTGATGTTTTTTAAACCACAGGACTGGGGTGCTCGCTCCAACTGTCATTATGAAACAGCAAAGAAGAAAAAACAAATTAATTTTAAAAGATATTTTCTCTTCTTTTCTAGTTCTTTTTCTTTAAACTAGTTGCTATGAAAAGTAACCTATGCTATATTTTACATGTCTTGTAATTTTAAAAATGGGTTTAGTTAGTGTATGTATATAAAGTATACTTCATTGAAGTGATAAAATCATAGTTTCTCTGATTCAGTAAGTTTCATAATTTAGCTCAGTGGGGTAGAACTTAAAAACCCTGTAGATAAATATGTCCTTTGTTTCTACTTAGCTTAATTGGATGAAAATGGTCACACTTCCAATAAAAGAAACAATTGACTAAAATTCCAGGGGGGTATAAATAATAAAAAGTAGTTGATATAAATGGACACAAGAGAGTGACAAGAGAACTGTCTTACAGTCCGCATAAGGCTTTTCAGAGACTTTGCACAAGAAGGTGTTAAGCTGCTTCATTTTCCAAAAGCCTGTTTTGAAACTACCTCTCCTGAAATCTCTGCTACATCATTACATCTCACTGACAATGTTCCTCAGATGCCCAGTTTTGGTTAGGTGGCTCTGCAGCTCCCTGTCACTCTTTTTTTAGGTACTGAAACACGGAGAAAAAAAGAACAATAACCTTTGCCAACATGAAAAACAGAAGAACAGAGAAGACAAAGGAGAAAAAACCTTCTTTCTTAAGTCTTCTAGCTACTTAATTTTCAAAAAACACCAAGTGCTCTTTGCAATATTTCTGTCACCAAAAGACTAAAGTAAGAATACTGAGGAGTACAAATATTCTTCTAATGTTACACATAAAAGCATTCAAGTAGCTTCTTCATACAGT
This sequence comes from Phaethornis superciliosus, assembly GCA_023637945.1. Taxonomy (NCBI): domain Eukaryota; kingdom Metazoa; phylum Chordata; class Aves; order Apodiformes; family Trochilidae; genus Phaethornis; species Phaethornis superciliosus. The sequence goes on from JAJQWJ010000003.1 coordinate 60,118,558, forward strand.
ATATCCATCTCAATTGGCTAGCTGTGCAAAAAAGAAAACCTTGATTTTTTTTAAAGAAAAGGCACCCAGGTGAAATCATGAAGTTTAAAGTCATTGATGCTGTAATAAATTTCTAGAAAGAGAAAGTAATTACATTTATACCACGAGACCAGTAAAATCTGAGTATTTCAGTACTAAGTTCAGTCATCAGATCCACTTCAGCTGCTCCTGGCAAGATTCACCTATATGAAAAGCAGTTATATCTATACACCCAGTACTAAATTGTGTTATGTGGCAATGATTAATGGTAGAATAGAGTAATGACTTCTTGCTATACAGTTAGACTGAAGTCCCAACACGGGAAGTCTAGAACAGCAGTTATTTTTAAAAGCTCCACACAAAAGGTGGACAACCAGCAGCTAGTAAAACTGGTGGGTAGGATAACAGCTGTGCAAAACATCCATTCAGTACCTTAATTCACTGATGTTGCCAACATCTCACCTGTCCATGCAATCTACAGTCTGCTTATTAAAAACTTAACTATGCAGAGATTGTGTGGGTGATGTGTTACCCAGTGAAGAAGAAAACCAGAAACTCTTCCTTACAGTGTTTTTACGTTAAAACTGAAATACTAGATAAAACTAATGCACTAACTCAAGCACTGTCTCAAATTACATTTTCTTTCTAGTGGGCTTGAAGAGTGTACACAGCTGTTTTAAAATATGTATCAAATTTCTCTAAGAACATTCCTACTTTTTAAATTATTGATTACTATCTCTGAATAACTTACAGTCACCAGTTGCAGCACACAAAGTAACAGAAGAATTTTGCTGATAAATGGGTATCCAGAATGCATCTCTCTAAATCATGATAGTAAGGTGATTTGGGGGATGTTTTCCCACATCTATCACCTGCAGCATCAAAAATCGTAACATTTTCTGATTACAGATTCAAGTCCTTTTAAAGGCTTTCATATAGAACTGTAGTACAAGCAGCATCGTCTATTAGGATATTTATTGTACCTGGCCTTCAGCTGCCTTTCTAGAAGTGTCCAGGCTCCCCTTAGGCACTGCCTGCCAGCCTCATACAGAGGTCTGAAACACTTAAGGGTGTCTAAACTGGCACAAAATGAAAATGTTTTCACAAAATCACTTTTAATCTCCAGTCTTGCATGCTAGAAAATTATTTGCAATTTGTCGTTTGTTCCAGTGTGGCAAGAGCCAACACATGGCCCCATGTCAACCTAATAAAGTTCAACACGGCCACGTGCAAGGTCCTGCACCTGAGCTGGCACAACTCCAGGCACAAATACAGGCCAGGAGGAGAGGAATCCTGAGGACTTGGGGGCTGTAGTAGATGAGAAGCTGAATATGAGCCACCAGTGCACAGTTGCAGCCCAGAAGGTGAAGAGCATCCTGGGCTGCATCAGAAGTGCAGGGTGAGGGAGGCGATTCTGCCCCTCTGCTCTGATCTTGTGAGGCCCCCACCTGGAATATACATACAGCTTTGGAGGCCCCGGCACAGGAAAGATACAGACCTGTTAAAGAGGGTCCAGAAAAGGGCCACAAGGATTATCAAAGGACTGAAGTACCCCTGTATGAAGACAGGCTGAGAGAGTTGGGGCTATCCAGCCTGGAGAAGAGAAAGCTCCAGGGAGACCTTATAGCAGCCTTCCAGTACATGAAGGGGGCGTACAGGCAAGCTGGGATGGGACTTTTCACCAGAGAGGATGGTGACAGGACAAGGGGCAATGGTTTTAAATTGAAAGAGGGTAGATTTTGGTTAGATATTAGGAAAAACTTCTTCAACATGAGGGTAGTAAGACACTGGAATGGGTTGCCTAGGGAGGTTCTTGATGCCCCATCCCTGGAAGTGCTTAAGGCCAGGCTGGATGAAGTCTTGTGCAACCTGGTCTGTCTCTGCCCATGTAGGAGGGTTGGATATTGATGATCCCAAGTCCCTTCCAACCCTAACCTTTCTGATTCTATAACACCACAAGTAATTGACCTGTTTATAAAGAATAATGACACCAAATCAAACGGAGGGAGGCATCATCACTAGCAAGGATATCATGTTCCTCTTATTTCCATTACTTTTTCTACCACTATCATATACGAGGCTGACAGTATTTTTCTGTTTTTTTGGTTTGTTTTTTTTTTAAAAAAAAAAAAAAAAAAAAAAAAGAGAGAGAGAGGGAAAGAAGAGGAAGGAGGGGAAGAAAAAGAGAAGAAAAGAGAAGAAAAGAGAAGAAAAGAGAAGAAAAGAGAAGAAAAGAGAAGAAAAGAGAAGAAAAGAGAAGAAAAGAGAAGAAAAGAGAAGAAAAGAGAAGAAAAGAGAAGAAAAGAGAAGAAAAGAGAAGAAAAGAGAAGAAAAGAGAAGAAAAGAGAAGAAAAGAGAAGAAAAGAGAAGAAAAGAGAAGAAAAGAGAAGAAAAGAGAAGAAAAGAGAAGAAAAGAGAAGAAAAGAGAAGAAAAGAGAAGAAAAGAGAAGAAAAGAGAAGAAAAGAGAAGAAAAGAGAAGAAAAGAGAAGAAAAGAGAAGAAAAGAGAAGAAAAGAGAAGAAAAGAGAAGAAAAGAGAAGAAAAGAGAAGAAAAGAGAAGAAAAGAGAAGAAAAGAGAAGAAAAGAGAAGAAAAGAGAAGAAAAGAGAAGAAAAGAGAAGAAAAGAGAAGAAAAGAGAAGAAAAGAGAAGAAAAGAGAAGAAAAGAGAAGAAAAGAGAAGAAAAGAGAAGAAAAGAGAAGAAAAGAGAAGAAAAGAGAAGAAAAGAGAAGAAAAGAGAAGAAAAGAGAAGAAAAGAGAAGAAAAGAGAAGAAAAGAGAAGAAAAGAGAAGAAAAGAGAAGAAAAGAGAAGAAAAGAGAAGAAAAGAGAAGAAAAGAGAAGAAAAGAGAAGAAAAGAGAAGAAAAGAGAAGAAAAGAGAAGAAAAGAGAAGAAAAGAGAAGAAAAAGAGAAGAAAAAGAGAAGAAAAAGAGAAGAAAAAGAGAAGAAAAAGAGAAGAGAAAGAGAAGAGAAAGAGAAGAGAAAGAGAAGAGAAAGAGAAGAGAAAGAGAAGAGAAAGAGAAGAGAAAGAGAAGAGAAAGAGAAGAGAAAGAGAAGAGAAAGAGAAGAGAAAGAGAAGAGAAAGAGAAGAGAAAGAGAAGAGAGGAAGAAGAGAAAAGAGAAGAAAAGAGAAGAAAAGAGAAGAAAAGAGAAGAAAAGAGAAGAAAAGAGAAGAAAAGAGAAGAGAAGAGAAGAGAAGAGAAGAGAAGAGAAGAGAGAAGTTAGGAAATTATTTCTGACAATAGCATTTGGGTTTCCTTGGTTTTTTTATCATAACTTAGGCTACTTCCAGAAATTTTGTGGGTGTTTTCAGTGATTTTCAGAATTTCAAGTTTTTGGCTCCTAAAATACACGAAACAAGGCACAAGAAGTAGCAGTCTCCTCCTGCTGTTCCATACACATACTTCACTTCTTAACCAATTTTCAATTTTCACTTTCCCTTTTCACTCCCCAACAGATGTAAATCAATCAAGAATACAGAACCTGTGAGATGTGGTGTGGTGAGATGGGAGCACTTGTGTATGGTACAGGTATTTTGTATCCTATGCCCAGCATTCAAGGAGATGAAGGCAGAACACATAGACAGAGTGTGTGGTCCAGGAAAGGTCGAGCAATGCAGCTAAAGCAGTGACCAGTTTTGTTTAAGTTACTGGACCTATTGCTATGGGCAATAACTTCACACCATGAGTGATCATTAAGAATGGGGGTTGGAACTACTTACATGCTTGAGGGTCAGAATACATCTCAGTGCTTGATAAGAGCAGGGCTTGCTTAGTCCAGACTTCAGAGGATTAAATTCTGACAGCCCACTTTTTATAATCTGATTACAGAGTTACTATAAAAACAAAGCTCTGATTCACTTCCAGTGAGAATGTATTGGGCAAAAACATTTCTATACATGGAACAAAATAATTCAAGTATAGTGACCTTTTGCATCAGTACTCCTTCTCCAACTTTCATCTGCATCTTTGGTGTCATTCAACAAAGAAGCAACAAAGAAAAGATGTTTTCCAAATTACTATTTAACCACTGCATATTTCTCCATTAGGGTGTTTTTCTGTTCTCTGGACAAAAATCTAATGGCAACTCATGTATCAAATTACTAAAAATTATCTTATAATGATATCCTAACAAGTATTTTGCTAGAAGTACATTTACTGTCAACATGAAAAGTATGTTAAAATGTTCCAAACTTGAAAGACCCCTTGGCTTCATTATCAGGTAATTTAAGTCACATTCAATGGATATAATTTTCCATTTTAAATGGGCTGGTTTTCCCCACTTTCTACAAAGCATCACAGAAACAAAGAAAGGAAAAAAAAAATACATTTTTTTCTATCTGGACATTTACTTAGTTTCTATTGCATAGACTGGAAACACCATCTACTTATAGGAAAATAACAGAATATTTGCTAGTGATTTTGACCTAGAACCAAGGTACACCAGAGAAGACAAAACCTTTTCTGGCATAATTTTATTCAGCTATATAGTCCTCATGTCCCAAAAGCATTAAGAACTGCAATTCCACTACCTTGCTACAGGTTATTTTGTAGTTCAAGTTACACTGGATACTTTTGCCTGAATACTTTTGCCTTTAAACAGTAAAACCACGTTTTATTTTTTATAACCTCCGCATACAATAGACTAGCGGTGATTAATGACAATTAGTCGTAAGTGCCAAGTAGATACAGGAGATCCAGCGATTGCAATTCCAGATCTGCAGAACAGCTGCACGGGTACTGAATTCAAGCGCAGCCACCAACAATGGTTATGTTAATAAGATATGAGGAATATCTACCACGCACCCAAGCTGTCTGCAATACTTTTGTATCAAAGTCTACCTCGCCGGTAATCTTATGTCTACCCGATGAGCGATTTCATTTAAGCAGCGAGTTCTGTTTGCAGGCAGGGGAGCAGGGCAATCCCCTTGTCGTCCCCATCTCCCTCTCATCTTTCCAGATAACCAGCACACCACCATTTTTTCCCCTCAAACAAAGGTTAAGGAAAAGCCACCTTCTGACAAAATAAAGGCAAAGGGGAAACTTGCCGGGGCGGGAGGAGCGAGGGGAGCGAAGCCCGGGTAGAGCCCCTCAGCAGGGCAGGGCTGGACTCCCGGCCGGCGGGGCAGGCGATGGCAGCACCTAAATAAAGTATTTCGGACCGGAGAGCAGACAAAAGAGGGTGTGTAGCAGCCGCACGGAGCTGCGGTCGCCGGCGCGCCACCCCGCTTCTCTCGGCGGGCAGAAAGTCTATTTTATCAGGAAAAAGAAAAAAAAAACCAACAACCCACCTCCGTCCCCGCTGCCATCCTGCTTCGATCGCCGAGGGCTGGGGGCAAGTCCCCCCGCCGGGCAGAGCGGCCACGGCCCGGCCGCTCCCGGGGAGGGGTATCGGCTGCAGGCGCCTTGGAGTTTGGGGGCGAAGGGGAGACCCTCCCGCCACAGGCACCCCCTCTGCTCCACCGCTTACCTGTGGGGAGGTGCGAGGCGTCGTCCGCCCTCAGGGCGCAGCGAGCTGCGGGGCTGCGCGGCTCCCGGAGGACATGGGGCTTCTCCGGTGAGGCGGCGGCTGGCTCAGGGAGTGACAGGGCGGCGGCTCCCCTCGCCCTTCCCCGGCACCGTCCTCGGCGAGACGCAGGCAGGAGGAGGCATGGCGAGCGGGCAGGGAGCGCGGCCGGGCCGGTCACTGCCGACCGGAGGAGAACGCCCGCCGCCCGGGGACTGCGCGCCCCCCCGCCGCCACACGGACACCCGGAGGCGGCCGCCCCCTACTCGCCCCGCGGCGACGGGCGGGTGCCATGGCAGCGGCTCCGCGGGCCGCCGGGAGCTGCGGAGGGGGAACGACCGCCGGGAGCCGCCGAGAGGGGCGTGGGTGGGCGGTGGCTCCTCGGCTCCAAACTTTCCCGGCTTCTCGGTGAGGTTCCCGGGCGCCGCTCGCCCCCGGTGCCGCCCCGGGAGCGAACCCGGCCCTCACGGTGGCCCCACCGGCTCGCCCCCTCGCCTCAGCGCCCCGGGCTCTCGCTGTCCCGTGCCCGGTCCTCACCGCCCACCCGCGGCAAACTTTCACTCCGAAACCTCCCGGCTGCGGCCCCGTCTCCATGGAAACACCCCCCCCATTTCCCGCCGCTCCCCACGGGACCCCAAAGGAGGAGGAGGAGGAGAAGGAGGAGGAGGAGGAGGAGGAGGAGGAGAAGAAGAAGGAGGAGGAGGGCAGCGGGCGGCAGCCGGGGCGGCTTCCTCGTCCGCGGAGCGGATGCGGAGGCAGGAACCGAAGCCCTGAGGAGCTGCCTGGAGGAGCCCGGGCGCTAGGCAGGTCTAGCTGCAGGCGGCAGCCGGGACGGGGAAGCCCAGGACGGGACGGGACGGAAGCCGGGGGTAGAGGCAGGAGGAACGGCGGGATGGGGAAGCGGCTCCTTCCCTGCCTCCCGGGAAAGTTTCCCCGCTCCCCAGGGGAGGGCGCGGCGAGTCGCGTCCCGCCGATGGAGCACCCCTGCTATAGGATCGCCCCGCTCTGCCGGTGGCCCCGCTGGAGCGGCGGATTTGTAGGGTGCCCGGTTCCGCCCCGGAGGGCTGAGGGGCCGCGACAGCGAGGGAGGAGTCATCGGCGGGGGTGGCCGGGGGAGTCAGGGAGTCAGAAGGGAAGGGAAGAGCGGGTGTGCAGGGCTGGGGCAGCCTCCCCCTCGGGGCAGAGGGCGGCGGGGGTGCCGGGATCAGGGTCTGGGGACCCGCACTCCCTGCCCCCGTGTGGGGTGGGAGCCGGACGGGAACCGTGGGAGCAAGGAGGCATTCCAGAATGTGGTTTTGGTTAGTTGGTTTGGGTTTTTTTTTCACCTCAAAGTCAACTGCGTTTTTGTGATTCAGCTCCTTTTTTTTTAATTTTTTTTTTTTTTTTTTTTTTTTTTTTTTTAATGTTCCGACTCGCCCATTCCTTGTGTCCAACCAGGGACGGCAGAATTGAGCTGCCTGCGGCTCACACCTCCTAGTCAGGCCAGGTAACCAGGCAGATGGGTTTTGGGGAGACTTCAGTATAAACATTTGGATGGGGGGGAAAGATCTGTACTTGTTTTGAGTAGCTTGTTTTGTAGCTGGTTTTATTTATTTGTTTTCAAAACCGAATCGCAACGTTGCTGTTGCCTGTTACGAGATTTACCATAATTCTACCTAATGTTATCTCCCCAAAAGAGAGAAAAATGCTGAACCTGGTGTAAGCACATCTGTATTCAACTTAGGCAGTGCTTTCTCAGGACAGGTAGTGTATTAGGAGCTTCCATCCACCCTGCAATAGGGCTTCAAATCCTAAGTGTGTACACTTTCTTTGTGGTTGTATAGTGTGTTGTCAGGTCTCAGTATACACTTTATAATGATTATTCTCCTGTCTCGTGGATGCAATGCCTTCCACATTAAATATATCCTCCATTATCAACTTATTCTAGCAAGGAGACACACATGCCAGCAACTCTGGACTAGCAAAGAGAAGAGTAATGTTCCACATAAGTTTGAAACATTGCATTTCCAGTTGTTAAGTGTGTTTTGATTCAAGAAGCAAAGAATCACTGTGAAGTGTCAGATTTTGGTCTGTTCATTCAGATGTTACTAGAGCTATTGTATGGTTTGTGCATAATGTAGCATATTTTATGTCAACTATTGAGAGGACAGGTTTGCAAGCAGGTGCATACTTCAGAGACCTCAAATTCTGAGACCCAGCTGTGCATTACAGAGGCAGTGAATGAAAGGATTATATATGCCCACCAAATCCCTTCTAGATTGCAATGTATCTACAAATAAAATTTGCAGAATTTTGGTGGAAAATGTTGATGTGGAAGAGATGCAGAAATTTCACTCTTATCTACTGTCAGTAGATGATTAAATGTGGACCAAGGGTGTGATGCGAGCCAGCACTGGTTTCTGCAGTGCTCTTGTCCTCTGTGGAAGGACTGGGGCTTGCAATGTACCCGGCAAATGATTTGTTTAGTTCTTGTTAGTGACTTCTGTTTTCCCTCCAACACTGGACCAGGTACAGTATCACCATATCTTTCTTCTCAATTAGTATTTCCATGCCATAAATTGTTTCTCAGATACCTTTTGTCTCCTTGTAAGTGCTGCCATTTAATATAAATCCTTAGGTGATTTATGCTTTTGAACAGGCCCCCCCAAAAAAGTGATCCTAAGCAGGTAACAGTAAGAAGCAGTGTGGTTTTGAGGACTAAGTCTTTCATGTTGGAGGACTGATTTTAATAGTGCAGCTAGGTGAAAAGGAGAGCCTTCCCTTGCATTTGCTGAAGGTGCAAAAGTCACAGTGCTACTGAACCACAGGATTGTTTTTACACACGGCCCAGATGTAGGAAAATGCAGCAGTCAGTTTAAGTGTCTGTGGAAAACATAATTTGTGGGAAAATGCCATGGATTATAGCTCAAGAGCTTCCCATCCTAGTGACATATTTGGGAGAAGTGTCTTGCAAGGAGGTGACTTTTGGCTTTGCTTCTTACCTGTGTTGCTTGGATTCTACTAAAATTTTATCAGTGCATTCTTAAAGAAGGGTAATACATGCTTCTTTTCCAACTTAAAACAGTTTTATACTTCTCTTAAAACTATTGAGTTAAGGAATTTACTCCTGGTCTACCATAGAAAAGAAAGAAAAGAATAAGGCCCTGAGGCTCTTCACATTTCAGTCATCCTCACCTCTCTGGAGAGTCAGCCAGTGTCAACACCAATATTCCAGGCTTTAAAAGTCAACACTGATACTGCTAATGCCAAGTAAAACAAACATTTTAATGCATTAATTATGAAGGTGGTGGCTTCTGAGATTATAGCAAGAAGCAGTAATTAGCCTCATGAGTGAGATACTCCATTTCAATTTATTTAAAATTGAGGCATGGTGTACTAAGTTAGGATGTTAGCAGTATGTTAGTTTCCCTTCCAGCCTTTCAGCTGGAGCATGAAAAGTCATTCAGTTGCTATAATAAGTAAGGCAATGGGTGGATTAAACTGTAAACATATCTTCTGCAAATTTAATGCAATGAAGAAGAAGACTGGCATTTTTTTAGTTTTTGCCTTTAGACAGAATATTATAAGATCCAGACTAATTTCTATATCGACTTGGTCTAGAATCTGGCTAGAATTTTTGACACTTACTTGTCCTCTGCTATTGGAAAATAAACGTGAAATATTGTGAATTTGGAACACAAATTAAATTGAAGGTTGAAAGGATCCCCACTAGAGATGAAGAGCTGTAGCCAAGTCCAGACCATTATAGTGAGAATATACCCCACTTTAAGTATTTATTTTTGCTAAGACTTAATGTGAATTAAGTGTCATCTTACATAGCTTACTTTCCAGATATTAAACTAAAAAAATTACCTGAAGCTGTTATCCCTTTAATTCTGATTAAGACATAAATCTTCAACTGTCATTTGTTCATATTGATTTGTTCATACTCAGTCTTTTTACAGCATAATCAGTTAGAGTTTGGTCTCTATGAGGAGTGAATAAGAGTATCAAGAGTTTCTTGATGGTAATAAATGATGTGTTAGTCAATAAATCATAAATGTGTTACTGCAAAATAAGGGTAGGTCTCTGTCCTAATGGCTGTTTTCTGCCCCTGAAAGTACAAAATTGGAGATCTGTACAGGAGAAAGTGCATAAGCAATCAAAGGCCTAAATAGTGTCTAAGTATTAAATCACAAGCCTGTTACATACAATCAGGAGGTACAAGCTATTAACCAAAATTCGGTCATAAAAGGGCTGAAAAACCCTAGTGTTTTCCAGCAGGGAATGGTATTAGTATTGTAGGTACTTCTGTAATATACTTCCAAAGCACACATAATGGCCTTGTATGCAGTACTGTATTTTCCCTTGAACTGACACTGAAGTTGTTATTAGAGAGAAATGATGTCACAAACGGAGTTCTAATTTGTGAGTGTTGCTGCCTCCCACTGTCTCTTCAAACTAAAGCCACCTATCCTCACCATTAGAGGACTAGAAGTGCCTTTACCTCCTTTTCTTACCCCATGCTATATTGATAGGTCAGCTCCTGCCTACTTATGCCAGCATCCATTAGCAAACTGACATGATGTTTAACAAGCAATTAATTCTTTTTTCTATAGTGCCTGGTATATTAGTAGTACCAGGAAGCTCATAATAAGTTTTGATGGAGCTAGTTCACTGGTCTCCTTATTATACCAGTGTGAAACTCACCTAGAAAAATCTTGAAAGCTGCTAGGCTGCTGCAATGCAGAAATTACCGACTTTCAGCTGACCAGTGTAGTTTTTCCTATTTATCTGTTACACACTGTCTTTGCTCAGCTGGATGCTTTTCATGCCAGATAGAATCTTTTTGCTTTGCATCTGTACGCCACCAGGAGTAATCAGTGAGATCCTGTTCAGCAGATTTCTGGTGCGAATATTTGGTAACAGCAAAGTAAGCCAAGAAACACGGGGCCAAGAAAATGTCAGAATTGTATAAAAGGATCCTGGTAGGTGTCACTATCTATCTTAACAATGGTTAAACACCATGGAATACTATGTAATTTACCATTTATTGGCTTGAGCTTTACCTTGAACAGTTTCTGAAGCCAGTAAGAATAGAGATAAAAACACCTGCTTCCAAATGATTTGCAAGCTGCCAACAATACTTAACATGCTGATTTAACTTAATCCTTTCATACTTTCCTATATCTAAGTTTTTGAAAAGCAATAGGTACTAAGCTGTCCAAGTATGATGAAAATTTGTATATACATATTAAAAATAAGCCTTTGAAAATTATGTGTTGGTGGTTTCTGTAAATAAAAAGTCTACTTCTCTCTGCTCAGCATTGAGTGTATATATGGCTTTTTGTATATAAAGAACTGGCTGAAATATCTATTCTTTTATTAACAACTGACATGCAAACACGTGTTTGAGTTTAGTGGGTTTCAGTCTGTTTTGAAGTAGTTTAAGAAATCAGGATTTCTTGAGAATGTTTTAGTATGCCTTTATTTGAGATTTCTGTCTGAAGAAAGTGTTGTATGTTAGGAATACCTGGATATTTAGGAATGTATAGTGTTGGTATTTAATAAAAGCCACATAAATCCACACCTAGAAATAGAACCATTATTTATTATGCACATGTAGGTCAAGAGACTCTGATCAATAGACTGATTTAAGTAAAGGAAGTTAAGTGTATATGAACTGAAACTCCTGTTTAATGCATAGGATAATAAAGCAAAATTCTTCCAGAAACGTATGTCTTTGTCCTCTCAGTTTATTATTTAGTTTAAGAACTTTGGCCAATGGCAGAGTTCCTTGAGCTGGCATCTTTAAATAGCACCACCATCTTGAAAGGAAGCTGTAAAATAATATGTAGCTTTCATGTTGAATATAGCAGAAGCCCTCAGTAAATACTAGTGGAATTTATTTTTTTTTAATGAACAAATATGTATAAAATGTAATATTTTCTCAGACTACTGAATTGTTTGCAGCAGACACTTTTTCTTCTCTGCATGTTGGGTTTCCTAATGCTCTATCATTAATCAAAAACCACAGCTCTTCTGTTTGGGTTGTTTCAAGACAGGTAGGTGGGATACTGTAACTGCAGGTAGCATATTTCCTTTTTTGTGTAAGAACTTGTTTCTGCATTTTAAATGCCAACAGTAGTGCCAGAAAAAAGGAAGATGGCTTACAGAAACTGCCATCTTTTCATCATACGATTCCAGAAAGATAACAAAAAGCAACATGCTGTGTGATTTAATGTGCTAGTTTTGTAACAAGCTTCCCATGCAAGTGCTGTCGTGAGCAGTAGTCATACTGTCTCTGTATAAAATACCACAGGGGACTTGTAGGAAATTAGGAGCAAGTGAAACAGAACTATCTTTGAGAAAAGTATTGTTGCTCTTCTGAGTGAAAATCTGAATAATGGAGAAAATGGTTTTTTTTCACAATTTTGATCAGTGTTACAAGCATTTTACATGACACATGGTAATTATGTGTGATCATTGCAGTTGTGGTGATGAGCTGAGACTTCATGTTGTTCCATGGTATCTCAAATTCTTATCACTATCGATGTTCAGTTCTGGGCCCCTCACTACAAGAAGATCATTGAGGTGCTGGGACATGTCCAGGGGAGAGCTACCAAGCTGGTGAGGGGCCTAGAGAACAAGTCATACAAGGAGCAGCTGAGGGAACTGAGCTATGCTTAGTTTGGAGAAGAGGAGTGTGAGTGGAGACCTCATTGCCCGAAAGGAGATGTTGTAGGGAGGGGTGTGTTGGCCTCTTCTCCCAAGTGAATAATGACAGGACCAGTGGAAATGGCTTGAAGTTGTGGCAGGGGAGGTTTAGATTAGATACTAGGAAGAATTTCTTTACTGAAAGAGTGGTCAGGCACTGGAACATCCTGCCCAGAGAGATGGTTTAGTCACCATCCGTGAAGGTATTTAAGAACTTCAGGGTATGCTCTGGTGGCAGAGATTGTAGGGGGTTTGGTTATTTGCTTGTTGCGTCTGTGTATGATTGGACTCAGAGGTCCTTTCCAACCACAACGATCAGTAATTATGTGTTCGTTGTGGAAAAAAAACAACTATGAAGCACTAGGAAAAGTGAAAAGATTATTTGGCTACCTATATTCCTATTAAAATGCATCATTAAGGGAAATAACAATTATTCCTTCAGTTGCCAACTTATGTAGAAAAAAAAGCCATGTCCATGTCATAAATTCAGTCTGATTATTAAAACATTTAATTAATTACATACAAATGGTACCCACGAGCTTCCGAAATATTATTGTTTCTATAGAAAAAAAAGGAATCTAGAACTGAACAACAGCTTGCTTAAGAAATCATGAGGGTTTTAAAAGGCTCCTGCAAAATAAAGAGATACTCATGTCTTGCTAAAGAATGAATTTTGAAAAGTTACAGGTGTCTCAAAAAAAAGTGCACCTCCATGTGCTCTTACTATAGGCTTGATTAAAGACCTAGATCTTAATGCTTAAATTATAGGAAATACTTAAGAAAAATATTGATGTTCTGGGGAAGACAGCTTAAACACCTTCAGCATAGAAAGCTGGGACAAAATCATCTTTATACACTCCCATTATACTTAAAGATTGTCAAAATGGATTTTTAGGATGCTGCATAATAGTGGAGTGCTGGAACATATTCTGGAGGGAAAAAATGCATTTACATTAAATCAAATCTGATATTGTGAAGGTCTTCCTGTGTGACATAATTATGTAAGTCCCCAAATAACTGAGTCCTGCTGAGAGTCTAGACAGAATTTGGCTTTTATTCAACTAATCTAGGAAGGTGGACAAAATCTTCAGCAATAGGTCTTCATGGAAATGTACTGTAAAATGTCAGTCATCATTTCTGATCTTTATGAAAAATAGATTGTGATTTGGTGTTATTTTCCTTTTTATACCTATTTCTAAGAGACAAATGCTGAATAACTCTGGCACCAAAGACTAAAAATGTGGCAATTAAAGCAGACTAATTGATGACATCAGGAAAGTAATATTTACTATGAGAATAATTATCAAAATGGTGTTTGTGTCTAATTTAGTGTTCTGGTTCCAACACAATACAAATCTGTAGTCTGTGTTACCTGGTATTTCAAGGACTTAAATCTGTAAAAGATTAATCCCTGTATACGTTAAAAAATTTGTAATCCTATATAAAAGATTTTGTCATGGCAGTGCTCTTGTCATCCAGTTTTAGTCAACATTCTCTGTTATTTGGCTTTTTTTTTTTTCATTCCAGTGAAGATTTAAGAAGAGATTGACAGTTTACTGCTTAAATCTTAAGGCAGATTTCTGTGGAAGAGGAATTGCTCTGGTGTTGGTTTTCACTTTTCAGGGGTGTTAGAAGCTAAAGTATGGAGTCAGAGAGCAATGTGGTTTGATTAAAACTGAGGAAACATGGTAAAACTAAGAGTAAATACAGTAGACTTAAAGGGAATGATCCTGTTTCTGTTGCAACTGATAGCAACGCTCTCTTTAAATTCAGTACCCCAGATATTTTTCTTATTGAAGTGTAGCTTGAGCATCCTCAAGATGCAGAGTATTCTGCCACTATAAAATAAATAAATTCAAGACATATTTAACTTAAAACATTCATAATGCATCTAAACCCACCATATACTGCTGTTGGACAGTGTTCTCAGTGTCCTGCTAAATGGACTCAGTGAGGATTATGGAGTCTTCTTTGTTTAAAAATAATAACACTGGAGTCTTACTTCATATTGAAGTTTTACTAAAATATGTATATTAGATAAAAAATCACTATTTTGTAATTTTCAGAATTCAGTTTAGTTCAGCAATGAGGTCTTCAGGTATTCTGCCTGTCCTCCTCAGGTAGTGCTCTGAGCCAGTGGAGAAATACCATATGCCCTGAGGGAAAGATGAAAGAGTGACTTCACACCTTTTTCATTTGGATCTGCGTTAGAGGTATTTTTGTACTCACATGCCCTAGGAACACATGCATGGTAATATGTTGTAATAACATCTTTCTTTTTCCAAACCTCTGAGAAAAGGTTTTGTTGGTTTTCTGATGTGGAACTTGTACTTATAAATATTTAAAATTTTAATACATATATGCATATATTTATTAAGTATAAATTATAATTATTTCTTCAGAAAAATGGTTCAGAACATTCAGGTTTCCCTCCTTCCACAAAAAGTTTGCATTGCTTTGGGATTTAAGTTTCCTGTGAGAACGTAGTAAGACTGCAGTATGCTGGGAGACACATTACTTTTAGAGGATTGCATACTAAAGCAAGTAAAACTGGAAGATTGTCCAGGGGAAAAAAAAATTAGAAAAAGTGTACTCTACTGCCTATCATCTTTGTAGTCATGGGTGTGAAGCCCATAAACAACATTTTCATTTCTGAACTGGTAGCCCAGAACACATTTTATATCAAAATTTTCTCAGAAGGGATCGTGGAGGTAACTTCTATGCTAAAATGTCAAAGGAAAAATTGAGAGATAGGACAAACCTCTATACAAAAAGCCCTTTGAAGGATTTTATGTTTTTGGTAATTGTCTCTCTTCTGCTTAAAAATTCTAAAAGCTTGTTAGGGATGATTTAGATACAAATATAAAATCTGTTGCTTATTTCCAGTAAATTATTGATAAACGATGCTTAAGGGGCTAATGCAGAAAAATAACAGAGTAATTCATTAATGTCTAAAATTTCCATTATTCGTAGTTACATAACAATCATATCAATCTACCATTCAGTGTATTTTATCACAGACTTGTCCCAGTTCTCATTTATGAATGGGATATAAACAAGCAGCTAGGTATTAGTATTAGATTTTTTAAATGGTAACTAACATAGAAAAGGATAAAGAGGAGTCTGTTATTCATTATTTCTCCCAGGCTTTATTATATCAAAATCTGAAATACATGGGAATTATTTTCAGACAAGTGTTGGTACTTTCACTGAAGTGCTAAAGGAAAGAGGTCATGACAAAACATTAACCAGCTTTGAGGAGAAAAATCCTTCAGAAGAGCTATTGCTTTTAAAGGTATTTTAAAGCAATATTCCAAACATATTTAAGTTAAAGGAGATACTCAGGAACAAAATGCTCTGTCGAATGAGCTTGACTACCTTAGCATGTTGCTAATTGCTTCAGCACATCTGCTGTCAAGTGCAAGGCAGCTTGGCTTGGAGCCTCTGTGTATGAAGTTTGCCAAAGAATTCACTCTGTGTGTGGAAATGGAGCACAAGGAAGTTTTGTCAGTATCTCTTTGTTTATTTTACTGTCTCTTCTGAAAATATATTTTTTCTTCACAGCTTGACCAAAGCTGAATATCGTCTTCCTCAGGAGAGCAGATCTGTTAGAGTTATTTAGACATAACCAGACAGTTTTTATTATGTACCCATCTGCACTCAAATTCTCATTGACTTCAGTGTGAATCTAGTGCACTGTATGGCAGGAGGTATTGCCTAGTACTTACTTTCATTTTATCTGTCAATAAAAGCCATCATGTAAATTACATTCTTTTTCTGGTATTTTTTCCATCCCAAGAAAACTGCCAATGTTAACCTTGGTCTCTCAGTTACATTACAGCATGAATATTTAGTTGTTTGGGTTTTATCAGTTTAAATTCCCTCTGTAGTTTCCAGCTGTCAGAGCACTCCTGTTGCCACAAATAGCTGTTAAATAGCATGACTGTACACTGCTCACTGAAATGTGAGCACCTCCATTTTTCATTTAATCATCAGCTCTACAGTTCATTTACCATGGCATCTGAAATATTTTTGTATTCTCATAGAGTTTCTCCCATCAAGGGAAGTTTAAATCCATATCTTTAGTGGAAAAAAAATACTTCTGATTTGCATTAAATTTTTAAAATTTTAAAATCTGTTCCATTACTAACTTTGCTGATAACCAGTTTAATTCAACTAAAATCCTCTTAGCTGTATGTAATGTCTTTAAAAGCACTTGATGACGCTGAGATTGGTGCCAGATATGCTGACCAGCCATGATTCATATAGTTTCCTAATTTGCTGCCTTTGCCTGTGAGTTTAGGCTGTGATCCACTGGTGTCAGGGACTGACGTGGATGGAAGAACATGGTAGAATGTGATTTCTTGCTCCCTACCTCAGGACATGAAGTCATGTCCTAGATAAAGGACTAGCATGCTAGTTCAAGCATGCTGGCTTGGCCCAGACAGAAAGGATATCAGACTGGCCTACACACATTTTTATATCAATTGAAGTTAATTGCAAGTAATCAGAATGGATGCACCAAGTTCCCTAAGTGAACTTTGTCCATATATATTGCATTTATAATAATGCAGCTGGAGCTACCCTACTGATATCCCCATTTGCCTTTCCAGTATTTTTTAAACTTCATCATATTGTTCTTCTGTAGTGTCTGCCTTTATTTCGCAGACTCTTCAAAACCTGCACACAACTTTCACTGTATGGTAGCCAGGCTTTCTGCAGATGTGTGTGTATAAGAAGACTGTGAAACTCTGCCAAGCACTTCCCACACCACTGATGACTTTACAGGAACTTCAACAGGAAAATTCTACATTCCATTAAATATGCTTTATAAAGGTTTAACTTACATCTTCCAGTCCCAATGGCATATAACAATACAGAACCAAAGGAGATCAAGTACCTTTGTTTATCCAAACAACCCCCTTGACTTCAGAAAGATTACTTGAATTGAAAGATGGGTCAAATATTAACACCTGTTTATACTGCTAAATGTCTCATGGATTTCCTACGCTTTTCACTCTTTAAAAAAAAACAACTGGTACTTTCCTCATGTGAATATTTTAATTAATTACTCTATTTTCATAATCTTTAAGACTTCTAAATTGTAGTTTGATTCAAAAGAAGCCTGTAATACTTCACCTCTGAATATATCATAAAATGAAATCTCACTTCAAATACTCTTGGCCAGTGAATTGTTTTCATTAGTCTGTAATGTAAGTAATTTAAACAAGGATTTGTCTTTCATTGAGTTTTAGCTTTCTAATGAAAGTCTCATATTTCACAGTAAAGCAGAATAATACATTTCCATCTCTCAATATTTAGTAGAAGGCTGTTGCAAGTTTTCAGTTCATTTGTTTTTTAAAGTTCAGTGATTTTATGTAGAATTATTTGAAAAATCTTCAGCTTATAGGCCAAGGAGAGAAAGCAAAGAAGAGAATGACTTGGTATTGTTATCTATGGCTACTGTGCAGTGGTAATCAGTGATGTATATTTCAACTAATAGGAAGATAAAAGGTTAAAGGAGATGGGAAAGTTAATAGCAAAAAAATAAGTCCATTGTTTCCAAGTAGATTTTGACTGAAAGAAAAATATTTGCTTTTCTTCAAATAGATGACATTTTGCAAAGCTAAAGATTCAGAGCTTGAAAGCAGGTATGAATGTGTTTAATCTTTTTTAATCCAAATTGTTTATACAGTTTTAGAGCTGTAGCTTTTGGCAAGCCTTTTGCAAGGTGGAGGGCATGCAGTTATTCTGCTTTCTCAACAGCTGATGGAGGGATGAAGTTTCCTTGCTTTTTCCTTCTCAGTAGCAAAAGATCGAAGTACAGTTCCTGTCTAGTTTTCACTTCTCTGGGTTTGCTGCATTGATTTACAAGCCTGTCTTAACAGGGAGTGAGATAAGGGCACTCCTAGCCCTGTCCTAATCCCTGTTACCTTTGCTGGAAAGGAAACATCAGTTCTGTGGCTAAAATACTGACAACTTAGAATATCAACTTGTGAGCTGCAGAAGGCAAGGTGGTATTTAAGTCCTGATTGATGATGGAGGAGAGACTCGAAGATAGAGAAACTTCATGCCAGTGTGGGAACAGCAGCAAGACTCCCACGTACTTCTGTAAGAGTATCATCAAGGCCGGAAATTTTGACAGTGCTTCCTCTAGTCCATGCTCAAGAAAAAGGTTGAAGATGGTACCAATTTTCCCCAAGAAAATGGAATTGAACAAATTAATAGATGTTTATATACACTAACATGTACAGTTTATAAAAAATAAGTACTCATATTTAGGTGTTCTATTTTATCTTTGCTCTACTGGAATTAGGAAATAATTATTCTAGTTATGCTTGATCTGAATTAAAGTTATTCTGTTACTCCTACTCTGTTTCAGAGTTTCTCTGAATACAGTATTTTCTGTTACATCTGTCCCCTCAAATATATACAAGCACTATAAACATACAAAATCTGTTCCATTTGTTGTAAGTAGCAACATCTACAACATGTTACACAGTTTCTAAGCCACAGATCTACTTGCCAAAACTCTTAAAGCATGAGTCAGTCCTGATTGAACACAATTATAATTTCAGCAGAGGATGGTGCTGAGATGCTAAAGAGCAAGTACATAGCTCAAGCGATTTGTGAATGGTAGCCAGTCCCTGTGATGAAATACCAGGACTGGAATTTAGCTCAGGACTGCATGGCTTCTCTGTCATCCACCACACTTATTCTTTCCTAGGAGAAAGTAAGCTGGAAAAAACACAAAACCCAATCGCAAACTACACTGTGAAGTTACCACAGAGAAACTGGTAAGATAAAACACTCAGTTTAGCAGGATAGGGATTAGTCCTGAAGTTTGGAATATAAAGTAACTGATCTCACAGTCACTAATGAGGGGAAAAGAGACAGACAAAGAAAAGGTTGTCTGACTGAGCACTGTGCTGCTGGGCTCCCCGGGAGTTGGCAGCAGTCGCTTTGCAAACACACATTAAGTGGAACTGGCTGAGAGCAGCATTGCAGAACAAGAGATTATTGGATAATTACATTTGATTTGTACCAGGAAAGAACTTGCTTACAGAACATTTTAGTAAATCATCATTATCCATTCTGAATTTATGACTGTCAATTGGAAGGTGTGTGTGGAGTCGAGAAGGGACAATCAGTTCATCTTAATCTTTGAAGTTGAGAAGACTGAATCATTTCAGTTCATTTCCCAATGTATTTTCATACCCATTTTCCCTGCTGAGAAGGTTTTAACCTAGTTTTTCCTCTAAAGAGGAGAAAATAAAGCTGTCATTTACAGTAAAGCCATGAAATCAGAGAGGATCTTGCAACCAGACAAGATCCATTTTCAGCCTCATATGCAACCAGGCAACTTCAGCTACAAGTTCACAGTATCAATCCAGCTTGGAAAATGGTAAGCTGTGGAGGTAAGCTTCCTTCTCTGCTCAGCTTGTTCCCTTTGGCACCATTCTGTTTGCTCAATATCCACTTCTGGAAAGCCCTGGCAGATATTCTGTCACCTGAGATGAGATTTTGACTACATTTCTCCCTTATTTTGGGCCAACTCAGCTTACTTTTAATGTGTCTTAACAGCTGAATGTTATTTTTTTTACCGTTCTGAAGCTGCAAGTCAGATTGAATTATTTTTTTTTTTTTTAGGATTAATTAAATCCTTTTATCAGATTTCATTCCTTTTTTAGGAACTGCAATTTTCTGTTCTGTTCTGAATCTTTACCACACAAAATACATATATTTTATTTATCTCAGATACAGATCATAGCCTGAAATTAATCCATGTTCTGACATAACATAATAATACAATAAGTTTATTTTATTAATAATAGCTTTCTAAGAGGCTATTTTTTCTACCTGTATTTATAAACAGCTTGGAGACAAAATACCTAAACATACCTGGAATATGAAGTAGATTTTTCATAAAATTACTAACTATGCTGCCACCTAGTGAACCTGGACTGTCTCCGATACTACTTCTATTCACAAAGAGATTTAACTCCTTTTCTTTGAGATCAGAAAAAGCTTTGTTTTAAGAACTGTTCCAATAAAATAAAAGTCTAGGAACTGATAAAATGCATTACAATTTTCATTAAAATTTGGTTTTAAATAGCCAGGTACAGCTATTGTAAAATGCTAGTGATTTGAATTTGAGCACTATTGAAAATCATTAAATACAATACCCTTTTCTTGTAGGATCATCCTACAAAATTCAAAAAAACCATGATCCTAAAGTTCAAGGCCACTGTACATGTCAGCATCTGTTGGCAATCTTTGTGTTCTCTCTGATGGTTAAAACGTCACCATTTTATCAGCCATCCTGGGTTTGTTCCTACACAAGTAAAATCAAGGTGCTTGCCATTTACTTTAATTGAACTGGGTTCTTCTGTAGCTGCAAGACTTAATCCATATGTTGGCCAAAATATTTTTAATAGAAATCATCTGCCCAAAAAGCATATCAGCCCATTTCCAAACACTTTTTTTAAGAAAGAAAAACTGTTTGCATGTGCATCTTAGTACAGAAAAGTGCTGAGTAAAATTATTATTGCTTCCAAACATCTGCAGCTGATCCACAGTATAATCAATTCTTGGTAGCTGTGATTTGCATGCCAGAAGGAAATCCATGCCATAGCCCCTTACCTTCTAAGATTTTCCCAGGTAAGTGGATAATTACATACTACCTGTGCAATCTTAAGGTCCTATTCAAGTCCTAGAAATATGCCCTAAAAGTCCTCACCCTATGCACTTATTCTCCCTATATTACATCAAAATAAAACCAGAAAAAATAAGACAATTGGTTGGTCATAGGACACAGTTATATCCATTTGTTTCAGGGCCAAATTTCGTGTTTCCAGCCTTGCATCAGTGTGGTTGTGGTGCGTCCCTGCTCTTCTCATCCTTAAGAATTCTCAGCCTTCTGTGCTATCCAATCTTTTTTAGCTCACCAGATATTCCTCTATTTACACCCGACTCCTATAAATTACTAGGTGCTGGATGCCTGATAAGGATCATGTTACCATCACAAAGGATGGGCAGTGAGGTGGGAGCCCGAAACATTTAGCAGCTACACTGTCATACCCATGCAGGCAGTCCTGATGCCAGAAGAGACATCACTGGTGAAGAATCAGAACAAATGCCTATTTCAGAAGACCTAAAGGGAGCACAATGAGGTGCACAATGACGACCTTCACCAGCACAGCCCCACCTGGCATCCTTTTGCATTTGAAAGGCTAGAATGACCTATTCTGAAATGAAAAACATAGTGACTCTCCTCCTGATGCTGGAGCTACAACAGAGTACTTTCATACACAAAAATCCCGCAATTCTGTACCCCCTGCAGACATGCACAAAGTTTGCAGTGACATGAATGGAGTTAAAACAACTTTTGAAATTCTTAGAACATGTGGTGACCCGAACCTGTCACCCATTGCCCTATTATTTATGAATAATAAATAAATAAATAAATAATGCCCTATTATTTATGAATGCTAAGACATTCAATAAGCAGAACACCAGAGTTACTGAGTTTTGTATGAGACACCACTGCCCCCGACATGACACACAAAACCATCCAGTTGCCCTGATGGAATGCTGTGCTTTCGTGCTATGAAACCTGACAGGCCTCTCACTGTACTAATTCACAAAGCTTTACAATGTATTCTATAACATTCTATGCAATTTTAAAAGAGCATTGATCAAATGTTGAGATAAAGACAAAAATTATCATAATTCAAAGTCTACACTGTACATGGGGCACATAGGAAGGACAGGTCACTGCTGTGAGTACAGAACAAGTATACATCCAGCTCCCCATAAGGAAGAATAAGCACAGAACAAGAAAGAAATTGTTTCTGTCTAGTGACCTGGCCAGGTCACAAACAAGAATCAACCCTCCCTGACATAAGCAAAATAAGTTATGAGTAAAAAGACTAAATGTCTATCATAAAAAATAATTTTAAATATTTACAATGAAAAGCCAAGCTTTTCACAGGGGTGACAATAGGACAAGGGGTAACAGTTATAAACTGGAGCGTAGGTGGTAACATATAAATATTGGGATGAATTTTTTCACTGTGAGGGTGACAGGACACTGGAACAGCTGCCCAGGGAGGGTGTGGAGTCTCCTTCCCTGGAGACATTCAAAGCCCACCTGGATGTGTTCCTGTGTGACCTGTGCTGTAGGGGACCCTGCTCTGTCAGGGGGGGTTGGACTAGATGATGTTTTGAGGTCCCTTCTAACCCCTCACTTTCTATGATGCTATGAAAACCAAATCTGACCAGATTCTCATCCCAAAAGGAGTCCCATCCAGAAATATGGCAGAGCAATGAGTCTTGTCTGATCTTCTTACAGCTTTGCATAACAAGGGAGCTTTGGTTTTTAAACTACTGTTCTCAGACTTCATGCTGGTCCTGGCATCATCTCCATACGGCAGTACCTTAGTACCCTTTTCCAAACTACAGGTGGGTAGAAGTGTCTGGCAAATAAAGCCTAGTCCATCCCACATAATAATAAACAAAGAGCAACTAATACTTTCAGGCTACTTTTTTTTTCTTTTGATTCTTGGAGCACAGTTGGATTTTTTCTTGTCATCCCATGTTTCAGAGCAGACGTGACATTGGTAAGCAACCACTGCAGTGCATGCTTTGTAAAGACCACTGTTACAGTTTGTTCAAAAAAGGAAATCACCATCTCTTCCCAAAAGACAGGGAGACCAGTGGTGAGGGTGATTTGATTTGATTTGATTTGATTTGATTTGATTTGATTTGATTTGATTTGATTTGAGGGTTATGTACCCTCAAATTTAGAGCATCAACAACTGCAGAGAAAACTTTAAATCTGGAAATTTTTAACTACTTTTTTAACCTACTTTTACCTACTCAGCCCTAGAATAGCTGGACTAACCAGCTAGTCATGTTGACAATGCAAGACTGGAATATTGCCAAAACAGCAGGCACTGCAAATGGACATAAATGAATATGAACTTAATATGCTGTTAACTTTGCATTCTTTCAGACATATGTCTCAAAAGTCTGTAGTTCTTTACCAGATGCTCAGAAATGGGTCATACAAGCAGTAAGCAGAGCCAGCACTCAGCGCAAGCAAAGAGACTGTTCCAGGTCTGTTTCAACTGATCTAATCCCAAGCTGTTTCCATGGTCCTCTCATCCTTGCATCAGAGCTGCCATCAGGGTCAATGAGAAGGAAAACATACACACAGTGATCAGTTTAGGCTACCAAAGGTGCCATAGCTTGAACAGTCTCATGTGAATGTATACCGCAAAGGAAAGTGAGGTTCTATTTATGGATATTTTTTTCACAATGTACTGAATTAGACAGTTCTATTTTGTGTAAGATGCTTGCAGCTATTCACCAATAATAGTACAGTGTACTAAAAAAAGGAGTATGATCACTGCTGTTAGTTGTCATAAATTTGTCAAGTTGGATGAGGCGTACATAAACATCACCACCATATTCTAGGAGCCTTTTAAACTTAACAGTGCCACAGAATTGGAGGTTTAAAATTATCAAGAAGATTTTTTAAGGGCATACACATCACAAAGCTTATAAGCACTGGATCCAGTAGCTTGCTGGTTTGTTTTTTTTTAACAAAAAGATTGTCTTCTTAATATGCATTATTGTTTTCACTGCTCCTCCTGTCATATCCAATTGTAAAATTGATCATACTCTATGAGATCAAAAGTCTACAACACTAGCTTCTGCTCTGCCCAAAATAATCTAACCTCATGAGTTAAAGAATATTGAACTATGAAAACTGATTTTTATAATAAATAAATAAATCAAAGCCTTAGATTCTAATGATCTTTCCTCATCTATTTCACCAAGAAATGTCATAGCTGATATGATAAGTAGCAGAAATTGCTTTCAAGATGTGAAACTAGAAGATATCTTAGAATTTTGTAAACTTTTTTAAGAGTTTCAATGGTAGTTGGTAATAATGCAGACAGCAAAATCTGATAATAAAGTTTAGAAGAATGATAAATTTTCTATGAACCAAGTGGTAAATTTAGAAACCACTTTGTAATAAAATGTCTGTAAAAGTGGCATAGTTATGGTTACCACCAACAAAATCAAAGACATACAAAGACACAAAGACATGAAGACACAAAGACAAAGAAAAGAAGGTTTAAGCATCTACTGTTTTGGTTTAAGCATCTACTGTTCCATTGTCTCCATACCACCTGGGTCTGGCTATGTGCAAGCTGAAACATTAAGGCTTAAGACAATTTATCATCTGACTTCTTTTGCTTTAAGTTCAGTAATTAATTTCTTACTGTGTCTTGAGAGGACTAACACCACCATTAACTACACTACCAGTGGGGAAAAAAAAAGGAGAAAAAAAAATAGGGAAAAAAAATAGGGAAAAAAAAGAAAAAAGAAAAAAAAAAAGCAGAGATTTTTAGAAAACTTATAAATTTGTCAGACATTTTGTAATTGAGCCAGAAAACGCACATCTTAAGTACAAAGACTATGATCCTGTCAAATTTCAGATCATGTTCTTTTAACATCTATTAAGCAAGCAGTGAAACAACCCTCTAGTGAAGCAGTCATGGCCCCAAGCTTTCAGTGCCCAAGAAGCATTAGGACAACACTGACAGATACATGGTTTAGCTTTTAGGTTGCTCATGTGGAGTCAGGACTTGGACTTGGTGATCCTCTAAGGTCCCTTCAAACTTAGGATATTCTGTAATTAATGTAGCCATTAGAATTTTGCAAAGGTTTTTGCTTTGTTTCTTGCTTTTTTTATATACTTGAAAAAATGTAATCCCTCATCTGATTTTAATATAATGACTATTTCCATTATATATGTACAATTTTATGCAAATACAGAATTACTAGAAAAGATTTGTGAAATGCTAGTTACAAATGCTATCCTTGGGCTGAAGGTGAATAACAATTTCTGAGAAACTAGTAAATCAAAGCTGTAAAAACCCAGAAGTATTAGAAACTCTGAGCTAGTAACGAATATTTTTGACTGCAGTTGATGTCTTAATATGCATATAAATAAATTAATTAATAATAGCAGCCCAATGAGATTACAGCAAGACCAGTTAATGCATAATTTTGCATGCAATTAGGAAAATGTCAGTCACAGAGAGTATAACTGGCAAGTGTCCTGCATCAAAGCTGTAACAAGCTGACAGATGGTTAGTTAACATTTTCTTTTACCAGTCTACTGGACCAGTTCCCATGACCCCTATGTATGCTAAAAATAAGTGTAACTAAATTTCACATACAGCTTTAGCTCTATCTTCTAACTATCAAAATAACCTCCATTCTTTCAAGCAACAGCTTTTATTCTTTTTATTGGAGGAGCATAATTTAAAAGAAAACTGTTTGGGAATATTTAAAACATCTCTATTTTAAAAGTTGGACCTCTCTGTCTCTGTTCACTCAGAAGAGTAATTATCAGGGCACCAGATGCAGCTTATGTCAGTTTGCTCTAACGCAGATTGTTATCTTAGTGTGGGTTGAACTTTTCAGACAAAACTAAGGCAGAAAATCTGTCCCCATGGGAATGCTGTTAACACCAAGGTGAACCAATTCACCACCATGTCAAGTGTTACACATTTAACTCCTGGACAAATTATTGTGGCACAAAATTCCTAGTTCCAAGAGAGACAACCAGGTTCAATCTACAGTGAATATTGAGTATCTACTGTCTACTTACAGTGGGTATTGAATGAGGGTATTTGCATAGACTGCTGCCAGCAAATTAAAACCAGAAGCATCATACTGCTCCTGGCTAAATCAGGCTGACCTTGCCAAAACATCCCTTCAAGCAGTTCATCTGTTCCTAGCCTTGGGAACTGTCCCAGTCTCTTAAACTAGTCTTCCTGTCTCTTCCCACCCTCCAGATCAATGGCATCTAAATATACTTTTTTAGAGGCATCTCAGGGTGCTAGGCAAGTGTCTTTCAGTCAGGAATCAACTCTTTTGTCTAGCAAATGTCATCACCAGAGCCAGAGACAAGCTGCCTTGATACCAAGGTTGCATATTTAGACAAAATAAGTTGTTTGCTTTATTTAGACAAAATAAGTTAGTTGTGCCAGGGGAAGTTTAGGTTGGATATTAGAAAGAATTTCTTTATGGAGAGGGTGATCAGACATTGGAATGGGCTGCCCAGGGAAGTAGCGGATTCTCCATCCCTGGAGATATTTAAAAAGAGACTGGATGTGGCACTCAGTGCCATGGGCTGGTAACCACAGCGGTAGTGGATCAAGGGTTGGACTTGATGATCTCTGAGGTCCCTTCCAACCCAGCCGATTCTATGATTCTATGAGTCTATGATTCTATGAAAACTGATGCCATTTTGTTCCTCACCAACAACAATGTGCAATAGAGGCCAGCCTGGCCCTTTCTGAGCAGGCACTAAGCCTGGAGTCAGGCTGGGGGAGCCCACAGCCCAGGAGTGGTGAGGAGCAGTGGGAACACAGCCTGTTCCGCTTGGTACCTGATGTGTGGTCATAGGTACAGTTGCAAGGACTTGCTCAGCACAGAAATATGGACATAGTCTTATCTGTTCCATGGAGACTTTGTGGTTTTACTTCAGTGTTGCCACACTAGAGTCCAAAGTCTCAGATATAATAAAAAATAGGTCATGACAGCAGAATTTATGAAGTAAGAACCATCAGCTACATGCAATACTAGCATGATGCTTCCAATCCCTTGCTCCCTTCTTTAACACAGCTTTATCTGAAACCAGTATACTAGAACATGGCTTCATCTCTAGCTTCAGCAAGAATGTGAAACATTTCTGCTAATTGGCAGTGACAGTAACATGGGAAACTTCACCAGAGCAATTACACATTGTATTTTAAACAATATTTATAAAATAAGGGCTGGTTTTCTGTCAGGAGAGGATCCAACAGACAAGTACAAGAAGACATATTATTTTCTTGCTTGGAAACCTCTGGAACCCAGCAGTTTATTATTGCTGTTGCTTTCAAAGGACGTAAAGATGCCCTTCAACCATACACTATCAGAACTGCAGAAAAACAGCCAGCAAGAATACACTGTCAATAAAAACTGCAATAAAACCCCTGCTTTGTCACCACCTGTTTATGTTGAATAAGGCTGTTAGTCCAAACAGTGTTCTGTGATACATTTTATTATGCTGAAATTCTATAAAATTTGGTCTCTGTTTGATCAAAACTAACAATGCCTGTACATTATGCTTGGCACAAAGGAGCACATTAACATTCTTGGCTATAAAACAGCCTTTTAAAACTGCTTTGTAGTTTTTGAACATTTGAAGTTGCCCCTTTCATTCCTGTTATCTCCAGAGACAAGCATTTCATTTGTGCTATTTCAGCCAGTGTACTAGGGTCAGATCGCTTGTTCTTGCTCATCCAAAACTTCTCTCAACTTAAATTCTTTTACTTTAGCCTTAAATATAGGGAACAAGTCCCAATTATTTCCAACTGTAAATAAGATTGTATAATAATATTGCACGCACACACAAACACAGCCAGATAGAGGAACTTAGAGAGGTCTCTTTTCTGAAGTTTTCTGTCTGTACAGCAAAGAAGTTTCACCTTGTGAAACAATTCTTTAACCCAGTTTGTAGCTCAGCATTCTAAAATAATGCAGAATTAGATGTGGCTTGCTTTCATAATTCACTACCCTAGTTGAGACATGAATTCTTCCAGTCTTCCATTACCTGAAGGTAATGATTCTTTAGCAGCTTTCCAGTACCCAGAGGAGCCTACAGGAAAGCTGGAGAAGGACTTTTTACAAGGACATGTGGTGATAGGGCAAGATGTATTGATTTTAAGATGAAAGAGGCTAGATTTAGGTTAGATCTTAGGAATAAATTCTTTAGTGTGAGGGTAATGAGACACTGGCATAGGTTGCCCAGGGAAGTTGTGGATGCCCAGTGCCTGGAAGTGTTCAAGGCCAGGCTGGATGGATCTTGGAGCAACCTGACCTAGTGGGAGGTGTCCCTGCCCATGGAAGTAGGGTTGGAACTAGACTAGATTTAAGGTCCCTTCCAATCCAAACCATTCTACGATTACAGAAATACTAAGGAAAAGCTGTTAATCTCTTTGGAGTGGTTTGGTGTAATTCTTTAATATCAAGAGATCCTAAGAGTTGGGACTGGGAATGTGGCTAATTGTTTTCTCTTAATAAAACTGGATTTCCAGATATCTTTGTAAAATGTAATAAATAATACATTTTGTATTTTGACCAACATTTATAAAACTAAAAGAATAAATGTGATAGCATTTGAAACTTCATTTAGCAGTCACCATGCTACTCTTTGATTGCCTTGAGTACATTTTTAATTACTTAAGTACTAGCAGTCAGCACTGATTATTTTTAGCCCTTTAAGATATAGCTGAGTTTGAGAGACTTCACAAACTCTAAGGCTATAAAGATACATTCAACCATCTAATCTTAACACCTATGTATCACTGGCAATTAAGAACATGGACAACCCTTAGCGGATGTAGGACAAGGTGATGTGAAGGGCAAAGCAATCCTGAGGTCAGATTTTTCAGTGGAAATAAAAGAAGACACAGATAATTGTCAGGACCCATTCTGAAGCTACTTGTGGAATTATGCTTTCCCAACCATCTCCTGGCTCTGTCCCAGGCAGCAGGATGAAAACACTTCTGACCTTCCCCCATGTTCATCTAGAACTGCAGAATACAGGCTGTGAGGTGAACCAAGGCACCCATGGGTCATACTAAATGAAGAAGAATCCACCTCCATATTCTGCAGACATGTACAACTTTTTTACAGCCATGGAGAGCCTATCCTGTGCTATGCTAGATGCAGCTTTGCATTGTGATTGACTAGCATCACCTATGACAAGACATCTAAGGTCCAGCACTACAGCACCTCAGATCTCACACAGTGGCAGGAGGAGGACTCAGGATTCTGAGGATGTTATTAAGGGTCCTAAACTCCCAACCACACTTACACAAGAAGACATGAAAAAAAAGCAACACCTGTCTGCACTTGTAAGGTTCAAGATTTGTAAGTGAATATGAGAAATTCCAAATACCAGCAGTCTTAAAGAAATCAGGTTGCCTAGTAGTGCTGATTTCCCTCATCTCTCCTCACCTATTGATAGAGATTATCTCATCCACATCAAAATGGTACTGAAACCTGTGTGCCCACCTTTAGCACATCGGTAAGGAGCCCAACAATTTATGTTAAACAAACAAAGAGGATTTAAGCCCTGACTTTACACTGAAGTGGCCATGAATGCAAGTCTCTTGCATTGACTAAGACTGGGGAGTAATGAGCTGCCAAGCAGCAATCACCCAAGTCCAAAGCACTGACTTCCTAAGTGATTGCTCAGCCATTTCTGATGCAAACATGAAAACAGAGCCCCTCAGACTCAAGTCTAAGACCTGAATCTGTTCTTCACTGAATTTAGGTCTGATGAACACTCAGTGTCAGAGTTTAACACTGAGCCAGCAGTTAACCAAATGAGAGATGCTTTCTGTTAATCCCCCTCCCCTCCCTGATAAAGAAAGGAGAGAGAATAAGGGAGAGAGACTTATGGTTTGGAAACTAAATGACACCGTTTTAATGAAACAATAATGATAAAAAGGAAAAATTATTAAATATATACAAATATACAGAAAAAAAATGATACCAACTTCCTCCCTCTTCATCTCCCCCAGTAACTCTCACATCACCACCGAGGCTGCAGGGCAGCCCTGGGAAAGTCCAGGCTGGAATCCTGGAGTCAGCAGCAGTCGGGAGCTGGAGGCAGGAACACACAGATTCAGGCTGGCAGGGATCAGGACCACAGGAAGACAAGTAGACAGAATCCTCCTGGGATGCTAAAGCAAACTGGAACAGGAAAAGACAGGAGACAGTGAAGAATGAAGGGTAAAGAGGAAGGCGAAGGTGAAGGGACTCTACTCTAGTGATCTCTCAAATTTATACCAAGTATTATACATATGGGATGGAATAGTCTGTCCAATTTGGTCACCTGTCTTGTCTGCTCCTCCCTAAAGGAGGGTTGCAGGTGTGACCCATATGGTCTCTTCCTCTTTCCACAGCTTAATATGATCCTCAGAGCTGAGCAGTGTCCTTGGCTCTGCACACCAATCTCTAGCTGTAACTATGAACATTGAGTGTTATCAGTCCTAGAAGCAGACAGACTGAGAAACTTGCTGTTAATTTCAGCAAGTACTAAAGTAATACTTACTTGTAAGCAAAATTACAGGACAGAAAATTAGCTCTATCCTGGCCCGTACCACGACATTCTGTTTTTAGAAGACCAATCCTGAGCAAACATCAGCATCAATATCAGCTTCAGAAGAATGGAGAAACCATGGTACCACCTGTTGCCCAGGACTCTGTGAGCAGCAAGGCATGGATAAGATGAAATGTCTGGAGGATCACAGAGATGAGCCACCCCATAACCTGCAGGTTCTATTTTCCTTCACTCACCCCTTACCAGACAGTCCTACCAGTATGATTTGTAAGAACTACTGCAAAGATGGAGATCAGTGGGACTTAAAAGATGATAATGACTCACCCACTTGGTATCTAAAGTTTTTGGTCAGGGTCATTGTGAAAAACAGATGTGGTGATTTAAACTTTCATGCCAACTGTGCCAGTGATTACCTACTGCTTAACTAAAATGGCATCCAGGAGTGCCCGAACATCTGGGTTTTAACAGCCCTCAAACTGAGAAATAATGAGCAGTAGGAAGCAATGATTCATATGAGGGCAGCTCTTTCCAAAATGAAAGTTTGTCTGCATCCTCATTTAAATCAGGCAGTAGTTCATTTGAGATTTTACACCATTACTGCCATGAAAATGAAGAATCATAGAATCACAGAATCATAGAATTGTTAGGGTTGGAAAGGACCTTAAAGATCATCTAGGTTCAACCCCCCTGCCATGGGCAGGGACACCTCCTACTAGATCAGGTTGCTCAGAGCCTCATCTAGCCTGCTCTTAACAGCTTCCAGGGATGAGGCTTCAGCCACCTCCCCGGTCAACCTGTTCCAGTGTCTCACCACTCCTATGGTGAAGAACTTTTTCTTAATATCTAATCTGAACCTACCTAACTCTAGTTTTAACCCATTCCCCCTACTCCTACCACTACCCAAGATCCTAAAGAGTCCCTCACCACCTTTCTTCTAGGCCCCTTTAAGATACTGGAAGACCAGTATCTTCAGATAAGAAGTCTTCCCCCATAAGCCCCTGTTAGCTCATTGCCATCTTTGCACCACCATCTCCCTTTCATCTGCACAAGTATTTGTACAACTGTACAAGGAGCCTGACAGAGGAACAAACATGACAGAAATCTAACCAACTTCTCCATTTTCTCTGGTGCTTCTCCTCTGATCTGTCTATCAGAGCCAGAGCATTTTCTGGCAGCAGAGCTGGATGGAGGCAGCATGAGCAGAAGAACGAGGAGATGGGGAACAAGGAACAGCTTCTCTCAGTGGCAGTGGCAGTGCCTTGTTTCTCAGCTGCACCACCAGAGCTTACATCAGCATCCAGAAGGGACCTGCCAAGCAAAGGGAGTGTAGGGTTTCTTCTTTAATCAAACAATGTCAAAAGGGAAGAATTTTTTTTTTCTTTTATGATAGGAATTAACATAAAGAACATAAAGTTTTGGGCAAACCCCACATTCCTCTCGAAGTTTTTTGATTCTACATTAAGTATGGTTTCCATATCAGTGTCTCTTAAATGCCCAATTTTATATATTCACCTAGGCTGTATTTGACAGCTACATTAGTAAAATCTTGTGATATTTCCCTGAATAGTAATATACTTAGTAGCAGAAACAGTGAAGTAAAGAAGTAACAAATGCCAAGCAGTTTACTTGCTTACATAAATTTACAATAGCATTTTTAATCAGATCTTGGGTGTTCAGGGAAATGGTTATTCTACTCTTTCATTCAAATAGGAAAAAGAAAAATTTGAATAGATTTTTTTGCATTCTGATCACAAATGCTATGGTACTACAATGTCCATAAATACTTAATAAATACTACTTCATCCATAAAACTTACCAATATATCTATGTGTGAGTGCATATATACTGGCTATGTGTAAATAAGCTGTGCTCTGTTTTGGTATGATCCCAAGAATGATGCAAATGAGAAAACAGTGGCTGAAAATATTAATATGACAAGACCTGTATATTTATGGAAGGGAAAATTATTTAAAAACCTGAATTCTCCTGATATTTATCTGAGACAGACAAAATGCAGAACATGGCAACACTTGCTGTCTGTCACAGAAGAACCTCTGTGCCATTTGCTGCGTAGGAAAGTGCCTTAGTTCCTGATTTTGTTAAATCCAGCCAATGTGACTTTGAGGGGGGAAAAATTACCTTGGTATACTGATTATCCTAGACTGCTGAACCGCATATATCAAAGTATTTTTTTTTATTTGTCCAGTGTGCATATATAACAACAAATAACTTGTGATATATGTAGCTATTTGGGATACGCATTTGCTATAAATTATTAGCATTTTGTCAGTGAAATGATATTTTGACATCAGCTCTTTACTTAAGAAACATGCAGAGGAATTTCACACCTCTTTTGGAGTTGTATTGCTTCAGTCTGACTGCAATGCAAACAAGACCTACAGTCAGAAAAGATTTATTTATAAAATGTGTAGGTTTAGGAGCCACAGAATGAGCAAAACAAAGTTACATCAATGAACCCTTACACTTTCCTATATATGTTGCAACTGCCTGAGACTGAATCACAAAGCTGATTTCTTTTAGCTGGTTTGGAAAACAAGTTTAACTTCATTAATTCAGTATACAAGAATTACACGGGCATAATGTGGATGTTCTGAATGTACTATATGTACCTATCTTTAGCCTGGAGCAAGGTGTTTACTTTCCCTTGAGATTCTTTCTCCCAGCACTTCTTCTGGAAAAAGGTATCTAAGCTGAGATCAGACCTTTTCTGACAACTCCTCTCCCCCAAATGACCATCCCACCTCATTTTGTAGTGGCTGGCAACCTGAAGGTATAAAGTATATTCCCAAATGCCTTCTCAACCTAATATGAAGCAGGGATTTAAGAGACATTTTCTTGTATCCTGTCTACTAACCAGGAGGCTTTGGGACAACAGTGAATTTCTCAAACTGAGGGATTCCTCTTTAAATAAATAATTCAGAAGTCTTGAAAACCCCAGATTACATCAATCAACTGGAACATGTTCTTACTAATTGATAGGCTGGTTAAGGATATAATCTCAGTAGATCCTTAGACTGAGAAAATTAAACACTTGTCACTAGAATAAGTAGTTATATAGAGGCCCTCATATGTTTGGACTGGGAGTTTCTTCAGGGCATTGCATATCAGCATGGCTGAAAAAGAGGCAAAAAGCAGGTTGAAACAGTCCTCTGAAGTAGGTTTGTGGCTTCTTTTACTTATGTCATGATTACACACTATCACAGGAAAATTTTACAGATGTTTCAACTAATGTTCTTGTAGCGCATGTGGAGTGTCCACATGACTTCCACACCTGGATGTGGTGAGGAGACAGAAACACACAGGTAGTTATTAGTAATGACCACTTTGGTGTGGTGATACTGTAAGAAATGGTTTGAGTATGCCCTAAACATCAATCAACTAAATAAATGTAATCACCCTTTGGGTTCATCTACTTTGGATTAATACTGTATTTCTTAGTTCATCCTCTTGAACAGCTGGTACATTAAAGTTTTCATCAATAGATAAAATAGTTTAACTGCTGCTTCTAGTGTATAAAATAAGTCTATGAGACAGCGTGTTTTGTTTTACCATCTAACTCAATCATACCCACCTTACCTGGCTTGATATACCAACACAATTCCTTGAAACAAAAATCTATATCTGACTCTATCCATCATTATGAATTAATGGTACAAAACAAAAAGTATGCATGGTGAAATATATTAAAACTTAATTAGTCTTCATCAGCTACTTACTCACGTGATGGATAAACTGGAGGAGGATTGCTGTCAGTGGTCAGTAACCATGTAATTCAGCAATCCTCAGTCATGCTAAAGAAGCAATCCAGAAGTGTTGGGCAGTGTCTTAGCAACTGTGCTCTCATCTTTGACTTGGTGATTCCTAAAAGAAATCACTATTTCTTACCAGGGGTGTGCATGACTCTGCCTGCCCAGACTGTCCCACCCTGTTCACTGGGGGAAGAAGAAAGAGCTAGTGTAGGGCTGGCCATGCCCTCAGCCACCTCCATGTCTGTCTTCAGCACAAGAAAAACAAGATCTAAAGGTGTCTATACCTGAACACAGATGTGGTTCCTGTGTTTTAAACACACTCACTTGATGTACTCTTTCCAAGTGCTAGTGAACATGCTGTGAGCATGCAACTACTTGTTCATAAGGTGTAGCAATCTCTAGTTTTCCCTGTTATGCAGTGGCCATTTGAAAAGGGACCTCTGAACACGTCCTCACTGGCTGGCCAAAACTGATTGTGCACAGTCACCTGTCTCTACCAGTGTGACATCAATTTGTTCAGTTTCAGGGTTTTCTTGTATATCTTCCCAGTAGCTCTCACTCTACATGTCTGATTCAACCAGATGATCAAATCACCAGGAGAATTCAAAAACCTTGTTGAGGTTCTTGTTTCTTGGCTTCTTGGTAAACATTTCTTGATCTAGCTGGTATCTCTGTTTAAGATTCAGCTATCTCAGAAGTGTGACCATGCCTCATGATGGTACATTTCACAGGGACTAGTAGAGACCTGACTTTGGGCAAAACTGAGTCACTGCCTGACAAAATATTGCATTAATACAGGACTTGTTTTTAAAAGATGTGCAATTGTTTGTGCAGTCCCTGTGAATCTGGAAGGACAGTGAAAGTAAGGAGTTCTAAGAGATAAATTCTACATATTTTTTCCACAGTCAAATACATATCAATTGTGTTGGTATGTTGCTTCGCTGTTTAAACATAGCTGAAAAATCTTACTCTGTATGAAGTAATATGGGATAAGAACAATTGAAGCTTTTGCACAAATTTCAAGTAATGTATTTTATGACACCTCTTGTGTACGAAAGGCTCTCAGTGCTTATGTACATCACTTACTTGCTGGGAAAAACATCCAAATGCCATGCGTCATGTGGTTCCACATGAAAACCCCAACTTAGGTCAAGTTCAGCTTTGCAGACTTAACTTTCTAGATGTTACCCAGGCTAAAATGGTTTCTCTATACGTCACTTAGGAACAACAGAGAGCAGCTTTGTCAAATACCACATTTAAGTATCTGCCAGCTGAACAGCTTAGAAACTGCCACTAACTCTTTTTCATTATACTAGACTTGGTAAGACCTTTTTTTCAGCTACTCTGTCCCATTTTTTGTAAGGTCATTGTTACTGTGTGCTCGTTCAGTTCTCTGAAATGATTTAGGAATCTAAATCAAAAGAGGAGCAAGCAAAGAATAGAATCTTGTACTCGTCCTTATCAGTAATTAATGGTTTACCCTCATTTTTATGAGTATTCTACCTTTTATTAACATGAGTCTTTTTCAATGGGAGAGCTTGAATAAGCTCTGAGGGGGAGCAAGTGTAACCTTGAAAGAAGCAGAGCCAGTATAATTCAAGAAAAAAATTTTGGAGCAAAGAGAAGGATTCATTTCCCAATTTTTATTTTTTTTTTTGAGGGGGGGAGGTGGAATAGCTACTAATCATGATGCTCTGTAGATTAAAATTTTAAAAATTTAAAAAATTTAAAAATGCTTTAAAATTTATTTTTAAACTTCATAGAATAAAAATTTGTATACTAGAAAAGGCATATTAATCAGAGGCACTAAAAAAAGAATTGATCTTTTTTGCATTATTCCTGCAGCAGAAGACTTTGTCTGCTTTATAAGCTCTGTAAATGGATATCTTCAGGAGCCTTGATATTCTACCTTAACTCTCATTAAGGTTTAGAAGGACTGTCTGATTTGTTCCTCTTTATCTATATCTGAGTTATGGTTGTGCATGTTTTCTTCTTAGATCTTCTTACATAGCCTTACTCTTAAGT
The DNA here is from genome assembly GCA_023637945.1 of Phaethornis superciliosus. Classification (NCBI taxonomy): domain Eukaryota; kingdom Metazoa; phylum Chordata; class Aves; order Apodiformes; family Trochilidae; genus Phaethornis; species Phaethornis superciliosus. The sequence continues at coordinate 60,154,774 of JAJQWJ010000003.1, forward strand.
GACACAGGTTTTCTCTTGCACCTGCTATGTGTTTGTGTGCCTCCTGATCTTGCAGCTGCCTGCATCTTACTCTACAATGGTACAGAAACAAGAACTGAGATGTGTGCTTCTCTCTTGGCCATCTCTGTGAGTGTGCAGTGCAACAGCTCATGCCAGCAGATGCCTGATGAATGTCAGCAATAAATTGTTGACATTTTTTCAAGGGCAGGGTATGGAGCAGAGGTGGTCTCTCAGAGTGTTTCCCCATATGTTATTGTAAAGGCTTGTGGATAAAAGCTGTTCTTTTAATGATAGCTCAGCACTGGATCCAAGCTGACGTATTCTGCCTTTTATAAAGCTGCTGGAATATATTTCTTAGTACTTAAAAAATAGGTTGATAATTATTGGAAAGAAAAACAAAAGGAAGTCTCTGTAATGCTTACAAAATAAAAATATGATAGTATCAAAAAATGTGCATGGGATATTTTGCATATACCTTTGTCATGAGCCAACTTCTACGGATTACACTTGCAGCTTTGAGACCTGCTTGTACAAAATGCTCCACATTGCTGTCATGCATAGATGTGCATGCATGACATTCCTCACTCTTTTATTAAAATGTACTAAAATTAACCTTAATTCCAACCCGAGTGACATCCATGTAGGCTGATTTATCTGTAGTCTGTCATACCACAGACTATCACAGGTCAACATGTAAAGGAGATATTATAACTCACTTTCCTGTCTAAAATGTTTTGACATATATGTCTGTTCACTTAGAAGTGTCACTTCAAGTTGATGAGCTACCATTATACTATGATATGCTTTCATAAAACAACCTGTATGGTAAATCACTGCATGCGCAGCATGGATCTGCCAGAACATGCATGCTGCTCAGGAACCTCACCTCTTGCTATTGTGTAACTAACTCCATCAGCAGAAATCTGTCCCATAGGCAGACCTTTATCTTGATCCAATTAAAATCCAAGATTTTCATCCTTTGGTCATGAAGGATTTTACAATAAAAGTAAGTGTTGTCTTGACCTACCCTATGAAAAAATAATTTTCGTTAATTTAATTACTTTAATTTCATTAACCAATACAATGTACTTCATAATGCTGCCATAAGACCTGTGTGCTCTTTTCCTGGATCCATTTTTTATACATACACAAGTACACATAATAACTTTTGAAAGGGGTTTCAAAGCATTTGTATGTAGATGTTGTCCTCAAAATAGGTTCTTTATCCAGTGTGTGTGCAAAGTTTAAATCCATACACGGAGACAAGACAGCATCTTAATTACAATACAGTGCAGGGTCGAGTGCTAGCGGGGTAATGCCAAAAAACCAGCACCCCATACTGACAGAAAAGAGAATATTTCTACAGTACAAGTTGAGATCCAGCTACAACGCGTGTCATCACACCTATTGATCTCTCTTCATCGATCTCTTCCCATTTTCAGGGGGCAAGGGCTAAAAAGGAGCAGTGCCGTTTTAACTTAAGGGTGTGATTTTCATCATGACCACGCGACTGGCTTATCTCTGTTCTGCTGACTTTATGCTCCTAAAGAAACACAGCAAGGTGAAAGATACTGCCGGGGGCGGGTGGTAGTGGTGGTATTCCTCCTCTTCTTGTGTCTCCCCATGGTTAACCATGCATGCCTGATTTAGCCCTGTAGTGGAGCCAGTCTATTAGTCCTTGGCAGACCAGCAATTATCAGCTTTTAGCATAGCCATTCTGAGTACCGTTTAACATAGTGACCCTTCATGCACATAATCTGAGGGTTTTTAAAACAGCCTTTAAGCTGTCAAATCCTTCCTCCTCCTCCACCCCTCTCTCCCCCCCCCCCCCGCAATGTGTACAGCCTGCATTAGTTCCGTACAGAAATAGACATTTTGCTGCAAAGTCAGCCACGCAGGGCTAAATATTCATGTTGTTGTGCATGACTGGAGGTTGCTTGACAGTTTTTGAAACTGGTATCTGGATGTTCACAGTAGCAGAACAGTTCTAGAATGCTGGTCTTCTTATAGGATGAAGCATTTATCTTTCCACAATTTTAACGTATCTTTCTACTTTTACACTGCTTGGTTGTTACAGCAAGTATCTTTCTGCTTTACATTGGGTTTAATGTTTCAAGTTTCTGGAATTTCTATTTTTTTCCCCCCACTCTTTGCAAAGAAGTAAAAAGTGTGACCGGAAGGTGTGATTTTTTAATTTACACCAGAGTTCTCAACAAATAATGACTTTTCACACCCTGTTATTGCTGCTTAGCCTGGGGGAGGAGTTGTATGGCTACTGTTGTCATATCAAATTAAATCCACTCATGTAATTCAGGAAGACATTCCTCTTAAACTTAACCCTTTAGGTAGCTGAAGTCTACTGTCCCAAGAACATCAACTGATGTCCTATTTTGGGGGTCGCTTCTGTTGAATGAAAATGGAAATATTTTTATTCCAGAATGCTGTGAGCTTTTTAAAAAAATCTTTTATTTATTTGGGTTTTTTTTTTTTTGGGCTGTGTAACAAATCCTGATGAGGTTTGTGCGGGTGAACCTTCATTTTAGCCTGGAGTTGATTACAGGCCCAGGATAGGCCAAGACAATGTCTTGCAGGCACTCGTGTTCTCATCTGGAAAACTTTGTCGAATAGTTTCGTCTAATGTTGTTTCCTGTAAATTGCAACCATAGTAGTGGAGCACTTGGTGCTACTTTAGTAGAGCTAAACCCTGTGAGGAAGAAAATGACGCTCGGGGAATTTTCTGTTGTCAAACAGAAGGCAGAGTAGGGCAAGCTTTGTCTTTGGAAGTCCCCTTCTCTTGAGGAGGTTCGAGATTCAAGATGGCCTTTCGGGGATGGTACCTGATGGATCGATTCACGCCGGGGGAGGGGTCCGGGTTCGGGTTCGGGTTCTGGTCTGGGTCTGGGTCTCTGCCCCCAGCAGCCCCGGGGAGCGGCTGCGTGTGCTCCTCCTCCCCAGGGAAAGCAGGAGCTTGAAAGATGGGACTGGCAAGTAGCAGGCGGAGTAGTCCCTTCTCTTTTCCAGAACCTTTATTGCCCCTAATTTTAGGTAAATGAGGGTTAAGTATTTCCTTGGGTACCTGCTTGGTGGTACAGAGAGGGTTAAGGTACTCGATTTACTGTAAACATCCATGTGACATCTTCTCTGATAGTGTTGGGGTTTTTTTCTTTCTGTAAAATGTCAGCCATTTCCTGATGAGCTTGGTGGTGGTGAATTTCACACCTTTTTTCTTCTCTGTGTGGAAACTTGAGTGTGGAAAGCTGGGTGTTAATGGTACTGGAGCAGGTCGTCTTTTATAAGGAAAGAGGCTGTCTCTTAGAGCAGAGAGAAAGCAGGGAAGGGAGAGGAGGTGAAGGGATCCAAGGAAACTGCTGCTTGCAACAGGCATTGGATTATTTTATACTATTTTTATTCAGAGCATGTAAATGTAGCACTATTTGCTAAGTCTATTTTTTCCCCTGGGAAATGTTGGAGTTCAGTTTAGAGTTCAGCATAAAAATAATCCTCTCTTTTCATTTTGCAGTGAAATTTAGTATTACACCACCTGAAGATGGAAAAGTGGTCTGTTGATCAAGTCTGCAACTGGTTGAGACAGAGAAATTTAGGAGAACTAGTTCCTAAATTTCGTGGTAAGCCTTTTTGTTGTTCGTGTGGGATTTGTGTAGTATTTCTTTCTATGCCTTTAACTGGCACTGCCTGCCTTGTTTTGGGGCATGTGTATGTATACTTACTTCAGACTTTTACAGAAATTTAGTAGGGTGAGAACTGACATAGATCGGATAAATCAAAATAAGTGTGCAGATTTTTTTCAAAGTCTCTGAAATTCTGTGGGATGAGATTAAGCCTGTATCTAAATAGATACACCTCGAATCAGAGCTGGCTGTTTCAAAGGCTTGACAGGGCCTATTTTATATTGCATAAATCTTTTGAAACAATGCAACTGTAGTGTGTAAATGTGTAATGTCTATATAAATGCTCCATAAAATAGTGCATGAGAAACTGTTCCGTGAACAGGCTGTTGATTGTGTGCTCTCTTAAAAAGCTTCGTTTTCTTCATTAACCAAGTAACAGCCTGCTGTGGTCTAAGCAAGGCCTGATTGAAAGCATTAAAATAGTCAGCTCACTGCTTCTGTATGTTTCAGACTTGGCTTTTTGTCAGAGGAAGGTATCTGGCTAGTGCCTAGGACTCCTGGCACTGCCCTGGAAAGGACAGTAGCTAAAAGAGCAGCAGCAGCAGCTGAAGACTCAGCAGTAGAAAACATCCTTGCCTTTGATCTGTCGTCCTCCATTATCATGTTTTTAGGCATATAGAATGTTACTATAACTATTTTAAAGTTACTTTACAGTAATTCTTTAATCCCCTCCGAGCTGCAGAAGAAGAAATTAGTGGAGCAGCTCTTCTGGCTCTTAATGATCGTATGGTGCAACAACTGGTGAAGAAGATCGGGCACCAGGCAGTGCTCATGGACCTGATTAATAAATACCAGCAACAAAAAAGTGTGCTAGAATCACTTACATACTGTTGTGAAACAGCTTATCCAAAATTTCCAGAAGTAATCAGCGGGTGAGTTTGCACAGAACATACCAGTCTGGGTATTATTTTCATAGCATTTTGAAAATGGCATTTACTAGCTCTTCAGCTTTAAGTTCTGGTGTTTTTTGTTTGCTTGGTTTGGTTTTGGTTGTGGTTTTGTTTGCTTTGGTTTGGTTTCTTGTTTGTTTGTTTGTTTTTCTGTACTTCAACTATCTCAAATATGTGAAATGCAAAATAAGGTTATTAGCTTTGTGGTTTTAAAAAATGCATCAACATTTTTGTAAAATACTGTTAATTAATTAAAGCTGCTCTTAATTTTCATTTCTAGAACATAGTTTTAATTTGGATGAAGCATTGTCAGACTTTCACTATAACTAAATTTTCTGTATTTGCAATAATAGGCTTCTGAAGTACTTACTTTTAAATCTTTACAAGTCTTGGAGTAAAATGATGATTTATCCAGGGACAGATAAGGCTTGTGTCACTGGTATATTTAATTTCAGTTTCTTAAAAGAAGCTTTGAATTTGATCTAGGTGTATTTAATAATTCCATTGTGTAGGACTAGATCGATTTTTAGAAAATAAATTCTTGAGAGTCAGTCTTCACTGAGCATGTTCTGGCTTTTTATTGGGCAGGATTTCTTTTTTCTTAGTGGTTTCTTTGGGAGGGGAGGCAGAGAGGGGGATTTTTTTGAATGGTTGTTCTGCTGTGGATTGGTTGGAGCTTTTGTGTGGGTAGGTTGGTTGGTTTGCTTCCCCCCACGCCTCCCGTCCATTCTGATCTGTACATCTTGCAGGATTATTTTTTCTGGATGTCTCGGTTGAGGAGAGACACAGCATGGCTCTCAGAGTTGTTTCTTCTCAGCCCACAAATCCTGACTGTAAGGAACGGTTTGCCATGGATGCAAAATGCTTTTTTTTGAAAGTAAGGTCCAGCCGTAAGCCTGCATTAGTACAGAGTAGTAGCCCAGTTGGAGTAGATCTCTAGAGCATTCTCTGTAGCATTTGCTTTTATCTAAAAGTCCAGGCTGTGCACTCAGATATGACTTCACAGTGCAAACCATCTTATGGTCAATAGGGATCATTTGGTTGTTTCCAACCAAACTTCACTCATCAGGAGAACTAAACTGCTCACATAGCTACATGGTCCTCTTGTCCTTGTGGAAGCATTTTTGAACCCCCTCAGAAAAAAATGCTCCTGCACTCTAAGAGGGAAGGGGAGGTGCAGAAAGACCACCGTGTCACTGCATCTATGGTTTATCATAGCCCTGAAGGGTACAGTCCCAGCCAGCCTGGGACAGCCCCACCAGGGTCCTGCCTCAGTGGATTCCCAGGAAGCTCCCTCCCTCTTTAGAGGCAGAGGAGGTGTCTGCTGTGAAGACCACTGCCCTGTCTGGGCCCTGTCCTTCATCCAAAGTGCAGCAGGTGCATAGCAATTTCAGCTGGGGGTTTCAAAAGAAAATGCATCCTCATGCTTAGGTGAGTTTGAATGCTGCTTTGGGTAGTTAGGTTTCACCCTTGACCTTCTCAGGGGTGTTTGGCTAGACTGCATCATAGGTGTGAGTGTTCCTTGTGTACCACTCAAGTCCTGCAAGTTAAGTCTTGTCTCTCAAAAGAGCATGCAGCTGCAGTACTGTGATGGCACAGCTTTTCTCTGAAATTCTGCAAACAAAAAACAAACAAACAAAAAAAGCTGGAAATATCAAATATAGATGAATATAATATACTTTGAAATCCTTCCCTACCTAGACTTCTTGCTTGGAATAGAAGATGCTGATATTTCTAAATGTACAGCAAAGTTAGATAAATGAGCTGCTATTACTGAAATGTCTTCTGCATCAGAGTCAAGAACCATAGAATAAAACAAAAACATATTTAAGGAATGTGTTCACTTATGCTTTTTAGGACGACTAAAAAGTTAAATAATTCTAAGCTGTTTGGGGTATAGAATGGTGAAAAAGCTCTTAAAATAAAAATACAATTTTATCACAAAACTAAAACCTGTATCTACTTATTCAAGTAGCTGTAACTAATCTCTTAATTCTGGAGTGCTTGTCTTAGTGATGTAGTTTAAAATTATTTTGTCTGTTCAATACATCTTGAACAAAATCCTGTAGGAATAATTTATTTTTTCCTAATTCAAGGACTTATGACTCGAATAAAGTGTATGAGACACTTGTTTTGAAGTAATGTAATTAATGTTTTTCTGAGCTGCTTTGACTCAGAGGAATAGCATATTTGACAAAACAAAATTAATAGATCCACAGTGTATGAGAACTGAACTCATGTTTTTCTGCTCAGTGAATTCTTGGCAGCATAATAGTAGCCCCTGTCTTATATATTATAGTATATATATTATAATAATAGCTCTCCCTCAGTGCAGGGTAAAGCTGTGCCTACCAACAAAAGGAAAAGAAATTGCAGGAAAATGAGAAGGATAGAGGAATGGAAATGGAAAGCACTGGTTCTGTTAAACGGTACTTAGTATGGCTAAAAGCTGATAATTGCTGGTCTGCCAAGGACTAATAGACTGGCTCCACTACAGGGCTAAATCAGGCATGCATGGTTAACCATGGGGAGACACAAGAAGGGGAGGAATCCCCGCTGCCCCCCGGCAGTATCTTTCACCTTGCTGTGTTACTTCGGGAGCATAAAGTCAGCAGAACAGAGATAAGCCAGTCGCGTTATCATGATAAAAATCACACCCTTAAGGTAAAATGCCACTGCTCCATTTTAGCCCTTACCCCCTAAAAATGAGACGAGACCGATGAAGAGAGATCGACAGGAGTGCTGATAAGCGTTGTAGCTGGGTCTCAACTTGTACTGTAGCAATATTCTCTGTTCTGTCAGGATGGGGTGCTGGTTTTTTGGCATTAACCCCGACCCTGTAATGCACTCTATTGTAATTAAGATGCTCTCTTGTCTCCGTGTGCGGATTGGGTCTGGCACACAGCAAAGTGGAGGTTTTGGTGCTAGGGACCAGCTGGTAACCAGGAAGAGCAGGGGGTGAGATCAGGTGGCATTTGGGGATATTCTGGCGTGGCTGGATAATGCAAAACCCACTTGAAGGTTCAAGATGGATTTGACCTCCAGAAGAAACGTGTTAAAGGTTCTAGTTGAATGCAAAGTGCACTGAAATAGTCTGTAAATCACTCTTTGACCCCTACCTTTGCGTATTTTAAGGGTTAGTTATTTTCAGAGATTAAGAGATGCCAGTCTATGGAGATGGCAATTACCCTGCAACCCCAATACAATTTATTTTCTTGGGCTTTGGAACTTTGCCTAGTGACATTCTAATTACTACAGTATTATTTACAGGTTTTAACTTGTCAGACTTTTATGATTGAACTGAGAGACTGGCTAAGAGATTGGCAACATGTAAAATTATGATTATTCTACATATTGCTGCACGTTATTTGACCGAAAACCTTTTTTTCCTAATTTTTTTTTTTCTTTCAGGGATACTGACAGAAATATGTTAAATTATTCTGGCCCTGTGGAGCAGAAAAAATGTCTGTGCTCAAACGAAAATGAAGAAGGACCATTTGATCCAAGAGTGCATAAGAGAAAGTAAGTTTATACATATACTGCTAACCCAAACCACTCAAGGCTAAACAGATACTTTTTTAAAAAAGTGATGCTTATTACTGGAGGCCAGTTTCAGCTGTATTCAGGTATGTCTAGAGAACAACAGGATCAGAAATTTATTTGGTATTAATTGGATGTGCTAGTCAAACGGTGTTTTCTTCTCCTCTCCATTTTTAGTCCTTGCTCATTATTTCATGTTGCCTTCTCCACAGGGCAGGAGACAAGTTTGTCTTTATTTGTGTAGATTGTAAAAATAATGTTTTGCAGAGACAGTTGTAATACTTACCTGGCAAATTAATCATTAGAGTGGTATATGGTTATTTAAAAGAAAAAATCCTGTGTTCTTGAGGCACCTAAAGTGTAGTACTTGGAAAGATAGGCATGCTGCTTCTATTTGCTCACACATTTTCCTCGGGTATCAAAATGAATTGTCTTATAAATCAAGCAAGATATGGAGGTTTTGGTGTTTTTTTGTGGTTTGTTTTTTTGTTTTGTTTTGGGGTTTTTTGTTGTTGTTTTTTTGTTTGGTTTGGGTTTTTTTGTTTAGTTTTTTTTTCCCTGAATAGAGGTTTTCCCTTGGAGATGGGTAGTTAGTGTTGAAGGAGTCTCCTTCCTCTTCAAATGCCGTTGTTTTCCTGTTTGTGAAGGTTTCTCTGTTGGCTATTACCCTCTTTTATCCCTGACTACTATAATTTCTTGACCATAGATTTGACTGATGGCTCTCAGAATCAGCCTCATATTCGGAGATAAGGAGCGGTCTTTCTATAAAAATGTCTGTTTTATCCTTTTAAAAAAGGAACAAGAATTTAGGGATAAAGCTATATAGGAACAGAGGAGAGGGCTTAGTCTTATTATGAACTTTGAAAGAACAAAACCAAGACCAACCACTTGAGACCAACAAAATAAATCCAAACGACTTAAAAACTCTCAGAATGACCCATTAAAATATTTTTTCAGTGACGGTTTTTAGCCTTTACTTCTAGAGGATGCTTTTTTAAAAAATTAATGATGAATAATTTCCCTTTGGTATATAAAGGTTTTTACATGAGATGAGTGAATCAAGTAACACAGAAATGTCTGGCTTTAGAAAATGTTATCAGCAAACCTTCTCATCTGTAGCTTTCAAATGTCCATCGTGGTCTGCTGGGGGAAGGGACTTCAAAACAGCAGTGCCAATTCACCTTGGGGTGAAGGAGCTGAAGAAGAGGGAAGTTGGAGGCTGTAAATGGAAGTGTTCATTTTTGGTAAAGTATCAGATGCCCTAAAAGTCAGTAGACCTGTGAAGATTTGTAGTCTTGAAGACCTGAGTAAATTTTATGAGGGCTTCTCTTTTAAGGTCAGATGAAAAGCTGGGAAATTTCTCTTTCTCCACAAGAGCTGTTTGAAACTGACTGATACAGGGCATGGGACGGAAGAGTCATTAAATCTGCACTAAGATCAACCCAAAATATGTACTATTTTTGAAGGTGAATGCTGCTGTTTAGGTATGTCAGTGGCTTGATCTATTCTGATAAATGCAGTATTATACAGTTTAAGTTCAATATTTTGTGGTTTGTTTTGCTTTTGTTTTAGATTTTTTTTTTCTCCTTCCCGCCTTCCTTTCCCTACAGAAGTGGCTGTATTTTCAACAACTTCTGGAAAATTGTAATGGTTTATACACTGGAGTGGATTATGCCAGCTATAAGCAAGTTTTGAAGGGTAGAATAAGGTGTTTATTTTAGAGATTTTATTGTGTCAACAGAAAAAGTTGCTTTAACTATAATGTAATGATAGGTTCTTACCCTAGAGAATAAAAGTAACCCCTTCCCTTCCCTGTCTATTGCTGAGAGGTTTACTTTTGAAAGATGGGTTGGTTGGCTTGTTTATTTTTCACTCAAGTTCCAGTCTCTGGATTTACATGCCATGGTGAAAAGTGTTTTTGCACATCAGATAATTAGTAGCTAATATTTATTTTTTTTTTTAATTTTGGCATAATGTTGATCAATATTTCTGCTAGATCAACTGGCATTTTTTTCCATTGCTTTAAATTTGGAATGTTCAAACAATGTGCATGTGTTTCTCTCCTTGTGTCTCTCAACTAATGGGGAAAAGGAAGCTGAAAGTAATATAGGAAGAGATTTCTGCAAATGAAACACTCTGGACTGTCTCTCTGTGATGATAATGTCTTCCAGTTTTTAGTAGGTGTTCCCAGCTCACCCACTTAGATGGCAGCAGAGCAGTTCATCCAAGAACTTCTAGAGTCAGTTCTGTCAAGGTTGAGTTTAATTCAGAGGGTCTGGTTTAAATGTACAGTTCAAATGATCAGTGTTTGGCCAGGGTTACACTTGTAGATTTTGTCTTTTCATTTATTTAATCTGATCTGAAAAGGAAGAACGTAGAATTTTGTGGCTTTTTATTTTTTGCCATTGTTATTTCTCTAAAAGACCCATGTAACTACAGCTTCAGTAACTGGCATGTTTTAGCTTGAAATGAATTAATAGGTGCTTTCATGGATTACTAGCACTGGTGAATTGACTTAAACTTTCTCTGTATATTTCCTGTGCAGGTAGTCCTAACAACCACGTTAAACACACTCTTCTGTGTTATTAAATATTACAAGTATATCAAATAAGATTGTTTAAATACCAAAAAAAGAAAAGAAAGTGGATGCAGCGATTGTTTTTTGTTTGTTTTGTGTTTGTTTGTTTGGTTTTTTTTGTACTGAAATTGTGCATACATATAACCAGATGAGGTTTGTAGATTATTTTGGTGGAATAACTTTTTGCTAGCAACTACAGCAGTAAAAATAGCTAGTCTTTCTGTTAATCTCCCAAGACGATTAATCTTGAAGCAGGTCTTTTCTGTGATGGAAATAAGATAGTTACAGAGAACGATTCAATTCAGTTCAATTCAATTTCCTCTATACTAGCTTTTCTAGTATCAGAGTAGGAGCAGTCTGATGGCTCCTGGCAGGCTGTTGTTTATCTTGTTGCTAAGACGGAGGCAGTCATTACTTGTAAATACCTGACACTGCTGTGAAAAACCAGCTTTTTATTGGTTGCTTTACACATTCTGTCTGCCTTTCCTCAAGGTGTTTGTTAAATGACATCCCTTTTTCACTGTTTCTAATATTACGGTCCAGCTGTTTTCCTTCAAGAGTGATGTCTTGCTACAAGCTTATTTGTACATTTATTCTTTCTATAAAAACATTTTCTGTACCTCTTGAGTGTTGCATAACAGATTTACTGTCTGAATGCCTTGAAGTAATTCTCTCAGAGCAGGACTATGTGCACAAGCAGGGTAATAGATCTTCTGGTCAGCCTCAACAGCCTTGAACTTATTTTGCTGCAAATTTGGAAGATGTGTTCAGTGCTCAACTAAACCTGGGCCCTCAGAGTGCTCATATGCCAATAAAGCCATTGGCAGCACATTGGTGATGGTGCCCACATAAATTTGTGCTGATACCAAGGACCATAAATTAAAAGATTAACTTACAAATAACCTCTCATCTCCGAGATAGCCCTGCTGGGACCTGCTGGCCTGCAATGGTGCAGGGACTGAACCAGTGACATCCCAGTGAGAGGGACTGGGAGTGAGGAGAGCAGGGAGCCTGTGAACACTGCTGTACATCTCCTCAGCTAAAGCAGTCTCACCTCTGCTTTGGTCGGGCTGCAGGCGGCTGCCCTGACTGCTGGCTGTGTTTTAGCTTTGGCACTTCAACTGCTAATGGTCTTTCTAGAGCTCCTTCCTTTCCTTCTTCCCTTCTCTGTTACCCACACATCAGTTTTGTTGGTCTGTGTCTGGTGTGGTTAATCAGAAGTACACTTGTGCTTCTGCTTTAAAAGAAGAAAAGAAAAAGAAAAAAAGAGTAGCTAGTTTGAAAAATGGTTGCTTAGTCAATTATTTCAGGTGATTTCACTACCTTCACTTAAGCACAAGTATTGCATTTGTATGTATACCTATATATGCATATGCAGATACAGTCCTGCAGAGTTTCTTAGTTGCTATGGAGAAAACTTACTGTTGCTACAGTCAGAATTATTTCTAGTAGCCGTGATAATTTATTTTTTGCAATTAGTTCATGTAGACATGAAAAGAGACATAAAAATATATATATGTTAAGTGTCTTACAGTGGTTAGTAGAGGAGGAAAGGAAGTTCTAACTATTTTGTTCAGAAGTACAGACATCAGATGCTTTGATTGTACCTTTTCTACAATTAGTGTTTAGGGTTTCAAAAAGCATGAACAGCATCTAGCCTATTAATCTTCACAGTGATGGGTTGAATCTTTCTTTTATGAATTTGTTAAAATCATTCTGAAGCTATTTATTGTTTCAGTAGTAGATACCCTTGATGGATGATGTCTCATAATAGAAAACTAATTTTTTAAAAAATTTTTGATAATTTGTCATAATTTCACTCCAATTGTTATTCTGTCTTCATAAGTACTGTTGAATCTGCAGGGTCTGGTTTCTGTAGGGCTCAGGGGAGATTCTCGATATGTATGATTTTGATTTATGTGGTTGTAAGGATTTCTGCTACTTCTGAGTCAGCATTTCAGCATGTCTCTGTCATTGCAGCAGGAAGCTGAAGAATACTAACTTAAATGAAAAAACCCAAACCCAAACTAGAAGACTCACAATAATATCTACTGTGTTCTTTTTGCCTCAATATATTGTAAGTCAAGGCAATTAAACTCATGATTTTTAAACACTTGAGGACAGCAGAGATGAATTTACTAATATCGTGCTGTGACTTTTCAACAAAAGTTTGCAGGAGGAAAAAAAAAATGTTATAAGTCTCCTGTTTCCCACACCAGAAATAAACCAAGTCTTACAAATGACTTGCAGGGGTTACTGAGTGCATTGCCTTGTTAAGGTCCAACAAAGCCACAAAAACAACCACAAAAAAACCCTGAATACTTTCTGTTCTTTGGATACAGTATAACGCATCTTACACGGGTGAATGCAAATCAAACATTTTTTCTTTTAGATGGCCTGATGTAGCTGGCTGTTCTGTCAGTCAGATTCCCCAAGGAGCAAAGTGCAGCTTTCACTTACCTGTCAAAAAATCTTGACTCCCTCTAGAAGAAGGTCGTGTCTGCATCTCACAAGCTTTCTTTACAGCTGATCAGTTTTGTCTGTAACTTTGTGCTTGTACTGAATGTGGTTATTATTTCCTTAGGAAGGGTACTGCAGGAAAAGCTGAAACTGGAGCAGCTCTGGGAAATGGGCATCTGAAAAGTGGCTGTCAGCTCCTACTTACTGACCTTGCTGAAGCTGATGCTTCTGTGGGTATCTACTTGTTCTGTCTAAAGAATTCCTTCCCCTGCAATTAGTGGGTACTAAAAAAGTGAAAGACATCATCAAACACTAGGTAAACTGAAAAATCTCAGGTTTAGAGAAAAACTTGGAAACTGTGCTGGAAAGTAGGAAACAGTAGTCAAGCACATGAAGGGAAAGACATGAGAATCTTTCAGGTACAGATCACAGAACTGCGTGTAGAAAGGAGAGCCCTATTTTATCCTGCTATAGAGAGGGCAACAAGCTTCTTTTTGTATTTCATCAGCTGTCATAATTTCCTCCTTTTGATGGCAATAAGTTTTATAATATTAAGTATTGTCATAAAATTGGAAGCACATAATATGTGTTAGTGAACGTGTATCAAAAATCTTCAAGCAGGAGTGTCTTGATGGGCTAGACCTTCACCTGTGAAAAATGGGAATCTACTGAGGCTTCACCTACATGTGGAGTTTTATCTGGATGAATCCATTGTTCCCAGCAAGGTTCTACTAAACTGTGATGTCCTCTCCTAAGCTGATGCAAGATGTAGCAATGGGTGCCATAAAAACATGAACTTAAGTAAAGTAGATATACAAAAAGAAAAGCATGTAGTGTGGTCTGTTTATGTGTATGCTCAGTTGTCCTTTAAGTGACTTTTATTTTTATTTTTTTAAATCACCCAAGAAACTGATCCTTCATGCCAGTATGTTCAGAAGTTTAAAAATTACAAAATTATATCATCTACTGCTTCAACTGTTTTCTAGGTCTCTGCTGCACTTTGCACAGCTGTCTTGATTGACCTGTCTATATTGATGCCTAGAATAATTTTACTGACTTGTTACAGCTAATTCAGTTTTGTGTCTCTGCATGAGCTTGGACAGTACACTGAGCTTCAAGACCATTATCTTCAAACTGCATCTAATGATCTGTGTGAAGCTGCAAAGCTGCAAGTGTGTAAAATCTTTGTCTTTTTAGCAGTAACGATATTCTCTGGGGTTAGGGATCCCTTATGTTATTCAAATAGGTGGGGTCCTTGGGATTTTTTTATACCATTTTTTGGTCACCATTTAGGCCCATCTGGTATCAACCAGGCCTCCACTCATATCCCCCCACTCCCACTGCAGGATAGGAGGAGAAAGTCCACCCAAAGTCTTGATAATCAAGATAATGATAGGGAAGTTTTCATTCCCCAGGTATGGTAACAGGCAAACCAGGTAATTAGTTTAATCAGTCAGGAGGAAGAGAAAACATGGCCAAATCTTAATACCTTCTCCCACCATTCCTTTCTTCCTGGGTCCAAATTACTTCCCTCCTGCCTCCCCCTCAGGGCACAGGGCAGGGGCAGGGGGGGTTCAGGCTCAGTTCCCCACAGGGAGTTTCTGCCGCTCCTTCCTCCTCATGGGGAGGACTCCTCACATTCTTCCCTCTCCCGGGAGAGTCCTTCAGGAACCCCTGGGCCCTGAGTCCCTCCCACAGGTGCAGTCCCTCAGGCACAGACTGCTCCCGCCTGGGCTGCACACAGAGTCACGGCTGCTGCGGGAGCAGTCACCTCCTCTCACACGGGGTCCCACACGGCTCCAGAGACACATCTGCCCCACCACAGTTATCCATACCTTCAGATCTACATCTGCTCCTCTGTGATCCTTCACAGGCTGCAGCTCCATGTCTGCCAACCCCCATCCTTTGGGCTGCAGATCATGTCTGCCCCGCCATGGTCCTTCGCAGACCGCTCTACCACGCTCCTGTGTGGGCTGCAGGGGGTCAGACTGACATCTCACCGTGGGTGTTGTGTAAGAAAAGGGTAGAGATGTGATGGGGATGGAGGGGGAATTAACATTTGATGCAGCAGATAGCCATCAGATTGATTTAGCTGCAGCATCAAATGTTCCAAGAACTAGGAGAAAATAATGTAGAATTGCATTTTGGGATCTTGATCTTACCTCTGACTCATGTTTGGAACAAGACCAGGGAGGGATGGATAGAAACAGGCAATATATGTTTGTACCTAAATCTCTAGCTGTAATACTGCTCTCTACAATCAAGGAAGGTCTTGGTTACATGCATAGATCACAGAGCACACACAGTTTAACTGAGCTGTTCTTTTAGTTAAACAAGGTTCCATGTGACTGTTTCTGGGGATAAAGCTTAGTGTGGATTTGTGTCTCATTTCAAATAAACTTGTATTTCATTGTAAAACACTACTGCACATATTTAACATGACTGTCCAACAATGATGTTTTCAGCAAAAGCTAGTAAACTATTTAATCTCTTGCACTGTGGAGACTAAAGGAATCTTTTATCTTGTGTAGACAGCACGGAAGTAATTTCCGTGTTGGGTAAGGCTGAACAGAAATGGAATTGGGAGTATTTTTTAGTACTGGCAAATTCAAATGGACTGGTAGAGGGGAGAGTTACCATGCCTTCCTGGCTATTCGCTGTCCCAACTCCAAGAAAATCTTATTTCTTCAAGCAGATGAGTACAGTTCTATTTGCCTGAACTGAACCTGCCAAACTATTCCAGTTCTTGAAATGGCAATTCAGCTTCATTGACAGCCGTTTATTTAAAAAATTCCTTTAGAAGAAGCTTGCTATT